>CM060571.1:15612500-16212500 GCA_030625065.1 Alectoris magna
AAAGAGCACAGTCAATGATCTTACAGACTATATCCAGGGGCGGAAGTAACATGTGCATATATGTGTGTTTGTATAATATACACATACAAATAAATATTAATGCCAAAAATGCAAAGTAGATGTGTGCATGTGTATATGTGAGAATTAAGCAACCCATGAATACACAGATTAAACATGACACCCTGAACTACCCTGCAGTAGGAGAATGATTTTACACGTAACACAGACTGCCTGCCGAGCAGCCAAAACGCCCCCATTCTTCCTGAAAGAAAAAAAAAAAAACACCTTGAAAATCCGGCATACTTATGATTATGATTTATCCAAGCGTGAGAGCTGTTGTGCTCTGCTTCCAGGTCCTTTGAAAATAAAAAAAATAGGTTTTTTCAACCCCCCCTCCAAAAAAAATTCCCAGTGCACTGAAACGTTTTGGTTTTTTTTCATGACAATGCCAACAATGTTCTTACAAAATAGTAACAACAGATAGGAGAGCTCAGCTAACAAACAGTGGGGGAGCCAAGTAGCAGCCAGGACCCAGGGCTGGAAACCAGGGGCTCCCTCATCCCACTTCTCCCTAACTTTAACACATTTAAACAAACTCTGCCTTTCCCACATATCAAAAGTAGGAAAACGAATACCTTTGGGTACCAACACCCACCTCATCAGTCTGCTGCATGGACCATTTCACATTTAAGCTGTCCAGGAGCGAGCATTGTTCCCTCTTGGGGTTATTAGTCATATATTAAGGCAATCAAACACGTGCTGTGCGTCACAGCAAAACCCTAAAATAATTATGGCACACTTCAGAAGCAGAGACATCACTTTTCCCAACACATGGGCACAGGCAGCAGTTATGGGACACCCAAGTTGGTGCCAGATTCATCAGCAAGAGCGAGGAAAGTTTGTGCCTATACGTTTGGACATAGATTCCCTTTCACAATTCCCAGAAACACTTATATCACCGCATGACTGCTGAGCATCTTCTGTCCTTGCTGTCAGCTCTACACATAAAGGTCTCCTACTCTCACAGCTGCAGGTTTTCAGGCAGGAGTACCCAATTCCCAAGGAGATCTAGCTTGAAAACAGACGGAGAAAAGAAGGACAATGCCAACTGCACCATTTATTGTCTCATGAGTTAACAAGGCTGCAGCCAAATTAAACCACTTCTTTTAAGCCTCACCATTCTTCTTGTGTGGCTGAGCAAATTCGCTCTGCCTCCACTTGGAGACCGCAGGCTTGCTGCAGTAACTTGGCCTGAAGTTCTTGCACGCAGAGTGCACAGGACTGCAATATAAGCAAATGCTAATAATGTAAATGGACACCTGTCTACCTGAAACATTTTCAGATGTATTCAGCCTAGAAATTAGTTGCATCATGGCATTCACTGAATCAAACAAGTCAGACTGAGTTGTATTGATTATTTTTAGGGTGAAGACCTATCTACAACACACTCAGTGCTCTGGCCCTGATTCCTGCGTAAGAGCTGGAATTTCAAGTCTTAAAATTTCCAGTCTTAACGTTTCCGGTACATTACTCTGATGGTGGAAGAGGTCCACAGTAACTATTTAAGACTTCCAGGCAACCTTTACATGCAAAACTACAATTGTAGCCTGCACCGGGACTGAATTCTCTGTGAAGCTGGACCTAACGCCTTGAGTTTGTTACATGTGCACACAAATTCACATTTACAGCCAGAAGCCCCACTCAGCAGAATTACCTACCACAACACGCATAGCAGAAACTGCGTATACAGCTGCTGGATGGGGCCTCGTCCTTGTAACGTGCCACCAGTGTGGGTGGAGCTCTGGCCATAAATCTGTATATATGACCCCTGTACCTCAGCTTGACTTCCGTATCTTCAAATTCCTCTTTGCAAAACAAATCGCATCAACCATGCCTGCATTGAGCAGACTGCAGTTCACAGCTCAGTGTTTTTGTTCCTCCTCGTAAGTTCTCTCTACAGATTAAATGCTGATGCACTGAACTGCTGCTCTTGGCTGAAGTGGGCAGGTGCAATTTGATTAGTATAGATTCTGGAATTGGTGAGTACTGTATCAGTATCCTCCCTAGAAAATAGGTGACATGTCATGGGATATTAAGTATGGCCATTTAATGTAAAAACTCAGATAATACATGAGTTAAATCGAGAAAATGAGAGAAAGCTTTTAAGCATTCTCCCAAGACAGATTGCAGAATAATATTATTGTACATGCAAGTAGTGCTGATTGACACAGTCAGAAGGCCATTATAGTAGTATGGTATAAAATCATTATAGCAAAAAGCATTTCAGAGCTGCAGAGTGATAGCAGCAACATATAATGAATTATCAATAAAGAAGTGGTGATTCAGTGACATTACATCTGAATAGAAAGCTTCCTGTTATATAATTTAAAGCTGCCAGCCTGACAAGTGACTTGAATATCCAATTCTTTCTCCAGGTGTATGAATCATCCTTCTCTTAATTTTACCAGAGCCTGCAATTTTGTCGAGTAGCCCAGAAACCAGGCTACAGTAAGCAGTGCTTTTACTTAAAGGTTGTTCGAGCAGCTTTCAAGAAGGCAGCCTCTTATCTGCGAGACTCAGCCTTTGAGATGCAGGTATTAAATAAATACCTCTTGTTTACAGCAAATAAACACAAAGTATAGTCCTGAAGCAAACCAATGCCAGCAATGCTTTGCAATAAGGCAAAATGCGAGTCCTTAAAGTTGGTGCAAGGCTCGTTTGAAGCCAACTGGAGCGTGCTAGTTCAGTGCTGCAACGTGATCATATGGGAGGATTAGGGCCGATGGAAAAATTAGAAGAGTCACCTTTTCCCTTCAGATAACTAGTTAGTATTTGCAGCGTTAATGTAATACCTAAGCATTGGAGGTTAAAAAGTAATTAAATTTAACATATAGGGATTGAGGAGGATTCAGTTTGAGCGCTCTCAATATTGGATCCAAAAACATAACCAACAAACAAGACGAGCTGGGCAGCTGAAAATAATGCACGTGTGGTAAATATGGGCGTAATATTATTCAGAAAAGAAATACATCCACGGTGTTGGAAAACCCAACCATCTGTAAGTTGAGTAGTTTTAAAAGTTGCCCTCCAGAACTGTTAAGGTCCTGCCTGTTTAAAATGCATATTCAGATTGTTTTTGGTTTTTTTCATAAACGGAGGTTGAGTCTTGTAAAGCCACCTCATTTCATAGATGCATCTTATTCTATTACTGAAAGATAACAGTACACGTGCACACATAACTCTGCACTTGAATACATTTCAACATTATCAACGGGGCAACAAAATCGACCATACTGACAAAATTGTCCCAGTAGCCTTTGCTTCAAGTTGCTGCCTGGATTGGTTGATAAAAAATGGCTGTCCACTCTGCATATCTGCCTAATTCGAATGGCCTGCCACTGCGGTCATTTTGCTTTCTGCTTACCACCTTTCCTTTTGCTCCTCTGTTACAAACGGTGCACCTACAAAAGACAGAGGATATATCTTCTCTTCCTTTCTACCTAATCTGTTAGAAGCCTGCAGCAGAAGACATTCCTTTTTATTGTGCTGAACGCTCCAGCAACGGACGGCAGCTCAGAAATGTAATCACATGCCAACCGCCAGCAGTTAGATTGAAGCCTGACAAAGCCTTACAGGAGGCAGTGGAAACACAGAGAACTCCCTCACAACCCCTAATTAGTTGATGAAACTTCAAGAAAAGAACTGGTGGACATTCACCTGAATTTCCGCCACCTCCAAAGACCAGTGTCGTACCGGAATTCCAGTATTTTACCTGGAACCGGTTAGAAGCAAGCCTTCTTTCAGGCAGTCAAGATGTTTCTGATCACAGAACTGACTTAGGCCGTTTTAAGCCTTTGTTCTTTTCCGTTTTAAAGATGATATAACCCTTGAGACCATGGTTTGGAGGAAGGAAAGATTTTTGAGAGCACAACCTGGCAGTTAGACACAGCTGAATACTGATAGTGGATCTACAGCCAACTCCCAAGCTAACCACTCGACTTCCCTGCCCTGGCATTCCTAACTTTCAGGATGAGGTACTGCTAGTTGCTCACCACAAGAATGCTGTAAAAATTAATTAGCAAAATGGCTATAAAGCACCGAGGATAAAAAAATATGTTAAGAGCTAAGCCTTATAATTAGTGTTATTTAATGCATCTTTAAAAATCGTTCTCTTTTCTTTTCTTTTATAAAGGAATTACACAATGACTTTAAGAAATGACAAAGTAATTTGAAGTAAATGACTGCCCTGTAAAATTGAAACACACCCTAAAATGTGGTTATTAAAAAATAACCACACACCCTGATAGTTAGCACTGCCTGAGCTGTGCATAACCTTAACCTACTGGTGTATTATTAAGTGCAGTAGAATCAGCAATTATCAGAGGGAGAGAGATTGCTGATGCGTGTTAAATGCACATTACCTCTTTGGCATCAGCAGATTTGGTGCATCCATTGCTGGCAATGAAAAGCATGCTGGGCAAATTCAACTCGTGGCACAAAAGGATTAATTAGGGTACAGCTAATACAAGCAATGTTTAGACATGAATCAAGAAATTTAGGACACGGGGCTTATGGTGCACTGAATAAATGCCAACACCATAAAAGAAAGAAAGAAAGAAAGAAAAGACATTTACTAATTTTGTGTTCATGAGGTGCAGAAAATTCTACCCCAGCTTCTGCTTAGCTGAGAATCACACACTGTCAGGTTTCCTCTGAAATCCTTCACATACTACACAAAATGTTTTGTTTTTATGCTGGTCCTCCCTGACTGTATTTAACTGTATTTTCTGGTTAAAAAGAGCTACTTGATGGCAAGAAACCCAACAGGTACCTGCTTCTCAAATACTGCAGATTCTAAAGTCCTGCCTTCCTTATGTGCTGCTCAAGGCCAGAAACTCAATACATAAGCACAGATGACTTAGCTCTCTATTGCACATTTAGCCTAAAGGAATGTTTATCAGTGGGTTAAAAAGAATATATATGTATCAATGACCATATAACTCAGGAGACTGACATGGGACACGGGAACTGTGGCTTATCTCTGGGTAGGACTTCAGAGAGCATGCACACAGCAGCACTCTGCTGCACTGATGTACTTGGACTGCCGTGCTCAGGTCCCAGAAGCTGCAGAGCACTGAGAGCAAACCTTGCTAGCTTTCTGCTTCATTAATTCATTTGCCTTTTTCTGAGAACAGAAGCAGCAGCATAGGTGCCTTCTACTCCACAGTGTACTGCTGCAAGCAGACACACTTTTGCCTGTATTTATCTGAGTTCTCTATCTGTGAATTACTGCGACACCCTACTGTTCCAGGAAGCTTTTTGGAATAGAAAGAAATTAAAATATATATATCTGTTTTCCACATTTTTACTCTGAAACAATAACACATTCCATAAAAGATTCATAGAAATGCTAAGAGCAAGAGTTCTCCAAGTTTTGAAATAGCAGCAGACTGAAGACAACAAAAGGGAATTCGCTGAGTCCTGAATCCTGAGCGCAGCACAGACAGCAGAAACCACCTCCAACCCACAGAAACCCTCCAGTGTGAAAACTGCGTTCATTAAGTCTACAGCGTTCAACCAGTCACATACTGTAAGTTTTCCAGTATTTAAATCATTCTCTTAAACTTCTCTCGGCTGTGCCAGCGCGCACGTCCAGAGCACCAGGGCCGTCCCCCAGGGCTGTGACAGATGCAGTGCCTCTGCACTCCTCCACAATGGGAGGTCTCCAAAATCACTGGGTTTACACAAAATGTGTGAAAGTTCCCATCCTTAGCCATGATTTACTTTCAGGGAAATTAAAGCTCATATTCACATATTGGTTTTTCAATAAATGGCTTTAAATTATATTTGAATAATTCTCAATCTCTTCTTTAATTAATCACACTACGGACCAATTTCCTTCTCTTGTTCAGGAAGCTTGACTTTGCCAAGGTCCTAAGACCCACAGCATAGCAAGGCTGAGAGTCCTCTTATTTTGATTTCTTCCCCATGTCTCTACAAGCCCTGATTTCTAGAGAAGAGAAAAACCAGCTCCTATAAGGCCTCACACTTTAATCACTTCAGGTTAACGTGACATCCTAATGAAATCTCCCTTTCCATCTCATGATTTGCTCCGCTCAACCTGCCAACTCAATACTCTTATGGGATCGTTCATTGACCTTAAAGACTCCCATTACTTCCACCCCCTTTCTTCATTTTGAAAATCAAATTAATTTTGTTAGTGACAATTAAAATTTGCTTAAAACACTAAGTAGATATAATGTATTTATTGCCCTTGGAGAATCTCAATAAGCCGATCCACCGTATTCAAAGTTTCTGTTTTTAATTAAGAGCAACAATATGGTTTTAAAGGCTCATTTGGTTAGTTTTGAATTTGTTGCACTTGATACACGATAATTCATAACAACCAAAAAGCTTCACCAAGAGATAATACAGGAAAATGCTCATGTTTTCATTTCCGTATTTGTGACTGCACTGGGCAAAATAAAGAAATGTAAGTTGACACTGGTTGACTACTTCTCTTGTTAGCAGGGACTCAATGTTTTTGTTACCATTCTCTATTCTGGACTCCCTTACAAGCAGCATTACAAGAGCCACGTTTCAGTTTAAAAAAAAAAAAAGAAAAAATAGTTCAAAGCCCAGGAAAAGACCAAGGCTATTGCTGAAACTGGGCCAGTACAGCAAACAATGTTTTTTGCAAGTTTAGGTCCTAAAGAGCAGTTCTTAAAACAAACAAACAAACAAACAAACACACAAAAAAAAACAATCTGAAGTTAAAGGGGAAAAAAAACCCACAAACCTGTTTAGAAAAGATAATAAGGAAAATCAACCCTCATGATGAGAAGACATCTCACTTACGTGTAATTTCTACACCTCTCTTGCTCATTCACACACCCCCAGTGCGAAAGTCAGGTTTACTGGTCAAGGGTGAATCTAACACGGTGCTCCCCAGCTTTAACAGAAATCCTTTGGTTCCTCCTGCTCAGCTTCTGCTAATCTGGCTGGTGGCATCAGAACTGCAGCTCCATTTCCTGTGCTGCTGCTTCCTCATTTCAGCTCCCTGCTGTTTGTTTCTAGGATATTCTCCTCCCTGCTGGGTGTATGTTTTACTCTCCTCAAGAAGAGCCCTGATCGCGTTTCTTTTTCTCACACAGTCTATTGCTGACGCCTGCTATGGGAATCTCCCAGCCGGCAGCAAGATCCCAGCGTGTGGAGCATCTGGACAGTTATCATGAACTAACATAATCCCTTCAGCCGCCTGTGTTAACAGAGAGTGATGGGTTGTTTTCAATCCTCCCATACTTTCTTGGATCTTAAAGAGAAGGACGGGATTGAAAAGAAGCATCTTTTGTGCCTGTAAGTTGGACTACAGTTAACAGAGGTATAAACGAAAACTCTCCCGAACTAAAAAAAAGTTCAGCATGAATGTTCTTCCCTTAAAAATGTCTTTATTTACTGTCCAGGCTGAAAGGATTGTGCCAAGAGACCTAGAGGTGTAAGGCCATTTCTCCTTCTCAGATAAAGAGGCCCAGATGAACACATGGCTATGAAAACAACAATTATTTTCAGTGATGAAGTAAAACTGAAATGGTGGCTCATCCTATTGCCAGCCAGCTCAGGGACAGGCACCCTGTCAGCCAGGGTTCCCTGATCCAGCCTGGGGGGCCCATGCCCAGGAAAGCTGTAGGCCTGCAGGCAGCACAGCCAGTCTAGCCATGGCCAGTGGCTTGGAATGGGGCTGCTGGGCTTTGGAGTCAGTGTGTTGTAAGGACAGATCAGCTTTCCAGTTCTGGGGGGTCAAACATATTCCCAGCCTCACTCCCCAATGCCAGAAGCGATGGGTGGAACAAGACTGAGGAACACAGCGTAGAGAGAAGCAATCCCTGCAACACCCAGTACAGCCAAATGACTGCTGAACTGCACAGACAGATGTCTCCCAGTGCACTTACTGCCAACCTCAACCTCATTAACTAATTTTCTGATCTCCACCCAGAAAGGAACTCATATTCCTTATAGCCCAACACACAAAACAGGCTGTCTCTAATTCAAATGTCTTGCTAACTTTCTGCAAGAATGTTGTCCTTCAGCCACAGACGGCCACCCAGCCAACAGAGAAGATGCTTGGACGGAACAGAATTGTTCCTACCATTCTGATCACCCCTGGAGGGGACACAGAGGCTTTTTCTCTCATCCCCTTCTGCCACTTACGAGGGCAGCTCATGCCCCTGAGCTGAACGACCCAGCTTCTACACTTGGGCAGTATTTAACGTTGTGGTCACCAGTCCTTCTCCACCTCCAAATAAAACAAGAGCAGTCCCCAGTGATGCCAATTCAATACTCACAAAGCCAGAAAGGTTTCTGTATGCATGCAAGGTCTCTCTTTGCTAGGGAGAGCCTAATGTGCTACTTGTTCTGGAAAACTCCCCCAGGCAGCTACATGCTTGTGAAAAAGCTGAGTTGCCTCTGGGGCAATGTGCTCCTAGGCCCTGGATCTGTCTGCAAGTGTGCTTTGGTGGAGGAAGAAAGGCTTGTCACTGATCCCAGTGCAGCTGGCAGGGCTGCAGCTGAGCTGCGAATGAGCTACAAATTAGTCCAACATTTAAATACTTGCTTCTAAAGATAAAAGTCAACTAAGCCTCTCACAGGAGCTCTTCCTGAGGAATGGGAAGCGTCTCTAAGAATAACCATGGCTGCTGCAGAGCAGTCAAGGTTCATGAGAGCCTCCTGACATCACACCAGGAAGGCCTGTGCTGCAATGTGATACTTGAAGAAATGACCTCAATGTTCTGTCACTGCCAGACATCATGGCATCACTGTTGCAGACAGAGCCCTTTGTAACTTACACGCGTGGAGCCAGGCCTTCCTGCTTCCTAATGATACCAAAAAGCCACCTAGAACTGAGGCTACAGGAGCACCTTGTCATTGTCTGGGTGCATTATGCTTTAACCTCGGTACAGCACCTTACCTTAGAAAATGTGACGCTACAGCATCTGGGTCTCCATGGGTGGCTCTCCCTATCCCAGTGCCAACAGGCAGCATTCAGGTTGATCAGGATTCGGCGGAACAGGGGAAAAAAGACCAGGAAAGGCCTGTCAGAAAGAAACAAAATTAGAATGTAATCCAATCCTCAAGTGACCGTGAGTGTTCACTTCATTTTTTAAAAGGTACTACAAAACAAGGCTGAAATAGAAAATATTGAAGTACTGAGTGATAGGAGGCACAAGTTCATCACTGGAATGAACAAGGAATGTAGATGTTCCCTCCTGTACAAACGCACAGCTTTTCCTCAGACATTTTCTCCTATGCACTAACCTTTTTGATTAATGGCTTTGTGCTTTTGGGACACTGGGAACAATGTTTGAAGAATATGGTTTATATGGCTGAAAACGTTTGTTTTGAATTCCTCTTACTAAGACAGAAATGAAAACTTCTAAGAATGTTTCAGGAATTCTTGCCACACCAAATAACTTGCTCCAGCTCAAGAGGTACCTCTCAAATAGGTTTTTTTTCAGTGTAAACATAATGATGTCATACTGACGGTGGGAAGAGAAAAACTTGGCTGTTTAATTTGGAAGATTGCTAAAAATGATACATTCAGCTCCCCTAGTCTAACAATGCAATGTTTTTATAGTTCACAATACCTAACACCCTCGTTCACATTAAACAAATCATCCTGAGTTCCTGTTGAAATAACACACATCCTATCCTTTCCCTGTGTACATTGCCACATTTGGAAAGAAAAAATAAATCTGTACTACAGTAAGATCCCACTTTCATCCAACTGCACATAAAAACATATTTAACACAGACAAGCGTTCTGAAAACCTATGCAGAAGAATGCTTAAGAACACCATGCATTTTTCAGGTATGTTCTAATTGTATCATGGATGTCTCCAGCCAATACAAATTTCACTTCTCTGGAAGAGTGGTCAGGCAGTGGAATGGGCTGCCCAGGGAGGTGGTGGAGTCACCGACCCTGGAGGCGCTCAAGGAACGTCTGGACGTTGTGTTGAAGGACATGGTTTAGTGAGAACTACTGGTGATGGGTGGATGGTCGGACTGGATGATCTTGTAGGTCTTTTCCAACCTTGGTGATTCTGTGAATTTCTATCATTTTCTTCTCGTCGTGGTGCTCTGGTTGCTCCTCCCCTACTTTTCTTTTCTCACCTTACTTTCCTTGTTCCTGCCCTCCACCTTCCTTAAGTCTCTCTTTCTCCTCTTCAGTCTGATTCTCTTAACCTTTCATCCCCTTTGGGTCCCCCTCCCCTATCTCCTCAGCTTGGCTCATTGTTGTCCTCCAAAGACCCTTATTTTTCTCTCCCCATGCTTTGCCAAGGGTAGCCCGATTCCTAGCTGGGGCTTCCACGAGCAACACACCCTCTCACCCAAATGTTATAGTTTATTTATTACATTTTCTCCCAAAATGGGAACACTGGTGATTAAAAAATAAATAAATTAAAACCCCATCCTTTTAGATTCTCTTCTCCAGATAAGCTAGGAAAGCCCTCCTTGATAGCACCCCATGGGCTAGCAGTACATGGCAATGGTGACACAGAAGAACTAGGATGGAAAACCAAACAAAATAGTTATTATTTTGCATTTGCAAGAGTTCTTCAGTAAGACGTAAAATGAAAGAATAAGGACAAGCACACGTTTGAAAATACTGAAAGCAAATAGTTACTGTTTGCAATTTTTAAATATCAACTGTCAAATCTGTTCAAGAAACGACACTCAAAAAAAATTGCTTCATCATTATGAATTAAATTTGCACAGTTTTGCCCTTCAAACTACATCAAAACAAAGCAAAACAGAATATGAGAAACTACAAGACATTAACAATGTTGTTAACTACTAGTTAACAATCTCTTTTTTTAAACAAGACTGAAGGAGTTTCTCTGAACACGAGCAAGTATGAGAAAACCAGAAATATAAGTTTAGGTAGACTTCCTTGCCATTGTCCTCCACTTCTTTCTAGCCATGCCCAGAAGGATCAGTATGAAGGAGGAAGAGAAGTTTAGTTTTCAAAGCTTACTTAATCATTTCCTTTTCCACTTCCATTGTAATCTTCAGCCTTTTCCTGAGACTGCAAACATCAACAGAATGCTCATAGTACTCATGCAGTACTATGGGCTGTAGGGTAATATTCTTTACCAGACACGTGAGGCCACAATCTCACTTTCAGTGGGCTACCCTGTAACTCTGGGAAGATAAAAACCAGAGGTATTTCTTCCCCAATAAAATACTTCTTAGGTAGAAGGAACGAACATTTTGGTTAAAAATGCACAGAATCTTTCTTTCAAGAGGCTATGGAAGTATGGACCCGTGCAGCTGTTTTCCACTTCAGCCTATTCCATTTTGAGGGAAGTATATTGGCTTCAGAAAAGAGAGGCAAAAATCATTCACTGGCCAAGGCCTTGGCACAGGAGACTTCTATTATTAGCAGTCACTGTGATATTAACATCTTGAAGACAACTAGTGCTCTGCAAAATTAAGTCTATAGGCAGGGGAAGATTCAACTGAAAAACAGTTGCTCTGAGAGTGCCATTTGAAAAGGTGCCAGGAGTAAATCACCACTTACCCTATGAAGAACAGAAGCAAGTGCTTGAGCCTGATTGAGATTCCGCACAAGGCCTGTGTCATACGTTTCATTCAATAAGACAGTCAAGATGATTAGGGAGTGTAGGAAAAGCTCATTAATGGCTATAGCAGACACCGAGTCAGCCTTTCATTTATTGCAAGCGCATCCGGATAGTTTTCATTTACTGGATTTTTAATTTAAAGAAGTGAAATTCATGTAGGCAGACACAGGTCCGCATGTTGTACCACTTCTTGCTCATGCCCAAAAGCTGCCAGCAGGTTTACTGAAGTGATACTGGCAAAAAACTAACAAGTGCTTCACAATTTGCATGTTTCTTTTAGTTAGTTACTTTACTTCAGGTATTTAACATCAGCGTAAATTTAGCTAGGGATTTTATCCTTAAGATGCAGAACAGAACCCCAAAGCTATAATTGATGACAATACTCCAGAGTATGCCTTTAGCTTCAAGGACAGACAAATTTTGCATACTAATTACTGGGATTTTGGAAGAAGAGTTACAGAAAGCAAAGAAAATATGATGGGAATGCAAGCGATTGGCAACAACTGTGGCTGAGATTGCAAAACAGCACCCTTTAATGAGAACGACGCGGAGCATGAATTGCTATTCCGCCCATTTGAACCAGACAACAGTACTAGCTCAGAATTTACAGTTATCAGTAAAGTACAGAATCCATCTTTTCTAAGCAATGCAGGTGGAAATGAAAAAAAAGTGGGGTTTCTCATTTTGTTATATGTAGAGCAAGTTTCACTGCGTGCGCAGACCTAAAATGCTTGGGCATGCTTGTTCTGTTTCTGTAACCAGAGCATGGGCACTACGTTTTCAAAGAGAAAGAAGAACGTTGCACAACACTGGAGCCAGAAAAACATTCAGCAGATTTCCTCAATCAATGGCAATTTTGTGACCACAGTCATACTACAAAATGGAAATGAAAAAATTCAGTCAAAATCTGGAACCAACCTAACAAAGGTTCACCTGTTCAACTCCAAGCCTTCACTCCTCAAAACTTTGGATGTTTAAGCCCATGCTTAATACCAGTAAGCAGTAAATGACCATATCAGATCTTAACTGTTTAAGTTTCCAGGACTTAAAATTAGGATGTACGCTAGAAGGAGAGACAAACAGCTCCAAAAGAAGCTGCTGGTGCCAAGGAAGCATTTGCAGCACATTGCTGTGTGCCTACAGTAGAAGAACACACAGGAACAGCAGGGTCAGACCCAATGCCACAGCAGCTGGACAGCATGGCTCAAGAGAGCACTGAGTTTAGAGTGGGCCATGACACACTGATTCCACCCAACCAGACAGCAGAGCCAGAGGACAGCATATGGGAAAGCCTCCCCACTTGCCTGTCTGCACACCAAAGCTCCTCCTGAGCCCTCCAGACCTTTTACAAACCTCTCACCAACAAGGGAAACCCACTGTGGTCAGAGCACAAGCTGGCACTGTGGGAAGAGGCACTCAAAGGAGCCACCCCCAACTGAGACAAGATTCCAGATCACACCCCTGAAGAGGCCAAGACAGAAGCTGTCTGGTAGCACATTTTATTATCACCTGGGCATATCACAGGCCCTGCATTCTGTGTAATTTGTCTGGGGGAGGAAAAAGGAGTAAAGAACCATAAAAATCTGTACAGCACAAGAGGCACTGTAGTATATTACAGGAGTCACTCCTCTTGGAAGCTCTGTATCTCCTCATGGTGGAATGGGAGTGTTTTGTTTTTGTTTTTCTTTCCATTAGAGGATGACCTTTGCTCTAAGCAGAGCCAACATCCACCAACTTCCAAGGCTTGTGCTTCCCTAACGGCAGCAGATACCTTCTGCTGCTCCAGACTCCTTATTTAATCAAGCATTCATAAATCAAAAGCAGACAGAACTGATTCAACATTTGGGTGAGAACTGGGAGCAGCTGAAGAGTGACCTAGACTGAGTCATTGCCTGATAGAGTTTCAAACGGTTCAATAGGAAATACAGTGGAGTTCATTGTTGCGTTACTCCCTGCCTTCCCCTCTGTCCCCCTCCAAAAAAGCAAGCGAGAGATTCTTAATTGCAAGTGCACTGCTATGAAAACATCACTGAATACCGAATGAAAGATATACGCAGAAACATATTTCTTTTGGAAACGGACCAAATGAACATCTGGTCACCTGGTTATCTGAAAAAAAAATCCATCAGAGGATAATGACAGCAGCATTAGATGCACCAATGTAATTAATGCTATGTTTCAATGGGCTTAAACACGTTAAGTGCTGAATACTGATGTTACATACATCTACAGATCCTACCTATTTCAGTGAAGAGTGAACCACTGATAACTGGGAAGATAGTCCAGGGAAAGGATGACGCCCTGCTGATGAGCATTCAATGCTAGCTGGAGCCAGACAGCAGGACACAACAGAAAGAGAGATGGTCTGACTCTACGCTGTATTTAAACCAATGTTTTAAAATGATCAGTAACAGCTTTTAAAACTAAACTCTGCAGATGGACACAGGAAAGAACACAAAACTTCAGGCTGGTGCTGCTACACAATGTGAAAACTGCTTTATTTTGGCTTTGTTTAGTTTTGTTTCATAAAGCTGACGACTGCCCATATGAAAGTGAATGTCAAACACAGTCGGTGTTTGTGGTGGACTTCAGCAAGAGAACAAGATTTTGCAACACTCAGGATGGTCACTGTGTTGGAGGAAGTGTGACTGCTGCACAATATATAGCTTTTGCTTTAGAACTGTGGAGTTCTGTTTCACACTGGAATTACGGCCCCAGTACACAAAGCCACGATCTCACTAAAAAAGTTCATCTGCAAGGAAAACTCATCTGCAGTGAAAATGCTCCCTAAGCAAGTGATTTGTTGGTACCCCTGCACTGTCCAGAACAGACTAATGCCTCACAGAAATACTCCAGGGTGGGAACTCTAACTTTTCTGCTGCACGCTCCCACAGGACCATCACAAACAATTGATGAGCCATGCCTCTGCCCAACTGACACTTGGAAACCTAGAAGGATCTCCAGCCAACCTCTTTCAGCACTGTTCCATCTTCCTGGGGGAGAAATTTCTCTTAGCATTCACTTTGAACCTTCGCAAGGCACCTGCGGTCATTGCCCCTTGTCACGCTGTCTGCCACAGAGCAGTTTGGCTTTGTCCTGCTCCTACACCCTGTGGTTCTCCTCCACATATACAGACAAGAAATGACAGAGCAAAACCCTACGAAACGTATTGTCTTAAGTACTCCTCATCTGTGGTAAAGCTTAAAAAAATTGAAGAATTAACACTTCTCTACCCATCTCATCTACATTTATTTCTCCCAACATAAAAAAGCTATCATAAACACTTGATAAAATAATTCTTATGAAACATCCACATAAGCCATTTAGACAATAAACTAAGAAAGCAAATGCTTTCCCCAGCTCAGCAAAAGAAACACTAAGAACATCCAGGTAGGTGCTTTTATTATGGAGATGCATTCTAAGAGATGTACCTGAAAAGCCATTTGACAATACGCTAAAAGCCAGTTCAAAACCTCTAAAACCAAACAAAAGGCACGCTCCTTCCACAAGATGCAGAGAGATGTTGTGGAAAAAAAAAATATTACTTTGCCATCTTTTTCATAGCTCATTTAAAAAAAAAAAAAAAAAGCCTTTCTTTACAATCAGACCTTGTTTGTCGTACTAGAGCCGCCACAAACTGCGCATCGCTGGCTAACTGAAGTAGACAGCAATGCAATCGTGTGTCTTCCTGCCTTCCCCTTATCCAGATCAAATTTATGCCGATAGCACATTGATCAGATATTAACTATCCAGAAACCACAACCCGCATTGTCAGACAGCTGCGTAACACAGCCGGGTGATCTTAGACATACTTGATTGTACCTGCATAACATCTCCAGCATCTACGGAACGTGCTCATAGATGTGCCGAATCCTGAAACTCAGGAAAACATACCTATCTTTCGCCATTCACTTCTCAAAACAGATTTTTGATAATATTACAGTTGTGGATAGCTTCTCACATTGCCAAAAATGGCTCAGCTAATCCAATGAAAGCCTTCCAAATGTTCAGGATAGCGTACAGAGTGCAATCTTCCCACATTTAAAATCAAAACAGCTTATTTCGTTATGTAGGAGTCAACTGAACGTGTCACTCATCACAACATTCAGAAGAATTAGAGCTAAGCGATTTGCAGAATCTATACTTAGTGATCCTTACTCCCAAATACTTAAAACTCCAGATCTGTTGTTAAACTATTCTTAAAAGGATTGTCAAATATGCCCACATGTAAAATATGATAATCCGATGTTAATTCTCCTCCTTACCACTCTGTAGATGCCTGGGAACAAGCCATTGTAAGTCTTAAGCTTGCTTGAGTTTGCACTACATTTGTATTCATTAACCAGACTCTCAGTGAGAACACTGAGAAGCCCATGACTTTTCTGATAGCTGCATACGTACGCTGCCTGGCTGCATTATTTATCTGTGCGCGTGTCCGTCTATCCATCTGTCCGCCTCCACTCCTGCCTGCATTCAGATCTATACGTGCCTCGGTGCATTTACGTCTTTCACCATTCTCCAGTCATTCAGCCTACTTTTCTGGCACCAGCTCTGGGAAACTACTGCTTTAGCTAATGCCCTCATGACTGAAAAAAAAAAGCTCAATGCACATAGGCAGGAAACAAGGCAGAAAAAGTAGAATAGACAGATGGAGGTGTAAAAAAGGGACGCGTTTATGCTAAATTCAGGAAAAATAAAAGGATTAAGGGGACGTCACAGACTAGATGATTTAAGAAGGGGATTTCTTATGAAGCGGGGATATTTCTCCTGTAGAATAGAAATCTATCATGTATTCTAACCAGGGTTAATTCTAACATCTAGAACAAATCTAAATCTTAAAACCAAGATTAAGAGTTGGCTAGTGCCATTTATTATATCTGTCAACTGTTTAACAAACCAGGGAGGAAATATGTTATGTTTGGATTCAGCCAATACAATAACAATATTTATAGGCTGCCTTGGGAGCAATAATAATTTTACATGGGTTTTAGTATTCAACAGAGTATTTACAGGGATTTGAATTATTGTAGCATGTTCAGATTGTTTCTTCCATCCTCTTTCAGAGATCCTGGATTAAAGAGCCAAATCTCCCTTCTCCCCTCCGCCAGTCTACTACACGAACTGTATACACATAGGGCTATCACAAACAGCAAAGCAACTCGTTCGCTAAATCTGCTGAGCTAAACATGCCATCTTGGATTCTCACGCAACCGGGAAGATTTGTACTCCAGACCCAACACCTGATCACTACACCGGTCTCACCTAAGGCTACTGTCCCAATGCTTCTGTCCCCAAGAAGTCTAAAAGCTTACAGAGCACTAAGGTTTAACAAACAAAACTCAGCGATCCTAGTGAGATCAGGAGACCATGCTTGCCTTACGCTCAAACCAGTGAGAGAGCTCTGCTCCGAACGTGCTAAATGTTTCTGAGAGAGAAAGGCTTATCCACCCCCGGGGCTACTGCTCTGCTCCTGCTTCATCCCACAGGCACATGCAGCACACAGCGAGCACTCCAACTCAAAGTCATGCAAAAGAACAGTGCTGTTACATGACAGCTTTTATCTCATGTCACGCCTACCTAACACATCCATCTAAACCACTGGTGCTACTAGCATAAACATCTCAGAAAACCAGAGTTATCTATTACTAAGTAAATAGTTATTCTCCAAATGTCAGGTTTAAGTAAAAGATGTGGGCTAAACCACACATGCTGAATGAGACGACGGGTTGGACTGTCAAACTTGCCACCCAATCCCTGCACAACTTGGAAGAGTCACTCAATTCTGCAGTAATCCCTGCATGTGGAAATGCCCCTGGAAATCCCTGGTACTCTAACAGCAGGAATGCTGGATTTGCTGTACAATTCTCCTCATTGTAGAGCAGAAAAAGGATGAAATCTGCTCGGGCAGTGGCTGCATTTGCTAGAGGGCATTGCACATCTAATACCTGGAAGGTAAGAAAAGCAGAGAAAATCTATAAAACTGCAGGAAGTTGAGTGTAATGATAGCGACTGCAGTGACGTTACAGACCAAATACCAGCATAAGTACCTGCACAGCATGAATGCAAAGGGGGAATCTACAGCATTTACAGCTGTTCATCAACCAGCAAAGCCTCGCCACACTCCAGCTGGCAGAGAAACAATTCCTTTCTTATGATTCTTTTATTGTTGACTTGGATTTAGCAGAGTATACCAACCTTTCAGCCCTGATGAAGGTGCGAGACTGGGAACACTGGCATATTTTTGTGAGTATAACTCATTTTTTGGTTCTGGTTGGAAAGCAGCACCGTGCAATGTTACTGCTGGGTGAGCACCTGGAGTTAGAAAAACACTGGTTTGCTCACAGGGCTCAAAAGCACAAAGTGTTTCCTAGAAGGAGATTTTTAAAAAGGAGAATTCATTAAAAAAAATAATCAAATCCTCCTGAGCACACAAAGACATAAAAAAAAGCAGGCATGAAACTATGAGAGCTGCTCCAAAAGTAATGCCTCCTATTTTATTACATCAGCAGCAAACTTTGGTGGTATGGCAGTAGAGAGCAAACCTTCCCACCAATATTCCATTACATTCTGTTGCTGTGTGACAGATGGCAGCAGAGGGGCACTCTGACAGAATGGCATCTGACATTGGCATCTGACATGGATGCGTGTGGGAAGCAAAGGTGTGTCACTGAATCCCTCCATGATGAAAAAATGGCAACCACTGACAATCATCAATGCTTGTTGAATCTTTCTGGAGACCAAACTGGATGCGAGTGCAGCGAGGCAGTGGGTGATGCCTTTCAGCAGTGCAGATTGTTACAAGCATAGCACACAGGCTGTTGTTCATTGCTGGATAAAGTCCATAGCTAATGGTGGTGACTGTGTTGAAAAAGTGTCTTTCAGCTGAGAACATGCCCTATCAAATAGTGTTATTGTGCTCTTTATATCTGTTGTGATTTCCATGGAAATAAATAGGAGGCATTACTTTCAGAACAACCCCTGTATCGTTTCCAAACCAGATGCTTAAAAATAAAAACCACCAAGAAATTGAATCCCTTGAGGATGCATTTCAGCTTTGTTTGTAGGAAAAACGAAGGCTTAGCTCAAATGCTGTAGGGTTCGGTTCCTTAAAAGCATTGAAATACAGAAGCTTACCCTGGTTTCTTTAAGTACTAAAATATGTAAAATGTCAATGGGAACAGAGCAGGGAATGATACTGAAACCTTTTTCTTTGACATGGATTCATTTCAATTTACTGAAAAATGCCATTTGGAAAAGTTTTGACTTCAAGCTGTCAGAATATCCCATTTCATTTGCAAGTTATGCTTTGGCTGCAACTATTTTATCTGGTTTTGGTTTCTAGAAATGGTTCCCCATGCCCCTGTGCCTCTTTTTAGTGTTCTGAAAACTCCACCACCATGAAACTTTGTCCAGAGAATATCTGTTCCTTGAGAAAAAGAGCTTGAGGACTTCATTTTCTTAGCAGCACGTTGCATTCTGCTTTCCTGTGACGAAGTTGTGTTCACAGACACTCTTATCCATGCATTCTGAAAACTGCATTTTTTCCTTCTTCTAATGTGGTTTTCTGTCTATGAAAACACAGCAAACACACGAGGACTGAAATTCATCGAAATTGGTTTGTACAGTCTACAATTCCCTTGCCATTCATTACTGCTGACATTATGAGATGCAAAGCTGTGCTGGTGAATCACAGTAAAAGAGCAGCTATGCAGAGCTCACATCTTCCTAAGAACTTTCATCCAGTCCTCAAATCCGTTTCCAAAGTGCTGCTGTAACCATCCCCATTCCTGGTAAACGAGGCACAAATTTTAAAGGGAAATGCACAACAGCAAACACAACCAGGACTTCCTTTTCATATGTCCTCCTTCCTAGATGCTGTTATCTGCCTCTATTTTACACTAATTTTTTTCCCCACACACATTTTTACATATCTTACAGTTCGGCAGTTGGATGTTTATGTTCTGGATTACGTTTTGTCTGTCTCCTTTCACACTTCACTCTTTCAGAGTTTCTCCCACAGTGATTTCCATTCACACCTTTTTTCCCATGCTGTGGTTAAACACTCAGATATAGAAATATAGGCAAGAAAACAAAATTTCACTCATTCAGCCTCATCTACTGCAAAAAGATGCAGCAAAGCAAATAGTGTTAAGAGATTAACAGTCTGCCATTGTGTAACCAAGATCCAGCTACAGACATACAGTTATTTCACGTTCTCACAAAAACGAAGTGTAATGGTTACTGTGTGTTCCAGGAACACCTTTGACAGTCACTGAAAAGCCTCACCTGCACAGAAGCTCCTTAAAGTCCCAGTCTACAGAGCAGATCCCCTTCTGCTATTTACTGTCATAATTTGCTTCTTTACATTTAACTGCATTATGGTTGAAAGTTATCCCAGAATCACAAGCAGTAATGGCTCAGCAGGATCAGTGTGCGTTTCTGAGAGAGGAGGGGTCTAATTACATACATTTGAACATGGAATTAGGCCTTCTACGTACCTGTACATGAATTCAACATTTTTTTCACTGCCTGAGTCTGCTACTGCAAGTCTACAGCAGCAATACCAAAAGTAAAAGCAGGGACACGAACACTTCTGGTAATAAGCAATATTGCAACATCAAGCTTCCAGAAGAAGATTCAATGGACTCTCATGTTTACTAGCATTAAATCTTCGTTACTCATTCCTCCAGGACAGCTATCAGACACAATGCGCTGTATTTTTGCCAGAATGCATCAATACAAAATTGTGGTATTGCCCTGAACATAACCATTTAAAGTACATGCTTGCTTTTATGCTCATCTGTTACACTAAGAACCTTGGCAAAGGAATCACCTTGGTAATGCTTCAGAACACACTATAAGTATTCATTTCAGGAAAAAAAAAAATTATTAAGAATAAATCAATGCCTGGTGTTGTACAGAGCCAGCCTAGCACACACTGTGATTCTCTAGAAGTAATGATAAAAGAACAGATTATTTCCCCCCCCTCATTTTTTACAATAATCTCATGTAGTTTAAATTACCTACATCTATCAACCCCATACGCTGGTCAGGGCTGAAACAGTGTGGACCAAATCCACAGAAGTCAATTAGTTATGCCAATTTGCTCCAGCTGAGAATCGATTCTCAGTTGTCTTTACGCTTCCCATAGAATATTCCGTAGGAAGCATCACTTTAATGAAGCTCAGTCAGCATGTATGGGAAATGTCAACATGAGATTCCTCCTCACTGCCTTTTGGACTTCTTCAAACAGGTGTGTTTTGATTTTTTTTAATACCCAGAAATCCATAGGTTTTCTTTAGAACGGAAGACAATTCAAAATACATTTGAGGAAACAGCTTCAATGTCTAGGACACAGTGTAAGTATCCTCCTCCTTTTCCTTCGGCAGGATTTCCCAAATATGCAATTAAATCATTAGAAATGCTCCTGCCCAGATGCAGCCGATGTGAAATAATCACAAGAAATAAAGCAAACAAAAGAAAGATCACAAAATACATTAACTTTTACTAGCCGTGCATTAGCATTTTTAATAATATCACGTTACTGTTTAGTCCAACAAGCAAATGAAACCTGTTTATTTGATAATTTATTTATTCTAAAATAATGCAACCTTTTTTATTTGCCCTTGTTATGAGCTCGCTAACGTTAAAGGCGCCGCTACAATCAGTTAAGTAATTATCATAGGATAAAAGCCTTCACCATGAAAAAGTTTTGTTTGAAAAAGCATGAACTGCGATTCTCATTGATAGCTTTCACTGAGTGCAGGATTCAGTACATTGCAGCACAAAGGCCTAGATTATCTCCCTCTGTTAAAGGCTTAAAATTCTACAACCAGACCATGCCAGTTACCAGTATCAGATTATGATAACAAGATCATGTTCAGTTATAAAAACAAGTGTCTAAACTTTTCTCATGTCACTTTCTATCTAAGTCCCATTGCTAGTGGTGAAAGGACCCATCTGAATGTGTGTAGAAGCTCATTTTAAAGCTAGCTCTTTGAACTGGATTCATGGGGTATTTGCATAAGAAGATTTGGGTAAAAAGAATGGGCTGGTGCTGCATCTGCCCATTAATATGCCTGCTAATTCAGCACATTGTAAGCCTATTGATGTATCACAAAAGGCTCAAATTCAAGGACAGTTATCCTATTGCCATTGTTAGGGTTTGAATTCAAGTAATATGTTCACTATAGGAATACAGTTGTTACAATTAGATATTTTTCTATAATGGTGTAAAGAACCAATGACAATCAGAATTAGAATAACACTGATAAAACTTTGGAATTCATGAATTCTATTATTTTAAAAAGATGCAGGTGCTGATTAACTTTGCTTTGCATAATACTTGTATCTAGAGTACTGGAATACTTAAAGAGCAGCAGCAAACTGCAGCAATGTAACTTACCAAAGCAAGCACTCACCCTTCAATGCTGACGCACATTTATCTTGCTTACAAGAGTTTTAATAAAAAAATTAAAACACTAAACTGAGTTTCAACAGAGCGGAGGGACCGTACACAATGAGCAGGTTTCTAATCCTGCTTATGAAAAATGCAAGAGCATTGCTGGTGCTATCAGGGATATCCTACGCAGGATATTTTTACGGTGAATGTGAATTGGGTGAAAACACTGTGCACTCACCAAAGGAAAATGGGAAGAGTCAGCGACTCGCACACGAGGTTGGGGCAGCCCAACACTAAGCTGGCAGGTGGAGCGCTGCAGTGAGTTCTGAAGCACGCAACACCAACAGAAAACTGAAGGAAAGACCCAAAGGAAACACACACGGAGACCTGCACATTAAGCCTAACTAAACTTAGTCCTTCCAGGGTGCCAGGCTTACGCCTGACGCTACAGCACAGGCCCCGTGAGGGGAGATGGCAGAAGAAGTGTGAGCAGTGAGAGCGATTCCCCATGCTGGCGGCCGAGGCCCAGGCCCAGCGCGGCTCCTTTGTGCCGTGCTCCCACACTGCCGCGCTGACACGGGGCGGCCCAGTGCCGGGACGGGGCACGGCGGCATTTTTCTCACTCCGCATCCCTCAGAGAAGACATCAAAAGAGCAGAGAGATGTGCTTTTTGTTTTGTTTGGTCTCTGACTCTCAACATGTGGTTTCGCAGGCCCAAACATCGGCACCTTTTAACCTATTCTGTTCAGCTTAGGCCTTGGCTTCATTTGAGCATTAGGGAAACTATAGTAACCAATAATCTGCCCGTCCCTGAATAGAAACTATGTACCTTGTCACACAAGAGCCCGAGGATCACCATTCGAGACAAGTTCCTTTACAGGCCCTCGGCTTTCTTTGCTGGGGCCCGGCCTGTCTCTGTGAAAAGGTGTCAAAACCCTTCGCCTCTTTGCAATGGGGGATCTGTGTTAATGTTAATTTATATTTAACAAACAGGATATTGTCCCTCAGAATGTATAAGTATTTGATTATCTATTACAAATGTTTTCATCAAGTCATAAACGAGGGCCCTTGACAAAAGGTCCTCCAGGAGCACTGGGAGGAGGGCCGGTGGGTGTCACGGTGTGCCGGGCTGGCATCACAGTGTGCCGGGCCAGCTGCCCGCCCACCCGGTGCAGGTGATGGCACAGCCCTGTGTCCAAAGGCCAGGTGGAGATGTGACTGTGATGGGAGCCGCAAAGCCTCTCTCCGGGCTTGCCTTTGCTGAGTCAAAAGCTTTCTACACGAATAAGCTGTAAAACAGAACTTTGAGAGTTGTTGGTTTTATGCATGTATGTAGTTTGGTTGCGATCTGATCTCCCTCTTAATGAGCCTCCCCCCCCAGGCACTGGGAAAATGTTATCACCAGTCCCATTTTTCGCTCAACCTCTAATCCTGTGCTGCACTGTCTTGTTATTAGCAGGAAAAACAACAACAACAACTCTGTATATCATGTAGATCAGAGCCAGGAAAGAAAGGAACAAATGTCAAGGGTTTGAAGAAACGATTCACATCCAGCTTCATTTCATCTCTGTCACTCTCTCCTGACTCTGTCGTGCAACAGCTGACTGCTAACATATTTCCCTCCAGTGAAAGTGACATTTTTGCTTTCTTTATAACATTAATAGGAAGGGGAGCTAAACTGTTAATGTTGCACCAAAACAGCGTGCTGCAAATCGAGGTATTTGGTATGAAACTTAAGACCTTCTGCATTAAGCTCTTTCACTGTGACCTGACATAAACTGGCAACTGGCAGCCGTCTGCTTTTGGCAGCTTGGCATATTTGGTCATTTATTGGGTGCATGTGAAGATCAAATGGGTTAAGATTCTTCTCCTTAAACAGCAGGGAAAAGAACATCAAAAAGGTGTAAATTTCATTTCCCCAGTTTTGATTAAGTCAAGCATGAAATGAAATGTAATACTCTCAAGTGGCAAGGGTTTATACTATTGATGTTGTTACTTCTGCTTCACAAAGCCCAATCAGCCGACAGCGAGTTGAACAAGCTAACAGAGTTTTAGGGTGGCCAGATGGAGGGTTTTTACTATGGTTGAAAAGACAGCTTAGTGCTTGCCTCTTCAAGCCAAGTCAATGCCAACTGTGTGAAATCCTGGCCATTCTAACCCTTTTTTTTTTCCCCTTCCCTCCTCTCAATGCTGGTGGCTAGCACCATACAGGCCTGATAAAAGCAATCCCTTCAGCAAAACAATGTGCTGAATGAATATTTTCTGTCAGAAGCGTTGTTTATCTTCCCCCAAAGCACAGAGATTTCTGTATTCGCTATTCAGATCAATCACATTACAGTATTTAAGTTAATGGGGAAAATACATCTCATTTAAATGTTATCTGAAGGAAGCCCTTGCAAGAACGCATTCGTTTCTCTGAGATTAGAACATTATTTGCTTTAAATAGTGTGGTAAAGCAAAACTCTACTCATGTGCCACAGAAATAAAGATTTAAAACTGTACCTTGTTCATCCATTAAGCGAAACTAGAGTTAATTCAGAACGCAGCACGATGCACACTGAGAAACTCTTTAGATCTAGGATACAAAAGTAACAGGTCTTAAATTGAGTGTGGTCTTACTTCGTTAGGAAATTTGTCCCTTTTTTATAGGTGCTTTTTCAGGCCCCTTGTTCCCACTACATTCTCAAATTTAATGCTCTTGCCACTATACAGCTGGACTAGAATAGAGTGGCTTTAGTAAAGACTTAATAGAATCTTTAATGCTTCTAACAATCCACTCCCATTGAACTGCATTAAGTAGATATTATGGAAGGACAAAGAGCTAAATAGCTCAACATCAACCTCATTAGGCATGCAGGCAGGCCTTGAACCATTTTATGGGCAAGCCTATTGTTAGAACACTCACCAGGTTAGCTTTAAATTGCAAATGATACCCTGAAAGGGGAAGAGAAGTTTTGGAGAATGGCCTCACAGAAAGAAAATCATTTTAGGCTATAAGAAAATGAAAGGCATTGTTAAAATTGCTCTGACCGTAGCAAATGAAATACATCATGGACTTGAGAGGCTGAATGCTACACTTGAGGGTTTTTTGTCGCCTTCTTTTTCTTTCCCTGGCCGTTCAAGAGCGTGGTATACATCAGAATATAAACAATATACAATCTGTAAGACTTAATAAGGGTGGCTCAACATACTATCCTTTGTCTGCAGTTAAACATACGATAAGAGGACAGTAATTAACCGGATGGGAAAAAAGAAAAACAATAAAAACATCCCCTTTGAATAAACGGCAAAGTGTGGAGAACGCTATGCTGAAAAACTCTCCAGCGTTACAATTCTTAATCAATAAGGACTCGTTTAGACCAGTTTAAGCCTTAGCACTTGAGTGTTCGAGAATACTAAAAAAAAAAAAAAAAAGTCTCCCAAGAATTGTTGGCAACTGCAAAGTGCTTTAACAACTGACATTATGATGTTGCAAGTCTGGGAACGTATTCCCAAGCAGAGCCCTTCTCTGTCACCTTAGTGGATGAATAATTGTGCCTTTGCATATTCCTTGTCATAAATGGCAGGAATGAAGGGACCCTAAGGACCGCACTGGCAGAATTGGTGCCGTACAAGCAGAGTAAATTAAAACAAGGATTAGAGCAAGTATGATTGGGGATGACAAGCAGGGCAGTTGTCGCCACACAACGTGCCTTTTTGCCCATATGGTCTGTACCGAGCTTACACAGCACAAACCCTCTAACATGGATGCTTATTAAAGCATTCCTTCTTGATCAGGACAAAAAGTCCTTAAAGCTCCATGTCACAGGAGAAAAACAGAGTTTCATTCACACACGGGCAGCAGCCTCAAGCACTATTATTTATGAAGATTTACATGGAACTGCCCAGTCTTTACTTTTCATTAGATTAATACACAAAAAAAAGCCCATAGATGTGAAAAATTGAGGCTACAGCCTGCACTCATAGATAAGCATTAACCATGGTTCTTATTGAATGTAAGAATGAATGACTTGAAAGTTTTATTTAAAAAAAATAATAAAATTTAAAAAAAAAAATAAAAATCAGACAAGGTAATTCAGAACTTCCTTCCCAAGCACAGATTTGCAGGATACACAGAACTCAGGTCATTTTTAACTACCAGTAAGTGATAATTAAAGTACAGAAGGAGCTCAAAAGAACATGAGATTCATGCAGGGAAATGTTTGGCTGACCACATGCATGCTACTATAAACAAAGAACAGAAGAGCGGGGCAGGTTTCTTCAGTTTATAGGAGTAGCAAAGAGCAACTCTGTCACTAAACCATTGTGCCATCTCACATGACACGTGTCATTTTCAGAGCATCAGTTCCTCTATCTACAAGGGGAACAGTTACATATTATAATGACACTTGTTTTAAGTGTCCCAAAAACATTTGGGACATCTAATTGCCCCAAAAACACCAGGTGCTTTCCTCCCCCCCCCCCACCAGTGCATTTACCTTCCACTAAAGGATCACATCAGCAGTCCTAATTTTCAGACAGATGTCTGAATTCTACAGATGCCTGGGAACAATCTCAAGTCCTAGAGAAGAGTTTTGCCTATAGCAAGATACAAACGTGTCAATGCTTTCTCAGTACTGCAACAAGATATTCAGATAGCGGCACAAAAACAGAAGTGCAGGATCTTTTATTTAAATTTTGTCCCTTCCTGCTCTATAGTACAGCTCTACCTGACCAAACATCAGCATCAGGTTTTACTCCCAGGCTGATCTCTTTTTCTCAGCCAGAACAGCCAGCTCTGCAGCAGTAATGAATTTAGGAAAGCTGCCACATATGGATCGGCACACAAAGCACTGCATTAAGTGCAACCAGCAAAAACATTGGCAGTTAGAACATGACAGGTGCCTCTGGGAATCACCCAAGAGTTCCTGTTAAACTAGACAGAGATTCCCTGTAGAAAGCCTTAGGCCTTTAGGTAAGAGTCTCAAAATCTCAAGCAGAGAGCTTACTAAATTGTCCTGACTAGAGCTCATCACAGGTGTGAGCACAGGAAGTGTCCATATGCACTGCATTATGACTGGGGTCTACCTACGCAGTACCAAGACTGTGCGCACCATAGCCAAGCTGCTTTGGGCCTTCAGACTACTACTGTATCATAATAGCAAACGTGCTACTCCTATCTGCAAGCTTTGGCTGCTGCAGAACAGCACAAGATCCTTGAATGTGTTACAGCTCTCTCGGCAGGCAGACAACTCTGAACCTTTGTCAACAAATGCAGTCCCTAATAAGCCTGTGTACGGGAAGTTCTTTGGTCAGCTTTGATAAGTCTATTACAGTAACATAAAAGATGCCCAGTTCTAATGGTGTAAGTTCAGATCATTTAGCAATAACATGTCAAAGATCAAAACAAAGTGACTTAGTAAACAGTCCAAGACAGCTCCTTCCCATGGAAACAGCTGTCTGAACTGAGATTTGGCCATTATGCTCCACATAACATGCCCGAGGCATCCAAGAACTGCCAGCATTTGAACTCCTTCAGAATCAATTTGTCAACCTCTTTTTGGCTTGGATTATTTGCAAACAGTAACCTGAGCATCATAAGTAACAATGAACAAGCCTAAAATCTCAAGTTCAGCAGGAGTTGCTTCACATGGGTATCTAAGATTTTATTACATGCATTTGCTTTTAGTAATTTAACATCTGCACTGATTTCTTTTTTTAAAGCTGTTATTATCTTAACTACATTCTCTACATACACACATCTTCTGAGGACCAGCTAAAATTTGAGAGGCAATGCTGGCAGGTGAGAACCACAACTACAACTCTCTGCTCAGTGGCAAACAAAAATCAGAAGGCTGAGCAAGTACGTCTGGCTGCAGGCATAAAAGCTGAATGAACAGCAATCAGAAGTGAGTCATATTCAGAAGCCTACCTGAGTCCAAAACTTGTCTGAAGGCTAAAAAGAGGTGCCTATCCATTGAGCTAAGGACCTTCCAAAGTAGTGAAGCTGAAGAGAAGGACAGGACACAGAGAAAAGGTACAGCCTGTTAGATCCTTAGTTTACTAATAATGACATTTTACTTTATCAGTTCCTAGATCCCACGTACATATATTACAGAACCTAATGCTGGAAAAGAGCACACTAAAAGCTGGAAGCCCCAAAGTGTTGCGAGCTGCTCACCTGTCTGGTCTTTTGTAGTCCTTCCCAACTTCAAAGCACGCTGGAGTAGATCCCTTCCCTAAAGGAATTCCCAGATTCTCGCTTTTCTGGCATGACTTTCTCTTGGTATGTAACTACTGACGCAGTGCTAAAGAGGATCATATCAACCTATATCTTAACTTCAGCAGCACCTAAAAATTACAGGCAGATGTGCTAGAAAACTTGTACAAATGACAGATGCTACTGCATTTAGCTCATTTTCTCTGTCCAAGAGACTTTAATGTAAGAAACAAAGTAGTTTAAGAGCCGTTTCAGTTTGACTGTGCTTTATCAATCACGCATTGCTATCAAAATTTTCATGGCTTTAGGGGAAAGCAGAAAGTAAACCCAGACTTGGCTAGCTATTATTTGGGTGGATGTATTCATATTCATTAGGACCGTTGGAGACCTCTTGGTTCACATCTAAGTTATGCTAGTCGTGGGACAAATCAGAAAATACGCATATGCCACGTTATGAATACCAATGACCCTTGCATCACTAACCACAGACATATTTCATGCTTTGGTTTCAGCTACCCACAACAGGATTTAGACACTGATCCGCAGGCGAACAGAAGAGAATAGTCTAGAGCAAGGTCCAGTGTTAGGTCATCAAGCCTGAGATGTGGGAGACCCAGTTCAAACCTCTGCTGTGTGGGATTTAGGTTGGTCACCTCTCGGTCATTTAGGCTGAGATGCTCAAATGCATTCAGAAACATACTGCTCTTATGCTCCTGACTCTCAATGAAAATAAGACCGACCTCTAAAAACAGGTATAAATCAATCTTAGCAGGAATGTTTTGGACAGCTACTCTAGCTTTCAAATTGTGTACAATTTCCTGTCTGTTTACATAGAGAGTTATTGACAACTCATGAAGAGAAATCCAATGAAGTAAATGTGAAGGACTTCCTGTTTCAGTCTTCTCACTTAAATTCTAGGCTGAGGCTACAAAATTAAATCAATAGATTACATGCTCAAGGATATTTCATATGAAGTGACTTCTGCTCAGTCTGATCTAATCTGCACTGAAATGTAAAACAATCAGTCTCTGAGAACTCTGAAGTATCACCAGCTCCATTGACTTTGTATTACTTAACATTTTAAATGTATTTGAGAATAAGCCAAGAGAACTTACGTGAAAGGAGGACATCAGGCTTAATGGCAAGGTGATAGCACAGTACTGCTCTGATTTTAAATGCAGTTCCCCCTCTGCACTCCTCTCACCCATCCCTCAAGATTAAATGTTTTTTCATACCACAACGTAGCACACTGCAGACCTGCCCACGTGATGTCCTGAAATCCTGATGCCACAATTCCTATGAAAACAAGTGAGCTACGTCTGAAGAGAACCAGTAACATTCAACTCCTGTGAAAGCACACCTCTGTGAGTGGTTACCTTGACACACGAGAACCCCATAAATCTGGAAACGTCTGTATTTGGGGGCTTGGAGCCCAAGTGAACTTCCACTGCATTACAACTGAGTTCAGGGCGGGGTGAAACCCTCCAACTGGCTTCCCCAGATCACCTACAGACACAGCCCACACCTCTCAACACTACCTTTTCATTAGCAAGGTTCTTAATGTTCCACTTCTTCCTAGCAGAGTTACAAAACATGCATTTCCATCACTTTGCTTTTCAACACTTCCACTGACTCAAAACAAAACCATGGGCATTGATGAGCCTGAAAATAAGGGGAAACCAAAAGACAGTCTGAGCCTCTTCTTTCATGGAATGGAGGCAGAGAGACTTAATTGCAGCATTCGGAGATCTTTTTCATCATTAAACAAAGATATCACTTATTTACTCAAAAACAAGCAAACAAAAACAAAAAACACCCCCCAAAAAACAGGCTTTGTAAAAGCTTTATTTGAAATAGAAATCAGTATTTTTGCATAGGTCACTCAGAAAGTAATGCCTCCTATTTATTTCTGTGGAAACTGCAACGGCTACAGACAGCACGTGTATTTGTAAGAGCAAATTCTCAGTACAAAACACTGTTTTTCAATACAGCCATCTCCACTCACTGCCTGTTTTCGCCAGTGATGAACAAGAGCCTGCATGTGAAAATCTGCACCACTGCTGAAAGTCAGCACCCACAGCCTCACTGTGCTCACAGCCACTGCCTGGACTCCAGAAACATTCAGCAAGCATCGACGAATGTCGGTGGGTGCCATATTTTCCACATGGAGGAATTAAGTGGCACACCTTTGCTTCATACACACTTCCATGTCAGATGCCATGTGGCCAGAGTGCCCCTCTGCCGCCATCTGTCACATGGCAACGAAGTGCAATGGAACACTGGTGGGAAGGTTCAGCCTCTACTGCCACACCACCAACATCTGCCTCGGCAGTTGTGAGCCAACATCATAAAATAGGAGGTATTACTTCCGGAGCAGCCCTCATATAAATAAAAACATATGTCACAATTGTAGCTTATTTGTTCCAATTGGGACTGAATGTTGCAGAGGGAAGTTGTAGAGTTGAGTTTCTTAGCAGAGACAAAGATAACTCCTATCATTATTGAAAGATAAACATGTACGTACCGAGAAAACTAATTAAATTTCGTTGAGTTATCAGAAAGTCCCTTATGAATATCCTCTGGAGTAAGCTCTAATGTAAAGAGATCTCAATTTTGTGGTTAAATAATTTGAAGAGATTAATTAGTAAAGAATAAGCATTAAAAACAATCATGTGAAGATAAAGGTAACATTTTTCAAATTATTCTTATTATTTTATTATTATTATTTTTACATCTACCAGTTTTCTAACTCTACCTTATGAAAAAGCTTTCCCTGCATAAAGATGCTACTAGCAAGAAAGTCCTCTGAATTATTTTTAAATATTCATTACCTGCATGGTAAAACACACGACGTTCTGAGATGAAAACTTACCTCTACACCAGATTTACATAAAGGATTAAGCTCCTTCCAGTTCACAACCACTTTTCAATCTCAGTTTGGGAGAACTGATCTTTATCCCAAATTTCTTTTTGCTCCTCTGGAAGTTCACTTTAATCCAGCTTGCTTAATTTTCACCTTCTCCCTAAACCTTCTAGGCTTGTTACATGATAGCTAAGGATCATTATCCACCCAGGCTGAGGGGGTTTTCCCTTCATTAATTTCTCTAAGAAGATTACCAGTGCTTGTTTGTTGTTGTTTAAGCAAATGATTTCCCTAAGCTCTTTGTTTTTCCAACTGGTTTACACTTTAATGCCCTTGATTGAATTTCAAACAAGAGATCAACTTGACCAACCAACTCCGTTTCGGGGGAGACCAAAAGACGCTGAGGAAGAACGAACTTTATTCAAACTGCTTAGGCAGGAAGAGTGCTTAAAAACTTATTCAACCATTTAGTCAGAGATGCATCATAATTAGCACATCATTCAGGACTTGTTTAGTTTTTAAAGTCAAGGTGACTTTCCTTGAAGACAAAATTCTCTAATTACAATAGAAGCGTGTGTCACATTTAATAGTGGTTGTTTTGGTGTGGTTTTTACCCCCCCCCCCCCCCCCCCCCCCCCCCCGGTTCAGTTCTACATTCCTCCCTCCCCTCTAAACGTCTCCTCATTGGGAAGGGGTCACATCTGCTCACTCGATAAGCGACAGAACAAACCACACAAAGACTGGATATTCACTGTTAGCAGTTTGAGTAACAATCCTACTCAGGTAGTCATTTTTAAAGTCATGCATTCAGGAGAACTAAGCGATTTAGTCTCACCTAAGCTTTTAGGTGAATAAATACAGCATTTAAACACTGTGGAGCTTGCAGTGAATTCCGTGTGCTTACATTAATTTGTACACAAACAAGATAAGTCAGTAAGGTGCATCACTTTTAGGTAACACATTCCCAAGTAATCACCTTTGCTTAGGTGAGGTTATATCATTTTTAGATGGGCTGAGCACCTACCGCAATAAAAACAGACCAGTCAACTTTAATTCCATCACACTCTACTGATAGGTCCAGTTGTGCAATTCATACATATGGACTGCAGTATGTTATTGTGGAGCTGCAAGCAGGCAAAGTCAGCAGGTTTAGGCTATTTCTGCAGGGCTACTGTAAACCTGCATCATATTCTTTGCATGCCTACACTGCATAATATCAGAAAGCGAAGGTATAGCAGATCAACACAGGCATGAACACGCACAGATACATGAAGGTGGTACAGTTACATACATGTTCTTCCCACTGAAGTCAGGGAATTTAGCTACTTCAGCTAAAGTTAGTCTACTTTCCTACTGCTGGGCATTTGGCATTCTGAGATACCTACTCTGGGACAGAAATAATGAAAGTGAGCTCTTCAGTTGTGTTCCAAGTCTACGATCCTACAGAACATAAAAACTGCAACCAGCAACTACCAGAAAAGCAGAATATTTACTGTAGGATTAAAGAGGTAAGTGCCAAGTAAGAGCCACCCTCTGATTTGTACCAGGTCCTGATCTCTGCACAGATAGTCACCCGGTCTTTCTCCTATACCTTATCCCCAGAAAACCATCAGGTTTAGTCCACAAGGCAATCCTATTTAATTCATGACATAAATTACAATTACGACCCTTAGAAACTTGCAGATTCCCCTTCAGAACAGCAGTATCTTCAGCCAGGCTGCACCACAGCTAAGGAAGCACCAAGAAAACACTGATACAGAGTGGCAACTTCCATACTGACAATGCTAAAGAATCACCATCCACAGATGCTTAGGAAATAAACAGAAAGCTGTTACAGAAATCCTAGATCTTAATGACATGAGACTTCTGCAGTAGCCAATACGATGAAAGAAACTATAATGAACGAGTGCTAGATACTATAACATTATAAAAACAAGCAAACATAGGGAACAAAGTTATTATATTAATGATAGCTGATACTGGTCATTTTACAATACATGAGTCCAAGTGCTGATGAAGCACACACCCTATGCAAGCCTCGCAGCTGTGATTCTGTGACCCTACACAGTGGCTATATTACATTCTGCTGTGGTCTGTAACAGCTGCATGCCTTGGAAACTGTGAATATGACCTTACACAATGCGATTCATATAAGGCCATATTAATATGGGCAGCCCACCTACTTTAACTTTGCTAGCAACAAACGACACTAGTGGATTCAACTGCATCACTCTACCTGTGTGCCATGAAAGCTTCCACCGATGCAGATGTTTTGTTGCATGAGATCTCTTCTCCTTTTCTATTATTTTAATTAAATGGAAGATACCACAATATTTCTCCACTTCGGTGTCACAAGGTAGATCAATAAACAGGTAATTATTAGTTAAAACCCAGGATATTCAATCGGGAGCATTAAGTTATTGATTTGACATTTATCCCACCATAAGTGTTTCCTTGTTAAGGGTTTCAATAACCTACATGTAAAAATTTATTCTTTGAGATCCCTGTATTGTGAGCAATACCTGCATACTTCCAACAGCTTGCAGCGATGCCATGCTCACACAACCAGGAGATAAGCAATGACAGTTGTGAAACTGAAAGCTGGAAGAAAACTTGTCTATTTCGAATGCCTGTTGGATTTGGAAACAATACATTCCCGTGTATAAAAACCCAGTATTTAAATGAATAATTAAGAGAAACATGCTGTAATCCATTGTAATCTATGTATTGTAATTAATCCACTTGAAGTCGCGTTCAAACCATACATACGCATACACCTGCAGCTGGTACAAACAGGAGCCATGCCACACCAAAAAACCAACCGCAATTGATTTAGGAACAGAAGGCATGGACAAAATAAGCTTCATGGCGATGTGTAGCATTTTAACAAAACAACGGTGTTTGCTAATAGTAATAGCCACATTTTAATGCATTTTCCCCCAATCTCACTTTCTCCTGTCAACACCATCAATTTCAGCAGTGCTCCTTCCCCCATCTCTTTCAACATCAAAATGCGGTCCTTCTAGTATCATTATTATCAACCTGAGCAAACTAAATGTGAAAAGGTGCCACTAATAGGACAGCTTTTGACATCACATCTTGAACCAGAATAAGCAAACAGGCAAGTCAAATCTTCAGGGTCAAGCTTTGAAGTCAATTTTCTGACCCGGGAAATCATGTTCTGTGACAGTGATGACAAACGGTGCACACATGCCTTGTATAAATATGTCTCTGAACGTTGCCTTACAAACATCCAGTCACCATCTCACTGTAGCCAACCAGGAACAGAAAAATGAGGAGTTTGCACTTAAAACATTGTGTCAAACAGTAGATGTTTAAATAAAAAAGCTCAAGTTCAAAACTGCCTACTTCTTGTAAGGTTAAAAAAAAAACCATCACAAATAGAACAAAACAGAGGTAATTAAAGAAAAAGTCCAAACAAAACACACGCGTACACCTAATTCTCAATTAACCTTCGACATCTAAAGAGATTCTGAGAACAACTGAACATACACACAGTGCAAGCATTCTATTTGGACCCCGGTGCCTGAAGCGCTCTCAAGCAAAGCTTTCTAGGCACAGGACTGAAAAGTCATCGTTTATTGATTTCAAAATCTACCAGACTAATTATATATTTGTAGATGACTTGACAGATTTACAAAACCGCTATACGATTTTATAATGGAACATGCTCGCGTTAATCTCCATCTATGGAGATAGCTGGAGGGGGCTGACCTTTATCTCATATTTAAAACACAAGCAATAACTGAAATTCATTTTCAATTTATTTTCCCATCATATAAAAAGAGGGGGAAAAGATTACTTTATTGAATCTCTTTAGCTGGTAAAAGGTTGGAGACGCACAGTCTTGATGCCTTCCAACGAGCTATGGGGACGGTCTATAGGGAACAGACTTAATCGAATAAACTAATCTTTGCTGTGGAGATTAAGTAGATGGCTACAGCAGCAGAGTAACAGCAGAATGCAAAGCATCAGCGGCACCATCAGCTGCCACAGAGGGGCTGTAGGCACTAGGAGAGCTTCCCTGTTGGGCCCGCCCTACCGATCCTGCAAATTTGGTAAACTTCATGGAAATTTAATAACGCTGCAGCATTGCGTCTGCCTGCTGAGCAAACAGCCTGGTGCTGCAAGGCACATCTGTGATAATTTAGAAGGGCTTTCTGGAAGATACAGTAACTGCCGCTACTCCAGCCTGAGGCCCTTAAGCTGAAGAGAGCATATATGGTGCGCATCCTCAAGGTAAATACTATCTGGAGGTAAGGATGTGTTTCAAAGCTGCTCCTGACAGTTGGTAAAGAGCCTTACTTTGTAAGCACATCTTCGCAAACAGTCTTTGATTCCCTACGCCAATACACACATGAGAACTGATTTAGGCTGGGCTAGAAGCTGTCATGACACATGACTAACATATTTCTGCACTTTTATGTTAGCTTAAATAAAACCTGGTTACTGTGCTGAGTTTCTTGTTCCTCCTGTCTCTTCCATTTAGCACTCCGAGCTGGAAATCCCAACTAATTACAGGCTACATTTCTGAGCAAATGGCAGAGATGGCACCCTCTCTCTGCAGCAAGTAGATTTTTATTATGGTTTAGGAGCAATCCAAAACACACACACGGTTCCAGTGCTTTAGGCCTTGCAACGAAAAGGGAAGCAAACCTGAGCAGGGTCTATCCAGGTTTCAATGTATACAATGAGCTTATTTAACAATCATGAAAAGAAACATTTCAGAAACAATTAATGCTGCCTTTGAAACCTGCAACTTGCAAGGAAACCACAGCCCTTCTGCTGGCTCCAGAGGCTGGCAGGGCAAGTAGAGCCCATTGACAGGAATCAGCTGGGATGCGCAGGGCTACACAGGGACTGCAGCTCAAATGGGCCATCGCCAACATACTGCTGTTACAGCTAATAAAAGCTGTTGCCTAACGCTTTGACCACAGACGGAGCTGGGGTGGAGTGAGGCTGAGGAAAGGATGCGTGCCAGAGGCAAAGCCTACTGCTGAAAACATCTGAAGGAAGCTGTACTGTGCTGTCCTTCTGGAGGTGACAGTCTTACTCAAACATGATTTATACGAGAGAATGTGAAAGAGATTGTGAACTTCCAGTGTCTTGCAATTGGAGTTTAGCAACAAAAACCTCTTTACTTGGCCAACAAGACAGGAGCTAGCAACGTGAAACATCCCCTGCCCTGTCATTCCTAAGCACAACTGCAACAGGGCAGAAACTAAGAATCAGTTCCTCCTGTCAGATGCTATCCATGCCTACTCCTGTTTTGACTCCCTCCCATCCCAACTCTGTTTCAAAACAAGCAGGTGACTTTAGACTACGAGAAGAGAACAGCTGCAATGGCTGTTATGCTAACATGCCGCAGTTCTAGCACGCAGCAGCCTGCACCCACAGGGCATAGCTTACAGTAGGACCTTCGGCACACCAGACCAAGCTGTGCCAACACTTCCACCTTGTCTCTTTGGTCCCCTGGGCACCCTGAAGCAGGGCCACAGATCACAGAGCCAACAGCTGCCTCCAGCCTGTCCCTGCAGCCACCTGGGCTTAAACAGAGACCACGGGCAGACCTCAGTGTAAACATCCCGCTCCTCCTGAAGCAGCTACCTCACTCCAAAGATGGAGCAAAACTAACAGCACTTTGAAGACAAAGAGTGGGTTTGGGTGACAAAATCTCATCAACCTAAAACAACATGAGTGTAGAGGAGCCTGGATAGCTTGTAATCTGTGTTTGAGACAGGAAGCTTCTGGTACACATCAACATGCAGCCCAATCTAAATGGAAGCTGTACCCCTGAATATTTTCAGAGCAAAACCACCACAGCCCCACCATCTCTGCTCCTGCCTCCACAACATCAAATGGTCTCCAAAATGGCAGCATGCCATGCTTGGAGAGGAAAACTGAGGAGCAGTTCCTTGTCACCAGCCTTTGAGGACCCAAGTCCAAATAGGCTGCAGTCACTCTTCTGGCATCACTGCAGATGTAACATTTATGGCACACAGCAAATAGGAAGATATGTAATAACAAATTAATACAAGCCAAGCTGTCTCCCATGACACAAAACAAGCTGAAGAATAAATATCAGGAACAAGTTGCAGAGGGTTGGCAGACACAGCTCAAGTGGGATGGGAACTAAAATTGCCTACAGCCCCACAACTATGCCCTAGCTGTGCTGATTAGTTACCGTTCATCAAATGGGTCTTTTCGACCAACTTTTGTTAGCTCATCAATATTTTCTTTATTAGAAAAATTAGGTGGGTTACAATGCTATTGGTAGGATTAGCTATAACCTACTGAGATAATGGTTTTCTATGCTGATGACAATGTGATCACTGTGCGAGTTAAATGACCTCTGCCCCTCGCCCCCACGAGCTGTGCAGTGAAAGAACACATTTAGGAGACAATTATGAGGTTAATTTCCTTACTTGAATGCAGGACATTGTTATTACCTGGAGGCAGGTCTAATAACAGGAGCACAGCATCAATGTGAGTAAAATAGGAAAGAAGCTAGCTGGTGGGCTCTGTGCTTCTTATTAAAGGGGTAAAGCCTAGATAATTTTTTTTTTTTTTTTTTAAAAAAAAGGAAAACATGTAAACAGCATAAAGCTATAAAAGAAAGGCCAAGCAGAAATATCTGTGGAAGGAGAATTACTCAAAAACAAGAAATAAGAAATGGGAAACTACTGGTCATAAGTGGTAAGAAAGAACCTGTCGTGGAAAATGTGCAGACTGAGGAGCTTACTGTCACTCACGCTGCAGCAGACTGCTGACTATCAGCCTGCTGCTCTCTAGGTGAGAGACTGGGAGCTCTGCACAGCGTGCAGTCCAAGGAGGCAAGAGTGAAACAGGACTCAACTGAGTTTCCAGAAGCATTCACAGCAGAACAAGAGCCACACTCCAAAATCGTTGAGTCACACTCTTAAGCACTTGGCTTCTCTCAGCTGGAGGGGCCATCCCCACTTGGCACCAATCTTTGCACCAAGCAAAGCCATGCACAAGGAACTGCAGATGAGCACGGAGCACAGATGCCTGCTTCTGATTAAGAAAGCCAAAGCAGTGACATCCCACCTGAAAGCACAAGTCCAGTTGCTAGGGGTGGAAAGGCTTCCACTGCAGGCCCAGTTTAGTGCTCGGGAGATATCAATGGCATGGCCTTTAGCCTTAGCTTGGCCTAAACCAAGCACAGAAGCAGCTCTTGTCTCTGTAACTGGAGCAACTATCTGAGCTTGTGGCAAGCTGCCCGCTCACAGAGCAAAACCCTCCTGCTATCAGAACCTGCTCACACACCTATGCACCCCAAAGCTTTCTCCTTCCTACCCACAGTACCTCAATCACCTGCACAGAGAAATAATTTAGGAGCAGAAAGAAAAACATTGATACACTAACACACTATAGTCCCACACACACTGGGATCTCCACAGCATAGCCACAAGGTTTCTTGCTGCTGTCACTATCTGTTTATTGCCAGAGAAAGAGCAAGGGATTGCTCTTTCTGCTGATGGCCTTCTATCCCCCAGGGGAGACAGTGAAGACTAATCTGGAAGATTAGCAGGCTACAGACCAGGCAATCACAAACTCCTACCCTGTCTGCAGCACGCTTGGACCAAAGGTTTGCCTGGCAGGGAATTCTGATCCCACACATTTTCCATCAGGCCCTGAAAAGTGGAATTCCGCAGAGGCAAAGATCTGCACTTTAGTCATGGTGACAAGCAGCATCCATTTCCTCCTGAGCAATTCCACACTGCTAGATAGGTTGAAAGTAAAGGTTGCCATCTTCCTCGAAGGGCCCCACAAATCTTTAAGTCCTTTACTTGCATTCAAAGCAGAAGTCACACTCGCTTCTGCAGAGCAGGGTGCATCCTTCCATCTCGCCCTGAGTGCAGGAGTAATGCTGTCCCCAGCAGGGAGAGCCACGTAACCCTGCTGGCACTGCTCCTCAGGCAGTCAGCAAGCACCACAGCTCGCTCTCCTCACAACAGAGCTGTCTGCACAATATTCCCCCCTTAAAGAAGGCCTGGCAGACTCCTTAGGTGACAAAGCTCCAACTGGGACATACACTGGCTGTCATTACTTGCAACTCTACATTACACTGGGAAATCAGAGTGCCTTTTGAAGCAAAATGGTGCTTTACTGGTGGCCAGAGCACTGCTTTGTGCAGGGAAACTGCAAGTTGAACATTCTCTTTCCCACATGAACTGTAATACTGGCAAATACTTTGATATCCTCGGGGTCCTCCACGCTCCGGTATTCATTCAGGTAACAAACACCAAGTGCAGATCAAATCCAATGGACAACTACTGCAAAACTCTGTGCTGAGAAGTTAAAGCCCAACTGGAAATGTTCAATCTTATGTCTGCAGCAACAACTACCCTGTGCAGATCTGAACACTGTACAAAATAAACTCTCAATATTATTCCTGTTTTCTTAATGCAGAAATGTTCTCCCCTCTTACTAACACAGCAAAATAATTTCGAGCATGGCTCTACAAAGTCATCTTTTATTACTAGTTCAGGATGTATTTTTGCTCTAAGCTGGAAGCATTAATACAAGAAATTAATATAAATGTAAAAACTCATTTTACACCAGAACAGATGCTTTTAATGCATAAGCAAAAAAGCTTTGTTTTACTTTTAACTCTATATTCATGTACTATAAATATATTTACCTTTGATCTGCAAATTCCACAAAAGCAAAAGATCAACACAACGAATACTCAAAAAAAATGCAAGCGTGCACAGAGGTTTTTCCTTGCTGTTTTAACCCTTCAACAGGTATTAGTTTAAGTGGGTTTTACTGTCTTATTTTACACACATTCCAGTAGAAAATAGAATGTTTAAATATGCAAGCTTTAGCTAATCCTCCAACACACAGCCTATGGACTTGGTAGGATTATCCCTTATTATAACGCTGTTAGAACTGATACAAAATTGCAGTTTGAGATTAAACCCAAGTATTCCTAAAAATGCATCTCCCCGCATTTCCCACTTTACCCTGTGAAAATATCTCATATCCTGAAACGTCCCTTTAGGACTCTCAGACAACAACTGGCATGGAAGTCTAACATCTATATATTTGGGCAGCATTTACCCATTAAGCACTCACTATACCTGACGCTCAAAGTTAACACTCTTGGCCCCTTCAATCTAAAGCAAAGTTATCGGAAAAAACAACAACCTACTTAAAAGCAGTTTCAGATTTGTCAGAGTAACCATCACACGTAGCAACATTATTTTATTGTCTGCCTGTGGACATTTTCAAGCTGCTATATTATGGGTAAGGCAACCCTCATCTCCTTCCCTGCCATTCGCTGCTCAATTTCTTGCCCCGTGCAATACTGCTAGTTAGGGATCCACCCTGCCTAGGGAACCAGCTTCATTTGCATCCACTGGCTATGCTAAATGAGCAGCCTAACAGATGGGGATCTAATTGCAGACCTGTTGTCTGGACATTGTTAACAAATACAGAAGTAGCAATATACAGAGCTTTTTGGAACAGAATTTGGGCTGGCAGCAGGGGAACTCCAGTTAATTACCAACATCTGAATCTCTCGTTTAATGCAGGCAAAAACAAAAATAAAGGCACTCAGACTGAGGAGGACTGAAAGCCAATCAGAATGGCAGCTATTACATCACCCAGAGCGCCTATTTGGGATGAGAACTCCATTTCCATGCAATGCAAGAGTCCATCTTTATGGAAGTAGATTCCACATGAGAAAATGAGACAATAGCTGCAAATGAAGCAAGCCAAAGAATACATAGCTTGCAAAAAAAACCCATCTCCTTCCTGGAAGGATACAAAAACTCTGAACGTGAATAATGGTATTAGCATTAGATTTAACAGAGCAGCAACAGGCAAGATGGAGCTCGTTCTCTGAGTAGGCAGATGAAGCTGTCTGCAGAAAGCCCTGAAATTACCCAAATCTGTAAATTAACTCGATGTTCTGTTTCCTAAAGGAAGAGCAGTTGCTCTTGTAGAAAATTATTTCTGCAGTTTCCACCCCATCTCCTCCAAATGCTGAAAGAGAAACAAAGACTGCTGTTGTGATGTCTGCAAACCACCCAACGCACCCTCACTCGTTTCACCGTGCTGAAAACCGATGCTGCTATTCAGTGGTATTACTCTATCCCAATTGCTCTCCTGAGGTTGCCAATTACACATTTCCACAACTGCCCTGACCCTCTCATTGTTTAATAATTTCCCTTTCCCACAGATTTATGTATTTTAAGTTGGGGAGCTAGAAGCAAACACGGCCGGCATCCATCCCTGTTTCAGCGTTTACATGCTTTTTTGCAAAATGCCCATCAGGAACCTGCAACACTATACAGTCCTCTACTATGCAAGAAGCACCTTTAATCAATTGAATTTTTTTTTTTTTTAACCCTTTGACAGATCACATTTTGATGTGTGACAGGTAATAGAGCGTCATAACAGAACAATGCAGAGCTGGCATTTAACAAATCCAGCAGTCTAGTTATCATTTCGTTCCCTCAATGACAACACTAAGGAAGAGAAAAAACACATTGTTTCCATGGAATTAGAAGCTGGATCACTAAGACTTCCCTGAATGACCACTAGACAACAGATGAAGGGCCTGATGCTGATGCAGTGATAAAACACCCCACTAATACCCATAGGTATCAGCTGCATTGGAGCTATGGAGGACCCTAAAGGCTGACAAGCTGTGCACCAGCTCACAGGCCTACATGGAATGCCTGCAACCATCGTGCTTTCTTTCTCTTGCCCTTTCTTCGAGCAGGTTATAATATTGTACACATAGCTTTCTCATTTTAAAGAAAGAATAATTGCTGTTAGATCTCATTCCTCAATACTGCATTTAAGTGATCACCTTTCAGGCACCTGTGGGATAGAAAAACGACCAAAGGGACAGAGAAGCAATACCGAGAAGTCACGTGACATTCCAGAAAACAGCTATTTTCATGAGCAGGTTTCAGGCCTAAAGACCGTTTTGATCTGGGTGGAGTTGTCCTGACCAAGACTGATTTGCAAAAAAAACCCAATCTGATAATTCAGGCAACACCACAATGCATTGTCATGGTTTAAAAAAAGCAAAAAAAAAAAAAAAATAGACACTGGACTTGAGCCAAAGCCTTCGGAGTGGACAGAAGCACAGAGATTGTGCTATAGCCATACCACCTTTTGTTGCAGCTACCTTCTCTGCAGTTTATGATTCGTAGCTCGCAAACCCACTGGACCAGCCTAAGAGAAGAACACAGCCTGGAGAGGTAGGCATTACAACATTACAATTTCCATTCCAGTTATGGACAGCAATCAATTACAAAGACAAAATAAAACCAAGTTATTACCAAGTTAGATGAGTATCCTCTGTAACAGACACACATACTAGATAAGGGACAACCTACACCAAATTCTTCAATAATCATTCAGATTTGGCGCTACAAATATATTTTGTTACCCAACATATTTCATTTTGTTTGGCTAACCCTGCTTGAATTTAACAAGCTTTCCTCAATGCACAGGGAAAACGAATTCTGCCACAATTAAGAGAAATTCTTATTTCTTTGCTTGTGTGGCTGATAGTCCCTATTCTCAGCAGTACTTTTGCTCTTTCGTTTCTATATTTCCCGAACACTTCCTCCTTTTAAAAGTAATCCATTTCTTTATTGCCCCTCTTGGAGCTCAGGCATGCTGCATGCATTTGAGTGATGAAGATGAGGTGGATTGGAGGTGTTTGGCTTTGTAATTTCATCCTTGAATTTTGTGATTACTAACAGGACAACTTTTTTAATTTGCTCTTTTGTCTCGATTCCCCTGGCTGACAATCTGCTCTGTGAGCTAGGCTTTTTAATCAATCACCTAGATAATCAAATGTCACTGGCTATCTGCTCCGTGTAATTACTTTTGCAATTAAAAATCAACCTCAAGTTGCCTCATCTAATTAGAGGGATGGGCAGATTTTCATCAAGATTGATTTTTTAATAAATATTGACTTAAAATGCCATAATCTCATCATATTCTTTCATTTTCTTTGTACCAAAAATCAAACAAATGGAAGAATTAACAAGCAGAATGATTCATAGGACATCAAAGGCTTTTGCTAGTTCAGACATACAAAATTGTGCTATACAGAAGCCTAGCTTATCTCAGTCTAATAACACTCAAAAGCTCCTACCTTTTATTAGAAAAAGAACAAAGCAGTTGCATCATCATGTATGCCGCTTTCTAAATTAGTCTAAATTAAATGAATAAACTCTCAACTATAATTACGTGGCCTACGTACGACAAAAATATTGCAGAGGTTTTGCTGAATTACTTTCTAAGTGTTCTGGAAATCATTTACTTCAAATAAATCACAATATTGGGAATCTGATGCCAACACCTACCTAGAGACTGTCCTTTTGTTTTCCTTCCCTAAAGAGGAGTTAATTGAGGATGCCTATTATCGCTCTATCAGTAAGAAAAACACTGCCTGCTGTGTACTCCATGGTGCAGTACCAAAAGCCACCAATCAGCACCAAAAGGTCTGCAACAAACAGCCACCAAGAGCAGCGGTAACCTAGAAAGAGCTGAAAGCCTACTTCTGTAGGGAGCAAAGGAAAGTAGTTTTGAATCTGTTCAAATATTAATTCTCACATCTGCAGAGCAGCCTGGAATGCATCTCTAAGAATAGATGCCACCTTCTTTTTCTCATTCCTGACATAGGCTCGTTTGCTGCCTGACCCCGAACACCACACCTTGCTGGACACAGAGAGGTCCCAAGATCTGGCCCAGCAGGAGGAGCGGCTTGTGGAGGCATCACGCTGTTTGTGAGGGATGGGGCCTGCTTCTCTCCCATCCCCCCTGGAAGCTGCAGGACTTGGGCAGACCTTTCCCATCAGAGGGATGCCCAAGTTTTGCCTGCCTTGTTATCACTATGCTTGCTGTGGCTTCCTGACACCTCTCAGGAATTCATCCATACATTAAGCATACAAAGATACAGACGGCAGTGAGTCAACCATGAACACAGGAGGAAAAATTGTAATATTCATATGCTGTTGATAAGCACATCTTATTTGCTAAAGAACCTCGTTTGTTTAATAGTTACTGAGATAAGCTCTTAATGCATGTACGTACCTCCGCGATCCAGATCTCTACAAAGTAGTTATTACTGCTTCAAGCGACTGAATTAACTCTAAATGTACTCTTCTATTCAGATTATAATGAGGGAACAGGATACCATAATTACAGTAGCTGAAGGAGTATGCCATACTTCATACTGCAGCCGGGCACGGTATACAGCATTTCCACTGGAAACATTAGTAGCTAAAGAGCACTCACAATAACTGTTGAGATACTCATTAACCTCTGATTTGCTACCATAAGACTATATAATTAAGGGGTACTTTCAGCAGACATCCTCACAAGGTATTTTCCACCGGAGCACATAGAGGCCTTAGCTACAATACCGCTTCTCAAGTTAAACACTCAGCTCCTTGTTCCATCCTGCTGAGGGGGAGTGATCCCAAACCACGAGAACAATAACCATCAGATACTGAGGGGGATCAAGTGGGAGGAGAGAATATAATCCAGGACATTTTAGATTAACTGCCTAAAGTCACTAACTATTAAAGCAGCACTACCAGTCTGATAACAACATCACAAGTTCTTTATTGTGAATCACAATGCTGTGTTTGTATTGAGCAAAACAGCATTGGCAGCTACGTTGCCAATATATGGCCAATACATTTATTTTTGTTTCACAGCCAACAAAACTAGAAGTAATTCAGTTGGGAAAAATAGCTCTACAAACATCCTTAGTAGTGTGATATGAGCTGGAGATACACTGCCAAGCCAGCTCCCTGCCACTAATGGTCACTTCCCACCACTGGTCAGCACATTTCTCCCACCCCCTTCCCCCACTGTTTCCCAGCTCTCCTGATGGGCTCAGCTCCTGATATGTCCCACCTGGCACCTGTGGTCTCCATACTGGTCACTCAATCTCACCCTGCAGAGGCCTGAGAAATGGCTAGATAAGAACTCAGGCAGGGAAATGGGACTTTCAGGAGATCTGTGAAACATTTGGTTCCCTGTTTATTTGGGGAAAGGAAAGTAGATACTGATCTGGCTCTTGGCTTCGGAAGCAGATGTGAAAGTCGCATGCAAATATCCCTTCTCTCTCCCTCCTGCTAACAGAGCACAAAGGACATCCATATTTCCAAGCACTGCAGCAGGCCAGGGAAATTCCACCCTGTGAAGGGATGGGCTGGCGAGTGGTGCATGCTCCTGATGCAAGAGGATTCCTTATAGGGGCTTCCTCCATTATTTCTGGCCAGAAGCCAATTAATTCCTATTTACTTCTTTCCCAAAACGGAAAAATACCACCACCAAAACACAGCACCACATACAGCCCGTAACTCTGCTGTCACTCTTACAGCAGCACAAAGATCTGGCCCAAACCACATACACACACAAAGTTCTACCAGCAGGCAGAAGAGCAGGAAGGACCTGATCAGAAGAAACATTTCTTAGTAGACCAGGTAACTCATCTTGTGGAAACAAGATTAATATCAACTCCCAGAGACGTTACCAAATGTCTTCTCCAGTGTATCAATATCCTCTCCTTTCACATTTTTTCTTTGTATAGAAAAGCTGGGTAACATCCAGAAGCACGTGAGAGAGCTTAAAAAGTCCCCCTTCCAAGGTGAGGAAGACTTCGAGGATTGTAGGTTTTATCATTCCTAAATCCTTCAGAACCAAAACACTCTGAGAATAGATCTCACACAGATGGGGACATCCAGCCCTGTCAGATGTGACCAAGTTAACTTTAAACAGAAGGTACAGCAGCACATGGCAAGCCTGCAGGTAAGCAGGCCCACCTTGCAGGTAATGAGGCCAGACAGCAGATAGCTGCGCTACAATTACACATACCTCTGTCCCAGCACACGTTCCCACACACTGTGCAGGCAAGCTTTGCACGCAGGGTGCATTTAATATCTTCACACTGAAAGAAGATTCTGTGACACATCTTCAGTGTATAGAATACAGGAGCTACCTGGGTGATTTTTCTAGAATTTGCTAGAAATGCCCTAACTTCCCATTGAAAACAAAGCCATTAGAGTTGTGAAGTCCCACTTTTACCTCTTAACAGTGTTGTCCTTGACAAGCTCTAAGCAAGGCACCTTCCTGGTGCGCTGCAGAGCCATTGGGCTCAATGACTATAAAGGGAGCGTTACGTAAAGGACTTAATTTCCTTGCATTTGGTGATAACACTGTAATTTCCCTCAACAAGGCAGCCTTCTAATATAATAAACTTATGGCAAAATAGAAAAGGGAGATTAAGAATTGTTTTACATTCCGCGGTATAAGATTTCTAGTTATATTAGCATTTTGAGGAGGATTTATTTGGAGATGGAGGATTAATTCCCATGAAATCATTATACAAATTTCAAAATGTCAACTACTTTGATAGAGCTTATGATTGTATCTTCTTATTTTGACAGGCAACTGTGTAGAACAACTTCTGCGTGGAAGCGGCACAGAAATAAAGCAAGGATAGGATAAATAAAGACAGAATGATCCTCACAGGTTTCCCAATCAGCTGTCTTTTTATTCTGATTACTTGTAGGACAGAGCAGTAATAGACATTTTCCTTGGCACAAAATAATAAGAGCGGTACTTATCGCTTGTTGCCTACAGCCAGTGGCAAAAGGAAATTAGAAAAGTCCAATGAAGCTGAGTAGTAATTAATCATCATACAGTGGGGCCTGTCAAATCAGAGGGGTCTCTCCAGCTGATAATGCTGCCCACCACAACTCAGACTGATAGAAATTAGAATTCCTTTTCCTCTGGCAAAAACCAAAAAGAGTAGGGTGAGCGCAGGGACTGCCTGACCCATTTATTGGGATGCCTGCATCGAGTTTAACACCAAACAAAATGGACACAACACCACTCATCCCTCAAGGCAAAAAATAAATAGAGAACACCAGTTAGAATGCCTGCCTGGAAAGAATAAACAGCACTTAGGTGTTGTTTCTTTTAAATACTAACATTTAAACCTTAGTTAACAGAAAAAGATTTGTTTTTTTCAAAGCAAATCTATTTTCTCCTGCTCGCAGGAAGAAAACGCCAGAACTTGCAACAGAAAACTCATACAAAATAAATACAGCAAGAACACCCTATTTCTTTTAGGGATAGGCAGCCTCAGCGCTCCCAGTGAACGATGAATCATCAGGAGAATTAGAGCTTGCTTCTTCCCAATGAAGCCAAAGGAGATTTGCCACCGACTTCAATAAAAATATTATTAAGCAATGACTAGAGAGGACCTAATTTCACGCTACAAACCACCTTACACATGCATTTCCCTGCAGATGGCCCATGCAGAGCCCAGCCTACAAGCATGAGCAGCACCCAGATGCACCAAGACCAACACAAGGCAGCCAAGTGCCCACAGACAACGCACATGGAAGCACCACATCCCCAACACTGCTCCTGCTTACAGCAACTCCCGGTGCCCCCAGCCCCAAACCCCTGCTTTTGAGCAGGGAAGAGACTGCTGAGGTCACCCCTAGGGGACCGCCATACCAGAAAGGCCCATTTCATCTCACTACCTTACCTCTTCCTGAGTCTTGTAAAATTAACAGCCACTCACCTCTCCTACACTCTCTTTACTTGCTGCTGTACCTATCTCCTCCTCGCACAGAGCTATGGAATGCCAACAGTTGGGCTCTCAACAGAGCTTAAAAAGGTCTGAAAGACACAGCCACCTGCCAGCCCCTCCTGCTCTAATTATCTCTGACTGCCCTAACTGCCTTCACCTGGCATTCCCACCCCAGGTGCCAGTAGCTCTGGATCAGCACAGGTCCAGTTTCTAAACCCACCTGCTGAAACCAGGAGGACCTGGTGCAAAATAACAGACTGGAGCAAAAGTGCAAGTAAAACAAGGTGACAAAAGCCATCGGGTGCTGTTAGAGCACCAACACCGTGTGTTAGGCTGCTGCAGAAAGAGCAGGGAAAAAAGTTTTACACACACAAAGAACAGCCCAAATTCTCAGGGTTCACGTCTGAATAACATGGCTGTATTTTTTCCTTTTCTTTGGGGAAGTAAGGGATTCCATATTGTTACAGAAAGTGTGCATGCATGGGTACCTCGCTGACAAACAGTCTTTGTGAACGTAAAGGCTCTATAAATCTGACTGCGTGCATCTCAGCTTTGAGGGAGCAGAGGGGAACATGGTATGTGCAGATAACAGCATTAACATCTGAAAAACACATTGTTTTCCTTTCATCTGAGGTATACCATGGATTCATTAGGAGATCTGCATGCTTGTGCATCTTTCCCCTTCATGTTAGACTGAATGAGCACTATTTCCATACGTCATTAGTGGGAAAATCCCCCACAGAGGAGCATACTGCATCCTCATTTGCACTGAATAAGATGCTTTATGATGTAAGACTGTCAGGCACCCTACCCGGTGCAAATGAATGTTCCATCACGACAAAGGTTTAGATACGACATAGTGCAAAATGCATCACACAGAATCACGGCCCATATTAGCTCAATAAAAAGAGATCAGTGAAATACTGCTATTCTGTAGAGACATCAATCTGAAATATTTGGGTTTCCTAATTAGCACTTTTCATTTGTTAGTGATTCTACGCAGCCTGAAGTCCGTTACAAAGCTCCTGTTGATTCCACCAGCACCAGATCAAGAGTGCTGTCTGAAATTTAGCCCTGTGAAGAACTCCAGGCCCGTGTATCACAGATGTCGTAATCCTCAGATGTCAGACCTGCCGGCAGACACAACAGGGCTCTCTGTGCTGTAGGACCTTCACTCCTTCTGAACTCTGAGCTAGCGATTTGGGCTTCAAATAATACAAATTTCCAACACTGAAACAACTAGCTCAGATGTCATTAGTTACACAAGTCTGGAATAACCACACGTAGGCTTCCATATACCAGGAATTAGAGCAAAAAGCTCGACGTACGCAAGATGCAGAAAAAGCCCCCAATCAATAAAAGATGAGAAGACCTCACCCATTATTCATTAAATGCACAGATGTTAAAAAAAAAGAGAAAGAAAAGGAAGGTACAGTATAATGGCTTTATGAAAGAAACAACACAGCATTTCTGGAAAAACTCAGGTCTTGCGGGGAAAAATATTTAAACAGCCTAAGAATTTAAATCAGGATGCAAGAAGTTATTTAGGCCACCAGAAGATAAACTGCATACAAATAAAGCATATGCACTCTCCCCCTGCTCTTTCTAAATTAAGTTTACACTTAAATCCCACCAACTCCAGGGAATGCATTTCCATGGCAGGTTTGCATAGAAATAGGTACGCTGGACTGATAATACACCATACTCATAAGTTACACAGTGGCTTAGCTGTGAGGCAAAGCAGACTTCATACTGCTCTTGACCATTCTGTCACTGTAAGTATTCGTGTATTTAAAATCAAGCACACACTTAAGCATTTTGCTGAACTGGAGCTTTACAGCAACTTAGAATCAAAGTTTGAGCATCGTGAAAGCACATGGCTCCTCTTCCGGAGTTCAGTAGCTTAAAATACTTGCAGTTTAATGCTAAGAAAACTTAATGGAATCCTGCTAGGGAAAAAGATCCCCTCAGCACTCAGAAAATGTAGTTTGATTGCTGCCTTGTCCTCACATGTCTTCAAGCTCTCTCTATGCCTTTCCCTGCAGAGTCCCATAAAAGGTTTACTGTGGTGGTTACGATGACACAGGCAGGGCAGCAATATATTTTTCTCATAACAAATCCATCCAGAAGAATTCCCTCAGCTCACAGATGAAATGGGAGGAGTTGTTATCCTTAATTACTGGCTCCTGATGCTACTCCTCTGATGCTACTGAGCCGGGTACTCCAAAACCACTGCTTAAAGCACCTACCAGTACGCTATGATATTTCAAGATGCACACAGAGCAACTTCGCAGTTCTGCACCCAGGGTGTGCCTGGGAAGGCTTGCTGGCAAAGGGCACACTTGCGAACATCCCAGGGATGACAGCCTTCTCAGTGCTCAAACACAGTCTGCAGGTTTGCTTCCCACACTGCTTCAAACAGCGTAGCATGCAGACAAGAGAACCTTATTAAACATCTCTGGAAGTCACAATCTCATAAATTGTTAGCCGACCAATTAGTGCCTTACATTCATCCTCTCTCCTGGACCCACCTCCACATACAACTTTCTTCCAGGTTCTGTCACACTCCACTCCGCTGGGCACAGCTGGCTAAAAAGAAGAGAAGCAAGTGGAGGAGATGCAGAGAAGCAGAGTGAAAGAAAGAAAAACAAAACGCAACCTTTTCTCATTAGGAAACCATATAATGTTAAAGTAGGCAGCATTTGAATGCATACGTTTATAATGATCTGGTCTACATGAATAGCATCTTTCCTTCAGGATACCCTTAGCCAGTTCTCTTGCATGCCACTCCACATTTACATATAGATGGAACCTTTCTAGAAAGCAATTTTTACACATTTTGTCTTAATGTTTTTCTCATTAACACTGCACATAGATTAAGCTTCCTAAGAAGGAAAAGAGATAGCTGGGTATCATAGGCACAATTCCTAGAGATCGTGTTTGCTTTTGAAGAAAAATACGTAATAAGAGATGAATAAAAAGAGGACCGGTCACAAGTGGATTTTCAAGAGTCGGATACGAAGTTCTTACAGAAATTGCTGTTGTGCTCTTAAAACAACCACGTCCTTAATTACCTCCTCTGGTTGGAAGTAACAGTGGAACAACAAAAAAAAGCACAGTTTCCAGTAACACAAACTTCCCTCGCAGGGCTCAGTACTTCAGTAAGGATCACTGGTCCGAATCAATCAGAGCACTTAGTCGTATGCTGAAGTTTGGGCTCACAGATAAGCACACGCAGAGTCAAATAAGGCTCAGTGCCGTGCTGAGATGCTCAGCATCCAGCAGGATTAAGCCTGCGCTGCTGAAATCTAAATTTTCTTCATGTCTTATTTGCGGACAGGGTGTAGGATTCAAATTAGAGGGAGGATTAGGGGGAAAAAAAAAAAAAAGAGTCCTCACGATAGCAGGGCCAGGCTAAGCAAACATTTCATGTACACACCAGAGGAAAGATGAAAGGAAAGCAGCTACCCTGCCACGGTCAGAAATTCTTATCTGCTGACCGAACCTTTGTTGGTTTGAGTAAGCACAAGTGGTCTGCATTGGCGGAAAGTTCAAAGCAATTTTTTAATAGATAATGCAATCAAAAGTCTGTCTATCTGTCGAAATATTTAGAAGAACAAGATATCACTTTGACCTCCTTACACCTGCGACCTTTGTCAAAGACTTTAAGAAGTGCTTTACACTTGTTTATATTCTTTATCTTTAATGGGCTTCTGCATTTTTCAAAGATTAGCATTTTGTGAAGCCCTTTGAGTAAAAAATACATTCTGCCATTTTTAGCAGTACTTCTATATTGTGTTCAAGGAAGGAGTTGCACAGGCAGGTGCGCTACCAACGTAAAAACCAATGACAGCCACAGGTCAGCTGTGGTTGCTGTAGAGGAACGGGGCTTTCTGGTCTGCAACACCAACAGAAAAACCAAACCAATTAAGGGAATAAGAGGATAAGGGGAAAAATTCAACACCATTAGGTGTGAAGCTGAAAGTGGAAAATAGTATATTTCTGTTCTATGTGTAATAAACTATCGCAATATTTAGATCTTCCAAAGAATATTACAGAAGCAAACAGGAACTGCAATAAAAAAACTGCCCGTATGGATTGTAACATTTTGGCCAAATGATGCAAAACAGAATCTTGCAAGGACCCAGGGAAGAAAAAAAAAGAGAAGGGGTGAGCATCTACAATGTAGACTTTTAGTAGGGAAATCAGTTAGTAGGAGAACGGTCAGCTGTCATCTCTCTAGTCTTATAATAGCAATACTGGGACGATCTAGGAAAAGTAAGCTCAGTTGGCTTCATTCCCCTGCTCATAAACAGAGAGAGTGCAGAATAACTTTCCTAAGGAGCATCTCAAGTGGCAAAGAGCAGTGAATGTTACTCTTCTAGTCCAGATCTGTGACTGCAGATCTTTAACTGCTCATGTTACTGACCTCCCACTTTAACCCTTTCACCAAAACACACTCCAAACACATTCATTGTACTGCACGCTACTTTCTACCTGAAAGGTCAATTTTTGGTTCACTGTTCCAGATTTATCACCAGCCAGGTGTACTTGCTGGCACAGATCCGTTCAGTATATATATATATATACCTGACCAAGTTGTCTAAGCTATCTGCAGCAACAGCAACTCATCTTTTTACACAGCTTAAAATCCTTGCGAAGACACTGCTGCCATGCTGGTTATCCTTCTCTCTTCTGTACTGCCCTTGCAGGCTCAAAATTTATAGCTTCTCAGCTCTTTCCACTCCTGAAGCCAAAACCTGCTCTGTTACTAGCAAGTATTGCTCCCCCAGAATCCACTTATGCCAAGAGTAACTTCAGCCCCACGCCAATAAAACTTCCATTTGTATTAGAAGTCTCTACTGTGCTGGAAAAACACGTGAGTTGTAATTACTTAGATTGTTTGTGGATATTTCTTTTCTGATGGGCCCTCAGGCCAGATCCATCCAGACGCTGAGACTGTCAGGAGCTATAGCAGTCTGTGCAGACATTACCTGTTGCTACAGACTGGCTTAGTCGAGGACATCAAAAGCTTTGCAGATGCTGGTGAACAGCTGAGGCTATTCTCAGACTACTGCTGTAGTCACACCAAGGCAGCAAACCAGCCATGGAGCCCTCCAGCACCAGCAGTGTTTCTCCCCAAGGACAACGGGGCTGTGTTACCTCTCTGATAGCCCTTGCACAATGCCTACATTTCCATCAGATGTGAAACCAAGCAGGGCTCCCTGACCCCCTAACATCTGAGGAAGGAAAAGAAGGTAAAGAGAACAAAACCCTCACCACGAGTATTTGACTGTTTCATTGATGTTAACAGCCTGACCAGGGCTAGGCCAGATTCATTTATTCAAAAGCAGAAATGTGACGGTCTTGTTCATGCATCTCTCACTTGTGTCCTAGCATATACCAGGCTGACCCAAGAGCCAGTCCTTTTAAATGAAACCTCCTTTCTCAAAGACAGATTAGGTAGCAACAGAATATACAGATGTGTCTCAGCGCTTTGCCAAACCTACTATCCATCTATTCCACTTCAAGGACTTATTTCTGCAGAAGGATTAACGTCAATCCCTTAGCCCCAGATAGAACTTCTAGGAAGTTCTGTTCAAATCCTAAAAGCTTTCTGCTGTGGGAGCACTCTGAATCCACACATTTACCCTTTAGGGAATCAGAGCAATACTCTGCAGCAGCAAATGGGCCGGAGTAGAGATGTTTCTGGTGGTGATGCTGTGTAGCTGTAACCACAGAACAGAAGGTACAGAAGGAACAGGGAGTTTGTAGTCCAGCAGCAATCACAGGGAAAGTCAGAGTGACAGATTTATGGATTTAATGAGAAGATACTGCGAAACATTAACAAAAATGCAACCAAGTAGACAGGTACATAGAATTTTCTTTTCTTATTTTTTAGGTTTAACGGAATGCTGAGACTAACATGATTCTTCTGTTGTACTAAACAGTATTTTTGAGAAACGGCATTACAAAAGGTTAAACATAGAACAGATGTAAGTTATAAAATACAACCTGATCAAAGCTCGGATTTTGAGGCAGATATGTTAGCAAATGATGATAAATCAGTCCCACTAGAATTGTAAGAAGCAGACAACTGTAACTGCAAGAGTGAAAGTCAAGAGTTGAAAACAGGCAAAGGAAGAAAAAGAGTGGAAACAAATGCTGAAGTTCATTCTAGACAACTTGTACAGAACATCAGCTACATTCCACAAAAGGGGAATAACACCTACTGACATACACTCGATTTGCTTTCAAAATAGGACTCAAACGCTTTAAAATCTTAATGCTGGCTTAATACGTACAAACTCCCACTCATTTCCCATTTAGTAGGTGCTCTTCTCAAGAGTTTTTCAATTTCAACAAGATCTGCACCGTCACGATCAGAACTGCAAAAGGGCTGGAAAATGTGATAAAAGCAGGTACTTGTTAGAAAGCTGAAACCACTTCTGGTTACCTTGCTGACCTTTTTTTCTTTTAAATGAAGAAAAACTACTTCATACGTCTAAGCTAGGACAAAATGAACAGGAATTCAGACATCTGAATGAAAGTTGGGGGCTCCGTTTTTTTCCCTTTCGTAGGTAAATAAATAAAGCACAGTGAGAAGCACACTATTTACCGAGATGGAAGTGAAACAGAAAACATTTGAAAGCCCGAGAAAAAGGAGGTAATTGTTAGGACTGTCAGCAGGGGACCGCTGTGATAATTTGATCTGAACTCCGCTAACAAATCACCGCACCATTCTTTTTACTTTAGTATCTGTTTATGCTTCTACAAATTGAAACCCCACTGGCAATGCACCGAAGAACAGAGCTCAGCACAATAACACGGCGGCGTGGCGATTAGTTCAAGGTGGGGAAGGATTAGCTGACCATCCCAAACCTGCAGTCCTCCTCAATATTTTGTCTTTCCCTGCTGAGGTAAAAGGGTGCAGACATATGTAAGTAATAAACTAACAGGCTTCCATCTACTCGAGGTTGAGTGGAAGGAATGCAGAACAAAACTATAAAAAAATAATGGACAAAGGGGTAGTGAAAACTTGGGGGAACTCAATACTCCATCTGCTAAGCGAGGCTGGGATGCAGCACTAGGATGCCCAGACGTTTTTTAAGGCATTACAACTACGCCTTTTAGTGATCTCGCAGCACGCTGCTCTGGCCTAAGCATGCCAACGTTTAGGGCTGACACGAGATCAAAAGGCCGATCAATGAGAGGAAAGGGGATGTTTGACTCACTAAATCATATTCTGCAAGAATTCAAGGCTTTTTAAAGCAATCGGAAAAGCAATACATTACTGCATCTTGAATATATTGTGACATGCGTTTCTAGGAAGCATAACTAATATCCAGACTCATTATATACTCTTATGCATATATGTGCACAGACATACAGATGAGTTCATATGTTTATGCTTATTTTTGTGAAGATATTTTACATCACATAAACCTGCCGGAAATTTCATTTCTAATGAAAGTTATATTAAAAACATTCTGAAACGAACATAAACTGGGGCGCAGTTATTTACGGGTCCAATTTGTCACTGTATGACAGCAAGCAACAAAAAGACAGGGAAATTGAGCAAAGAATTTTGAAGTTGAATAAAGTAAAATCAGTTGTTTTTTTCTACTTTATAGCCCATGCTACACATAAAACATCTGCCACTGCTGAATTCGATGTGAATTTTTGACAGTCCTTGTATCTCTCATCCTCATGCCATGGAGGAGTCTGGAAAAGGAGCACAGCATGGCGACGGCTTTCCTCCCACCCAGACCCACTGATGGCTTTGAGGCACTGTGTACTCTCCAGAGGAGGAACTTAGTATCAGCAGTTCCTGTGCTAATCTCTCCTAAGAGCTTTAAGTCTTCAGCACTTTTGGAAATCAAGTTAATAACTACTAATGACATAGAAGGACGAGAACTGAGTCTTCGTGGTACTCCTTATTTAAGCATTTTTCACATCAAATTCAAGTGGAAATTTAGCTTTGTCAGGTGAGAGGGCTGCTGAAAAGGATCCAACATCTTCAAAAAACTGAAAAAAGCAATTGAATTAAATTTGGATGTAAAAGCAATGAGATGTTCTGATTCTCTGGAGTACTCAAAAACATTCTCACAAATAAGAAAGCATGAGGAGCAGCTTACGAAGAGTTAAAATGACCCCTGACGTCTCTGAGAACCTTCTCACCCCTAAAGTCCACATTTAAGGAGAAGCAACCAAGTTAGCTTGGGGTACTTCGGCACTCACTGACTGCACTGTCCAGCATGGGGATGATCAAAGCACAATAAAACATCATCAAAAAACCTGAGAAATTTCTTGGCAGAAATTCACCATTTTCTATCAAGTCATCTGCCCAGATCATTAAGAAACATCAGTGCTCACCTGGGTCTATCAAACAAGCATGTCCGAGTACTGAAGCTGTTTTACCACAGCTACAAACTCACCAACTGTCAGCACAAACCCGGCTGCAGTACAAATGTAACAGCATCTGTCTGCTAAAGCTCTGTGTTCTCATCTTGGCACACTGGAAATCACTGCCAGAAATGTTAATATTCAGAAACTGAAGCTATTGATTTCGTTTTCTTCACGAGTAAATTCTGAAGTTTTTACTCTAGCAAGTAAACCCTCTATCAAGTAAGCAAGTAACTAAATTAGAGATGTTTGGGTCTTTTTCTCTTGGGGGCATTTCTTTTGGTTTATTCTTCAGGTGACAGAGCAGGCTTTTGTTTCTGTTTTGCCTCCACCTTTTACTTCACTGTTTTTCACAAAGTTTTTGTCACGAAGAGCACTGAGATTTCCTTGCAGAAATAAAATATAGCTTATTGATTACTAGGCTTTTCAAGGTAAAAGCATGCAAGTGAAGGAGGCAGGCAGAAAGCAGGGGGTCAGAACCAATGTGGCAATGAGAAAGCAAAGCAGTCCAACTTTGACAACACCCATTGTGTTCCCAATGTGACACACACACTGCCTGCCCTGCCTGCCCTCAGGAACAGACGCCTTCGTTCTGGACACAGCAGAACAGCCAAAAATTAACACTCACTGCATGCTGCTCGGTAAATAAATGTACTTTGATTGGTGAAGAAAAAAATCCTATAAAATGTTCTTTCAAAGTCAGAAAACCTTCTCCGTGCTTTGAACTCGAGCTAGCTCCTACTTCCAACCCACCACTCTAAAGCAGCCAAGTAATTTAATCAAAATGTTTTCATGCAATCTTAAGTGACTTGCTTACATTAAAATCCAGTTACTGCACAACAGAAATGCGGTATTCCAAGGGAATACAGCACAGATTTTAACCGATGGGAAAAGACGTAGATTTTGTTTAATATCCTCTTAATCCTGCCTATTTTACTAATATGATTACTGTCTAAAAGGCAGCTAAATAAACTGTGCTGTTGACACATAAATCAACAACAACAAGCCAAGCAAAAAAGCGACCTCTCCTGAATCATCCTCTACCTTTATTATGGCCCCAGTCCAGCAACGGGACTGCTTATGTGCTTAAAGTTAATTAAGTGCTTAAGTGCTTTGCTGGACAGCAGCCTGCAATAAATCTAAGTGGATGAATTATCATTACATATAAGATACCAGTAATAAAATGAAAATAATTGAACAACTAAAGCTGTTTGTATGGATAGTTGAGATCCACATCACAATGTAAGGCAAGGTTTCATTTTGTATATCCCAATTTTGCTACTGTATTTCTAAACAATGCACACCGTTCACTGCTTTTTGCCTGTTCACATCTCAGCTTCCAGCCATAAACTTCATAAGGTGAAGTAAACCTTTCTGTCAGCTCTGTATTCTGATAGGTATCGAAATCTACATGGGTAGATGCTGAATGCTACTGAGCTAAAGGATTGGTCTTTGGGAAAATGATTTGCAATGGTATGTTTTCACCGGAGAGTGAGTATCATTGGAATGGTAGAAGGAAATTATAAAAGGAAGTGAAATGGGAAATTAAAATATCAAAGTAAGAGGGAAATGGGATTTAATGGAGCATTTTTTACATTTCATCTTTTGGGTATTATCTGAACATACTTGGACTTCCTTTCCCCACTATCAGCCAGGCCTCTTCTTGAGCCTTAATTTTCATTTAGTTTTTATCTCTGTCACACAGTCTGCCTTTATAGAGCCTCCTTGCTCCTGCTCTAAGAACATTCAGACTCATTTCCTTTTCCCTTAGCCATTTATCTTTCCTACACCCATTCAAGTCTATGGATGCATGCATCTTGAAGGAGGGAATAAAAGCTAAGACTGTATATGTCAGAAATGTGACCAGGAATCAAAAATAGCTTGAGGATTAAAATCCATCAAAACTGCACAGTCCAAAGCAAAATACCCTGCCCAGACAAGCACATGAAAAAAGCAGAGCTAAATTCTGCAAAAGCATTTTTCCCAAACTGTTTGTCCCTCCATAAAAATTCTGCCTCTCTCACCAAAAGCTCCAGCTTCAATAGAAGAACCTTTCCCAATGACCTGAGCTAGTGTAGTAGCAAAGAGGGTTGCCAGCAGCACAGGGAAGTTTCAGACTTGCCAGAACTGGTCAGTCTGAAAGGTTTGTTAGAGTCCACATCAGACTTGCTTTTCACGAGCCCTTTATTCAAATGAACACAGGAAATGAAATGCTGTGCAAAGTCACACAGTGTGACATTGTCCATGCACACACAACAGCCATCTAACTCCCCGGTCTTCTCGTTGGGCTGCTGCGGGTTCAGAGGATTCAGCAGATTTCACTGCCAAAAAGTGGTGTTTTTAAAAAGTAACATGGAAGCAAAAACCCATACAGGTTATTTTTCAGGAGGGAGAAATGCCAGTAAGAGCCCCACAAAACATTCTAAAGAAATCAAGCTGTCAGTGAACTTTCCCATTTCTACTCCTTCCCTTAGGATATGACTCCCCAAGAGACCATTTTCTCTTCCGGAATGAAAAGCAGTGTATCTTGTCAGGCCAGGGATGCAACCAATCTAACACCCTGCAGCACAGGGCAAAACCAAGGCAAGCTCCTCTATGCTGCACCCCACAGTGTGCAACAGTCAAGCCCTACCAAGCAAGGAATGCGCTGGTCTGCCCCTACCTGAGCTGGCTGGAGGACCCCATCACAGCATCACATAGGCATGTGCAGTCATGGCTTACAGATGTTTCTGCTCCTGTTAAAGAAAGTATATGTAAAGCCTGTTATTTCTCCAGAGGTTAAAGCCACGAGATTCACACTCTAACTTCTACTTTCAGCAACATGTCTGCAGCCAAGCACAGCCGGGGCACAAGATAGGCAGTGGGAAGCCAGGGCTCCCTCTCAGCCCTTCATCACCCTGGCACGCTTCGGACGCCCTCCCTCACCCTGCCACGGGTGGGTTAAGCAGCTGGCACGGCAGGCAGCTCTGCCATCTTCACCAGCTTTGGGCCATCAGAAAGTCTCCTTGACGTGGGGAATGCTCCCAGCCAGACCTCTGACGAGTCTGCAAAATGAGCGTGGTGGACTGGAAAATCTGGTCATGTATATTGATTTCTGTATCATGTTACAAATGCACTGGCTGTGCATTGTTCTGGGGCATTGGCTTCTCTCCAAGTTAGAACTGTCAAGATTAGCCATGGAGTATTTTCATTCAACTTTCTAAACATGTAACATTGTGAAATTGTGATTTTTTGTGTGCAAGAAATGGATTTTCAAGGAGATCTATGAAAAATGATGGTACCTTCCATGTTTAATACAACTAAATTTTTCAAGGGCTTGAGAACCATGTGGTTGGAATGAACAAAAACTTCTCTTTTTTCCTTCACAACTCCACACTGCCATCATAAATCAGATCAAGTAGCCTTGCCTTTAAAACCAAAGGAATTAAAGCACAGAAATTAAACACTGAGTTAAATTCCCTATAACTGTCTGTACCATACACGAGACTCCCTCGTTGTACACAGTTACATTTTTTCAAGCTGGAAAAATATACCTAGGTGCATTTAAAGGAATATATCATGAGAAGGATCAATAACAGAACTGTGAAGTAGAGCACGAGGTCACTGTTTTCACTACTATTTGCATAGGGATCTGGTTTCATACAATAAAGAATATGAACTTGCATAAGCTACAGCACACAAGCAATAGCATCTCTGGGGTGTTACAGTTGGTTAATTGTTCCACTGGAAAATAAAGAATTGAAGTGTCTGTCGATCCTGCATGAGACAAGCAAGACATCGGGATTTCTTAATTTTCAGAAAGTAGGATGACATTTAATCAACGGGTTGATGTCACATAAGGATGGTAGTAAGAGAGACCAAATCTAAAGGAAAAAATAGAACCCTTCATGAAAACAAATGATACCATTTTAAAAGGGGACACGTTTTCACGTGGAGAACCTTTTATTAGGTTCCAGAAAAACAAGAGAGGTGGAGCTCAGGGTACAGGAAGGGCTGCTCATCTACCGCCTACACTGCTGTTAGCAAATTTAAAGAAAGAAGTGGGGACAAAAGTAATTATAACCAGTGGAGCAGGTAAGATCCTAAAGGACGAGGTGTGTACCCGTCCGTGATGGACAGAGCTAAGGACAGCCAGCACCTATGAAAAGCGTTAGTAGAAGATGAGTTGGGGAAAATAACAATGGCTGAAAAAAGACCATCGCTACCCAGTCTGTGATTAATTCTCCCCGCACATCCTGCCTTTCCCCGGGATATCGTTTGATTCTACACCATCTTCAGCAGCAAAGCTGTGGTAAGGATTTGCATCCTTCTCTCCACTTTGGCCCTCAGCTCTGTGCGAGACCACAGCTCCTGCATGGAGTTCCAGCACACACACTGCCCTTCAGCCCCTCCCAAACAGGTACTTGGGGAGAAGGCAACAGGTGAGGTGAAAGAAAACCAAAATGTCAACTTGCATAGTTTCAAAATGGCACAATGCTCCCAGGAGATTGGATTTGTTAGCAAATGCTTCAGATTTGCAGGCGCAGTTTGTTAGGGTTTGCAGTGATAACCAAGCACTGTCTGCAGACGGGAAGCACAGACGCACCGCGTGCCATACCGACAGCACAAAGCAAGTTCAGCAAGCAGCAGCATGATAGAGAGCATGGATCCATACAAAACGTACACTGACAAACTCTCAGCGCTTTTAATTGCTCATTTTTTAATTGGTATTATCCTAACGAGAAGAGAAAGGCTTTCCTCAGGAGGCTGCGGAATTATATTTGCCTGAAAGCTTATTCTTTAAATAAAAATGGCTGTTCATAGAAAGTCTATTAGTTTCCTCCTTCATCCCTCTGAAATATGTTCTATCCCTTGGGAAATAAATTTTAATTTACTGTAATTTTTCTTGAGGTTTTTCACTTAGTATGTCAATGTACACTTCTCCTTCCTCCCCTTTTCCCTTTGTGTAAACACCAAGCTTTTTAGAAACACAATTAAATGTGAACAAATGAAAAACGAATAAGCCAAAATCTTAAAAATAGCAGAAATTTTTGTGGAGCGTTCTTTCCAACGCTCTGAATTTTAACTCGGCATTCGTGTCTCCATTTTCTAAACAGCAACAAGGAAAAGAAAGCGTCCTAATAAGTAACATAAATTATACAAGCCCTGTTAACACTGCTAACTGACCCCAGAAGGTGTAATGTGAGAACAGAGTCCATGTTTCTTACACGGCCATACTTATGCATTCATTCAGCGTGACAAAAAAACAGGGATTTCAGATGGCTGGGAGTTCTACCAGACTCAGACCCAGCACAGCTCTTGGTAGACGCTTTGCATTTCTCTCCTCGGTCTGCAGGAATGAATGACTGAATGAATGAAGGAATGAATGAAGATGGCCTTGATGTTTAGAAGTGCTGAGCACGCACAAAGTGGTAATGCAAAGAAGGCAGGCAGCAAACCAGGAATATGTGAACATAAATTTTCCTTCTCGTGATCAATATGGCAGCCAACCAACACACAGGCTACAAGCTGCCAGAAGGCTTTTAAAACGTGAGCAACAATCATCCAGACAAGAAGCGAAGATGATATGGCCCAGGATAAGCCATTCATAACCAGGGGTCACTAACTGTATGACAACCACGGTTCAATGCTCAGCGGGACTGGACACCATTCTAAAGAGCAAACCTAGCCAAGGCTGACAACTGGAGAGAAAATGCAAAGGTGAGCTGGGTGGAAATTACGCAACTCTGCATAAAGAGCTGCTTTCTTAGGACAGCCTTGTCTGAGCTCTGTGCAAATCAGCGTCCCAAGTTGAAGCCAAGTTCTGCAGGAGCCCCACACCTGGCCCAGGCCAGGACAAGGCAGAGCTTTTAGGCACCTGCACACTGTTGTTGTCCTCACTCACTATTTCTGAATGCTTTCCTACCCTGTAACTACATGAGTCCTCCCACCACAAACCATAGCTAGGTAAGGAATCTGTGTGACCAGGCCTGCAATATGATGCACTAACTCATTCTATGTTTTGACATGGGGCTTCTCCAGCACTCTTAATGCAATCATATTCAACCTTCAAATTCTCCTCTCACTTTAGATAATGCCTTTTCTACTTCCGTAACTGCGTTCTCATCAATATTCCTACAGACCATCCTCAACACACTCATTCCTGAAAACAGTCCTCTGGTGAAGCAGCACCATTAGGAACTCAACGATGCCCCTACTACAGTCTGGTAAAGAACACAATACACTCACCCCATCAGCATCTTTAGCATAATGGTGATCCGTACTTTTCAAATATGTACGTAAATACAAATACATTTTTGATAACACCAAGGTTGATCTCCCTCCTGCAAGTATCACAGACTACAGAAAACCAATTTTCCAGCAAAAGTAATCTCACTAACTAAGCTAAATTCAATTTCCTCCTAACCTATGCCTGTATGAGGTAGAAAACAGTAGTTAAAAACATGTCTAGCAGCTAGCATAAGCTGCATTAGTGTGTGTCATGTAGTGCCTGCTGTGTTTTATTAGACAAATATAAAATTAACAACAGAGCTATAATGATTTCCTAAACTCGTTCCAACACAAATTTCCAATTTGAAGTCAGATGTATTGCCTAATAAAGTTTTACAACGGCAGTCAAACAGTGGTATTTAGCTCCCCAGAAATACAACTCTCGGTTCACCAGAATTAGTTTTAAGGCTGTTGTTCATCACATAAAACAAAAATAAATATTATTACAGCTTTACCCCAAGTGTTGAGACAATCATATTCACAGAAGTTAGCGCTGGGCTACTTGGTCTTCAGACAACACAAATAAAGATACTCAATTCATTCACATTTGTAGCAAACATACAGTATAACGCTGATGTGATCTGATCTGATGCTTGTAAACTGTCAGTTTGAAACTCTGTGGCAAGTGCATGCTTGTGTTACATTGGTTACAGAGCACACAATTTAGGCTAGCAGGCAGAGGTCTAATTCTAGGTTAATAAAAACACAGATGACAGCATGACCACAATACCAAAAAAGCTTACCTTTGACTACTGTTAAACAACACGCCCAGGAATCTGATTTTAGTCTTTAATTTTAGCCTTTGTCAGAAACCAGTGACAAAGCCGGTCAGTCAGAAATGGCACTAAGAACAACCGAAGTGTAAGCAGAACTTCCACTTCTCCTCAGAGAGCCCCTCTGCTAAGTGCACTTCTTGTCAAAAGCACCGGAGTGCTCCCCCAAACGATGCACCATGGGTGGGTCGGCCAGTGGTCCAAGTGCAGTTCCCACACTTGCAAGTACTGCCCTCCTCTCTAATGAAGGGTACAGAAGAGGAAAATAGTTCATTCTATATAACTGGAAAGACCAGCAAGAGGACCAAGGCAGGAATGGAGGTGAGCAGCTGATGGTCACCCCCCTCAGCGCACAGCAGGGCAAGCAGCAGGCAGCGTGCCGTGCCACCAGAACCTTGCCCTTAGCTGGCACTGGGCACAGAGCTGAGCCAGACAGCTGGCTGGCCGCATCCAGGGCACACAGACCTGTAGTTCATCTCACTCACACTTAACACGCCTGTGGGGCCAGGAACCTCGGGGAGCTGACAAAAAACTGCAAGCAGCATCTTCCTGAGGTATGGAGGAGGCAAGATTCATTCTCTCAGGAAAGACAACCATGACATCAGCAACGAGAGGTCCTCAGGGCCACAGTGGGAGCTACCTGCAGCCTACATGCACCTCCAGCTGATTGCCCCGTGCTCACTTCAGCCACCCCAAGAGGCTGCAGGATGCCCTCATACATGCAGTCAGCAGCTCCTGCTGGGCCCCTTTTCCAAAGCAGGCCTCAGCAGTGCTCTTCCACAATCTGACTGCAAACCTGCTGGGTCAGCGCTGCCAGCTCGCAGGGAAATCAGGTGGAGTTAACACTTCTGACATCAGGCTTGCCATAAATGGTGCTCATTGGCACAGCCATGAGGAGAAGCATGCTCTGCCCGCTGGTTAACAGCAGAGAGCTCCAACAACAAGAGGATGCAGATGCAAATCCAGGGGGTGCTTGCTCATAAGAGGATTTTGAGAAAACCCTTCTGCTCTTCTCAGTAGTAGCAATGACCTGTGGATATCACCAAGCATTCCACATTGGCAGAACCATGAAGGGCCCCAACAACCAGAGTGATGAAGACATTGGTAGGGAACCGCCCGCAGCACCACTGACCACCACTGCTGCACGATGAGGTCAAAGCATGAGCTACTGATATTTAGATACCACCTGCAGCAGAAATAACAATATTTCACTATGCTATATAGACGGATTGCACATATGCCACTTAAAATCATCCGAGTCATGTCCTATGAGTCTGTTCAGAGAGGCCAAACTCACAATCGCAGCCTGGGATACCCAGAGCAAACATACAATAAGGTATTTTTCATTCTCTAGATTTGCGAGGAAGAATGAAAAACAGAGGATAACACCTTCTGAATAGCATCATGTGATCCTAAATGACACATCTGTACATGCACACAACAAGGACAGGCACGGCCACCAGAGATGCGAGCATTACACAGGGCCTCAGCACGGCATAACGTGCTCTATGTGGGTACTTGGAGTCTACAAAGATCTCATTACAAACAATTAGCAAAGCAAGATCAAACATTTCAATTGATTTCAGAACACTGAGGATGTCCAGCAGCAAAGCACCACGCGCTCAGATGGAAGCAGCAACGTTTCTTTAGCAGCTTCATATCCCTTATTTCATGAACTCTGGCTTTATGCTGCTTTTCTAACTACTAACTCCTATTAAATCAGAATGCGACATAAGGTTATACTGCCAGAGATTAGCTTTCCCTTCTCTCCTCCTTCCTCCTGTGCTCCTTCTTCCCAGTTAGAGACTCATTGGGGTTTCATTATTTAGCTTTCCCCTCAGGCGTGGGGATAACACCATTAGAGCCATTTTACAGGCAGCGGGATTCTATAAATGAGGCTCTTATTTAAATAGCCTCACACAGAGCTGATGTCAAAGTTCCCTGCAATTTACAGGTGACATCACACGAGACACCTTCTGAAGCCTAGCCAAAACAAGGACCACGCACAGATTAAGTTTTCTCGTCCAACATACATCAGAAAACAGCCCTGCCATCCTCACTTCACCAGTGCTGAAGGAAATACTTGATAGCGCTGCACTGCAACATGCAGATGTTTGTGGGGACAACTGTTCTCTCTCATCAGATTCACCTACTGAAAGACTGTAGCAAACAAGGTAAATTAAAAAGGATGGGGAGATGAGGTCTGACGGTAGCTCTGGACTAAATAATCACCGTTTAATTAATCAAGATCTGATGGTAACACCAATAACAATAAGCCAGGAGGTGAATATATTGGTTTTAGCTCTACATTTCTTAGAATCCATCTGAAACACAACCAAAGATTCAGGAATGACGTCCCAGATCTTTTGGGTTGAACTATATATAATATCTGAGTAAGTACTACATATAATATTTCGGGGAGGGGGGGAGAAGACAAAATCTCATTTTCCAAGGGCAAGTGATTTCTTCAGAGCTCAGCTTTCCAAGCCTATAGGAATAATGTGCTCCTACAGGTTGTCCCACTCTTTCAATGGCATTGCTCACATGAAGGACATGACTGCAGTGAAGGCATCTGCGGGACAGGGCTCGAAGTTCTGGAACACAACGTGTGGTCTACACAGTGCATCCATTCTCCGAAATACCTTCCTATTCCTCTGTCAGATATTAATCCTACGTCGCAAATTTTGCCATTTATTAGCAGACCTTTGGAGTTTATTTCCTGAACGTTTAATCACACATAGCAGTCATTAGCATATATGAGCACTCCTCTTCTAGAGCAGTTTGTGTAGAATTCTCATTTGGATAATTACTATGTAAGATAACTAAATTCTAATTAAAATTCAATGGCATATGTAATGATAAAAATTTATCAATACTGGGTCTTTTTCAGCAGTTACTTTTATTAAATTACTTCATTGTTTGTTTCTTGAAATTAGGATTTTAAATCAGGCTGTTTTTTACCACTGTAATAATGGTCTCACTAGGCTTTAGCTGCAATGTTTTACTTCGCCTTCCACGTTTTGTATTTGCTCTTTGTGTATGTGCGTGTGTGATACGGCTTTAGCAATTGTTATTAATCTCCACTTCCCAGCACACATTTGGTACTGTTCAACCTCATGGCAAAATATCCACCGACTTCAGTGAAGCCAGGAGCCATGGAGTCCTTGAGTATCTTCTGCTTCAGTAAAACAAAATTTCAAATACCACAGAACGAATCTTTTCATCAGTTCAAACAATTTTTAAGTGAGTGCTCTACTTATTTCCTGCCTACCAGCCAGCACTGCAAGGAGCTGTAGGGACACACGATAACCAGGAGCAGCCTGTGCTAACCGTTCCCACGCAGACCTCAGGCCTGCAGCCTGTGCTGCTCCTCAAGCGAGCTGCAAGGCTGCCATTTTTAATAGTTACCACCGTGGACATTCACACGTATTTGCATAAACGTCTAGAAGCTCATGCAAACTTCTTCCATTAAAAAAAGAATTATCTACATTAGGCAAATTGTACTGATTAAAAAGATGGCAAATATTCAGTTTCATTTGGGTGGGGTGAAACATGCATGAAGAATTTGTGCCAGATTTTCATCTGGGCTCACGCTTTACTTGCTGCATGCAGGATGCACTGCTAGAAACTGAACGTGCTCATAACAAACAAAGCCGAGCAGCAAAAACTCTCTTCTGTTGTACCAAATGCAGAAGGCTGTTATTCTCAACCATAAAAATGACTAATCATCCTTTAATCAAGTTATGGTTAATAAACTCATCCAATTTTTGCTTAATCATGTTAATATTCAGACATGTTAAACAGCAAATCCCTTCAGGCAGACAACCCTGCTTGCCAAGTTCCAGCCTACAACAAGGTGTAAATCCCTGAAAACAGCCTCACGGAACTGCTGACAAACCTTTGGGTATTGCAGTGTAAGCTGGAGTCTCCTTAAAGAAAAGCAAAAAGCGAAGCAAAGTTTCTCCACTGATTTCTACCCTGCCTAGGGTTTGAACACGGTAATTCCAGCTCCTGGATTTACCCCCTGCAGAACCACCCTTGCTACACAAGCCAGAGAATACAACTGCAACAGGCAGGAAGTGCAAAAATGAACCATAATTAATTATTATTAGAGCACAATATTTATGACAAAATATAGCTGATGCTTCTACTAATAGTTTGCTATAATAGACCAGATTCTCAGAGACATTTGCAGTCAGATTTATGCAGCTGTTTGTTTTTAAAGGTGCTTTGTTACTTCTGAAGCAGAATACACAATAAATAATGCATTTCCTCTGAGTTGGTGGGAAAACTCAGGCTATAATTAGCATACGGAATTACATATTCCAATACTTGATGTTCGCCGATGCCATTTCTGACACGTCATATGGCATAAATAAAAAGCAGGCAATCTGAACGTGCCCTAATAACTTTATCCTTACAAACAGCCACTGTTGCCCAAATATAGCTTTTCTTTGAATGACTCCTTATGGGAAGAGCCCCATGTCTGCAGCTCCCACCCGTTTATTGTAAACAGAACCCTGCTTCGGCTGCACATTAGGTGAAGTGCTCGCTTCTGCTGGTTCCTAAAGAGAGGCGCAAAGGGAACGCGGCGAGCGTGGCAAGGAAGGCCCCTTTAAAGGCAGAACCCAGGGAGATGCTGAGCAGGGGCTCCAACAGAGGACCTTTGTACTTCGATGCAAATGAATCCCTGAAAAACAGACTGCAGACAATGACCAGGGAGAAGTCACAGAGAGCCAATCCATCTGCAGCTATTTTGTTAACTCAATGTTTCTTACATTCCTTCTGGTACACAAAACACTTGATGTTGACAGCTGTGAATTTTAAACAACTATTCTGTGTATGTTTTTCTAATTTTGTGTATTCAGAGAGTTTCCCGGCACGGGAGGGGGGGAGGAGGGGGCTGAAAGTGGAATACTCCAATTCTATAATTTGGAAATTTCATGCTTTTCAAAGCGTCACAGCCGCTCTGGTGGAAAAGCAAAGTGGAGCTCAAGGGTCTAATGGCGAGCGTTTCAGAGAGCAAGAAAAGCGGTTGCTTTAAAGACCTTACACGAAATAAAATGCACAGAAATACGAGCTACGGTTACAGAGAGTCTCTGTAAACTATTTTCTACATGTGACAAATGTATCAATAAGAAGTATGGAAACTTCGTTTGGCTAAACCGCATTCTGATTACTCAAGTCCACTTGCACTTTGTAGTGCTCATTTTAAAGAAGAACTGCAGCATTTTCAAGGAAAAGTTTACTTTCAGCCAATTAATCAAATAAAATATTTGGATATCAGCAATTTGTCCATGTAATGAATGAAGGCTTTTTGTTTTTTTTTCACTAGGTCAAAACCTAACTTAAAGCAGATGCTGGTCTAGAGCAATGTCTCTGTGGATGTTGGGGGAAAAAAAGCCTTCCTGTAAAACAGAAAAAAACAAATGAGTTTCCTTTTTCCACTAAAAACAAAACAAAACAAAAAACCCCAAAAAACCTAAAACCTCAAAAATAGTAGTCTATGGGTGCAGGAAGGTGGGCTTCTTAGTATCCATCTCAAGGAACACCAAGAAGGGAAGCCAAGACCCCAGAGACCTAGCAGAGAGTCAGTTTAAGGAGACACCCCCTATGCTTCTGCCCAACCTTCTGCTGAACACCCTTCCAGTCCACTGTGGTCTGGGGGTCAGGGACGCAAATGTTCCTGCTGTAAGCCAAGCACCAACACCTCTCCTTGCACAGCATCTCCAGGCTGTGGACAAAGGCCCTTCCTGCGGCCTCCACCCACTGCAGCCTGCTCCATTTGGACATTTTCCCTCTTTAAAACCTGCAGGAACCGAGCAGAGCGATGGCAATGTGGTTTTGCTCAAGGGAGGAGAGGAGGTGGGTTTTGTCTAGTCTGGAAACATATTTTCACTTCTTCCCAGTCATTTATTGTTCTTCTTTTGGCATCAGAAGGACATACTTTGGACATGAATTTCTCTGTGGGTGTTACAATGGAAATTAATCTCTCTCCAAGGCATAGACGATCTGGGGCAGCTCTGAAATACACGCAAGAGGATGGAGCGGGAGGGAGGCGGCTGCTCTGTGGGGCTGGTCAGTGCCGAGCACAGGACAGGCTGCTTGGGCAGCACTGGGCAGGCCTTGCGGGGCACCCACACTGCCCTGACATTGGGTCCTGTCCCGTGGTTGGAGCAGGCAGGTAGCGGGTAGGAAGGGGACATGTCACCAGCGCTTGTTGACTGGCCCATCGTTGCCAGTGATGCCATTTTCCAGCAGAACTTCCCATAGCAGCACTGCCTACTCCACTCTTCCCACCTCCAAGGGTGACTTCAGTCCCATTATTTCTCTTTATGATGAAGGATATCCGATTTACATCGCAGTACAATCAGCCTTGTATTGCAACCAGGCTGCACGCCCCTCTGCACTGAGTACTATTAAAAAAAAAAGAGTTGTAATACTTCAATCCAAAAGTTTAAGAGAACCACGAAAAGTTTTGGTTGTTTTTTTTTTTTTTTTTCCCTGAATTAGAAGTAAGAATACCTCAAACAATTACTTTTCATATAACTTCTAGTGAGTCACTCAGAGGCATCAGACACCATACCTACACAGTCCTCTGGCTCAAAACCATGCTTTGCTCAAAACCATGCTTTACGCAAACAAAGGCCTCTCACTACAGATTTACACAATAGGTTTACGCCGAGCCTCTAGGATCTATCATGTAGCTGAGTGCTTAATGACTCTTTAATTTAAGGATTATTGACACAAAAGATGTAACAGCTGCTTAAGGGTTACTACGCAGCAGCAGCTTTCCAAAGGGATACAACGTCGTCATTTCTGTATTTTCTAAACTATTTGCAGACACTTACATTCATGGCTGATATCTGAAAGATGGGAAAAAAAAAAAAATCACGAGGAAATAAATTAGAATATACTTGACCCCAGTGAACTGAGAAAAATATGAATTTAAACGCTCTCGGTTGAGAACAGATTTCTTTCTATTTACTTCTGACTTGCCAAAAGGCTTTTTTTTTTTTTTTTTTTTTTTTTTAAACATAAAAAACCCCAGCAATTGAGAAGAAGCCTTCCAGAAGAGCCGGTTCTCTATGTTGAAGACCAGGAATTTATGCACGTTTTTAAACGACAGTTAAGTGCCCCGCAAGAGTCACACACCAGGGTAGCAGTCAGAGAACTCTAAGAATGAGCAGCAAGGGGCACTGCAGAAACAACTGAAACTTGACATTGAAAAGAGGTCTGGGGCTTTTTTTCCCCCCACATTTGCGTGCATGTGTACATATATATATATATATTTATAAACCCCTTAACAATGAATATTCCCGCTGCCAAGCATTCAGAGACAGGGCTGATTTCCTTTCAAGTAATTGATGTAGGCTTTCTTCAGTATCCAGTCCAGACAAGTTCTCAAACGTGAAGCAGGAAATCACACCGTCAAAGGAAAGCTGAGCATTCCTGCCACACGGTCCAGGTCAGCCCCTCAAAAACACTAGATTTATACTACTGCTGCCAAAAAAACTTGCATTTCCATGCCCTCCTGTTGCTAAGATAAAGGATGTTTCCTACTGCCTCAGAATGCCGTCCTCATTTAAAACTCCAGCTATGTTCTGACAAAACATGCTGCTGTCACCCCAAATTGAGCAAATGAGCCTATGTCCTACAGTATAAAGACCAAAAGAGTTATTGAATATCACCCGGGGAGCACGAAATGAAAAGGCTCCCATTTCTTCCTGACCTTTTTGGGCATTTTTTCCTGAAATCAGCCTAGCCCTTCAGCCTTCATTTCTCATTCTGTCTGTGGTAGCACAGGAAGGACAGCTTGGACTTTTCAGTTTCAAACAGATCAAGTTTTGTTAAATAACTTTTTTTTTTTCTTCTTCTTCAAACCAGAAGCGGAAGGGAACACTGTGAAGAAAATGGAAACTGGCAAAGAGCTTTAACTTCAAATAGCCTTGTAAGTCAGTGTTGATGTGCAAAACTAATTCTGTTTTTTTGGCATTTAAATGTAACCCGACAGTTGCAAAAGGGAGGGGTGAGGGTAGGAGAAGCGCACTGCAGATCAGCGGCCAAGCGTGGTGTTATGCCTCCTGTTTAACAAACGAAATATGGGTTGGATTTATTGGCACCGTGTTTTACAGTGAAGGCTATATTCAAACTTGCACCTCACAGTCTCAGCTAAGGGCCTCCCGACAGAAAGCACTGCTGCACCGCTGGTGTCTGGGAAAGCACCACCTCACCCACATCGTGAGGGGAAGTTTCCACGGGATAGGGATCCCCAGCTTCAGCCACAGAGACATGTAAATAGCCCCATTCATTATGAAAAAAGCACCACTGAAAATAATGCATCTAAATATTTGTTGTTGTTGTCTAAACAAGCAGAAAAGCCCTTTTTTAATGTAGGTTTTCTCTCCCTGTTTGCAGTGGCAGCTGCATACTTAATTCTTGTTTATTTATATGTTTTTCATTTCCTAGAAATCTTTTGTGTCATTTTACAGATGCACGAGACAAGCAACGTTCTGACATCAAGTAACTGCAAGATCCATATCATCGTCTGTTTAAGCTTTAGCTTACTAGCTATTTCTAGCATTCATCATAAATACGCTGATAGGAAATTGCATGCTTCTTATCCTTTAAGAACAACACATGAAACTGGATGGCTTCTCGTTTATCTGTCGGTAATTATACTCCATGTGCAAGAGGCCACCCTCTCCTGGAGTAAGACATCTGCCTGTACAGCACAGCTGCACCCCAAACCGTTGTTTAATTCTGCTGGCAATGCTGCTGCCTCCAGCAGCCTAAATATTGCTTGATGCTGTCAGTACCACACACAATCCAGATGCACTCCATAGCGAACAGGAAGAATGGATCTTCTACCACAAGAAACAACCATTGGTGCAAGGTATCGACAAGCACTGACGTGGCTGTAGAACCTAGAGTGCTGAAGAGTGTAAATACGGCAGATACGCAGAAAGGGATCCCGACTGCCCTTAACTTATTGTGCAGATCTATGGGATCACTCAATCAGAAGGGGAGATCTCGGACAGCTCACTCAAAGGAAGATGAGGGAATACTACACCATACTGAAAAGGCATCTGGAAAGGAGGCACCTTGCTCTTGTCCTTACTCCGCTGCAGAGAAAGCAGTTCTGTGAAGCGAGCAGAAGCTGAAGAACGTCAGAGGGTTTCCAAGGGGGGAAGTAAGGGCATTTAAACACAGCATATAACATTTCCTTTGATCCTTATAAAGAATATTTAAAGGCAGTCACTCAAAAACCTACCAGCTTTACCTTATGCAGTGATCTCAGCATCTTAGTAGAGAAAACGTGAACAAAAAATAAAGATACATAACCTTGTGTTATTGCAAACAGAATGGGAAGCATTTACAGGCAGTCATGCATCTGCCACAATCTGTTTATTATTGACTAAATGATCTCAGAAAAGTCAAAAATTAACAGACATATATTTCTATTTAAGGTCTACCCTTGTGCAACACCATTATTCAAGTGCTACATTCTAGGGAAAAAGCCACTCGAGTTCCTCCCAAAGACAACAGTACTGACTTGATGAATTCTTCCAAATCTATGGCTTGCACAAAGCTTTTTCCAGCTGGTTAGTCACACTAAATCAAGACAGCTGGTAATCAGGACAACACCTGCTGAAGGATGGGTCCCACTTGGTGGGTCCCCTCTTTCAACAGCCATTCACTTTTGCCGAAGTTAAACTTTCTCCTGAAATAATCCTGGAGTCCCAAGATAGTTAAACTCCCAAAGGGAGAAATGACTGTTCACCTTAAAAGAGACCTTGGTGCTCACATCAATAGCCAGAACAAACAAAAAGACAAAACAAAACATTTGAAAATGAAAATACAACTTTCGAGTTGACGTAACCCCACAGAGCCCCCAGAATGGAAGCCCCGGGTCAGCATGAAACTTCGATACAGTTTCACATACAGAACTCATTTTCTTTTACCAGTGCTCTTCACCTTTACCTTCATAAACAGCTCTTCTCCTTCCTCCTGTGGAGGAAAGCAATCTACCATGCCCAGGTGGATTTAATAAGGAAGGTCTAATACTGGGAGTCAAAGAATATGAATGGATTAAAAGATTACGGAGAAGAGCATGAAGGCTTTCACCTTTAAGGTTCCTGTTCTGAATTCATCTGATGTCAGCACTGAGCGAGCTGTGTAACCATCAAGAGGCTGTGGCTGCACGGAAATCTTTCCTTCAGCTTCATGGACTTACAGTAAGACATCATTTAAAAAAATATCTGAATATCTTGAAAACCTTTACGGAGACTGACTGTCATCACCAAGTCTAACTTCTCCATTTCTTCATATTCCACCACTGTAAACCATGAAGATGGCTTTACAGCTAAAAAAAAAGAAATCCCATAATTTTCACTATTGCGTGATATAATATAACTATGGCGTGTTATTTTCCCACTACTTAAAATCTCTTAAAGACAAACAGACACCCCCATCCACCACTTGTCAGTGCAGCTTCCTGTTATTTGAGGTGTTCTTCATGTAACAAGTTAAACTTGCTGTGAGTGATAATCTGCAGCAAGCAAACCAAACACACATAAAAATCCCCTACCTAAACAGAAGCAGAATCTGACTTTGGCTATTCCTCTAATGGCTGTGATCAAACCAGCCCACGTAATCCACGAACTGCAACTTTACCTCCATTGTAACTTTGATAAAGCTATGTAAAGTGGTTCATCACAGCATGACCAATGGCTAAATGTGTAGCAGAGCTTCAGCTTCACAAATTATGAAAAAAAAAATATATATATATATATATTTTTGCTGGTAAGGTCCATATTTTCACTTTCACATATCCACTTGGGAATGCAACCAACAAAGTGCTCAAGAAGTAAATCAGCCACACACGGGTCCTCTCATGTAATGAGCTGCTTCAGAAAGGAGAGAGCTCAACAAGTAGCAAGCTGTTGCTAGATACTGGAGTAATATTCAAAAGAGCCGAGCATCGTATTTGGCTCAGGATTTAAAACCAGCCATGATTTCCTCCAGAATTCCTTCAGCTAAAAGAGCAAGCTGCACAACAGAACCACCAGCCGTGACTGAGGCTGGTTTAGCAATAAACTCAAAACTACATAAAATGAACCTCATGTTTCCATGGTGATGAATACCTCTCTCTCTCTTCAGAGTGTCTTGTGATGTAGAAAACATTCACCAGTAATATTTTGGTAGTAATCTTGGTAATGGAAAACTCATTAGTATTGTTCAAGATGGTGATAACACCAACCTGCATTAATTAATTTTGGGATGATCCTGACAAATTGGCAGGTGAGGACAAAAGCAGTGCACTGGCCTGTGAAAAGGTAAATCATTGAAGATACTCACTTGTGACAGAAATACGTATTAAAAGCAAATAGAAAACAAACAACAAAAAAATACCCACAATAATCACAGTGTGATTGAAGTGGCTGCTAAGATGTGCCAAGCTGTTCATTTGCTTTACCTCTCTGATACATGCTAGTAAATCCATTTTTGCCTCAGTAAGCTTCCTCGGCAGCAAGAAGGTTTAAATCTTCTTAAACAGATAGAAGAAGTACCATCTCCTTGTTTAGCTTTGCTTAATGGCAACCAGGCATGGCCAATTGCAGATACTCTTAACGGAAGATATCTGACAGGGATACGATCCGGTACATACAGTAGGCAAGGTCCCAAAGCTTGTCTTTATACACAAGGCTGCTCGAGAGGTACGAAATGCTAAACTCTGTCATCATCACTTAACTTACGGCGTTCCTGAATGTGAGACAGTGTCCTGGTTGGAGGAAAATACTTTCTTGAGGGCTCATACTTGACTTTGTTCTCGTGACGTGTTTCTGAAGGAAAGCACCTGACAGGACAAAGATGTACTGCACTTCATTCAGTACATGTGCTATGTGTGGCAGCTCAAGAACCACTGCCCTGAATGAGCAGGTCTACCTGTTCCACTCAAATGCTAGCAGTCAGGCATTGCAACCTGCAACGAGAATGAAACAGCAGTGGCTAACTGCTCATGCTATAGAAACACAGTGAAAGTTTTGATTCGAAAGGCACAGAAACGCTGGTGCCATTTAAGCACCTAAACCGATGCTAACAGGCCTGCACTTTATGCATAATGTGTACACATAAGCACTTTCCTGGAAAAAAACCCCACAGATAAATACTGCTGTTTGACAGACACTCACAACTTCTAGTTAACAGGCTCAGGAAGACTGTTTACATTAAGGGCTGCAGATTTTAAAGCATAATCTTTTCCCACATGTGAATCTGGGGTATTATTAAATCAGAAGCAATTCAGAACTTTCTGAAAACAGAAATGAAACAGAGTGTTTTTGGTATAAAGCTGTCCTTGCATACCTCTACCCGACACAGAACGCTAACTAGCTCTGAGTAGGCAGTAGGTATTTGTTGTGGGTATAATTCATATTCAAAATCCTCCAGTGATTTTCTTGAAAAACTGGTTTAGATTTGACTTCTCTCTCTGTCAATAGAAACTGCGCCCTTCACACTTCATATTCTTCTTTCTTTGTTTTATGCACTAAATGTGAAAAATATTCAGCAGAACAGTAATGCTGTAATATGTTTCTAATTTAACAAGCAGCAAAGCCCTGTTGGCTCGAAATGAAGGATTACCTTCAGGAAACTCACGAGGAGGAGTCAGTTACACAAAGATGCGTCCACGTGTGCGAAGTTTATGAATGTGATCAGCATTACATCAGAGTCGATCCTGACTATCTCAGAGTTATAGAACAGCCTGGAAAAGGACCTCAAAGATCATCCAGTTTCAATGCCCCTGCCATGGGCAGGGTCTCCAACCACCAGACCAGGCTGCCCAGAGCCACATCCAGCCTTTATATATTCTGTATTCTTGTTACTTCAGAGGGCTACTTGTTTTTTTCCAATGTTAATCTTTCAATTTAACCAACAAGACACAAATGTGCCATTTTTTAAAATTCCAGATTAGGGAGAAATGTACACAGTAAAGGACAGACACAGCAAGAGGTAAGAGAAGTGACATCTTATGTGAGCATGCAACAAAAGCAAAGTGATTTCTGATTGTGAAGTTCTCTTCTTCTTGTAATTGTGGCTCTAAAGCCACCGACTATGTCAAACAAATTTGTTGCATGTTCTTAGAGATCAGCTCCCCTGAGTCTCATGGATTGGCTCCAACGTTCAAACATCTATTGAATTGTTATCAGTATTCTGCCTCTGGATCTCAGTAGAAATGAGTGAGATCTATTCCTAGTATTGCCCTTGAATAATGTCACATCCAGTATCCTAAATGTACTGCAATTAAACCACAGACTAATTAAAATACTAAAGATTTTTTTAGTAATTAATCTTGTTGGCAAAGAGCATCTTCAACACTTACTTCACAAACAATAGCGTTTGTCAAGGGATGCTAAACAAATTTCCTAACGGGGTCTTTCCACAGCAATTTGGAATACTCGAGATTTTGGTCTTTAGTTCCCATGTCAGCTACTTATTTATGTTCCCAAAACATACTACTAATCTTTAGACAAACATACACCATTTAGCAAATTTACCAGTGTGCCTGTAACGACTTACAGCTTTCCAAGGGAAGCAGCTTGGCCTATCACTTTCTGACCTATTTTCCTCCAGCTCCACTTCTCTCTGTCCTCTTGGTTGAGTGCTGGAAGCTGCGCTCAGTTAAGTGGGATAAAAATAACAATAAAAACCCAGTGCCTACAGCAACCCTCCAGCTACGGAAGGTGAAAAGAATTACATTCTTAATTCACAAGACTCTTCTTACACATAATCATTCCTTTTAGGTAAAGGTCAAGTTACAAGATTTTTTGCATTATGCATAGTGATTTCCATTTTGGCTTATTATACGGTGGTATAAAATTTATGATGTCAGATTTCATGACAGTTAAACCCGAGTTTGTTCTATTTCAGAATGACATCTGGGTGTAGAGAATAACAAAGCTTCTGTGTTAAAATGGTCTCACAGTTTTAGGCCATCCCCAATAAAGGACATCAGACCAGCAGATGTTCAGAAAAATATTTTACTTTTCAAGTGCTGATGAACTAAAATACGGGTAGTGTTGCATAATGGGAAGTGACTCATTACAGTCAATCATGAAAAACATTCAATTGTTTGGGATAAAAGTGTTTGGAAAAAAAATCTATTCTTTCAGTGCCATTGCAAGGCATTTTGTATTCAAAAGCAAATAATCTAAGTAAACATTCAATGCTGCTGCTTAATCCATTTATGAGAAAAAAATTGGCTCTTCAAGGAAATAACTGTATAAAAGCACATGTTTTATTTGTTAATGCGTGTAGCAGATAATGATTTTTAGCTGACAGTACAATTCTTTATTATGACAATGCAACATCCTTAGCGAAAATTGAGTAGTCTTAAGGTGTTCTGTGCTGTTCATTCATGCAAAGAATTCTTGTCAAATATTTTAATGAGAAGGAAAGTATGGCAGTCGAGATTAAAAGTCAAGGTGACCTTTAACTGTGGAAAACAGTATCTACATATCACCTTACATTTTTTTTTTAAGGTCATCATTTCTCTCTTGAAGAGTCACTCCATAAATGGAAAAACACGGCGCACTGAAGGAGCTAACCACAAGAACCGTTCTTAGCTCACAATTAAGTTCTGCACTACGCCTACTTTAAATTACACACGTCCTCTGGTATAAAACTCAAATGCTTGCTGTGGTGTCTTCAGTACCATGAGCACAGAAATCGCGCATTACAAAAAATAATCAAGGTACAACCATTGCATGTTTCAGTACGGCAAGAGAGTAACATCTGAGGAACTGCCACTCTTCTCTAGAAGGAACAAATGGGGCTGAGGTCTGGCTTTGGCCACAGTGCGCTGAACCAGCTGGAAAACACACATACGATGCACCTGGTTGTGTGATATTCAAGAGACTGGAGAAATGGAGGGACCTGCTTTCTGCTGCAGTGCTGCAGGCTGCACGGGTTAGTGGAGCAAATACTCAGCTCCTTACAAGTCATGCAGGGGTTCTGCTGCATGAACAAAATCCTCCACCCTCAGTCTGCCCACAGGCAAGTACCTGAAATATTCTGGTTACCGGAGGTGAGACACAAACAATTCATTGAATACTGGGGCTTCACAAAATAGTTTCTAATCTACTCAGAGGAACCATGGTCAAGGGGTGATTATCTGTACCCCTGGGTGAGAGACCCACCAGAACCCCCCGCAGCGCCCCAGCTGCTTTTCTGAGCTCTGTGTGGCATGCCAGACGTGAATTAAACCCGCAGGATCCTGCATCTGCCACTTCTTCCCCCCTGCCATTTCACAACTTCCACGTTTCCCTCTCTAGCTGGAAGAGGCAGCAAACCTGGAAAAGAAAACCACCTGCAGTTTGGTTCCTAGAAGGCCTCAGCTTTGTTGAGAAGAGCCAAACTCAAAAATCTCTATGTGGGTACAAAGAGAAGCGTCGGGTGGCAAGGGCAGGATGAAAGAGACCTGAAGGTAGCTAAGCATCTGCTTGGAACTACTCTCTAACGTACATACTTTGTTTCAGAACTTATTTACTCACCTCTAATCTTTCCTCACTGAAAGCAGGTCAGGTATAACATGCCATTAGAGGGGAGATAAGGTGTCCAGCTCATGTCCAGCCAGCCTGGCATGGGCTGCCCACGGGCACAGGAAGGGAAATGAATGTTTGCTCATGTCTGCCCGCAATGACACATTCCTGGTTATGTACACTACGATTACTCACGGAGAATCATCAATCATTTTTATCGCTACAAACACAGTATCAAGCACATATAAAAATGTGTTTCCTAATTGCTACTGAAGAGGCAAAGGAACAGAGAAATGGAAGATGATAATGAAGTACTAGGTGCCATTTCTTCTGAAAAACTGTACGTGAAATAATTTAATTAATGGGTGACACCATTCAGACAAGGTTCTAAGTAAATCTTAAGTAATTATAATACCTGAGCACAGTAAATCTGATCTTAAAATTGCCTAAGAAAAATATTGCGGATAAAGTTGCCAAAACATGCAGTAACAGGATACATTTATTAAAAAACAACAACGCTGGCACTGCTTTGAACTTGGGATGGCTACAGATTTAGTAAGAGTGGTGTTCCTCCCCACTACGTTCATCCATTTCTTCCGAAGTCCTGTTTACTGCAGGCTGTGCCATGAAATGACAATCTGCACTTTTTTGCTAAATACGATAATCTCATTAAATAGAGTCAGCTAAGATACATCATGCTAACTCACATACAGTCCAAGGCAAACTCTCACACCATGGGCAAGTAAGCTTTCTGTATCACCCACGACCCTTCGCAGAGTTCAGTAACAATTAAATTTGAAAACATTGCGGTACTTACATTTTTTGAAACATTTTAACACTCACTGGACGGTTGCTAACATCTGAGAAACAGAATACATCCCTGACCCACCGATGTTAAATACTTTCTGCATTGAACACACGACTATATTTAACACACCAGCCCTCTACTTTTGGTTTATTGAACGGTGCACAAAATTCCCTTTTTAGCTGCTGAAGGGACTTGGCACCAGCTATAAAAGATTTATTGATCCAGTACTAACCAGAGTACATTACGAGTAGCCAAGTGCCAAACAGCGCCTTTGCACCAGATCTTGATTTACAAGTAAGGAAAGGAAACTGGATTACTAATTACGTACAAAACCCAGGGCTTCAAAAGTTGTCTATTTATCATTAGGATCTCGCAAAAGGCATCGTTAAGGCAAGCTTTTACACCAAAATCTTGTCTCCAATATAAATGCACGGATGCTATTTTCTTTAACAGAATACTGAGCTCAACCTTCGGGCAACTGTTGCCACTCTTAAAACAAAGAAGCCATGCAGGGCTTAAATCAAAACACTGAGACGATTTCTTTTTGAATTTGTAAAAACTTTACAATTATCTGCTCTGAATTGTTAGATCATTCACCACATTTCTTTGCATTTTTCCACCAGGACAAGTAACAAGATATGTAAGAGAAGTGTGTCACTGCAGTATAATACTACAGGAGGATCTGAACCCTGTTACCTCCGGAGCAGACTGCTTGGGATGTGTCACACCTCACAGCGAAACAAGACATCTGAACTATAAAGGTGAAGCAAAACCGGTCCAAATAACTGAGCGACATGTGATGCAATGTGAAATTGAGCTGAGGCCACTGCACCAAATGTAATGAGCCTGGACAAAGCAGCAGTGCTGGCGCTCGGAGGATGCCATCTGTCAGCCAAGGCACACACTCCCAGTCCGTGGGTGTAACCCGACAGCGCGATGGCCATTTCATCACTGAAACAACCAAAGCTCCCAGTTTATCCTGGTAATTAGTAAGGGATTTACCACCGCACCAGCTGGCATGAAGGATGTGAGCGAGCGCAGCAAGCACTCTAGAAACACCTACTTCAGCTGCTTTGGAGCCAATTCCTAAATCACAATCCAGAGAGTGACGTCCAGCAGCAGCTCAGATGACGGGACACTGTGTCACAAGAAAGCAGATACAGGAAGGGGACAGCCATAACCAAAACCAGCAGAGGAAAACCACACTCTTTCGTTTGTAAACTCTTATTTGAATGCAGTAAATACTGGTCCTGGTAGTGGAAGGTACACTGTGCATCCATTTTATGGCGACATCAAGCTTCTACAAGCTGTAAGTCACTCCAAGCACTCACTAACAGCTACTGCTGAGTTTTTGAGAGGTCCAGCACCACAAGAGATGTACCAACAGTCAAGTAATGCACAACTTCATTTCAGCCCTCAGGTAGACAAAGGATGCAGAAAATACAAAACAAAAAGAGGATGTATGATTTAATATCTATGGTTACTTGAAATGCACCAATTATGTTAAAATACATTTATAACAAGGCATTCTTCCACATTTAGCATCTATTTAAAACCTTATTAAGAGCAAAGGACATAGAAGAAAGTCTGCCTGATCAGTTTGGAAGCTATGGGAATAGGGAAGTTTTCCTGCACCATCTCTCAGCACCGTCGAACAGCCCTTTCTTACACGAACAGATACACAGCCATACCCTCTACACCCTCACTCTACTGCTCGCAAAGAAATCTCACTGGTGGGCACGACTGTTGATTAAGACTAACCCTAGTTCATTTTCCAGGCGTATTTCAGAGATAAGCAGAAATTATAAGAAATAAAAATGTCTACCAGGTAGTTTCATTTACCTCTTTTATTACAAATCCATATTCAGATATGTTAATATAAAGATGTACAATATTACATAAAGGGCACAAAACCTGACATTGTGACACTGGTGGTTGAATGGCTCGCTCATTGTAGCGGCTCTTATTCAGCTATTTTCCAGTGCTCTCATCAGTCTTTTGTGTGAAAGTCTTTGGTGAGAGTCAAGTCTGAACTGATAAGGCCTTGGAGACATAATCACTGGCCTTCATTTTCCATTGACAGCACCACACAGCCAATTCACAAACATTTTCATATTAATATTGAGCAATTTCCCTACATTCTAATCCATCAAAGTAGGCTATTAATCCTTCCCCCGCACTGTTCTCTATTCAAATGCTAACAATTTTCTTCTCACAAGCTAAAACATTTGTCCTACAGCCCCTCACACAAAGACACTGTATTGTCAGCAATGATTGATCAGAGTATTAATATGAGGGATGCGATGTAAATTGTATCAAAGACACCACACGTACATGCAGGAACAGTCTTTTTTAAAGGATAAACCAAATGCAAAAAGCAATAATTTCTCAAGGAACATTCGAACATGGTTTGCCTGGCACATTTTATGGAAATTTATGAAGATTTCTGGAGATGTAAAATGCTTTTGGGTTGGGAATACAAACAAAAGGCAGGGATGCCTTGTGTGCGGCGCCTGTTGAGTAATGATGGCCCACGGCTGGGCCTGGCTTGTGGGCTCAGGGCAAACAGCACAGGAGCTACCAAGAGCCACTTGCTCCCTAATGCCAAATTGTATACCAGTAGAAAAGAAAATAAGACCAAGATATCCCTTTAAAGAGAAAAACCTCTCATCTTATGGGTTGTAAAACTAAACACCAAGGTCAGAAGGCAGCTCCACCTCTTGCCCTTGCCATGGTGGTCTCGCGGGGGCCTGCAAAGCACCAGACCCTGTAGGCACGCACTCCTCACCAACTGCACAGCCAGCAAAGGGAAAGGATAAGAGCCTCAGCCGCGTCACCCCCTGCACCCTAGTTTCACATGGTTTGGGGTTAGTTATTAAAACATGGGACGTGCCATCCGTGTGAAAATGCAATGGAACCAGCAATTTCTGGTGGGATTATGGAAAATTATCACAGGAAGAAAACCAAGAAGGGGGATGATTCATGAGAGATGCGGTGGTGTGAAGGCAGATGGACCAGAGAGTGAGGAAGGGAGGCTGTGAAGGCATGCAGCTTTTGGACAGCCAGTGCACCCGGCACAGAGCAGAGCAGCTCAGGGGTGTGCGACACATGGCAGGGTGCAAGGGCTTTTGGTACATCATATCCTTACAACAAGCAGTTAAAAACATTTGCACTTTAAAGCCACTTAGGAGCTTTTCCAATTACTTACATTAGCATTCTGGCAAACAGTCAATCCTTTCCAGTGTTGAGTCAGACTCCTGAATCTGCATCAAAAAACTGTCCAAACAGCAATTTTTCTTTTCTCTGCTCTCAGGCAGCTGGGAAGGGTACCACGAGCTCTGCCTCTCTGGCAGGGAAGGAGGCACTCATCCTGCAGTGCACAGAGCCCCACCTCCCAGCGCCCACGAAAGGAGGTCACCCCAAGGATGGGGTAAGGGCTAAAGAAGGAAGCTGTTCTCCCTCACATAAGCGTTAGGCCAGCAGATCCACAGGATAAGGGCCGTAACTGTTTCTGGAGAGGGGTCCCAAGCAGCACATTGCCTCCATACGGGGGTGGGGGGGGGGCAATGGCCCAGCACAGCCGTGAGTCATCGTCCCACTGAGCCACTGGGCGTGTGCTGAAGGCAACCCTTGGGATGAGATAAAAACAACAGCTTGTGGTGTTCAACACTCGTGGTGTTGAACATCTCACAGCAATTTTATATACATAAGGGTGTTTACTCTAGCTGAAACACAGCCAAGGCATCAAGGTTAAGCTTCCACCGATATAAACTAAATTGGATAAAGCATTAGTCATTTCCTGTCCCAAGCTGTTATGCATTGTGATGTACATTATGAAATAGTAATTTTAAGCTCAGAAATAGATTGACTTCAGTTTTAATTTAAATAATCTTTATTTTGTAATTAAGCTATTAAGAGCCGGAAGAATGATTTTCTGGGGTTTTGTTCATGGGCGTTATACTGTTTGTAAAATCCAAGGCTGGATACAGTTTGCTGCAGTTGCTCTCAGGCAAAAAATAAACCCCCAAATTACATCATTATAAAAATCAAGTCTCTAATACATCACCCTCCATTTAAGCAGAAACAGCAGGAAAAACAGATGCCATCTACGGCGGGGTTTATTTTCAAAACTGAAACACACACACAGAAGTCCCAAAAAATCCAGCAGCATGGAAACTGCACCATTATACAAATTTCACATACAAGGGGGCAGGCTGAGGTTGTAGAAATCTACATTGGCAGGCACATGTTGGAGAACTTTCCCTGTGCCCCTGCCCCAGGCTGCAGGACCCGCGGGTCCCCACGCCACGAGGGGCTATGCCCCAAGTTTAGCAAGTTTCAGGTCGCACTACAAAGACTTCCTTTCAGTAAGCTCTGGTCAAAGCCTGTTTTTCTTGTTCTTTGATGAGGCAAGGTTTTTCTTTTTTTGTGTGTTTTTTTTTTTTTCCAAGACAGAACGGGTACTATTTTGAACACTTTAGCGTTATAATAATTATTTTCAGCTGTGCCGCAAGTGTTCTAAGACCAAGTAAGTGGAATTTACAATCATCTCTGGAGAAAGACTGCCATTAGTAATAAAGAATAGGTTTATCCATTTCTCATATGTAAGTCAGATTCACTTCGTCAGTCTCAAGATTTGACAAAGTATAATTCAGAACGATTCAAGCTCACCTTCCACTGGACTGAGTAATCAGATTAGATGAGGAAACGTTGCAGTAGTTCTTCAGAACTTACTGTAAGACTCTTTAGGAACCTCACAGTATATATGCCACCTCATTTCCTCAGTAATACATGCCTGTCATATCTAATTGTGTATACAAAACTTACCACGATGTCTCACAAACTTAGCTCCAGCACCGGGAGTGGGAACTTGCAATTCAGAAATGGAAAATCTTGAGTTGTAAGCTTCCTAATGTTTGTAAACGCCACACGGTTATTGCAGGGAAATGGAATAGAAATCAAAAGCGTGCACAGCTGTGAGATCGTACCAGCATGTAGACAGCAGCTGGTGTCGTGTTCCTTGACCCTTCTACTGGCAGGACTGCTCCTAAAAGACACTGCCTCCAAGGTGATGTCTCAGCACCGCATTCTTAATTAGTTGATTTTTTTGACAGTGGTGCCGCTTCTTGGGTATAATAGAGTAGATGAAAGACCTTTAAAAATACCAAGTGTGACACAGTTTAATTTGGCTAAAAGATTTTTTTAAAAAATAAAATAAAAAAATGACAACTGTGTGAATAAATTCGGTAGTACATGAGGTAGAATGGCAATTTAAGAAGTCAGAAGGAAAGCAGAGGTTTATTTTGAAGTTAAGACTTCTCAAAAATAATAATGTATTCTTTTCTACGAGAATATCAGCACAGACTTTACCCTAACCATTAGCATACAGTGAAGTGAGAATACAAATGCAAGTCACTGGAAAGAAATACTCATATGCTGGTATTTGCATCTGGGTTCTTTTTGTTTTGGTTTTAAATTTTCCCGTTTTTGAGCTCAAATGTACTTTTGCAGCACACAAAAATATGATAAAATGGTATTCTGTTATGTGAGTTAATATAATTCTGAGAAGAATGACTTTGGCCAATTGGTGTAGTGGCTCACTGCACTGGTGAACAAGGTTTTCTGCATCCACTGGTCCAAAGTCTGAATGCTATGCAGGCTGAATAAGGAGATGAATTTTAAATGTGTAAATGACGAGCTTGAAACTTGACTGGATCAGATAAAAGATGCTATATTTAACACTTCACTCTCTGTTTTTTAGAACTTATTTTAAATCAGTTGAGCAGAATAGTTAAGAAACGGCTCATAATTGCCTTTGAGCTGCTCAGTTTTGCCTAGGTAGAGAACTGAAAGCCTTAAAAAGTGGATGATGATTAGGGATAATTAAGGTAAAAATATATCTAACAATGCTGGAGGAAGTTTCATGAATGATTATTACGTAGAAAGACTGAAAACAAATGGAAGAAGTTTTGAGGAGCAGCGTGTGGAAAGACTGCTAATTTACAGCATTTCAGTACTTTATAGAAGGCTAATCAATTAGTGCTTAATTTATCTTGGACCCTTCAGAAATACTCCCAGGGGCCTACTCAGCACAGTGACCTTCTTCCTTGAAGAAGGAGGATTGCTGCCTTTTATTTTATTTATATTTTAAAATACTGAAAATATCACATCACAATAAAGCAATCAACCAGTAGCCTGTGTGCTCCAGTAACTGGAAAGGACAGAAAGTCAGTGAGTAGATAATTATTCAAGGTCAAACCTTTCTAGTGTGGTGCCAGAAAAAATAGCAAACAGTGAGGGTTAGCCAATACTTCACAAACACTTGTTTAAGGATTTCCTAATTACTATAAGTGGTTCCTCTGGCCCTGGCACTTAAAAAGGCAGCTGGATGTGCATGATGTCATCCCTCCTTCCCATTATCTCTGCAGTAAATTTGCAGGACTAAGAAGCAAGCAAGACTAAATAGTTAAAATAACAAAGAATTCTCATGTTTCCTACCATTAAAAACTATTTTTTCCTGTTATAGAAAGTAAAAGAGCAAATGGAACCAGATGCAATTAACTGCTTAAGTACATTCAAACATTTTTGTCCAAAATCAGAAAAACTCAACTATCCTTCACATAGTTCTCTGTTTAGAGACCACATGCAAGCAGCATAGCCACATCGCAGCGTCAGTTCTGTTACCTTCCAGTTTTAAAGATATGGATATAAATCACAAGCTGGTCAGCCAATTTAAGTTCAAAAGCACTGATTTTTGCACAAGTAACATCCGGTACTCCTCAGCCAGTGCTTTATGGTGAATGCTTTATTCCAGCCTTGCACAGCAGAGTTGCCATTAGGACACTGAGAGATGCAACAACCACAAAGATACTGTAATGCTTGTTCACAGGACACTGCAATTAACACACTGCCCTTCCCTTTGAGATCATCACCAGTTTATACAGCCATGACCATCACTTCTTGCTTGGGCTTGGGGCAGTGCTGGTAAACAGAAATCGCGCACAGACCACGCAGAGAACTGGAGAGGATGGAAGGGACCTCCAGAGATCACCAAATCCAATCCCAATGGAAATGGCAAACTTAGCTTATCGTCTCCTGGTTGACTTCAGCTCTTCTTGACATTGTCCTGCCCAGGCAAACTCACTCTTAAGGAGTTTGCAGCTACTCCATTTGTTTTCCCAGTTTTTCTAAATCTTTTTTTTTTCCCCCCCCTGCATATTTAATCTTATAATCCCCACTACAATTTCCTCCCACATTTCAAAGTCTCTGTAAATCCATGTATATGCGAACGTCACCAGCTCTCAGACTGGGCCCAGGTTATGCTCAAGGTGGTGCAAATTGTTCGGTGAAATCATCCTTCAGCACACAGATTAGTTCTCCTTCATTTCCACCTGATGTGCCAGGGAATCCAAGGTGAAGCTATGCTGAGGAACACGAACACTGACACGTGCATCTCCACGCAGTCTTACAGAGTTCCTACCTTTGGCTCAATTGGTGACTTTTTTTTTTTAATTCCCAGCTTTGTTCCAAGTTACCAATTCAGTCAGTTTGCCTGGTAGAATTCCTGTCCCTCCCAACCCTGTCTAGCAGGAGTAGCTGAATGCAGCACAAATACTGTTTAACAGCATGCCAGAAGTTCATGGCAATGTTATAAGTCAATTTACGTGTATTATGCAGTGATATGTCTCAAGCTGCATTTGTCCTGTTGTCTGTAGCTTCAGGTATAACGAATACTTGCCAATTTAGTTACATGTTCCCCACCTAGCAAGAAAGCACTTAGTATTTTTCTTGGATCGGGTTCATTTACATCCTGAATCAAACAATATAGTTTCCCAGCTGCCAGCATCTCCACACAGAAGGACACATCTGGGAGCTCCTACTGTGGCCTTCTCTAAATAACCATCAGTGGTTGGGGATGCTCTGGCTGGAGATTCTCCCTGCTCCAAGTGTGTGCAGCGTTCAGGGATCGCCACCTGGGCAACCCCATGTCTAGAAAACACCACCTGAGCTGTTCTATGCACTTGCTGCTTGCAGAGCCAAGGGAGGCTTTTCCATTGCCTGCAGGAGTTAAGGGAAACGAATGCTGCCATGTTTCAATATGAACACCAAATGCCACCTGCAGGTGCAGATGTACATGCCATAAGTAACTGCTAGACCTAGTCTGACCTGCACCACAGATACCATCGACACCTTCCATCTTCTATGGGCACTGTTCTGTACAAGGTGGGAAAACAGTTGGCTGCATTAGCTTTAGGACACGTAATGCTCAGAACAAGTCCTGCTTTACGTGCTGCTTCAGGAAAGCTAGCAGCACAACCTTCAGTGCATCCACGTGAGCGCATACAGTTGCCTCTGTTCCAAGAGGGCCACAAAGCATTACGTTCGCTACACGTGTAAGGCAGCTCAGGTGTAGAGTCTGCAATGAATTCACTGTGAATTCACACCAGCCATTCAGGGTGGATGGAACTGCTTTAGCCACCATTCAAAGGTCAAGAACAGTGTCACCAGGGGCATAAAACAGCACAGCAAGGGTGGCTTTGATGGCTCACGAAGAGATGGTGAAAGCCCACCCTTCCATCTGGAGAAAAAGAAAGGGAAAGTTTTATGCTATAACTCATCTCTGCAAAGCAACATTGTAGATCCAGCATCCACAACACTCAGCTTCTCCCGTTGCCTTCTCTTGCTTTGGTTCTCTGTGTCCTAAAATAGCCACACCATCACTATCTGATATCTTAATGGATGCTGTTATGTCAGAAAATAATTTACTGGGGAAAAAATCCCTCACCAGACACTGGGAGCAGCGTGGCCAGCATTAGCCTAACTGAAAAATAACCTCTCATAGCTCATCTCATGAAATAAGCAGATTTTCATATTATACAGCCCCTGCCATAACAGTAATAAAATAACAAAATTAAGGGCTTTTTTATTTATAAGTAAATGCTTTCTTCTACCTTTTATAATGTCCACCTCTTAGCATAACAAAGCTTTTCATAGCTTACTAATGGCTCCCTGTCACTAGTGCTGAGAACTATTATCACTGCTCTGCCCCTTCACATGGGCCTTTCAAACATCACTGTTTCACTTAATTCTTTCACCTCCTTCAGTTCAAATGCAATAAAAACCTTTCACTGGCTGACAACTAGAAAGGCAGAACAGCCTCCAACTGCTGTATAATTCAGGAGTGCTCTTTCTCATTTTAATTGGCTGCCTAATTGGAATGTTTATGGGTTCTGCGATAGCTTGGGATGAAAAGGCAGGGTGAGCAATTATGTGCTCAGCATTCCTATCTGGCAGAGTTAATAGTTTTTTTTAAAAAAAAGCTAAAGTTCACTGGAATGCCATGTTTTTGTTCTCTAAGAAATACCTTGATTTGAAACAATGTAATCCCCAAGTCAGAAATTATGTCAAGCTGTGCTTATCCAGTAGCAAGTTTGAGCTTCTGGAAGCCTCTTTGCTCCTTTTTGATGTTAGCATAACATGAAGAACAGGAGGCTATCTGGTGGCTGTCAAGTTTTTAACTGCTTGCTCTCTCACTGGCTGGAGATAAGATGTAAGCAGAGCACTTGATGGACTTTATTAATTCTCTGGAACGAAGGTTTGTCTTTCTTGGCTCGATGAATGACTTCATTCTAGTAGATGAGGTCACCCAAGTCAAAGCAATAAAGTTTTTGATATTCACATGAAAGCTAGTTTTTCAAAGCTGCCAGCCTCTAAAAAGAGAAGCACAAGTGTTTTCCCATTTACCTACATTCTAGTTGCAACCAGCCTGCTATCCTACCTATTCTCTCCCGCACAGGGCTGTGTTTCAGCTGAAGAGCAGATCTACGACAGGCCCAGACTTAAGGCAAAGAAGAAACAAGGGTTTTTTGCAAAGCGATTGTCAAGAGAAGACAAGGAAGAGAAAACATACTTTCCAACCTGACCAGTCCGGTTGCACTTCCCCTCCCTGCCTGCGCTGCGGCTGTGATGCTCCGGCTGTAAACACCTGGGGCAGAGCCCTGTACTGCTGCAGTCACCGTGAGCAAGAGAACCCACCTGCTGCCAACACAAGTAAGGCACGTGAAAGGACACCATGCTCCTTGTAGGACTTGTATCTTGTGTGCTACCAGCTGTAGGTCTAGGGTGTGTTAACAGACAGCGCTTCCCAAAGCAAAATTAGGCTTTTCCCTGTCTCCCTGTTAATAAATACCATGGAGTTGAGAACTGCTGAAAAGGAGTTAAAATGGCTGAATTGCTTTGTAAATATCAGAGTTCTTCTCACTAAAGTTCACAGAAAGATCTCTATTATTTTGTTCATTTTACTTTTCGAAACCTTGTAAATGAGAAACAGTCTCTCAAGAGCTCATTATGCCCAAGCAAATATAATAAGCAACCACTGAACCCATGCAACAGATTTCAGGCTAATCTGACACACAGATTTCCTATTTTCAGCTAACGTGAAACTCCTTGGCCTGGTACGAGAGATTCCAACTCACTCTACATTTCTCTCTTCCACTTAAGTGGTGTCACTGCTTCTAACAGAAAACGCATGGTGCTGTAGATGAGTAGGGTCATCATGTAGCATTTGCAGCTTGTTTCTGCAGCGTCCCCATGCACACTGGCTCTCCCACAGCACAGCTCTCCAGCAGGTGCAGTTGCTGCCGCAGCGTGCAGCCCAGGAGGAGCACCCACCCCAGGCACAGCCGCATGGCGAGCACCAGGTCAGTGCCACAGGATGATGCTGCAGGGGAAGAGGAAGGGCCACAAGCTCTGGAGATCTGGGGCACTGTGGTCTTTTCCTAACTGCTTTCATAGGCACCACGGAGAAATGAAATGGCAGTCTAAACGTTCCCATTAAACTCCGGAGCTAGAATTTTACCCCGGGTTTTATTGCCATCTGGAGTCTGAAAACCTGTAGAAGCAATGACTTGTTTGAAAGGTCAGAAGTCTGCGCCACATCAGAGAACCCCGTTCTGCACAGAACATACTTAGGAAATGTTGACCTGGTGCATGCCAGAAGGGATTTCTAGCCGCAATAGCTCCCAACAAGCTCTCTCCAAAGGACTCGCTTTCAGATTCGCATGCATCAGCCAGGAGTCCAAACGATACAAAAATAAAATATGACAAGCTGTATCCTTGCCAGGTATAGACTTACCTAACTTATAAGAGGCCAAGTTAGTAATTAAATAAGAACTCCTTTAAATAAGCTGTCGGGTAAACAGCACCCACCCTTAAACTAATCTTTGTTCACATTTACTTACAGATTATAACTTGCTGATATTAAGAATATTACAGGAAAAATCGGATTGCTCAAGATGTCCGTCTCATTTTATGGGCAGAGGCAATTCAGAGAAACCCATATGTTTGGTACGTGTCCAAACATGTGGACGCTTATGCAAACCAACAATTCTTTGAAGTACACTGCTTTCTAAAGTCCAAGCTGAAACCTAACATTTAATAATCAACAAAACAGGCAGAGCTAAGGCAGAAACTCTCTGCTAAACTCCACAGGACTGGGATATGAGAGGAGGCGTCTCTCTGAAGTGACATTATATTCCCAGATGTGTTGTAAGAGAATAAGGGTCTGTCTTAAGATGGCCTGTAGACCCTATGAACTTCCTTGTTTCGTGACTTTAAAGAAGAAAAATAAATAATGAAACATATTAAAGTCATTATTGTAGCTGTGTGTGCCTTCTGAAGGTTTGGGTTGTTTTCTGGTGTTCTTTTTTTTATTTTATTTTGAAAGCTCCAACCTTTGAAAATAAGGCCCAGTGAAATTAAGGGCAGCAAATCTACTCCGAGATACATTTTTTATATACTGCTAAATTTACATGTGGAACTCATTGTCACAAGATATTATTAAAGCCAAGAGCTTAGCAGGATTCAAAAAGGCTTAGACATTTATGTGAATAATAAGAACATCCACAGTTATACTAGAGGGGAAAAAGACATTTATAAGTGATGCTAAAACTCACACTTGAGGGCATAAGCCAATTGCCGGCTGCATTGGTTTAGGAAGAAAATCCCCCAATTGACACTTTTTCCATAACTGTCTATTATAGGTTTCTTTGAACCTTCCTGCCTGCATCTGGTGCAGACCAGCGTCAGAGGCTATCCAAGGCTGATCCAGTCCAGCAGGTGTTACGTTCTTAATCTAAAACTCTTTTTAATTTAAAGCTGTCATGAAACATTTTGAAAAGACTGCTTATTCCTCGCCTAATCCGATAGCATTTGGCAGCTTTGAAAACGGGTAATGGATATTCCACAGTACTCTGAATATCCACCAAGAAGAGGGTGGTTATTCGCAACGTCTTCTCACGTCTGACTCCAGGACCTGTTCTCCCTTAAGTGGCACCAGCCTCCGCAGGTCTGTATGCACATCCTGCCCAAACAAAACACTGCTCTACAAACCCTCCACGTTTTGCAATGCCTTGGAAAAGTCTCCTGATGTGCAGCGTGAGGCGCCACTCCCAAATCCGAGCAGTTCAGCAAGTGGGAGTGTTGAAGGAAGCCGCGACTTGTAAGCAAAGAAAAGCCTGACGAGGGCCAAGGAGTGACGCTACAAAAAGGTCAAATGAATGAGCTCCGCGGGGCCGTGAATTGATTCACTTTCCTCCATTAAACACTCAAAAGGCACTGATATCACTAATGGTCCGGAAATACGTATCCACAACAAACAGCATTTGCTACTCTCGTGTGTGTCTATGGGAACACACACACGCGACGGGAGGAAATGGTGGCCCCTCTCCTTTCTCCATCAACTTTGCTGTCTTATGCTAAGCATCACAGCTCCATCTTTGATTATGTTTATTAAGTTTAAATGTGGAATAAAATGATTTTTCTGCTTGGAATAAAATATCAGAGATGTGATATAATATTCAGAAGAAAAGTCAAAATGACCCTTAAAAAAGAAATGCATAAACTCCTAGCACTGAATTTATGCTACTTAGCATCCCATTAAAAATATTCAAAATATAAATCAAAATTCAAGGGTATAACTTATATTCAATTTCAAATTTATGGCATTTTAAAATAGGATGATTTCCTCAAATGTGCAATAAATTTGGTTTTGTGGAATTGCACATGCCACCTTATCATGACAGTTGCTTTATCTACACAGTCCACTGAAGCCTAGTCACTTTATATAATCTGAATTCACAAATCAACTGTCGTCTTCACTTCACTGATTCATTGCTGATGGGCCTTTCACAAGGTAAAAAATCCTTTCCGAGTTGACAAGAGTAATAAATGGAGAGGTGAGAGCTGCCTCTCCATCCTGCTGTTCTATTGTGCTGCCGATAGTGACACATGGCAGAATAAGCTCATAAACCAACCTCAGCTTTTGACCTCTGCAGAGCAAACGGAAACAGAGGGGCGTTTATGATGATGACTGTATTTAAAGACCGATAATGACTAGATAAACCTCTGAAATCTAACCAGTCCACACAACAGACTGGAAAAAGGAGGTGGTTTTCTGGTTTTCACTCGATGCAAAAACGTTGACGACGCAACTACGAAACGTTCAGAGCAGTCTAGACTACCGCTCAGCTGCATCAGCTTGTGAGATACTTCACCACATGCACACGGGAGCAATCTTGAAGAAGACTAAATATGTAATTGGGCTCTTGTTTCCTGAATGTTCCAGATTACAAGGAAACAACGCACAAACCAGCAACTGAACTAGGACAGGATGACATCCCAGGAATATCTTTTTTTTTTTTAGGTTAGGAGCATTTCTTTGATCAACACCGCTCAAGAGAGAAAGGAGAGATTAATTAAAGATAAAAATTGTTCGGTAGTATCCACCGCACTATCTCCAGTAGTGAATTCTGGTTACTAACAACGTGTCTGCTGAGGAGAAGCTCCAAGACTTGCCTCCCTGCCTGCTCCGTGAGGGCAGGAGCTGCACACAACATGGTGGCTGTACCACCATGTCTGGGAGCTTAGAGCTCAGGCTGTGCCCACGCACAGCACCAGCTGGGTCCCGAGGCCCAGGAGTAGCACAACAAGCACTTGGTGGTGGCCACATAAAGTCCCAGAATACAAATAGCTCACCAGGCGTCCCTTGTCTGAAAGCTTTTTACCTGTACATAAAAGTAAATTAATACTCATTCCAGCCACAACGATGAGCCTTCTTACATCCCCACTAGTAACATTAGATCTCTAACCACGCTAAACGTACTCCAATTCTCAGTGATACGCTGTCCTATTTTATTCATGAATATATAATTCCTTCTGCACAGTGCAGAATGGCTTCTCAGCCTGTAGTCGCTTTCAAAGCCATACACCGAATCTTAGGCTGTAAGCAGTAACAGTAATCACTCAATCACCTAAACTTGGTGAAGTTAAATTATAAAAAAAAAATATAAAATCAATAAAAAGGCTGAAGTTTCAGTGGATGCTGGGAGGAAACACGTCAGCCTTGCAGCAAGATCCGCTCCTATGCACACCTGCTGCCATCCACGGCTGGGTAACACCAGGAACATGAAATGATTTTTAATGGCCTTTCCACGTTTCTACATTCACTCAAATGGAAGAAAAAAAAAAAAGTTATTTCTTAACTCTTCCTTCCAAGTCCAAACTTCAATAAATCACAGAGAAAATATTCTTCAAGTAATGCTACTATTACTTCCAAGTAACACTTGTGTAAAACGTACACCAGTCAAAATAGAGTATAATGGTAATAACAATACTAGCGCTGAAGTCTCCAGGTACCAAGACTGTGTAAAGTATCAATGACTGATGCTCATACTACTCAGTGCTTCTTCTCAAAGCTGCAGGGTGACAGCCAGGGACCGAGGGTCACAGCACAGGATGACTGGCATCCTGGGATTAGCCTTGGTGGCTGCTGCAGAGATAGTGGCAAATGTGACCTGGGGAGCTCAGGTGCTGTGACCTTCAGCAAGAATGAAAGGCAGACTAGGAGCCTCCTCCATTCAATCTTTCAGATCCATTAGCTTGCACACTGATAAACTGACTGCTGCTCTCAGTACTCATTGCACACAGCAGTATGTGAATCCTCAAGCAAGGCTCCTCATTCCCAGGAGCCGTGCTATCACCTGTTTCATCCTAACTGCACCCAGTGATTTTGGGCATGCACTTGGCTATCTCAGAGCATTGCGGACTCCAGCACCAGCTGAACATGCCTGGCAATACAGCCACACCTGGCCGAAAGTATCCTCTGCCAAAAAAGCCACAACAAAACAGAACAAGAGTGAATACACCTTACTTGCTAGGCAACACCAAATTCTGTTGGCATATTATGGGGATGATGTGCTCCAGTTCCTCATAGAGTCAGTCTCAAAAAGCCTTCTAAACAAAGCCACTTCTACTCTCACTTTGATAACTGGCTGCAGAAGCCATGCTTGGAGCAGCATCAGCTTTCAGCAAGAGGCCGGGTTCTGAGTTGCAAGCAATATACAGGTAAGAGGGCAGGCACTGGGACCTCATGCCAGGGCAGTGGGAAATATCAAAGATAACCTCCATTTAAGGGACGTTCACCATCGAGAAGAGATTGCTCCAACACAACTTGTTGTAGCCACCAGCCCGAGCTGTCCCTGGCTTCTGATGACACATTTTACCATGGTAGCCCAGCACGCCCCGTGGAGCTTGGAAGGTGAAGTTCTTGGTGAGGAAGGTGGGACGGATGCTCGATGGGAATTTCTCCCCCCAGAAACATACACTTGTATGTAAAAATCAGTTGCTCCTGCTGTCTGATTATTTCACGCACTCTAATTTGGCTTAGTTTGGAAAGTCAGGTGTACTGCTTCATAATTAAATTATTCAACAAAACCTCAACTGTAAAGCATTCTGCGAAGACCTAATTAAGTGTATGATTTGATAAAAGCACATTCTGCAGCTTTAGTTTATATTCCCAGAGGAGCAGGGACATCGTTACTTCACACCTCACACATCTGGGGCTTCACAGAGGTTTGGGGGTATTTTTTCAGCCCTTTTCTTTTCCAAAGCTGATTTTGAACTATATAAAGAAGTAATGCAGCCTTAGATCACATCAATTCATTAACCACTGGCAACATTCAGTTTGGATTAAATAAAAAAGCTAACCCCCCCCAAAAAAAACCCTAATAGAAAGGCATCATGCAAAGAGCACTATTTCAAAAGTTGGCCCTTGTTCAAGCTACATATGGTCACATAATCTTTTAAAATGTGCGATTCAAGTCTCAATTTAATTATGTAATAGCACAAATGGAATTACACTGCAGATGAAGTGCAGTATTTCAGCTCCAACACGTACCGGAGTTGTGAGACTGACCCAAGCTTCTTTCATTTGGTCATTGCATTAGGGGGCTTAATTTGAATGCAAGGCACATAGCAAACAACAATTTCAATATAACACCTACTCCTCTTCACCTAAATTACAATACTTGCTGGGCTAGGCTCCGTTATAAAGATGATTTGTCAGGCAGCTTGCATTTTTCTTGAATGCATTCTATTTGCAATGTATCTTCATGTTATTTGCTTAAAATTGTAGATACACCTATTTCCCATGTATGCATCTGCATGTGTACGACCCTGAAGTGGAACACGGTGATATCAGTGTCTTGGGAATCAACAGGAAAAACCAGCCTTTCTCTGACAACGCACTGCAAATGCAAAATCCTAATTAGCTCATTCCACAAGACTCACATACCTTCCACGCTGCAGCAATGCACACTGTCTTGTTTCCCCCACGCTTCAGCCTCATTTCCCTCTAGCTGTTCTCCCCTTCTTTGACCTGCATGCCATATGGTACCTTGTCATCTTGAGAACGATGGGAGAACACCCTTAGTGTCAGGTTTGGGATCTGACGCTGATCTTATTCAACAGACCAGCCACATATTGGAGTTATTTCTTCATGTTTTGAAGGTTTTGGGTGGGTTTGGTTTTTGTTTTTTTTATTGTAAACCATTAAAAATGGTTTACAAAAATGGCTGGGTAAAGAATTGTGTATCTATATTTAAATAGGACAAGGGAAACTGTAAATCAGCCAGTCTGGGCCCGGTACTGTGACAGTGTCACCAACCACCACTTCCTAAGCATCCAAAGGATTCTCAAGAACAAACACTATGTCATTAACCTGATCAATACTGCTCAGGAGTGAGAATGTGGTGGTACAGTTGCTCAATCCACAAAACAATTCTCTCAGCAGTCAAAAAAAGAAAACCAAAGGCTGTGAATTACTAGCAAATAAGACACAATTCAAGTGTGCCTGGTACTGTGTGCAGCACTGGGATCCTCAGATAAAAGCAACCACCAGCACCACACCACCAAAGAGATGAGGGGCTCTGCTACAGGTCTGGTATAACTGTGGGCATAAGGGGCAAACAGGCACTTCCTATCCCAATGGAAGAAGAAGGTGGTCTTGTGTGAAGCTCCCACATCAGCCAGGAAGCTCCCTGTTCTTCCTTTTCTGAAGGCCATTTAGTGGAGAAAATATGCTAGGCTATATGTCACTTTACCTTAAATTTATATAGACACAAATAATTTTCTTCTCTGACCAGTCTCTGCATTCTTAGATGCAGCTCTGGCTTTAGCATAGCTTTTGGCTGTTGCTTCTGAAAATGCTTTGCAACACAACTTCAGGAAACAGTTCAGATTAAGATAACAGAAGGTTTGTATACAGCTGCTTAGAAATAAAATGAAGTGGGTAGCAGGTTGGCTTCATGTTCGATCCCAGGAGGGTTTCTGCCTTGGTCCCGGGTTCAGCTTGACCATTTCAATAATAACAAAGAAATATAGAGCATGCATGTAAGCTTGAAGACAGCTGCAAAATATTATACATAGGAAACATATACACAAATAAAATCATGAATTACTTGTTGAGAATCAGCATTAAAGAAAAACAAGGGAAGCTGAGGATATTTAACCGGAGTGCTGCATGTAAGGGCACAGAAAGTGCTTACTGCGTTTTGCTCATCGCTGCTGAGGCTTCAGCTGAAATACTGCAAGAGCCCTCTCAGGAGAAAAATAAACAAAGAAAATCGCTCTATAAACTAGAGATGGCTGCGTACCTAACCACAGTCCAGTGCAACAGAAACATGTGAAACCATACCCTAGGTTACAGCTTGCTTCAACAGTGAGCTTGAGAGCCCAATCAGCAGTTTTCCTCATCAGATCTCAATTCCATGCTCTCCGTATCGCCAGAAAGCCACTGCCAAACATTAGTTTGCAAGCTACAAAAATCTTGAGAAATTGAGTCTGATATTATAGGGGAAAATACTGCATCAATACCAACACTTCATGTTTGTTCGGTAATTCTGAAAAGCCACTTCAACTGTAATAAAAAAAATCATAAAGCTTTCGTGTTGCGTATGTGCATCACAGCTCGGCTAAGCCTTTCTGCCAACCACATCAAGGTGGAGTTCAAACAGCACAAGAGTTCCTGAGAGTACAACACGATTCTGTGCAGTTTGGGTGAAGGTGCCTCCGACAGGGACAGAGAAGCGCAGAGCTCAGTGCACAAGGTGTGGCACAGTCCCACCAACACTGAGTGATCCGGCCACTCGTGTTCTAGGGAGAACACCAGAACAGAAGATCAGACAAGCAGCCCAAAGCCAGAGGAGAAGAACAAGGTTTGCCTTTTTTAGCCTCCCCAAAGCAGGGTGGATCACATCTGTCAATGCCCATGGGGAGGGAGGTGTACACGAAATGAGGCTCTAGGGAGGAAAAAGAGTGAATTAATCGAAAGCACCAAATACAAATCAGCAAGCAGAAATGTCTGGAAATTGGAAGTTAGAAAAAAAGTGAGATACTGAAAGAACTGCCCATGAAGGCAGCTGGAGAAGCAGAGAAGAGGGCTGCGCAGCACGATGGCTGCTGCCAGTCTGCAGGTCCTGACCTTCCTGAGATACAGACTTCATTCTTGGCTCTGTTCTTGGCTCTGGGAAGTACCATTCTCTTTTATGTGGAAGCCTTTGCTTCCCTTCAATGGATGTATTCCACCTTTATAGATAAAGATCTTGTATATCTGTTTTACTTCAGAAATGGATCTAAGAGTATTATTGTTCAAAACTAGCACATCTTTCCTTTTTGCACTCTGGGTACAACATATCTAGCCAAGAACTGCTTTTGGTCCTCCAGCCCCCTCACCACAGTGACCCTCCAACTGAGGTCCTGCAGGCAGGCTCGCACAACCTGAGCTCCTCTCCCCTCTTTGCACCTGCTCTGCCATTCTCCTCCCTCTGCTCCAGCACTGTCTGCTGAGGACAAACTGGGTATTTCTATATGTCCTTATTTCCCTAGCCAGCATCCCCCATTCTCTGCTCAGTGTCTCTGGTCCATTTCTGCCCCCACGCAATGGGTTTCTCATGCCATCCACTGTGTACGTTCCCCAGTCAGCTTGGCCTCTCTCTTTCTGCACTCAGACTGTTTGATAGTCTTTCATTTGTTTGTTTTAAATAAATCCACGTAAATATCCTCAGACCGTTTTATCACAGACTATCTAGAGATGAGAGAACGCAGATGCCACACATGCATGAAACCCACGTGGACAACTAAAAAGTGACAAACATCAAAGCACAACCCATGCGTTCAGCAGGATTCTGAAGTGCAAATTATCCAAGTGAGAAGCAGCAACCTCTGGCAGACTGAACAGAAAGGCTGCCGCACTCTCTGCTCGGGTATTTCCCCTTCCAATGCCGCACAAGGACAAGGTGCCCCGCAGACCAGGCCTTGCGTCCGACATCAGGAAAGAGACACACAAAGACAAGGAAGTCTCAGCAGGCGACACAGCGCTGAAGATGGCAGAGCAGCCCAATGCCTCCAGCAGAGCGCTCTTAGTAACCGCCTATGGGACATGACTCCATGATACCAAACACAGAGATGGATGCTGCCTATCGTCTTCTTCAGGTGTTTTCCCATGCCTTCTATCAGTTACATGTCCTCCTGTCTCACGCATGTTCCTCTTACTGAAAGATGCTGTAAGTGTTAAGAGGGGCACTGAGGACACAGCAGTTAGACTTGTGGCAAGCAGATGGCCACTAAGAAATGAGGGGAAATTTCCCAGGATCATTACCCTCTCCTTGTATTAACCACAACAGCATTCCCTATCCATGGTTCCAAACCCACACTCAGATGTGTCATCATCAAATGAATTCTCACTGTACTATCCAGATATTTAATTTCCTGACCAAAGACTCAACAGGAGGTACCCGAGCATGTCCATGGCATTACTCATTGATGTAAAAGCCTCTCACATAGAAACCAAATCTGCGCCAAGCCCGCCTTGATAAAAGGAGTGCCAATGGAGCAACACCAGCTCAAATGATACTCTCAGAAACTGCAAATGCAAACAACTTAGTCCTGCTCAGGAACGTCGATACAATCAAGTCCTCTGTGATTATACGGCATTCTGCAGTCACAGCCCTCCGAGAATTTTTTGGCTACTTTCAAAACTGTCTGAAATTTACTCTGTAAAATTAATGCACGCCATCTGAAAATTCTACCTTTGCAAATACAAAAGGCCATTTGATTAGCTACAAATAAAAGCCCCTTGAGCTAAAATGAATAAGGTTTAAGCTACTTCAAATTATTTTCCCGCCTGATAAAGCCATTATCACATTTAGAGCGTTTACAATGCAGAACTACATTCCTTTGATCATCTTATAAAATTAATTGATCTTGCTTATCTATTGTACTATTTTAAATCATTTTAATTGAGGACATTAGGAGAAGTAATGGTAACAACCAATGCATTTATTAGCTACTGACGTTCAAGGCAGCAATGTCATTTTCATAATCTGAATTTCTCTATAACAAAATTCCATTCTTAATGGAATTTACATATAGATCACCCCCAGCCACAAATAATTTACTATTACTTTAAGTCCTAAAGGACAGGCAGAAAAACTGTGAAAAATCACTCCAGCCATACTTAATTTTAATTATTCTTTTAAATCAGATAGAGACCCTGAAGTTAAATTCTCATAATTAAATAGAAATTAAAAGTTTCTAAAAGCCTTATTTTCAACTCCGATTTTAAATGCAAATGAACGCGTTAAGAGAATCGCCCCACGACAAACGGAGTGACGTTCATCCCCAATGCTTTGTTCCCCAGCCCCAAAACTCCTCCATCACCAGGAGTCCCATGCAGCGTTCTCTGAGCTGAAGGCCGGTGCAAGTGGGCAACACCGGCCAGAAATCCTGACTTCTATCAGCACTGCCTGCCCAGCGCCTGCAGAACCGTTCACCTTTACTTTGCTGAGTCCTGGTGTCGCCATGACGGCGCATGAGTTTGAATTGTCCACACAAGTCAACTGTACCCACCTCAAAGAGAAAGGCTGACGTTTCTATGTTCTATCTCTTATTTGGTTCGAATCTCTACTGATCCGAAGTGAATTGTGCCTGGATCCAATCAGCCCAAAGCTGAAGATCCCCCAGAAAACGTGCTTCATTACCTGCCTCGCGGCATCTTCCCTGTCCCCACTGGCTTCTAAAACCAGAGAAAACACACACTTTTAAGCAAGTTAAACATGATGTGCAGGAATAGAAAAGCCAAACGGAGACATTCTGCACAAATACACACACACACACAAAAGGTGGTGCCAGCATGCTGGAACATGCTTGCGAAACAGGTTCAATTCCCACTGCTGTGAAGCTGATGCACTACCATCAAGCAAGTCACTTGGGTCACTCCATATTGACCATTTCCCTCTGTGCTCCCAGTTCTAAACCATAACGTGAGGACGTTTCCCAGACTGCAGCACATTCTATCCAGAGTTTTGGATGGTCGGACATCTTTGCAAAAGTAAAGAGGTATCCCTGCTGTGGTGGCTACCAGACTACTTCCCCAGCATAAATGCTCCCATGTGACAGCAGCACCCTCAGCTCACAGGTGCCGTGTGGGGACAAGGCAACACACAGACAGTTTGCCTCTGCCATTTCTACCAAGGGGGGCACAAAGATGAGTGGCTTACAGTGCTGACAGTATTACCAGAAATAAATAAATAAGGTGGGCTGCTGGCCCCAAGGTGTCAACCTGCAGTTAGGTTGGAACAAACAGCCCTCATTCATGCTGAATAACTCATCAACACTGGAGCAACCAACTCAGAGATGGTTCAAAAGCGGACCAAGAAGAGCTAACAGAGGGGTTTGGTCACAAGCTGACGAGATGCACAAACGCAACAGCAACATCTGCACTCTGTTCTGTCCTCGTCCTGGGCTATGAACAGCAGACGTTGTGTTCTGCCCACTGGAATCTTATCAGAAAGCAAGGAGAGGGAAAAAAGGAAATAAAGAGAAAGCAATAAACACTGTACAGAGAAACTGCCTTTACTTGTTCCCATGACTAGACTTTTTTGTTTCCCTGTATGTGGCTCATACAAAACACCAGCGTTCCACTTTGTCCAGTGGTAAAATGAGAGTTAAAAGCAAACAGCATTGCACTGTAAGGACACCTCCTTGTTTTTTGCTACAACAGCAAGTCTCTCCTAACTTCTATTAGACTACTGGCTGAAAACAGAACGTCTTACTCTTTCACTTCATTTTGCACATTTTGCAGACGAAGGCTTTTTTAGAAATCTTTAGACTGAACTGTTTTAAGGAACTGAAAAGACTGATCAGGAAGCAGAGGCCAATAACATAGAGACCAAAACCAAAGATCAAATTAAACTAATAAGACTTGAACAGTTGAGCTGTGCTCTACTCCTTCCGCGGTAATCTCTGCTGTTCCTTTCCATCACCTTTGCAAGCCAAGACCTGCATCCTCAACTACAGCAATGGTGCATTTGGCACACTGAACTCTGCTTCTATTACCCACTAATAACAAGACTATGAGCTTCCAGGCTATCACAAGTGTTTTCATTTTGGATTTTTCTCTCCTTGTAAGAGAAAAGTCGAAAACAATGCAGCTATGTCTCCCTCTAGTTTATGGCAAGTATAGCTTGATGACTTGAGGCATGGTTAGGATCTCGTCACTCCTATCCAAGGCAGGAGAACTCCACGTTCAAAATTTTCAGACTGAATATTAGCAACAAAATGTTCCTGACGCAATACACTGCAGGTCACCGCAAAAGCAGTCAAGATAAACTACTCGTATTTTATACTTTATAGCTAAACTAGGCATGAAGATGAGTGCCACTCCTGCCTCGCTATGCCGTGGCCAACAGCACGAGCATGAACCTGCTGAGGACACGAGGAGGGACAGCCATCGTTGCCATGCCCCCCTCCGTGCTGACCTCAGGCTGCCTGGGCTGACCCCACACCCCCAGCTGTGCTGGTGGGATCTCCGCAGCCCTGCGCTCCAACACAGAAAGCACTTCCAACATTTGTTCTCCAAGGCTCCAGAAATCAGAAGGTTCCTCCATCTAAATATTAACTAAGGATACCAGCAGTTCTTCGCTTCTCGGGTTGTTTCCACTGGTTAGGGATCATGCCCCAGCCATGCCCCTAGCTCTCCAGGTCTCTTCCAACACAAGCCACTCCAGAATGACTCAGAATATAAGTCATGCAAGAAGCTGAACATGAGGCATGATTATTCTAAGACATCATGTAAGATAAAGGTAAGATGGTATGAGATTTTTACAAGCAATCCATAACAGCAAGGCTAGCGCTGTTGTACAGAAAAGGTGCTTCAGTGGAAGTCACTACTCTTGTCTGGAAAAAACAGTGTGACGGTAAACAGACTGCCTTAATGGTTCCCCTGCTCTGCTGCAGGAAGTTTTACAATGAAACAATTTGTCCCGACACATTACAGTTTGACTGTCAAGCCGGAAACATCCAACGCGAATATTTAGTCTGGGTCTGCAATAAAGTCAATCCGCCAGCAGGCTTCTGAACGCTAAGCATAAAAGACTTCCCAGAAAAAAAAACAACTCTACAATGGAAAGACAGTCAGGGCTACTCTGACCCCAGACACAGCCCTGGATTCCCAGCGTGACACTGGGAAATTCACACCACAGCCCTGGCAGTCCCAGCCCCAGGCCCTAACAGCCGTGCACCCCCCTGAGCAACGTGTCCCAGCACACACCTGGAGCTCCGGGCCTGCGCAGAACAGCAGTGCGAGAGGCAGTCAGACAGCTACTGACACACTGCTCTCCCCGATGCCGCTGGACCACAAAGCACTGTATCAGTTGAAAGAAACGAACATGTAAGAGGCTTAGGACCAAATCGAACTTTCCTCTCAGAAAACAATTTGGCAGTGAAAAGGTTTGCTAGAACGGAAGCCAAGCAGCGGCTCCAGAACACTGACATCAACACTAACAGATGCTTCAGTTCTTAAATGTAGACTTAAGTATCCAATATGCAGTTGTTTTGCACCTCAAGCGTCACATGCGCAAACTACTTAAAAAAGCATAATTTCATGCAGCACATGAGCCACGTTTCCATCTTCATTTTTATTTCTCTGCTGATAGAATCATCTGTAGAAGTGTCAGCTCAAGGCCAATCACTCGGATTTGATATCAGTTTATCTAGAAACCTTCAACTTGCATCAGACCAGACTTGCACGTTTGAGTATGTGATTTTTCTTGCTCTTCCATACTCCGCAGGGGTCCAAATCACTAGTACTAGATGTCACTCAGTGTGGGTGACAACGCAAGATACTCACTGGCATTATCAAATCCTATTTGTACCACTGTAGTCACATCGCAAACCAAGGAACTCAGTGCTGTCCTTGTTACAGCTGCAAGGGCCTTCTGGACTCATGAGGATGCGGACTGGAGGTGCTGGAGCACAGGCAATGAGGGTAGACAGCACACTTCACAGAGCCCTTCCTGCAGCACGGGGCTTCCAACTCTCAGCACAGTTTTGCCCTCTGGGTGCCCTGACAAATCGGAGCACTGTGAGCCCTTACTTGTGTGTCAGCAACAGCTTGCAGCCACGGCTGCAGCCTCAGCAAACCTCACTTGCCACAAAGCTCCCTCCATCAAGGTCTGCCCCTGCCAGGTGTCAGCAGAGCTGAGCCATGGGCTCATCCTGGGGTGACATGGCGCAGCAGGCCTTGTGCTCAGGTAGGGAAGATGCTCCCCAGCACAGTCAGCAGCAGCCGCATCAGCCGGCTGCATCCATCCCCCAGGTGCACTCAGAGCACCCCTCTGAACACGGTGCTCCGCTCTTACAAACCTGGGAGAAAGAGGAATAGAAATAGTCCATAAATGAAAATGCAAGTCACCCAAAGAGAAACCTGCCGATGGAAGTAAAAAAGACTGCAAAAAAGATAAAAATCAGCCTGCCAAGCAAATGCAGACTGTCAAGCTCTCTCACTTCTCACAACCAGCCGCTACAAACATTCCCCAACTTTCCTTAGCTGCATTAAAGACTACTCAGAATCCCCCATGAAAATACCTGCATTCAAACACAGCTTTTAGTTTTTCCCTTCCACGACCATTTGAGATGAGAAAAACATGCCATATGGATAACACATGATACACGTAATTGAAAAGCGATCTTCTGATTGAGGAGCAGCACTGATTCAGAGAGGAATGCCCTAGCAGGAAAAACATACTGTGGAGTTAGGGAAAGAAAATGGCTGCAAGGCTGCAAGTACCATGTGCCCGTACAGCACAAACACTGGTGGAACAAACATCTTTAGCTTCAACTAAAACAACAATGGAGAAGAAGCTGCAGGGCAACAGAGTTCACATGGAGAGACATACACATATCCCTCTCCCACCAACGCAACCACTGTGTTTCTGCAAGCACGACTGTGAGTTTTGTAATAACATGAGACTAAGAATCATAAATTATATGTAAATTGCTTGTGTATAATTTACAAATACCTAGGGCTAGATATTATTATTCACTGCATTAATAGTTTTCTACCGAGCATTCAGATCGTTGCGCTGCAGCTTAGGATCCTCTCTTCTCCTCCATGACCCCACATGTGACGACACATATTGTAAAAGAACAATATTTACTTATGACCAAAGGGGAAAATATCCTTGTTATACTGCAAAGCTTCTATTTGCCACAGGAAATAAGAACGACGCCGACAACAAAAAAAGGAATCTAAATTGTTTTCTTCAAAAATATGAAAGCAATACGATCTCTGCCTGCCTATGATTAAAGGTGCTTTGTAAACAGATTGCTGTTCATTCTGTGAGTCAGACACCACCATATTGCAGGATCAGGGTCTGGGAGTCTGAAAATATTTAGCAATCCTACAAGTTAAACATGATGTATATAAATAGCATTTTCTAATTAACTTTTCTCTTTTGTCTGTCACTTAATTCGCCTTTTTTTTTTTTACTGGATAGCAAACACAGCGACAGCGTGGTATTCCTCTTGACATAAACCTGCCAAGACAAAAGCCTGTGTCTTAGATTTATTTTTAACAACAACAACAACAAAAGTAGTGCTTTTGCCCGTGGTTTGTGTTTGTTCCGTCTGGAGGTTGCTCTGATAGTGGGTTGATTGCTTCAGTAAAAACCAATAGGTAGAAAATATTTTTTCTGAATTGATATTCAGCTCTTTAACCTGCCCTCTGGACCCCAGGCACCTGGAAGATACTTAAGGGTCATCTGTGTTATTTGACAAGTGCTACATCTAGTATGACAGGCAAAGATACAACCTCAGCACTCATTCTACGGTGCCATTTTGAACCTAACTCTGGTGGCAAAATGTTATATATATTTTTTTTAATATGAAATGTGATAGCTTGGTGCTGAAACACGAATTTCCAGACACCAGATAATATCAAAGTGACCATTTATGATGCCTGAAATCATAACCCCTGCGTAAGGCTCAAAGACTCATTCCACACAAGAGATATGTACATAAAACACTGCAGTCATTTATGGATGCCCTTTAGCCCAGACGTCTGAAACTATTCTGGTGAAATACAGCAACAGTTTTCTGAAAACAAAACTAAGAAGGCAAGGAGCAGTTTTCTCATTAAAGATCTCAAAGGAGCTACAGAACAATCCCACTTACCCCTACTGGTACTACGTGAATATTAAAATGCTACCAAATAGACGGCACTTTGTGCTGCAATGCCAGGTGCTTGAAGGGACAAACAGCCGCACGCTGTATGTGAAACAAACGTCAGACAGCGAAGCGGATGCTCCAGCTGCATGAATGGATTGCCTGAGCTTTTCAGAGGTACTTCAGCTCCACACCACCTTTGAAAGGACAGAAACACGGCCTCTCCCCCTCCCAGGGCAGATGCTAGAGCATTTTTAATCCTCACCTCTCTAACGGTACTTTCCAGAGGCAGAATACAACTTCGCAACCCACAAAATTCCATTTGATGTCTTCTACCTTTCTGCTCTCTATTAAGGCAGAAAAAGGAAGAGGAAAGAAGGATAATAGATCCTCACTAGAGCAATACAAGAAGCTGAGGAACTGAAATGGCCTTGGCTCTGTACAGCACTGCTCAGCAACAATTAAAACATTGGTGTGTTATCAACACTGCTTTTCTCCTACAGCCAAAACACAGGATCGTACCAGACACTGTGAAGGAAAAATCAACACCATCCCAGCTGAAACTGGGACAGCAGGACAGAGAAAAAGGTGCACCTGCCTACATAGCTGCATTAAGATAAGCTACAATCTTGTTTTTAAGCTAATTAATTAACTGCTTTCGACCATAGCTGTTTCTTCACAGCTTTCCTAGTCTGACAGTGATAAATACACACTAATGATGTTAATAGTTCAGATTTAAACAGCTGGAATAACATACAGAATGGCATACATATTTGCAGACTTGGCAAGATCTGGAGCTGCCCTGCACTGGGGCAGCACTGCTGAATTCATGGCAACTGTGCAGAGCTGCACTGGGGAGAGCTGGTGACCTATGCACCAGGACTCGTACCACAGGCGTTCAGCCTAAAAGCAGTAATTACATATTTGTAGAGCTACGTACTCACCAAACAGGCTACTGCACTGCAAATCACCTCTCCTTCAATTATGGCACGTAATTTTTAACGCTGTTCAAGATGAAGTACTTAACTGGGCTCCAACTGACTGATAACGTTCTGGACTGCTTGTCTCTTTCTCCTCACTACAGCCAGATGGAGAGATCTAGATTAGTTTACACCACATAACGAGAGCTTGCAGCTGAAAACATGAATGAATGTTGCACAGTTCAGTTTGATTGCATTGATAAACTTTATGTAATTATAAAATAAGACGTTTCTACTAATCAATTCTTTTTATTTGCCTTTCTTATCTTGCCAGGAATCGCTGTACACTTGGTATTTTGTTTAAAATGTAAATCAAATCATAATATAAGAATTTAGATTCAATAACCAAATACGTAAAACGAGTCGGGGTTTTTCTTGCATTAACATGATCCGTTTGCATGTTGGTTACTGTTGAAGGCAACTATAGGTTAGCTTCTTTCTTTTGCATTTGTAAGACTGCTCCTTTTGGATTCCTCGGGATCCATGCTACTGATGAAGGATGACTGTAAATACAGCATTGCTTATTTGATCCAACTGCGACAGAGTTTAAGGGAGAAGGAGATGGAAGACCATTAAATCCCCTTCTGTTGTTAGAGACTCCCATACTGACCCACCGTAACATGAAATACTGGGAGGTGGGGCTCTGACTCTCCCTGAAGGCTGCCAAAGTGTTTTCATTCTCTTCACTAGCATGTGTAAAGATTAATTATCAATGTAAAATACTGAATGCCTGAAGAAATGCAACGTGTTTCATTTTCGCACCTGGTGAAAACGAGCTGCAGCTGTAACAACCTGCACTACCGTGCAACCTGATGCACTGAGCTCTCAGATTGCTGTGCTTCATGGGATGCTACAAAGGAGACTGTAAGCAGAATTATCACCGCAAAACCTTTCAGCTGTCCTGAGAAAGGAATGACAGGAAAGCAATCAGTGTCCATTTTCCCATGCAGTTCTGTTGCAGAAAAGTATATCCTGGGAATAACATGTATGAGACACTTTTCTCAAGCATGAATGGGGTTTTAAAAAATGTACATGCAAAGTTGCTTCAGCTGAAAATGTTATTAATAATGACACGAATAAATGGCAAATTCACCAGCTGTTCATTAGAATGAGCAATTAAAATGAACAATTGGCAAAAGAGGGACTGTATCTTGTCATTAAAAGAAAATCAGTTACAGAACTCTAGAATACCTGTATGCAAAGCTGGTTGGTCACCTGCCTGCAATCCATTAAGTAAATGAGCGATCCAACTGGCTGTATGAAAGGTTTATAAGTTGTGAAAGGGTAACACTGCAATGGGGGGATAAAACCTTTTAATTTTATAAGGTAGGCAAGTAATTATTTGTATGAATGGGGATGTGCTCACCTATCCATTAACAACTGCCTGCAGATCACACGAAGTGAGCTAATAGCAATAATTACCTACAATTAATGATGAATATAAACATTTCTTTGCACTCGCTAAATAAGCAGCAACTGGAGTTCAGTATTCACCAACAGTGCAACCAGAGCATGGCATTTACCGTGATGAAAGGGAGCAGCCATACCAAAGAAAGCTACTGAGAAGAGGCATTGCTCTATTAATAGCAAAACTGACAATCTGGAGCTTTCATTTCAATGTTGCTGAAGCCCGCATGAAAAGGCTGGACTGCAGCCAAAACGCAATAATCACAATGTCTGCAAATCAAAGAAATAAGCCATCAAGGAGCTCCAGTCTTTCTACACAATATAATTATCGAACAGTATCAACCTCTCTCACTATCTGAACTTTGGGGGTGGGGGGGGGGAAAAGATCTCGTCACAAGCACCAGCAAGAAGTGGAGCAGGACAGCAGAAGTGACAAAGCCTCTTCCTCCCCACAAGCCACAGGTCCAGACCTGGAGACCTGCCTACTGCTCAGCTTGCTTTTGCTACTGCTGCACTAAGGAAGGTGCCTTGTACTTAGAAAAGCACAAAACATGAGGGCCTATGTGCCTCTTGCATTTCTTTTAGTTCCTTCTCTAAATATAAGTAGAAAATGTCCCAGTTTAGGTTTTTTTTTTGTCACTTTAGCTGCTTGCAGTTTGAATTTTGCATACTGCCTACCCATCTGATGGGAGATGAGCAGGTGTGCTCTGAGCTCTGTTCCAATTTACACTTTGTATTTTAAAACAGACCATAACTTGCCATAGGCATTTGGTTCTAGGACAGAATGCCAAATACAAAACAGGAAGGTTTGCTTCTTAATTGCCTAAGTAAATAAAACTTTCTTGTGAAATGTGTTACTATATAAGACATTGATGAAATACCACAGAGTATTTCTACATTTTCCAATCCCCACCCTCAAAAAAAGAATGCTAACAACCAAATTTCCCACACTATCCTAACAGCCACAACCACTGCTCCTTCCGGTCAGTTGGAAGCATCACAGTGGCTGGGAGCAGCTTCTCTGGGAAGTCCATGCAGCTTCCAGGATTTTGCTTATGGGGAGAAGGGGCATCCAAAAACATACCTTGATGTGTTGCAACAAAGGCTGCAGCAAAGACATGAAATGATTTATTGTGTTTGGTATTTAGAAAGTTGGTTGCTGCAATACGGAAGCGTATATCCACAATGTGCATCATGACCACACAATGGACAATGCCCCTCAGTTACACAGCACGAGTCTTGGTGTCACTCCTACAGTGCTGTGCTGAGGAGAAATAAAGGTTTGCTTTCTACCTGATCTCAGATCCTTACATGTGGGGACTGTGATGAAGACCATTGAGGCCCCTCAAGGCAACAGCATTAGGTAGCACTAGTTTCATCCTTTAGGATGATTCCTGCAAGTCAAATATATTTTAGGAGCCAAGGAATGATATGGCTTCCTATACTAATGCTTTGTGACACTGCCCATGTTGACCTTTCTCATTAAGAAAAGGTCCATGACACCAAAGCGACGATGATCAGTTTTAGAGCAGAGATTACTTCAGATTCACCTGCAAACAATCTTGCACGGGGCTTGCAAGGCAGCAGCAAGGGCTCCCCATCCCTCTGTGCCTTATGTAGGTGTCCTGCAGCAGAGCACGCAATTTCCAGCACATGCCTGAAGGATGTTCTGCTGGTAAAATGGGCAGTGCAAAGAACACTGCCATCATACATCAGCACAGGATGCCTTTGGATGACACAGCAAGAAGATCCTACAGCCATTTTCCTACACATTTCAAAATCATTAATCTTTCTCACTGCAAATCCAGCAGATTCAAAGTTGGACACCAATCAGAGCACACAACAGCTTATCTCTCTGTTCACTTCTTACATTTCCTTTCAAAAACTATTTTAATGTATGTCATTACTAAGTCTGAATATCTGTGCTTTAATTTCTGCCATTTTACGCATCTGTCTTTTCTATCCGTCTCCCTTATTTTACTTCTGCTTTCCACACCAAACATACAACAATGAATTCACCTAATTCTGTTATTATTACGTCATGAATTATGATTAGGATTAATCTCACATACATTAATCACCTGCAAGTCAAAGATCTAGCTTCACTGGTCCACTGGACAGCTTAGTCGTTAAAGACAAGCACCTGCAGCACTGATCCATGCCCTGTCTCACAGTGGAAATGGCCTATCTTGCCCCAGGGACCCACGTCTTCACTTTGCTTGACTACAGAGGAAGTCTTTTTATCATTGCTTAGGTGCTTAGTTTTTAGGTACAAAACATGAGGCAAGATAGATACTCCTAATCACATATTACATTTTATTAAGACTTTTCTTTGTACTTATACTGAAAAGATGTTTATCCTCACACACAGAATACTGTAACTTTGCTTGCTGAACTCTGTTGATCAGGGGCAAGTTGGAAAGCACGGATGTTTCTGTTGGAAGAAGCGCCTCTTATTCTCACATGTCCTCTTACTAACAAACATTCAGCTACCCACTATAAAACAAGACACTGAATTACCAGGAAGCAGGAATAAATCATGAAATGCAACCACGATATCTAGACTAGTGTTAAAATCAGAAGTCTGCTAAAGCAATTTTTTGTTGCCTGAGATTTGTCATAGGGTTTTTCACCTCAGTTTAGGGGAGGAGGGGAAGGGGAGAAGGCAAAAACAATTAGCAACTGTTTTGCAGAACAAAAGTTTGCTACTAAAAAGAGTTTGAAGCTCTAAGTGTTTCCAAGTAGGATATTTCTCCTCAAGTAGGTCCTCAGGAATCCTTAATACCAATGCTACTCTGTACAACTGTTGTTTCCTTCATATGTCACAGGTTTTATTACCCAACAGAACTCTGTGATAGTTTTACAAGCTGCACAGTAAACTACAAAACAGTTTATATGTTCAAACTAAATCATAATTGTAATCCTTTTGTTTGGTATTCTAGAATTGTTTTTCATTGAAGTGATTTTCATATATACAAAAAAAAAAAGGACAAATCATGAAGGTTATAGACAATGTAAAGCATCTCAAGTAACTCTGACTTGAGTTTATATATTCAAGACGCTGGAAACACATTACAGTGCTAGCTATATTAACAAGGATCGCTCTGCAAGTAGCAGGAATGGTCACTTTTGCTCTACGCAATAAGTTATAGAATGAGAGATCATGAATCGCTGCTCTCCAAATATTCCGTTTATACTGTTTTCATACTCTGAGCCCTAATCTGCTGTTTCACTGTCCCTCCCGTGTCTGAATTCCCCAAACAGTGACCGGCTAGCCAAAGAAGCTCACCAATCACTACTGCACTGAAGCTCACGTTCTCTTTCTTTCTTCATTAGAAGTACTGGAGTCTCACTGAAGTCAGCCAAAAGTAAGCACAAGCCTAAGTCTTGTGCAAGATTCTGGCCTAAATCAATACAATGTTAGTCAGAATTTAGCTTCAAAACTCTTCTGAAATATGGGTAGTTCTGAGAGAGCAGATAGATTTGTCACAGTGCAAGAAATATTAATAAAGGAAGTGCATCACGTATCATCATTCTATGATAATGCCTATGCAATCCACCTGACATTCAGACGACCAAAAACACCTATCCAGAGACATAAAATCTGCAGGATGACAAGCAGAGAATGAGAAGCCCAAAAAGTGAAGACAGTAAATACAAAGCACACTCTTGCTGCAGACAGAAGTGCAAAGGGGTTTTCCGGAGACAGTATTTTAAACAAGCATTTATATACAACTTCAGTGCTGGGACACTTAATTGAAGCTCCGAAACACAATGAAGGAATTTGTAATTATTTTCTCAGAGATACCCAACCACAATTCTGATCCTGCAGAAGCATCTGTGCAGATTTAACTTTCTGTACGCAGAAGTGAAGCTCCCTGTTCAGGTCCTTTAGCCCACTGATGTGAGCCCATGCTCCTGCAGCACCAGCTCACCTTGCCCTGCTGCTGGTGGTCACACTTTATGCTGGCCAGAAGCAAGGACAGCTAAGAAAACTCATGGTCATTTATCAAATGGGACTCGATATACAATAGAATGGTGAGACTGCTTAGTCCCAAGCCCTGATCACGGCATTGTTTTGATTTCTCACACATGGACAAATGAACCCTCAGAAAGAAACAAAAATGTCCTTGATTATGCTCTGTGAAACGTAGAACAATGTTCCTAGGAAAAGATGAAGACACACCCTGTATGATTTTAATTCTAAATGGGAAAAAGAGCAATGTTTCAATTCTTTCTCTGTATTCCTCCAGCATTTGAGGGCTTGTTGTTTTAACAACCACTTATGGTATTATTCCAATATCCTAAAATTCTTTGTGTTATTTTAATATTTAAAACTTATTAGAAAAGGCCTCCATTTGCCACAGCCCACCACTGAATGTTGATGAATTGCTGTGGGACTGCAGTTTTTTTTTTCCCAGCAGACTTTGTGTAAGCGTAAATTTAGTCACTGTCATCAAAATATGAGATATGTTCAACTGAAAATAATGACACCTATTGGAGTGGTCAGAAAATGTTAGTGGCTATTAATAAATAATCTTCGCTGTATATGGTGGTGTCAGTCAGCATTATTACTTTGCCCATACGAAAGGAGTTTGGTGAGGCAGAGCTGCCCACCGGACGGTGATGCACAAGCACATCACCAGCATGCAGCATCTTGCCAGAGCTGGAGGATGCCTCACATCCATCCCTACCTCAGCTTCAGATCACCCTTTGCACAGCGTTTCCACATGCTGGGTATATGCTTTGACACATACCTAGAATTAATGCGTCAGCCACTGAAATGCTTCCCCTGCTCTCATGCTGTGTGCCAAAACACTGCCAGCACCAGCAAAGCAACGCGGCCAGTTGGGAGCAGGTGTTTGAAGACATGGATGGAAACAGTCAGGCTTACAGGAAACCACTCTCTGGTAAGTGTGAGGAATCCAGATAAGAACAGCCACCATATTTTGGTTAAAAAAGTACCACCAGAATGGTAAATACATGCTCTTTAGTTTCATAAGCAATACATCTAAGGATGAGACTGGAAGCCGAAATGTTCCAACATTCATCTCAAAACTTCTTTGTGAAAATACTTCTTTGAGATCACTACTTCCCAGTTGCTGAATGAGTAATGAAGTTAGTCGTATGTTAATCCTGTGTTAATAAACATTAATAAACATACCAATGTTTCTAATGCATCAGAGGACAACAAAACACTAAAAATCTCTTGTTTTCCAAAAACGAGAAAAGAAAAACAAAAAATTCAAGTCCCGACACCATCCGCCAGTACGAAGGGTTTTATGTACAGCACTTATAAAGAGGGGAAAAGAGGGAGAAATGAAAAGAAAGGTCACTCTGCTAGCAAGGAGGAAAAATATATAGTATAATCACATCTAACACAGTCATTGTTTCTTACAATGGAACCGGCCACATCTGAGAGCAGCTATTTAGGTTGCTTTATAAATATGGAGTCTACATTTTAATAGAACTATGCTTGGCAAGTTCCGAGATATTAAATGGTTCTAATCCTTTTCTACTTTATGACTAGCTCGAGAAATGACCTCTAGCTAGATCTGGCCTTGTTCTATCATGCAACTAGATTTTTCTTACAGAAAATAAATTAAAAAGGTGTGACCTTGCTGAGGGCTTGCAGAGAAAATGAGGTACATCTTGTCACAAGCAGAAGAGCCTATTTGAAACATGGTTTGTTCAATTTGAAAGGCTGCTGCTTTCCTCAGATCAGAAGTTAAGATAAAGGCAGTTGGATGAAAGGAGGAGAAACATTTCCAAGAGATGAAATTAAAGAGCTACACTGGGAACCCATTCAGCAACACAGTGCCTTTTTGTGTGCGGATTTATCTAGGACTCATCAGCCACACCTCGTCCCTGTGCGCAGGGCGCGCTCCTCACCGCACACAAAGCCTGTCAGGAAGGGAATGGCGAACACTGCTGGCAGGAGCCAGAGGACATCCCTGCAGCCCTTCCCGGCCCAGCAGGTCACAGCACACACGGGGCAGCCCACCTGGCCTCACCTTGTGTGCGGGGACAGACCCCCTGCACCCTGACGGCAGCGGCCATCTTGTGAGACCTGCAGCCAACAGCAGGCACGGCGCTGGCGGGAAACATCCCAGTGCCTGATGCCAGCCTGAGCAAGCTCTTTTCTTACCTCTTATTAAAAGTTTACTGCAAGTTTTCAGCAAATCCTTAACGTACCCTTAATCCTATGACGTAACCAAGTGCTGACAAGACGGGAGCCGCGAGGCACTTCCACTCGCCTTGGCATCCAGCCTCCTCCTCCAGCTCACCTATGGACCCACAAGCAGCCCCTGCTCAGGCTGCCCACTGCTCGCAGCTCAGCACCACCCTCCAGCAGCTGGGCCTTACCGCTTCATCTGTCTGCATCTCGTCCCTGAAGAGCCCTAGAGGCTTTGGGGCAGGCTGCTATACCTCCAGTGCTTGTTACCTTGCCTGGTAAAGCCCCAGTGCCAGCTGTGACCCTGAGCTCTGCTGTGAGGCACACGGACCCCAGGCTGGTTCTCCCCCCCTCCTGCCCCTCGCCCTGCTCAGTGCAGATGGGATGGATCTCACCCACTCCAACAGCCGCATCCAAGTTTCTCACAGCTCTTTTAGCTGCTTTAATCCCAATTTGAGTGTTTCCTCTTTGCAACAGCGGAAAAGCAGAACCACAGTCTGTGAAAGACTGCCTTATCACAGCAGCTATCCAAATAAAACACAAGCACATGTTGCACTAATTCTTTCAACCAAACATTGCTTAATTTCACTTGCTTAGAAGAAAATTTGAATGTGAACAAAGCTTTTAGTAAAGTGAGAAGCAGAATGTCAAACAAGAAAGACAAATATTTCCTCCAGAGGCTAAACTTACTGCAAAATATTAATCTCTTCTTCTACACATCTTCACATGTCTTTGGTGAAACACCTGTCTGGAATTGTTAATAACAACTATTTTTCAGGGTGCACACTTCAAAGACAGTACTGCAATGTCAAGCAGTGTAAAACTTTTGAAGTAATTTTAGCTAAATACTTCTGTGACAACTGTCTGAATCAATTTGTCTTAGCTGACTATTTCCTGATATTATAAAAACCTGAGGCCTGGTTATCAGCCAAAAAGGTAAAAAATTGAGTGAGATACAACTACTAAGTTGCATGAATCAAGCATAATAGAATCATGATAGCTTGTAGTTGATCTATAAAATGATCCACGTCCCTCGCTTTCTTATCTTTAGCAGAACTATGCTCTTTTTTTCCCTGAAAGAATCAAATACAAAATATTTCATACATACAAAAGGACAAAAAACCGTCAACAAGCCAATGAAACGATGATGACCCAATTATAAAGGCATTACAGAATGAGAAGGTTCTATTTGTTTATACTTGCTTAGCACACTGAAAGAGTCATTAACATGGCAAAAGATGCAGATTCAAATAAGATATAGGATGTGTACTTTTAATTACTGAATGACTTCACACCACAGGCAAGCGAAAAATGAAAGGAAGAGAAAAGGAAGCAAATGGGGCAGGGAAGACAAAGTAAGCTGGGGCTGAAGAAGCAGAAGAAGTTCTGAAAATTACTCACAAAAAAAGGAAAAAAAAACCACCTTCAAAAACCACCAACAAAGAAGGTGAAGCTGACCTCAAGACTCTAAGTCAGGCTCTTGAAATCCTAACTCATACAAAGCGTCATGACTTCAAGGCACACAGACATAAGAGGATTAAGGTAAACGTCCCACCTAAACGCCTGAGAAAACAAAGATTAGTTTTAAGCACTGAAAAGAAACAAATTCATATGGATGCTCCATGTGCAGCATGAATAATTGCAGGGATGCACTAAAAGCCCACTCAAACAAGCACCACCTAACATAAGGCAAAACCCCAGGTCTTATTGCCACCTTCTGAGCGCAAATATACTCATGTCAGAACTCCACAAACGCCAACGACTTGACTGATTGAAAACCCATTGAAGTCAGAGGAAAATTCACTGACTTCAGCTCACTGAGACTCTCTGTTTAGCAAGATTAAGTCAAGACAAACATCGGCACTGTTCCCAGGGGCAGGCAGTGGGATGGCTGCCCCAGCATGCAGCACCCACCTGCCCAGCACAGTGACACCCACAGCACAGCCCCAGGACGGCAAAGACAGCCGAACAGCAAGAAACAACCCATGCTACTTATCCTACCACGCTCAACATTGTATTAACATTTATGTTACATTTATGTTAGCAGAGAAGAGTGCAATGCCTCTTGAAGGATGATGTCACTTGTGGACGTTATTCGACAAGTTTGAACCGCGTCTGTCATATCTTGACCCTTGTATCTGACATGGGAGATGTCAAATGAAATTTAAGCATTTGCTCTGAATGCTGTACTCACTTTCACATCAGAGAATATTTGAAAAACAGCAATGCAGCTGTTTGTGCATCTAGCAGACAGAAAGAGAAGCAATATGCTTGATGGACTGGCCAGCTTCCCACCGTCCCATACAACTTCAATAAATTCTTACTAATTGAACATTAGAACTTGGAAAAAATCTCATTTGTTATCTTGTCCTATATCTGCTGGATGTAATCACGGTCTTCATCACCCTTGCAGCGCTGCTGAACACTGGAAGAGTTATCCTGTCCCTCATGTTCAGTACAATTCAGTGAGAGAAACTTGGAACGCACCAAGCAGATACTAATTTCTGAGATTGCTTCACTGGGTAAAACTAACACGTTTTTAACTATTACAGTTCAAAACCCCTCTCTGACCTCTCTATTTATTTAAACACGAACATAAACATGGGGATCTGGGAATAGCCTTTGCTTTCCCAAGCACCCAGCCCACTGCAACACAGCCTCACCAAGCGGCTGTGGGCACAGGGCTGCAGTCGGAGCACAGCTTGGGGCTGGGCACTCCCCAGGGCCCTGGGCGATGCTGCCTGCTCCATGGGAACTAACAACCCCCCTGCTCCACAGAGAATATGACAAGCAATTAAGAGCCGTCAAGTCAATAACCTTTTGTCATGACACCAGTTAATGGGGGGAAAAATTCTCTTTTAGGTTTATACTTTTCTTTCCGCAGACTGTTTTAAGAAAAGTCATCTATCACACTAGCAGCGTTGTTTACAAGCAGAATTATTATTATTTAAAAAAAAAAAAAAATTAAAAATTATTATTATTTAAAAATAAATAAATCAGGCAGACCCTGAGATCAACTTTCCATGAGTGAATCAAGACAAGTATGGCTCTGGCTGCCAAGATGACTGCTTGGTGCTGCAGGACCAGCAGCGGCACTGAGGTGCCTGACTCAGAGGCACAGCAAGGCCAGCCCAGCGCTGTGCCAGGGAGCTGACCTGAGCTGGCTGGGGGAGCGGGTGCTGCTCTCCCACCCCAGCGGGGCCGTGCAGCTCCTGCGGCGAGAGCTTGGGCAACCTGGAGCCTCTGCAAGGAAAGCCCTGAAGGGAAAGCAGCAGCAGAGCTATTGCCTATGGCAATGCTATGGGAAGAAGCGGTAGTGACAAGATGACATTGAGAGTCTGACACTGTAGATTACCTCAGAACCATATCAAAATGACTCCCAGTTATCAGATCTAGATGACAATGAGACTCCAGCATCACTGTCATCTATCCTGAAAAAATAAATAAATGGTACATGCCACTAGCCACGGGAAGGGATGGTGATTATAGATATATTGTGGCAATGCTGCCTACTGTAAGGATGGCTCTGGAGCTCTGATGATTAACATCACCTCAGATTTATACCATTTTGTCTTTTGTGTAAAAAAAAAACACACAAACACCATACACATCGGTGTTACATTCACTGTAGCAGCACCACAGCTGGCAATCATACAACAAAGTATTGATATAACAATGGAACAATCCCAATTAAGCAGTAATAAATATTGAATTAGTACTCATCATTCTGAGTGCACAGAAAGGACGCGTGCATCCTTTTAGGCTCAGAACTGGGTTACCAGCCCGCAAACCTCCTGCACGCTGATGCCCTCCCTCAGGTGGCAGTGAGCAGTCCCACCAACGCCTGAGGCCAGCAGGCCTTGCTACCCTGGGACAGCGTGCCCGGCTGCCACCTCCCATGCAGGGGAAGCAATGAGGGAGCAACGCTGCTGCTGGCTGGCAAAGGGGGCAATCGCGGCCCCATGGGACAGCAAGCCGCAATACCCTACAGGCAAAGGACGAGCATGTCCAGAAGAACAGAAGAATACACCTAACAGAAGAAAATATTTAACTTTTTTTCCTCCTAAAAAGATATTGGACATCAAGTTTTCATTTTCGGTTTGTTACGAAATTTCAGAAAATAATTTTGCATTTTAAAGGAAAAGGGGCTGCTTCACACTGACCACCAAGCCACTCGTCTCTTCCTGTCACATTTATTTTTCTGTTCCTTTTCCCTTTCATTAGAATCCTACACAGAAAGTACAAGCTAATGGAACAATGATCAACATCTACTTCAATAACACCGCGAATTCTCAAATGTGCTTTGTTTGTTTTGTTTTTTTCTACAAAATTAACATATTAGAGACTATTTACCACTGTACAAAATTCCTTTCTTTATTTATGAAAGCTACATCTTTACTATCATGATGTGAAATGAAAAGCCTCCTGTACTTGTTGCATACAATTAAGCCGCAACAAAAGCCAGCCCGAGCCATTTCACATTTCACAGGGCTGCAATTATTCTTTAACTGTTAGAATATGCTGTCCCCCAGGAGCTAATTACAGAAAAGCTCTCATCGCACACAAGAAACATACAAACAAATCCTTCAAGCACAAAGCAAATGTTCAACATTAAAGAGATGCATTCAGGAAGTCACACCAATCAGTTTGGTTCAGCTAATTACTAATCTGATTTCTGGAGTAGTTGCATTAGATAATTATGATGCCCATTCACAACTTGAAAGCCAGGACTTTGACTGATTATAATAAAGATCTAGGACTCGGAATAAAAGTAAGAGCAAAGTATGAAGCTCACATCAGAACAGCGCTGATGTGATTTATTTTCCTACTGCTTTTTAGGACCCCATCCCAGAATCTGCCGAAGCCCACAGGAGTATTTTCCCTGATCTCACCCACGTTTCAGTCAGGCCCAGACTGCTGCTGAGGCACACTCTGCCTGCAGGGCAGGTTCAGCGGGTGCCCAAACCCAAGCTTTCATTGCTGCTTCCCCTCAGAGCTCCACAGTGGCCTGGGAGCAGCCCCCAGCCATCATCCTGGCCTTCCTCGCACCTCAGCTCATCGCAGACCCTGCTGTCATCACATCTCAAAACTTCCCTTTCCTCATTTTCAGCCACCCCGCAGTCTTTTTTCTTGCTCCAGCGATGGCTTTTGCTGGAGATGGAGCTTTTTCACAAATTACAGACGCTGCACAAGGACACCCCGAACTGCAGCTCTTGCTCTGGACTTGCAGGACCAACTAAGCTACTACATTGCCGTTCTAATGACAGCGTAAGGCATTGAGAGACTTGCCCAAAATGCATTTACTGAAGCATCAGTTTACCAGAATAAAGTTACTGCAGTTAAAGCCCATCAGCCACACATTTACAGACAGCAACTCACTGTAGACCTCAGTACCCAGTAGATCTCAGTAGCCAGTAGAAATTCCAACTTTGTACAAATGCAAGCGGCTAGTTATTAAAATCTCCCCCTGGGCTGCAGCCTTGCCCATTTAGCATCATCCATGTTTGTTTCTACAAAAACATCGTGTGCATTGCAGAAAACGCACCAGGACATGAAAAATACCCTGTCTTCTGCAGCGTACAACACTTGATCATGTACAGCCCCTGACTTCTGATGGATGCACGGCGGCATTAAATAAGCACGAAATCCAAACAGATGCTGAACTTCCAACAGCAGTACACAGCGAGCTGCCCCTCACCAGACCGGGGCAACAGTGGTCAACAAAAACTAGGATTTAGCCTCATCAAACAAGGAAGAGTCAGCTGTAACACTTGGGCTTGTTGTATAAAAACTCACACGGAATAGAGTGCAGATCCACACTGGCACTTCTCCAAAGGGGTGTGCAATACAGCAGAAGCACCCACTTGCACTGTTTGCACACAGGTAGGCTGGACACTTTTTTAAGCATTAAGGTGGAAGGCATTCTTTGCTCTTGTTAAACTAAGTGAAGGAGAGTTGCAAATCTGTATTTCAAAGTCAGCAGGCTACAATATTTTGAGGTCTGCCATATGAGATAGCTTAAAATTCAAAACTGAAAGAAAATTGTGTGGGGTGGAAACTAATGTTATGGAATCTGAACCAAGGCTACATTTATATTTCACTTTAATGCTCTAGCTGTTTAATCAAAAGATGAATAAAAGGTCTAAAAGACCAACACGTAAAAATACCATAGTTCTGGAATTTAGCTTTAGCTTCCTATTGTCAACCAATTACTGTGTAATTTTTTCCCTGTGACTGAATAACTAACTGTTAGCAAATAATGAAAAGGCAATTACAGCAGAGCTTTGTTCATATTACCCTCTTCATTTTATTCAGGCTATAATTATTGTCAATGCTGGAGGCTTACTGTACCATGTAAGTGGCACCAGGGAAGAAAATGGAATGGGCTGGTGCATGGAAAATTGCAAATGTCACAGCTACCTTCATCATCACCGTTGGACTTCAGAGATTAAAAAAAATAAGCAGCAAAGAGCTCTCCATGTGTGTTTTGCAATATCTTTACCTCAAGCTGTTGCAATGGCTGATGAACTGGCAGAAGGGGAAAAAATCAAGTATCATGTCTGTTCCTCTTTTCGCCCCCCCCGCCCCACCATTTCTATCACTATTTAATTCCCAGAGGACACTTACTCTTTGCCACAGAGTGCCTGGAAATAAACTCATGGAAATCTCTTTTTAGCAGCTCTTCTCATTAAGGATGTCCATGCTGTTCTAGAACAGAGAGTGGTGTATAAATGATGTATTTTATGGGGTCTGAGCTTTAATTCTTTGCCGCATACAGGCACATCCTTATAAAAATCCCAAAGATGACGACCTGCATGCGGAAATGCTGCATGCCACATTTACAGCCTAATACTGACCATTTACACCATACACCACTTCCCCGGGCTTGCAGTACTTACCAGAAATGGTGGAAACAAAGCAGAAACACGCTGCTGCATTTGTAACTTTCTGAGAAACAAAGGGTATTTTGGAGCCCACTTGACAAGCTCAGCTACCTGCTCTCATATGTGCAGACCGGTCTGAGTGGGATGGAGCCGTGGCAGCACGGAGATGGGTGCCATGCTCCACCTCCACTGCCACAGCAGTATGTGCAGCGAGGTGAGCGGGCAGCCAGTTAGCGCTCAAGGAACTCCAGATGCCTTAACGAAGCGACCATAATTTAGCTATCCTGTGGAAGCTAAGGTCAATTCTTGGTTGAATTCATCATCTGTAGAAAAACCATCAGCTTAAACATACCTCTATGTGTATTTAAGTAATAGCATTGCTGGGCAATGTGAATAAAATCAGTTGTGTGCAGGCAGCGCGATACAAGCAGCTCCCTTTTTATGCATTTTCCCTGGCAATGCTTCAGGACCTTTGTGGTCTGTGGTCATTTTTCAGTTCTCTGTGTCAACAAAAACAGACTTTCCAGCTCCAAAAGGAATGCATCACATGTTAAATCCTTACCAAATTTAAGCCTACTTTGTCATTTTTCAGATCCTGAATAATATCATAAACTTTTGGGATTACAGAAATAATAATGACCAGAGCCCAGGCAATTTAAGCCTGCTGTGCTAATCACAGAGTAAAAAGTCCTTTATAATAACATCTATATGCTAGAAAAATAAAGACCTTTCAAACCACTCAAAGCCCTGCTTTCCGTCCCCTGCAACAGCACAGAGGGCACTGCTGAGATAATGACGCACATCCTCCGAGCCATTCACTTCATGTCCCAACGTATGAGAAAGAATCTGATCACCTCCAAAAAACAAAAAAAAAAAATCACTTTCTTAAAAACAAAAAATCCTGATTTATTGAAAAACATAGTATGATGTCAGTGTGAATTAATGTTTCCCATAGGCATACTAATAAGCTCCATGACATAATAACTTGTTATACTACACCAGTGGGACCCTAAAATTATTCCAAAGATAACATAACACAACACTTGAAGCAGCAGGAAACTTCCAGCACGCTTTTAGATGTTTTACAGTGTTACTAATCTTTGAATTGCTTGGAAAAACTGAAAGGAAACAGAATATTTAGAATTGGAAGCACTGCAGTTAGAAAATGACTCCATTCCAAATTCCAAATGTGCACAGGAGATTAATGTCAATGCAAGAAAAAAAATAGCAGCAGAAGGGGGGAAGTTATTAAATATACTTTCTAGGTTGGACATGTGCCTTCTGGTAGTCCAGTGAAAATCTGCTTTTATTTGGTTGAGTTATGGGGTTTGCACACACACACGGATTTCATATTAATGAGAAGTCGTCGTCCTTATTTATTTACGTGCAAATGAAATTTAAGCTAATGACTGCCCAGCAACCTTGGTGCGTGCTGGAGAAAAGAAGCAGGGATGGCTCTGCTGTTCCTGCAGCAGGTCTGGACACCCCCCAGCGCCAGAACAGCCCCTGGTGCCCAGCTGGGGAGAGCTGCTGGTTGGCTGTGGCTCAGCCACGTGCTCTCCGGAGCTAAACATTCAAAAAGGCAAAACAATTAAGTGGTGCAGTTCAGTTCACAAAGCTGTCACAATTTATATTTTAATCTCCACGTTGAAGCCACTCGAGGTTTAGGGGAGGAATGACAAACCCCACAAAGGAAGCCTGCTCCGTGAGCACTTAGGCAAAGGTTCCTGTGTGCACCCCCAAGGCAGAACATCACAGCAGGAAGTGACGCAGAGCCAGGCGTGGCTGGATGGCTTTCCAGTTGCTGGAATGAGACTGCTGCTTGTCTCATTCCACCTTGGCTGTATTAAGCCCATTTTAGCACCATCCTTTCTACTTGGTTTATTCGCACCACCACTTCTCGGGCCAGGCTGAGCCCCGTGCTGTAATTCTCCGCCAGCATTATTTTCTTTCACTCTTTAAAGGACAGTGCACTCCTGACCACTGCTTCCCCACAAACTGTACAGTGTTCAACCACTGCTAGAAATGAATATTCCATGCAAAAAATGTTAACCTTTGATCCAGACACATCTCTGCAGCAAGCGATCCTGTTGTGCCGCAGCCCTTTGATCACCGCACAAAAATTGGAACCATTTGCAAAAGTAAAACTCGTGATTTGCACACAAACCAGACCCCAGAGATGGCCCTTGGAGGGATGCACTGCCTGCATGGGATGGGGACACCACCAGCACGTGGTGCCACGCACCAACGGAGCCTGAATCTGCAGGCACGAGCTCTCAAAAAAGAAGCGTAATGGTGTGTCTGAAACAATAAATTGCCCCAAACTGAGTGCAGTGAGCCATCTCAGCTTACTGCATATCACCGGGGAGAGAGGCAAAAGAAATGGTGAAAGCTACGCAGCCATGAAAGATTCGCTTTTCTACTCATCCATGGAACAGTTTCAAGATCATGGGAATCTCCAACAACTGCGTGAAGCCATTTTCCACAGCAAACCTAGAACACCTGGTGAGCCCTTTGAAGTCCCTGCCAAATAACTATCTTAAAAAGGAAGGATATACTGTAATGTGAAAGCGTCAGATACAGAGCACTACTGTTACAACAGCAAGGCTGGGGCAGGCAGGGAGAAGGGCACGGGGCAATGAATGGTTTAGGCTAGAAAAAGAATAAGAGGGAAATTAATGGAGAAAATTGGATGGAAAAGGAAACACTGAAGGGTATGCAAAGGCCACCAAAGGACTGAACAAACAGCAGCACAGAGGAACAGAAATGATACAGCAGTAATTTAAAAATTAATCATATTCCCACAGTCCACAGCAGAGGATAGAAAAAGGTAAGCTATGAATTTCAGTACTACAAAACAGAAGGATTTGTTCTTTTTCCACCCATCCAAAGGAATATAACACTGACACGTCTCTGGAAAATTTGTGAGCCCTGCACCTGGCACAAACCAATGACGTCTCCTTATCCTGAATCTTCCCTAATTCAAAGAAAAGCAAAAGCATGTTCTGAAATCTGGTTCCATGTCCCTTTGTCACATACAGGAGACTCAAGCGTTAGGAAAGAGGAGAAAACCTGTTCAGTGAGATTATATCAGAAGAACATCACAGAGTTCATTCCCTTCCCTGAGAAGCAGAACACGGGATGTGTAAGAACATAAACCAACACAATTGCTCTGTGTATTGCAACGCTTCCTTACTCAAAAAATCCAAACCAAACAAATGGAAAAGTACATCCCATGGGCAATCAGTGGGGGCAGATCCTCAGAAAGGCAGTAGCCAGGAAAAGGAACGTGGTCACAAGTTCTTAGATGGTTTCTTAAATTTCATCTGCAGCAGTATCAAAATTTATATCCCTCTATCCAAAGCTGTTGAGGGATGGGTGGAAATGTTACACACTGCTGTAATGTAAGACAGATCCCAGACTGGCAGCAGTGAATTAGCCTAAAGCTATTGCAGTGCAGGACTCCCAGACATTTCAGATTCCTACAAGGCATCCTTACTGAAACGCCAGTACTCTGCCCTTATGCTACCAACCATGAAGGAGATGATGGCTTTCACACAAAAGAGATGTCACATTTTCACTCTGGCAAATGTTACCACCAACATGCAGCAACTTCAGTACTCTCAGGAACTCTCACACTTGTACTCCGTGGACACAAACACACCAGCTTTTTAGCTGAAACCACTAGTGGGCTTTAGAAGCAACCCCCAAATCCATGTGCTGGAGCACATTGTGAAGCTGTCCTAGAGTGTGAGCCAGACGCCTTCTGGATGAAACTGAACTAGAAGGTGCCCAACAGAAGCACACTCGGTGTACTCCAGCCCACAGGACAAGCAAGAACCCACCACACTCTGTGTAGTGTGCACTCAGCATCCACAGCTCCACCTTAGTTTGCTCCATAGATCCACAACCCAATTCACATTTCTTGCAAACTCATACATAACACTGGAGAAAGGCGCATCGATACAGAAGTTATAGTTGAGCGTGTTCTAAGGTGTCTTTTGGAAAAATAAACAAAAAACCCAACCAAACACACACACACACACAAAACACCAAACAGAAAAAGAACTGAGTGTGTAAACTGCCTTCTGTATGTATCTGGCCTTTCCTGCAAATAAAACAGTGTCTGAAGTCTATGGTGCGTAATTAAAAATGTCTAATTCACCCAAGACAAGATTGCCTCAGTGAAAGCCTGTCACCTTCTATATGGGAAAGCCATGCATTATGTATTTTTTACACTGATTTATCTTTGTTATGCAATGAAGAATGTTTTAGAGACATATAGAAAACATGCATTCTGTTTCTGTGATTTGGGTTTGCTACAATTAACAGAAGTTAATTCTGACAGCTATTCCCCAAAATACAAGAAGAATCTGAGAACAGATAAAACAGAAACAAAGTGGGGTTCCTGTGCTTGTCTGTCAAGAAAATCTGCCACCGTCCTCTGATAAACTCTGCAGACGAGGAATATGCATGTAAGACTTCGAGTGTGAGGGAGAAGGGAGTTTGTTAAAAATCCCAGTATTAAACACGTGTTTACAGACAGATTCCAGTTCAAAACTGGTACTGGAGAAGACTACGAGTTCACTGAATACAGAAGCATCTTCATGTCATTGTTAACTACAATGAACAAAATATGGAAAAGGGATATGTATGGAAACAAGCACAACATATCCATGAGATATCACTAGTTTGAGAAACTGGTTTCACAGGGCATCCTCAGCTGTACCTCCCATTTCATTTCTTTCCACACAGAGGGTGGTGACGCACTGGAACAGGTTGCCCAAGGAGGTTGTGGATGCTCCATCCCTGGAGGCATTCAAGGCCAGGGTGGATGTGGCTCTGAGCAGCCTGGTCTGGTGGGGATTGAAACCAGATGGTCATTTTGGTCCTTTTCAACCCAGGCCATTCTAAGATTCATGAAGCAGCTATCAACCCAGTGCACTCAGCTGTAGAATCTTATTTTAGTTAGATGGCTATGAAGGCACAGAAGTAGCACGAGATAAAATAATAATCTCTTTCCTTAAGGCAAATAAAGGTCACAAAATAACATTTAATTACCCACTGTTCTAACATTTATAAGGAAGTAAATTATAACTACTCCAGAGTGAATATCTAGGAACCAACAACAAACCAAAACATAAATGGCAATTATTTCATGTGCCTGAAGAAAAAGCAAAATATTTTTCTACCAAAGGCAACTGATTCCCCTTCCACACAGCCCAACTGGCCTTGGTATTTTGCAGAAATGCTACTGCAGTCAGGTTGTTACAGCTTTGAAAATGAATAGCATTTTTAATAAATCGGCTTTCAGTAATTAAAACCTTTCTTCCAGCTGTTCTTGGTTCTTATGTAAGACAGAAGTTAAACTGGGGTTGAACATTCACTTCAACTGCAGCCTTGTGAAATGAGAAAAAAAGTGCAGAGTTTGAGGTGCAACCAAACTGTCACCTCCCTAAAACAATGTTCAGTAATATCACGTGGGGCAGCTTTCTGTGCTGGCAAGGCTATAGAAAAGGATGCAGTAGAAGCACACAATCCTGTCATGGATCCTATTTTAGCCTGGAGTGAACCCATCAACACACACTGCATCGTACCACTGTCTGAAGTGAGGTGCTAAGTAGATCCCAACATGTAATGCCTTCATCAGCAACACCAGAACAGAAATGGATCCACGGATCCTCAGCAAATAATAGATCACACCGTATCTGAGCTCTCTATTCTGTAGCAAAGATTAACTTACGCAAACTAATCATCAGCTCTAATGAAGATGTTCACCAAATTGCTGTCTGGTTTTTCCCAATGCAGGACTGTATCATCACTCTAATCCCATCCCAATTCTTTTTCATTAATTTCCCTCAACCTGATGGCCATCTTCCATCCCATCAGTCTTGCCCCTCCACTTTCTTTACAAAGCCCAAAGTCATCTTTCGTTCCTAAAAGGCATTAAAAAGTGTTCATTCTTCCAGTGGACAACAGGCATCCAGCAAAGAAATATTTCTGGTTGTGTATTGCACCCCAGAAATACAAAAACAAAAAATCACCTCAAACCATCCCAACATTTACTGTTCGTACTGAGATTAAAAAGAAAACTTGAGAAAATCATATTTTTTTTTCCCATTAGGACTCTTTTCACTCTCTTACCTGCATGTCTCCCCCTCCAGAGTACCTATATCAATATTCCTCAATGATATGAGTAGTATTTGGTACTGGATATTTCATTTCTACACCAAATCAAGCTTCACAGGTCTGCTGAGAGCCACAAAATCCTACAGCTCAGAGCCAATGCCATTCAGGGTGATTTGCAATTCTGTTGCTAAAAAAAAACTCAGAAGGTTTTTGCAATGGGAACTTCAGGCAGAAGGAAAAGGTTGCGATGAAACAGTTACCAAGTGTATTACCATCAGTTCTGGTACAACCAGCACCAAAGGACTGGGCTTGCCCAAATAAGACTGAAAAAACAAGCCTTATCTGATTCCAATAAGCTGTAAATTGGCAGCCATTAAACGATGAAGAAGCTTTTATTAAGATCCCTTCCGGCCCAACACCTTCTATGATTCTACTTATTCGATGCATTCAGAACAATAGGCACCAAAGATGTCTATTTTCCCCATGCTATACAGGTCTTACGAAGGCGCCTGAGGAAGAAGTTACTGAATCAATGTATCTTAAGCACCAACACATTTTGCAGAAAATAGCAACACGGAGTCTCCCTTCTTTTGGCGTATCAGAAGAGTTTTGAAATTATCTGCTCGCAAACCGTCATCTCCCTGTTATCAGTGCCTTACTAATGCTGATCTCAGTTTCAGGCGTGCATCCCTCATCAAAACCAAGGAGAGGTGAGCATTCTTATCTATCAGCAGACAAGGCTGCCTGGAAAACAGCCATAACAGGGCAGTGATTGCTGAGTGCTGACAGCATAATTCACAGCTACAGTGCTATTAAAACATCTTCCAGTTTTTCCAAAGATGTTCCAAAAATCGACTCACATAACCCTTGCTGTGATATGCAGTCATGACAGTAAGAGAATGACCACATAATCCCCGCACTCTTCCTTTAAGCAGCAAGGATTAGCAGATCATGTATTTCTGTAAATCTTCATTGTACCAGACAGTCAGAAGTCACGATAAGAGAGAACCACGTTCATAGTCATGACTAATAAAGCAGAGCTTGTCACTTCTCTTAGGGTCAACCAGGACTGGATTAAGCCAATCTGGCTTCCTTTACAAAGATTTATAGGATACATTTTAAAATGTAAATGACCACCGTAAATTGTGTGAGATTAACCGAAGAGGTAGCTGGCATGTATTTATTATTACAGTTATAATGCTATTAAGTATTGTTGCAATTAAAGCAAGACCCACCTCTTACAACAAGGTTGTCTTACAATAAGGACAAGGTCAGAGTCCAGGACCAAGCAGGGAAAGCAGCTGACTGAATGGATTATGTATTGCTTGAAACAACTTCACTTCTGCAGTTTGTTATTTTACCATATAGTTCTGCTCTACAAGTGGGAAGAGATGAATAACTAAGAAATCTCTAAGCCGATGCCCGAGCATCCCTGATGTCCGGAACAACAAATGCCCATGTTCTGGTGTGGCAGCATCAGTACGCCTCTGGACAGAAGAATCACACAGCTACACTTAGTTCTGTTCAGCTTGCAGGCTCCTCGAACAAATAATTTCAGGGAGGCTAGTCATTACATCAAGAGAACTTGTACCTGTAAAAACAGGGTCATTTTCTATGAATTAAGAAAACACATTCAGATGTCACTACAAGCCTCTTGGAGACAGGACCCCAAACAAATCAATCCTGACTCCCTGGGGACTTGAGCTGAATCTTGTCAAGGCAGAGTCAAGCAGAGACCATGTCATCAGAAACATCTGCACAAACCCCAGTGAGTGGCATCTGCTTCTGGAAACAGACAGAGCTTAGGAGAGTACCGCGGCTTTCTTCCTCCCCTCTAATTCCAGCCTCGTCAACGAAAGGATTGTTTTGCAGACCCTGGGGTTAAACGGAGGAACTCTCTTCAGAACTGTTGAATGAGGAGCTGGACACCACTGTTAGCTCCCTGGAGCACTGAGAGATGCTGTTTAATCTTCTAACACGCTCCAGGCAAGGTCATTTTTAATCCTGAGAACAAGATATCACACAACTGATTGGCAAAACCTTTCTGGAACTGCATCAATTCAAAAAGAATTTTCCAACACTTAGCAATGGTTAAAAGAATAGTAGCTATAACTGATTCAGAGAGATTAAAAGGATAAATCACCGAGGATGTTGGGGAAGATAAAGCCAGTAAAGTGAATAAATGTTCTGGGTGTGGAAGGAGACAGGCTGGTTTATCAGCCAACAGCATGGAGTCTCAAACCTAGGGCTATTAGGATTAACGTTGCTCTGTCCTTTAGAAACCCTCTAATGTATTCAGCAAAATGAAAGAGGAAAAATGTGCCTGAAGTGAGAGAATGTCATGACAGCCTGGTCTGAGAGCCCTGAAAGTGTTGGGAACCAAATCCTTCAATTTGGCAGCACAAAAGTCAAGAGACAGCGTGACCGTGGATGGTCTGGAGAAACATTCTTCACACTGTTGTGCTTTTTAAGATGGCTCTAGTCTTAGCAGTCAGTTGTTCCAATGCAGAATTATTTAATTTTGCCTCCAGAGATTACTTTCGGCATTATTATCAAAACCAGCAGAAAATTTTCTGCATGAGTCTGCTGACAGGAATACTTAAGGAAACATACTTCTCTGATATTTCATTTTCTTATTTTTTGAGAACACAGAAGGATGAAATGCTAACACACCACATTCCTGTTATGTTCCAATTCTATTAACAAAAGAAAATTATGTGCTTTCTCTCTTGCATACAGGGAAGAAACTCCAGCACAAAACCCCTCTGGAAAACAGCTCTATTTGTGGGTGATGCAGAGGCAAGACTGGCACTTCCCTTCAGTCCTGGAAAAAACCTTCAAAATGTGATCATTCTGAGCTTCCATCCATCTATCTGGAAATTCACTAATCACTTCTGTGTGTGAGTGGCTCAGCATGAAAAATAGTATTACTCCCTGCCGTGGCTTTAGCAAGACAGATATCAGCATGGCATATTCATATATCCCTCTGTGGATTTATATGTAAATATGCCAGCATCTTTGCGGAGGTCTCTTATTTTCTAAAGATCCCTTTTGGCTATTTGCTATTAAAGCTATATCCATACATATGATATTATGCTGCCCTTTGGTCTTTACAGAGAAAAGAGGCTGTCATAAAGCTATCTTTATCATCCTTTGTCCTGAGGCTCACGCAGAACAGCAATGTTTTCAGGGCTAACGAGATCCTTTATAAAGCAACTTCTACAGACAGCAGCTACTTTTTCCCCAAGTAGCTTATACAGTGCTTATAGTGGACTCTTTATGTAGAGAGATGGGGTGTAATAAAAAGGATTCCTAATCCGAAAAACTGTAAAAACATGGAAAGCCACCTAGGAGGCACTGAGTGAGTCTGTTGTAGGGTTTTTGGTTTCAGGGCTAGGCAAAAGTAGCCCCCCCCCCCGCCCCATCTCCTGGACCACTAAGAGCCATTTGGAAGGCAAACCATTGTTTCCTTCTGTTTTTCCTCCTATTAGATCCAGGAGAGCTCCATCTTGGCATGTACAATTCCCCTCTGGATAAGAAGAGAAAGAAGCAATTAAGTACAAAATGCTAACAAGATGTCTGAGTGAGTCAACTACGTTTCTAAAGTATCTCTGGGTTTTTGGACACCTATGAAAATCATTTCTAGGTCAAAGAAAAATAAAAGTTAGGGTAAACCTAGAAGAAAAAAGTGTCATATTAGGATATTTATATAAACTGTCATTCTTGTGTTTTCCCCAAACCTCATGTGCTCGAAGCAATCAATCAACAGCCTCCACAATCAGACTTGGAGTCCTGATGGAGTAGGAAGATGTCATCCAGGGAGGAAAACATGTGGAAAATCTGTTAGCCATGTGTGTCATTACTGATGTCAACATTTAAGTAAATATGCAAGACCTACCTAAGGTTCCTACATACCTACTGCAACATAAATAACAGAGAAAGCTTTGCCAGATGAAATGATTCTACGTTTATCTCAATCTTTTATCCAGTTACAGATCCGTAACTCAGGCATGCCTTCTAGACTGGGAACAATTTGAAAACAGCTGTAGCAAATAATTCAGGAGCAATTCGTTAGATTAATTAAAGTTTTCACTTTAATTACAGCCAATCTGACCTGCAAATAAGCATTCATTCTTAGTATTTTCTGAATGCAAGCCATCATATAATTAATTCCAAGTTGCAAAAGCGGCGTTCAGACTCCAGAGATTGCCAACACAGTTTTTCAGAAGGTGAGATTTAGAAAACACAGGCAACATCAGCAGTGCTGCTCCATTCAGATCACAGACAGATTCCAGCAACCGTGCAAGTGGGGGGAAAAATCCACCACTTTTCATCTAAATATTACATAACTATTGATAAAGAAACTAAGAATTAGGATTAACCTTTCAAAAACTCATTTATAATCACACGTAAGACCACAGAGGATGTTATAGTATACATACTTAAAAATCAGAGATTAGAAAAGCACAGAATTTGGATTACACAAAAACAACATCCAAAGCGGAGCACTTGGAAACAAGGCGCCCTACACAAAACCTTACCACAAGCTTCACACATCTATGTCATGGTTAAACCCAGATGCACTGTCATTAAGTTTTTAACAATCAAACAAAGAGTCCTGAGCTACCTCAAATTTTAAGCCACTAAATCTCAGTAATAGTTTTTAAGGAGAGTTCAAAAGCAAAACAGAAAAGTCGAAGTCCAAAGGTATCACAATGACAGATCAAAGTGTGAAAAGGGATTAATGGCATCTCCAGCAAATGAAGTTTAAAATTCTAGTGTATTAGAGAAGGTCTTTTTTGAAATGGTAATAGGCTATACCTGAGCTGAAAAGACAATTAAGATAGTGTTAATTTTTTTTTATGGTATCTGGCAGTAATATTTTTATCCTGTTAATTATACAGTAGACAGCAAATGTATATAATATGATAGCTCCATGCTGAGATGACATGCCTGCTGCCTAGTTAAGTGGCTACATTTATCCTATAATTAGCTTGCAGGAATGTGATTTGCATTGCATACCTAGGAGTATATATAATGTCAACTATGCCACAAAAGCCTAAAATGGAAGCTGACACTCTCTTAGCTGTGACCTCTGTATATAACAAGGTGATGCCTCTCGTGACCTCCTGCTCTTTGTATTCAACCACACACAAGAAACGCATTGAAGTAATGCTAAACGTATGACAAATTCAAAACGTACAGAAATCTAAAGTCAGGGCACAAAATCAGGGTTGGTGCTTCAGTCTGAACTCGCCCCTTTACCAGCAATCAGGATAGCGATGGTTAAAAGGCAGCATCCCCGATTTACTAGCATTAACTTTGAATTTGTTTGCTTTTGTACGTAAAAGAGATTTCCCAGGAGTGTTTTCCCATCTACATATATTTAACTTCCATGGGAAATATGTAGATTCTCTCTGTAGCTACATATAAAGGGAAAAAAACCTTGTTATTAAAACGCTATCTTAACATCTCCTACATTTGCTGAAGGTTCTGTTTGGGCAGAGGGAGCTTCGCGGCTGGACACATCTGGGTGAGTAAACATCTGGAATGAAACCTCAACCCCTTGGTGAAGGGAACCATCAGCCATTTTGTTTCTGCTAACACCAGCAGGGGATTTCACATTTCAAGCAAGCTATTGTCCCATTCTGAGCTGTCCCACTGATTTCAAACTATTTGTCCATGAGTCACAAGTTTTGTTCTTGTCCAAGAACATGCAGCACCACGCTGTTCTCAGAGGTGGAAATGGAAACCAAGCAGCCGCAGTTCTGAGGCTTCGCTAAACTTAAAGCCTTACCCAGGCGTAGCACCAGATGTTACCTTCATAGTCCTGCAGCACCAAGAGAGGCCATCAGGCTCCCAGGTGCATGTTCCTAGCCTCTCCTAGCCCTTCCCATGCTGGAAGACCTTAGGGAAGCAATAACAGGCGAGTACAGGTTGGTAAGCTTTCCACCCAGACTCCAATCCAACCAGATAAAGGAGGGAGAACCTGCTGCCGTAACTCAGCCAGAAGTGGGGAGCTTCAGTGCTGGAAACATCAGCACCTTGGGAACAGCATGGCAGGAGCAGACACACGACCTCAGAGCAGCACACAGAGGAAGGAAAGAGGAACACGAGGAACACGCAGGGGTTGCGGATAAGCTAGGGACAAAGTGGCTGCATTGGAGCACAAAGACCAGGGAGGAGAGGGTGAGAAACACGGCAACAGGCAAAGTGCAGGAGAAGGGACGGGAGAGAGCAGGGACACTGTGCTGCACAGCTGGCTGCAGTCCTGCCAGGACCCAAGGCCACAGCCATGAAAAGACACAGAGCAGTAACATGAAACAACAGATACTCACATCTCTAAACAGATACTTCTGATTCTTGCAAATCTACTCACTACCGCATTTGTATTTGTGTTTCCACCAAAAGAGCGACACCACATAAAGATTAAGACAAACATCAGCGCAGCAAGGCGCATTCCCACCGGACAGATGTGCAGCCCCTTACAGCACAAGCCCCTTCACCACCCCCCCACTGTGCTCCCCACCTTTTAACCAGGCTGCCTCACACTTGGATGTCCCCTAAAAATTGGCAAGGCGCTCCCCTTTAAACATTTCATCGTGCAGCAGGCCTCCAGCACACACTGGATAGCAGCCTCTGGCAGCTGTTTGCATGCGGCCTTCACATTTTGCCTTTTGAAATAAGCCTATTATTCTCTCTCTTTCTTCTTGCCCGTGATGAAACGATACTCCAAACTTCTCTATTTAAAGTACATAACATGCTCCCAAGTATGTGTTACTACATCTGTTTGCCTCATTGAACAGCTGAAAAGCATTTAAACTATTATTCACTTTTTTATTACTATTCAGGACATGTCTGCGTATGTTCTGCCCAATCCTTTTTTTTTTTTTCTTTTTTAATAATAATAACGTTGTTGATTGTTACAATACCACCTGGTGCTGCTGGCAGCTGTGTTCTTAGGACAAATCTGGAGATATGTGGGGTTTCATTAAAGCCCCGGGTCCTGGAGGCATGTGATTAGATAAGAGCTTTTTGGTTGGGTTTGTTGGGTTGGTTTTCATTTGTTTGTTTAAAAAAACAACAAAAAAGGAACAACATGATCTTGAGAGGTGGAGCTGCTCCTTCATGTGACCCCAGCATATCCTTGTGGGTAGAAATTTCACACACGTGAAAAGAACTCAGCATTTTACTACTTGACCAATAATTTCAGGGCATTCTTAGACATGGAACTTTTCCACAAAACACATATGCAATGTTTGCACACGCACAGACTTCACGTACATCTCAGTGGGCTACAAAAACAGTAATTTAGTACCCGTCATCGAAAGGATGGGTATCATATAAATCTTCCTCACACTTTCTACCCAGCCACTCCTTTAAGCCCGCAACGTTCTCTAAGAGCGAAGGAAAACGAAGATGCTACTGTGAATATCCCCACTGCCGCTCTACTAACTCCAGCAGTGGATGGAGCCATTGCTCACGGTACCTTTTTGCTGGCAGGCAACTGCATAAGAAGTGACACCCCTGAAGAGCACCTCAGCGTCCAGAAAAATCAATGACATACACAATGCTGCGATTCCCGGTGCAGCCAACAGGACCAGGTGCTGAGCCGCAGCCCAAGCTCAGTATCAGGCACCTACCAGGCAGAGCACTTTGTGGTGACTTCATTATATTTGATGGAAATCGTGTACACAGGAGCCAGCGGTGTCTGATACACTCCTAGTATTTGGCTGAATTAAAATAAAACTGTTTTCCCTCATTCATGTGTTTTTAAGATTGTCGTTTTCTCCCTTAAACAACTCTTTTTAGTTAAACTGATATGTAAAGCTTCTCCAAAATCCCACGGAGTTGTTATCTAAGAATCAAGCATAAGGATGCTGGAGGAGTAATTTAAACAATAGCTATTTCTTGTCCTGATGGAGCTACTCCATTTTACAACATGTTGAAACACAAGCAGCTTGATTCATCTTAGCGGGCACCAAAGAATGCAAGCAAGGTTTCTGCCCTATGGGAAGGCGTTTGTGCCAGGTGGCAGAAATATTCACCCTGAAGAGAAATGGATGGTTTTCAACAACTCTGTCATTTTTCTCTGGAACTACAGAAAAAAAAAAAAAGAAAAAAAAACCAACAAAAAAACCCAGGTATGAGCTTTTCAGCTCTGATTTTGATTTTCACATTTCTGAAGTCAGTCTATCAGGAAAGGAAAACAAAAAACAAAAAACAAAAGTGAATTGCAAACCAGCTTTACCCCATATGCCCTGGCCAAGGCCCATTCAACCACCTACACGTGCCCTGTTCCTGGCGCGTTCCATGGTGCAGCCTCAAGGAGGGTTGCAGGCAGCCCCTCTCCTCGGTGGGCTCTGCCATCGGCTGTCAGATCGTCAATGAGTGGCCCCGACGCCCCAGGAATTGCTCAGGTTCACCTGACAGACCCACTGTCCTGCTGCTGTCCTGGGGCAGCCCCAAGTTCCCGTGGGGTACTTCCCCCTGACTTTACTTGGTAGCATTCCCAGTCCTCTGCTCCCCACAAAAGTCACTATTTGGCTACCAAAATGGTTAATAAAGAGCAACTTCGCTGCAAAGCCAGTCCAGATACATGTAAGGACCTGCTGCATGCCTGTGCCAAGGCGAGATGCCTATGAGAACAATCCAGGTGGGGGTGATGCTGATAAACATAGCCAAAAAGACACTTGCTCAGCCTGACAGTGTGCCTACACAACGGCCACTTTCCCTTCAGGAAACGGGGAGAGCACTCTGCTGCAACATCAGAATTTCAGGCAAAAGATGCACATCAAAGCATCATCCCGAGTGCCTGGTTTTAACTGGTATTAATATTTAACTGGAAATCAGTCTCACTTGACAGCGGGTGAAACATACTTTGTGCAGGATGATACTGCCCCCAGGAAGCCTGGAAAATAAATGCTGGGGAAGCACCGCATCTCCTGTGCGCCGTGCGGACGCTTCACGAGCGCAGAGTAAGGAAGAGGTTACAGGAGCCAGTCTCAGTTCGGAGAGCACCTGAAAAAATGTTGATTTTTGAAGACAACCCCAAGGGGAAAGCTGGTGGGAAATCTTCTAAACGGTGTGAAAGAAGCCAGGGCTTTAAGATCTCCCAGTTTAAACAAACATTTTTGTTTTGTCTTTAACTCGAGCTAATGAAGTGCCCCACTTAGTCTGAATGGCTGAAGGGTTAGAACAACTAATACCGACATCGCCTTAGGTCAAGAAGCAGGAGCTCAACAACTACCTTTTAGTATTCAAGAGCTGCTGCAAAACAAGCGCAGAAATCCGGTGAAGCTAAAGAAATAGATCTACCTTCAGCTCTGCTCCGAGTTCTGCTGAGCTGACTGAGGAAACAGGAGACAGTAGGGGCTGAGACTCGGCACAGCAAACGCTTCAGCCGTTTATGCAGTTGATGCTGAGATATGTGAACAGTGCTTGAGATTACAAGCATGCTTGCATATCTATGTCCCTATATAGAGACGCCACACCTATATATTTTAGCAGCGTAAGGCACTCGAACATTTCTCTAAATAACTGGTCTTTTTGGGTGCAGTGAGCTGGCTGCTGTGCTGGAGGAGCCAAATGAGCGAGCAGATGCAAATGGCAGAAAATCCCGTGAGCACATAAAGCCCAAGCAGTTTGCATTTTAAAGATGTTAACGTTCCTTATGCTAAGGAATAGCACGGAACTTGCTTTTGTACTAAAGGCCACATCCAGTTTGCCCTCCTTAGATGAGAGACTGCACTGTGTTTTTTTCAGTAGCAAGGGCAGGAGGAGAAAAAATACTTCTATTTCTCCCACTAATTTTTTTCCCAGTCACATAATTCGAGAGTTCCACCACTACATTTAAAACGAACATATTAATAAGTTGCTGTTTAACCTATCTGTGAAGCACGTTCACATCAAACCATGACACAAAAGGCTGCTTTTAGACCTTGCTACGCAGAAAATCGCTTGCAGTGCACCCTATTCAGCTCAGTTCCCGAGATTACAGAAAACACTTGACTGCAAGAAGAATCATGACAGACAAGCGCAACAGAGCTCGCTTCTGTGTTGCCAATGAAAAAGAAGTAGAAAAAAAGTTATGTGAAGCGTGCTGAGGTGTGCCTGGCATAAGGCACAACTTCCCGGACAGAAGGAAGCATCTCCCTGCTCCTGCAAGGGCACAGCACAGCAATCCAGAGGTCACGTGCAGGAACTGAAAGCATGGTGTAAAGCAGGGGGGACCCAGCACAACACCTGGTGCTCACCTCAGATACACGCTGCTCCCTTAGCAAAGTCAGTGTTGGCAGAACAAGCCCGGTGAGCTGGTCAGAGCACAGCTCGGATGAGGCCCGCCAAGGTACTCCCAAGTTTGGGGCACCCACTGCAGCACATGGGCACTACTGCACCGAGAGCACGCTGACACAACCACGCTGCACAAGCCTGATTCTGGGCTATGTTTGTGCCTGGGAAGTGCTAAAACGCCTAAGTACAATGTTTTTAGACTTCACCAACAGGCAGCACATGAAACACGAGAAATGCCTTTGATCTTGGCAAAATTAGGAGATAGGACTGTATGTGGGTCAACCGCCCCTTCCTTCTGCACCCTTGTAGGAGAAAAGAATCTGAAGGGGAGGCAGCACAACAAAGACAGCGTTGCTCCTTTGAATGGAGACAATAGATGCAAGCATCTCTAAAATAAAGATATTGTGATTAGGTTATACGTTCCTTTTAAAAAAAAAAAAAAAAACTGCATTAATTTTGATTTATATTTAAATAAAAATGATTAAATTTTATCTTCTAAGATGGAAATGTTGTGATAAATACTGGCCCGTGGCCAAACTAATCTCTAAAGCCTACAGCTTACAGCCCCTGTTGTCTTGTATGGATATTTGAATGGCAATGGGTTTTATCAGTATTTCTAAAGGCACTCATTTAATTACGTGGTTGTAAGAATTTTCAAAACCCCAAAGAATTAACACTACCAATACATATTCATAATTCTCAAATTAATTCAACCTGAACATCTGAAAATATTAATTTAAAAAACACACTTTTTTATTTTTATTTCTGTAAACACGGAGGGCTCTTTTCTGGTCCCACTTATACACTCGTTTTATTTTTTGTTTAATTAGGAGAAAACGACGCAGCGAGCTCCGTGCACGTCACACAATGCTGGCCATGGATCTGGTTACAACGGTGTGTGTGATCAGAGTATTACTGGGAGAGAGAAGGATGCTGGCTGCCCATGGCAAAGGACAAGCCCTGCCTGCTCCACTCCTGCCCATCTGCTGGAAAGCCCAACCCGGCTCTCACTGCTCTAAGCCCACTGACTTCCACGGCGCTACACCCATCTCACGGCACTGTGACCCCACCAAGCAGGTTCCCCAAGCCACCCACACACGAGGGATGTAGGACCAAGACCTCTTCAATGGCCAAGTGACATCAGCTCTCTCCTGAGGAGCTTTCCCAAACCACAGTGCTTTCTACGCCAAGTGCAAACGCAAACAAGAGATGGAAGAGCACGACCACCTCTGCCATGTTCTTGGAGTCTTAGAAACAGCTGCAGCCTCCAGGTTTAAAAGAAACCCATCACAGTGACACTTATACTGTAAAAGCCAAACACAGCCCCAGAGATCACCAACTCTCAAACCAAAGCCCACACAGAACTTGTTTGTGCCACGTAGAAACGTTGCTGATGCACTGATGTGCAAAGAACCAGAGCACGCATGCTCACACAGTGCTGCAGGTCTCCCACAAGGCACAGTTAATGCGCAGGCCTGCTCTGCTGTGCAGCCTCACATCCAGCCCGCTGCTTCCAGTTGGAAAACAAGGGGGGAGTTTTTGGTGAAATTCTGTTTATAACGTGTAGTTCATTTTGATTACTCACAATCTACCCACAGCCTATAGCATCACAGGGTTTATCACAATGGAAAAAGCCAAGGCATCAGACTTTGCAAGCTTCCCTGCACAGCTGCTCACCAGGCTCTTTGAAAGCCAAGGGTTTAAAACCAAACTTTTTGCTTTTCCAATTGTCACTCTGGCATCGCATCCCAGGTACGTAACACAGCATCTTCTGACAACTGCTTGCCCAGTCTGACAGGGCACACAGGTACCTTAATCAGCATCCTTTCTTCAGTCTTATCTCACGTGTAATTACTACGGCATCATTCTAACGTATTTACTACACGTAGGAGGGAATACGCCATTACTGCATTGTAGTTGCCACCTGAACAAAAACAAATTACGGGCATGTACGGTTATTTGTAGAGAAACGTTCACCATTTCTATTGGCAAGCAGAAAGGTTCAGAAAATGAAAAATTCTGAGAAACAAAACAGGCCCACAGCTTCAGAAATCCACCCTACTTCAGGTTCCAGAGCATGGCAGATAACTGATTTTTTAGGCTCCTTCTAACGCCCGTCCTTCTGTCAGTTTTAACATAAGTAACAACAACACTAAATTCCCCATACTACCACTAAGGCTGCTTAGAGGACTTGCTTTCCTGCAGGAGCCATGACATGGGAGACTGAAATCTCTAATGAAATGCCTCGCCCATTGATTTATGCAGCTTTAGTGGTGCCATTAACTGAAAATTGTTCTTTTCATGGGCTTATGGAGAACCTGGTGGCTGTCATTGTTCGTGATTCAGTGAGAAAGCCAGGTCCAAAATTACTATTGCATTTGGGGGGATATGTGAGGGACAGAAATCCGTCCTCATTTTTGTGTTAATATTTTATATAACACAAATATAAACCTTCTACATCTAATAGCACACTGAATTCCATTACTAATACAGCAGCCATTAAGTAATCTCTCCAAAAGTCTCCCTGTTTAGGGGGAAAAAAGAAAAAAGGAATACTCAAGTACTAGTATAGAATATTTGGGGGGCAGTGGGGGACACATGCACATATATATATATATATATAGGTATGCATGTATGTGTGTGTGTGTATGTATATATGTAAGAATAACCAAGCAGTAAGCATTTTAAATTGTATTTCAGACACTAATGCAAGCAGCTAATCCTATTTACATTCATATTAGCCCTGGGTATCTTTCTCCATAAGATTTACACATTTGTATGCTTGCATGAGTTGAACTGCTTTTTGCATGATATCAGTACTTTTGTAATTTAAATCTATAAAAGGCAATTTCTTTTAAATATACTTCCTAACAGTGGGTGAAAGAAGCACTAAACTTATTTGAGAGCTGTACACATCAGTAAACATGTGCACTGAACTCCAGGCAATGTGCTGCGAGAGAATTAATCTTATACTGTATTAGCTAAACAGAAAGAGTCTGGGACTCAAAGTAACAAGCACGGAAAACGCCCATACATTTTCTTCCTATTACCTAGAAAATGTGTATGTTTTAGAATCATATTTTTAAACTTAAGCCTTTTTTCAACGAGTGGTTCATTTGATGTTCCGTTACCTTACTCATTTTAGAGTTTATAACAAAGGTAGTCAAAAGGGAGGTTAAACACCATCACAAGGACCAGATTTAAATGCCTATAATCTGCTCATATGTCCTACAAATGCATAAATGTCAGGCTTTAGGTTAGACATTAGACTTTACATCTCTGTGGTGAAATTAACAGGAATTAGAAAGACATCTTTATGCCAGAGGCATGGAAATCAGGGCGCTCATATGAGAAAGTTTTCAGATATGCTCAAGGATAGAAACTACTCGAGCTGTAAGACTTGGACCATGTGCAGTTAAGTGATAACGCCTTTGTTGTTGCTGTCGCTATTGCTTTATTTTAGAAGTTCATTGTTTTTCCTCCTTCCATGTGAAACAACATAATCCAAGTATGAACAGATTTCAAAAACCCTTTATAAACGGTCAGTAAACGACTCTTCCTACCCTGCTGATGTTACCACAGGAGGCTGGTGTACATCATGGTTTTCCCTTTCTTCTGTAAATTCGGCCCATCCATCCCCCCCAGCTCTCTCCCCCTCCCACTTTCTCCCTCAGGATCCCACTGCCTTCTGCTCCAGCAACCTGCACTCTCCCCACCTCACCGCAGCCCACAAGCCTTCTGCCCTGTCCTTTTGCTCTTTTGAGGATTCTTCCATGCTTCTTCCTGCTTCGTACTTCTTGTTTGTCACTGCTATTTGATAACAACATCTTATAACACTCACAGTGATTCTTTATGAATGAAGAAATGCTGGGCCATACGTTACAGATCGCACAACCAACGGATACTGCCTGACCTGGGAAGGAGACAACCAGCTGTGCCATCCTCATGAGCCAGCTGGGTTTGTGAGCCATGAAACCAGAGGAGCTCTGCTTCCAGGATGGGATTCCTCAGCCTGCTACCTCGAAGGGAAGGCATCGCTAAAACACAACAAAACAAAATTCTGAGTAACTTGAACACTTGCCATTCCAGAAGCAATAGGATCAGCGCCCAGCAGACAAATGCTCTCGGATTGCTAATATCCTTCCTAAAAACATCAGCTATTTGCAAATGACTGGGAGGAGTCTACAAGCAGATGAGAATCTCAAGTAGACAGAACAAATGGCATGCACAGCACCTGCTGCTGCACGGACACTGAGAGAGGCTGCAGGTCTCCAGATGTGCACCAAACTGCAGCAGCACTGCTTTGTGGGTTTGTTTTGGTCTTTTGGTTTTATGTCTTACCCCTAAAGGAGTCAAGAGCACAATTTGAGAAAGAAATCTACCTGCACGTGGAGAAGAGCTCATGAAGGCTGCCCTTGATGAGCCACCTCTCACACACAGTGCACACAGAGCTGCTGTAGCACAACCTCCCTTCCACCCACCCTTTAGGAAATAACTCCATGGAGAAGCTCTTTTGTTTTAGTCCTAGCACTTTAGACATGAGAACTGGATATAAATATTGCCTTAATGATTCCCCACTCAGCCAAAGGGATCAACCAGAACTCAGCTCTCTGAACGTAGGTTTTACGCACTCCTCTTTGTGTATCCTAATTTTGCCCTGCTTTTTTTTTTTTTCCCACACCCCCTACCCCTTCGTAGGGAGGGGCTGGAAGAGTGAAGGGAGGGTGGTGAAGAAGAATGGAGAAGGGTAAACCAGCACACAATGGTGAGTGGGAGAAAGGGACTTTGTAGCTGGTTGTAAGGGCCTGGGTTTGTTCCAGCCTGCTTCAAGTCCTGATGTGGATATGAAGTCAGTGGCAAACTAACACCCTCAACTTTAGTTAAAAGAACTATAAATCTGAAATGAATGTATAAATAATATGCAACTGTCTAGACAGTATAGGTCACTCGCAAAGAGACTGGGTCAGGAAAAGATTGTCCATCAGTCAGACAACCATAACTGATTCTGATGCTAAATAATGGTTTAGATATTCAGTATTCTATATATGCGAAAGGCTTCACTGAGCATTGGATCTTCCCAACCAAAGTAGCTTTCTACTTACACATATCTTTATGCAGCCGTAAGAAAATGCACACGCTATTTAAACATTAAAATTAATGCTGAAAGAAAAAGCTATTTAGCGAGGGACTGGAACCAACCTATGTAACTGGCTTTTGGTAAAGCAAAAATAACTATCATATTTTACCTTTGGTAAACAACCTAATCTTACGATACCAACAGAATCTTAAAAAGGGCTGGAATTAGAACTTTGAGCTAACAAAGAAACTTATTTCACTTACAGAATCAGTTCACAGACGCATTCGGGGAATTGTGCACTGTATAATCCTACCTGGAAATCTCCCACTTCAGAATGTGCAGACTCTCAGGTATCACAAATGTAACCACATTGACTACACATGCTTTTGGAATTATTATGTGCATTGTAATGCGGGTTGGTTTTTTTTTTTGCTATTATCTTCACAAAAGAAGTTGGTGGTCTTCACATAACAATATTGTCATCCTCGTGCTTTCAGGATATACAGAAAGTTTTGGCAGCGCTTGGGTGATAACAGCCAAGAGCTACAGAAAATACTCAATTTGTTAGCAATGAAGAAAGCACATTTTAATATACTTGCTCAAAGAGAACACAAAAGTACAGGGGCAATAAACCAGCACACCCATTGGGGGCACGGCTGAGAAGCAGGGGCTATGTCTGCATGCAGCAGGCGCTGGCTGGGTGCCATGGCACAGGCCCTATGGGGACACAGTGCCACGCTGCCTGCGCAGCGTGCTGCCAAGGTGTGTGTGGGAGCTCAGGAACAGACTCCACCAAACAGAACTGCAGCCATTCCTGGCATGGTGTGCCTCCTAAACCCTGCTGGTGCCGATTCTGAGCGGAAACGCACAGGTTATCTTAGCCTTGGAATCTGAAACCAGCCAACGGGTAGTAACTATTTCTCTATGGATTTAAGCTGAATTCCTATTAAAATACTGCTGTATTTTTATCTGCAAATGATATTCAACATTTCTGCACAGAAGCCACAAATCTGTGGCTTGAGCTCAGGTCATGTTGACCTATCCTGGCCCCACCTGAATGCAAGACCCAACCTTACGAGGAATTTTAAATGCTATACACAAACGGAGAAAAGAAAGTCATAAATGCTGAATGCAAATCTTGCTCCTGTCTACCTGGGGTGTCACACACAGTATGGGTTAATGGCTGCCAGGCGCACCAAGGACACTTGCCACTTACACCCAGCAGAGCAGCTCAGCCTCTGGAACACCACACTGCAATGGATCACCTCCCAGACACGTGAGGGGTGCGAGGGCCTGGTGGGCAGCCCTGGGGATCACCTCCCACACCCAGTGTGCCAGCCCCGGCAGAAAGAACGCAGGTGGGAAACACCCAGGTTTACTTACAGGGCTTAATGGCCAGAAGACCTGCCGTTAATAGCAATGCAGAACCATCGGTCCTTTCTCCAACCACATTTCTGTATTTTCCTCTAGCAGCAGAAATGGTTAATAGTGAACATTATACACAAGTTTTCAGAGACTTGTTTTTAATCAAGCCTAACAAAATGAACACTGAAGTTATCATTTAAGCTGTATGGGCTAATCCTGGTCATAATTAAAAAGACTTCCTTGCAGTTGAGAAGAATTAAGATCAGGATATACACAGTTAAATTAAAACATTATATCTTGGGAAGTTTTTTGCAGCTTTTGGAAGGCAGAGATTTCGTGAGAGATCCTATTAGCTGATAGCATTTGTTGTTTCTCCATTAGCAGCCTACAGGCAGAGATTTAGGGCTCAGAGACAAACAGGTGATGCCAAAATAGCTGTTCCTGAATAACTTCACATGTGGACACTTTTATTCTGGAATAAGAATGCAGTTATTCAGAAATACCTATCCCTATTTTAAATTCTAACTCCACATTAATCCAAATTAGCTTTCAAGTACAGCCATCCCTTAGGCTATTAGAAACCCAATTGTGCCTGGTATTACAAACGGGTGTAGAAGTCCTCTTCTACTATTCTGCCTCTAATCAAATTTATTCCGAGTTGCACTGTGGGGAAAGCAAACTCACGCTCACATGGTACATGATTTGGACTCTTTGAATCTCCGTTCCTCCTGTGCTTTATTTCCTAATGATCTCTGCCAGCTGTTCAAAGCAGCTTTGTCACTGCCATCAGGTATGCCTGCTTCGTCCGCCTGATTTCATAAACCAAGGCTCAAACAGGCACCGCTGGGCTGGAATTAAATGGACTTATTTTGAGTCTAAAACACAGCTCTACAAACTCTGAATATTTCAGTGGTGGTGGAAATTCTTCACTGCTGCCACTCAAATGGAAAACCTTTCATTGTGGAGATGCTGCCCCATGTAAAGAGGTGACTTTTTTCTTTTTTTCTTTTTTTCCTTTTTTGCTTTCTTTGTTTTATAAAAAGCAAATAGGAAAGCTAGGCTTCTTTGGAAAACATCACCTCTGAGGTTTAGAAAGCACAAGTTTAGTAAGTAATTCTAAAGGCTTGTCTATACTTGAAAATTAACTCGGATCAAGATAGAAATGTGAATTTATAGCACGGCATGTTTTTATAAAGTTGCTCTCTTTGCAATAAGCCCTCAGGTGCTCTTCATACTCGTATTTTCCTTAATGAAAAGTACCTTGGCTTACACAGACAGCATGCAGAGCGTGGAAGAAGCTAATAACTTTCACATATTTTCGCACAACACAGACAACCGCTGGAACCAAGTTCCACTGGGGGTAGAGGGGAGCACCAACAGAAAAAAAAAGGCGAAGGAACAGCAGTCCATATGACTCAGTGCAATGCTGCACATCTTGGAAGCACGTTCCCCCTCCCTTAGCGCTCTTCACCCATTCGCACACCAGTATGAACCTGGCTCATTACTGAAAAGATCCCAAAAGTACGCTCATTTCTTAACAACAAACAAGAGAAGGCAAAAGCAAATGTAACAGCCACCAACCAGCTGGGAAAGCAAAATGCTGCAATCTCTAAATAAATAAATAAATAGATAGATAGATAGATAGATAAATAAATAAATAAATAGTTTTTAGTGCTTAGGGGGTGTAGCCAAAATTAAAGAGCATTGAAAAGGAGGCTGGAAAAAAATGTGACATTATTGAACCGTCCCTGTACTAAGGAGGGAGAATGCAGAAATAGGGTATGTTGCTGCGCTGTCTCTCATCAAGGAGCTTTCTCCCTTCAGCATAAAAGTTACAGAACTGTACTGAAATGCTCAAGATCCTTCTGATCAAGTATGGCACGAGCTGCCATGGCACCCAGCTGTGGCCGTTCCCTTATCCTCACACACCAGCCACACCTCCAGAAGCACCAGTGCTGGGCTATGTCTGCATTCCTGCTCCATGGAACCATGCCAAGCAGTTTTAGAAGACCCCAGCCCAGTTAAGAGCAGGGATATCTGGCCTGCATGCTGGAGAAAACCACACAAACCAAACCAGCGAAGCAACAGCCCTCCCTGATCAGCTTAAGCAGAGAGGGCAGCATTTAGAAAGTCCTCAAAAGTCATTTCCTACAAAGGCAGGACTCATGGGATCAATTCAAACCTCTGTTATTCCAAATGACACTATTCCTCCATTCTTGGGTCCTGGATACGTTTAAGCAGTCTGACTGATCTGCTATTTACTGCTTTGGCATTACATTTTGGCAAATGAGTTCTTCCTGAAAGAAAGTTTTACTGCTATTTTGAAGTAAATTTTTAAGCAACACTTGGGGTGAATGTAAATATGCAATGAATTGATTTGTGCCCAGTTAATTCAGTTGTCCCTGCCAAGATGGCTTTTTTCTTTAGATCTATTTGCATCTGACATAGTGACAGTTTGACCTTTACAATCCAGAATTGCGGTTTTCTTAGAGTTATTCACATCTATCAAGAACCAGCAAAGCAACATTAAAGAGCCAGTCTTCAATGCTTTCCTAAAACTACATTTTCCTTTCTAATTTTGGGAGGAAAAAGCTACAGCATTGATATTTCTTCCTATTTTTTTCTTCCTAAGTCCTAACATTGGACTGCATGCTGTAACTGTAATTACCTCATTATCAAATAACATCTTGCTGATAAACTACTAACCTGTAAGATTTTTCCTTATCGGAGAATTATGCGAAAGCGTCTTACATAAAGGTAGATGCAGGGGTTTTTGTGTTGTTACTCAAATGGAGAGCAACCTGGTATGAATTCAGCGAGACAGCATGGAGAAAGTACCAACTCTACTGCAATGAAACAAAGGCAAAGCCGACAGCTGACCTTAGAAAAAGAGAAAGGGGCACAAGAGAGAGCCTTTGGCCAAGGTGTTTTTAGAGGAATGGCAAGGAGCATCACACTGTATGGTCACTCAGACCATGATCTCAAAAGGCTCAGTGAGGACGCGTTACGCAGCATGCCATTGGGAGTCAGCGCACGGGATGCAAAATTAAACATGAGTAATCCTTCGCAGAACTGGGGCCGTATTTAGTTAACCTTTTGTGGAAAAAAAAAATATCTTGAAGTTGTTTTCTAAGACTCTATTAAGTCCTCCTGTATCTTAACAGGAATGAGGATTTTGTTTCATTTTCGCCACTCGATATTTACATGGTCGAAAGGAAAACAAAATATTAATCCAACCCAATATTTTGAGAATCAAAACCCCAAACAAGACGTGAGAAATGCAGAGGAACACACAAGCAAAAGGGAAGGCCTTTTCTACAAAGCCTTGCGCACACTTAAATCCACTTTAAGAGTCGAACCATTGTGAGAGCTTTAGAGATTAAAACAATAAAAAAATGTATTTCTCGCATCTTGAACGCTTTGAAGAACAAGTTGCCTTCAAATCTCTGTCACCGACGACAAGTCAATGGTAACATTAGGAAATCAGGATCACAGAGATGCCAGAAAAATTAGTCAGAATGCATCATGCTGCCAGATCAATCTACTGCCCCAAAACTAAGAGTGAGATCCGGACAGAAGAGAAAAGGAGAAACAAGAGCCATGTTTTTAGGACAGAAGCCCAGCAGAAAGAGGGCGATTTTTAATTTATTTTTCAAAAGAGCTGCAAGCTTTTGGTCTCTGATTTAAAAAAAACACAAAACAACAACAACAAAAAAAAAGGTGGGGGGGAGCTTGATGAGAGAAAGAAAGAAAAAGCCATTCCAGCCGAGTAATAAATCCCAAGGCTTAAAAGAAATGTGCACTTCACCTCAGCTGGCCACCCTGGAGCAAAGCAGCTCCCCCAGGGACAATTCCGAGCTGTCCTCACACCCATAAGGCAGTTCATCACAGCCAGACTTCAGTTTTTCAGCAGTTGCCTAATCACAGTGATTTCACATCTTGGATACGCAGAATCCCCAAGTATAAGGTATATAACAATATATATACTTGTGCTGCAGGGGTCTGTTCCCTGAGAGAGGCAAAACAGGCTGGACAAGGTGACTGCAGACTAAAGAGAGACAACCATCCAAAAACGGGCAGTTTCACCCAGATACATGTGGCGTCCCTGCTGTCTGATGCTGTTGACAGTACCGACCAAAAGCAATAAACTTAGTTCTTCAATGCATTACAAAACTCTCCAACAGTGTGACAAAAATAGCAACAGAATGGCACTCAGCAGTAGGGTAAGAGACACGGCACTTCACCAAAACTCTGCCTGGTGTCTATCCTTGCGAGGCCCCACCTGCACTATGGACCCCCAGTACAAGAAGGAAGGGGAGCTGCTGGAGCAGGTCTGGAGGTGGCCAGAAAGGTGATTAAAGGGCTGGAGAACGTCTCCTGTGAAGAAAGGTTGAGGGAGCTGAGCTTGATCCTGGAGAAGGCTCCAGGGAGAACTCATTGCAGCCTTCCAGTACTTGAGGGAAGCTCACAAGTAGGAGTGGGACTGACTCGTTACGTGGGCAGATAGCGGTAGGACAAGAGGGAACGTCCTTAAATTAAAAGAGGAAATTTAGGTGAGGTGTTAAGAAGAAATTTTTCGCTCAGAGGGCTGTGAGGTGCTGCATGGCACAGGCTGCCCATGGGACTGCGGGTGCCCCATCCCTGCAGGCATTCAAGGCCAGGTTGGATGGGGCCCTGGGCAGCCTCATCTGGTGACTGCCAACCCTGCCCGTGGCACAGGGTTGGAAATGGATGACCTTTAAGGTTCCTTCCAACCTAAGCCATTATATAATTCTTTCTGTGTGACCCAGCCACACACCTTCAGAAAGAGCAGACACTGTGAGGTACCTGATACTAAGCTGGGAGAGCCCAAGGACTCCTGTCTCAGGAGTCTGGCTGACCAACAGTGTACAGATGACAGGAAACATCACACGACCTAAACATCCTCTGCCAGTCCAGTCACCATTTGGGTTACGGAGGTTCAGTAAGGGCAACTTACTTACTCAGATCAACTCTATGCCAACTGGAGACTTCACTTCTACAGAAGGATTCTGCCAGGGAGGAGGTGAGGCCAAATTCACCGCCTACTTCTGACTTGCACTAAACAAAGCAGCCAGTGTGCGCTTACCTCTAAATCCCCATTCCTCTATGGGAAATGACATAGGGTTTTATGGCAGATATTTCACCAAAGCCTGAGCAAAATGGATGGCTGCATTCACCCTCGCTATCGCGCTCCGTGTCATACACTCACACTGGAAAAGTTATTCAGCAGCTTTCTGACAAGGGGCTCTGAAGAGCAATGTGTGATGTGAGGCAAGCTGAACGGGGTGCTGTTCTCACCAGAGAGGTATCAAGTCCCCCGTCAGTCAGCGCTCAGCACACCAGCACCCAGCCTGTCAGCTACGATTTGCACATCTCCTTCGAGCGAACCGTCCTCAAAAAATACACACTGCTACGTACAGTGCGATTCGAGCCGCAGCACCTACTTGGATTTAGCTTACCCCCAAGTCCCCTGCCACACGTTCACTGGACTTGACCACAGTGTGGTACAAGGAGCACAAAGGAACAACGATACAGAAGGTGACCGCATGCACACTGCCTACAGGGACGATCAACACTGCATACAGCAAGTCTGTAGCTCAAGAACTCCGTCCTCTTTCTCCACTCAGAGACTCTACTGAGAGCACTGACTTCATCCTGATTCGTTTAATATACGATTCCCTATTCAGAATATATGTATAAACACAATAGCAATGACCAAAAAGCATTTAATGACACTCCCATGACTCACAACTCTATTCCATGCATCAGTTACAATTGTAGGAATAAGTCTTCATGCAGTAAATACCACTTAGGAAATAGGTATGTATTTATAGTTGATACATTGGAACACTGAACTGCGCTGGGCGAGACCTTGGCTGCATGCGGGAAGCCAGGACTTGGCCTTCTGTCCACAGCCAAACAGGCATGAATGGGACACCCATCTCCCCCAGCAGCCCATTCAACCAGTCATGTTCACAAAGCCTGCAGCCAATCCCTGCACTTCAAAATCGTTGCCAGCAATGTCAGTAAGACACTAAAAAGTTTACTGAAACTGTCCACCATACCTGCTCTCATTTGTTTTGTCACTCTCAGATCTCTTCTTAAATTACTCGGCATTTCTTCTGTTATTCATATTTGGCAGCGGTACTATCCCGAATGAAAGCAAACTACTACTTGTTTCAACTTTACACAGCTACATCAAGATAATTTCTCTTAGATATTTGAAGAAATGTTATTTTCCCAGATACTGAATATGCTCAACTACCTATCTGGGAGCAAAGATAAGAGGGTATCTCAGTAAGTCGGCTATTCTAGGCTTTCCTGCTACATGGAGGGGAAAAAAAAAAAAAAGTTGTGTACCTTATAAATGGTAAAATGGAGTGCAAAGACCAAGTTCAAAAGTGAAATGTTCCCAAAATCCAGTAGGTATCTGTAACAGCAGGTTTCACTTAAAGTGGATATCGCTTTACTGGTTTTAGCAAACTTCAAAGTAAGTGTCCTAATGCTACTCATTTGGTCTGTCTGTTTTACATCAGTCACAATTCTCTATCACGGTTTCACTTCTGCCCGATACTTATCATAAATTTTTTGTAACTGGAAAAGCACACTTAGTATATGGATTAAATTAAGGACGGTTTTACAAAGCAGCATGATAGCAGACATTTATGTTATTAACTCACTTTTTTTTTTTTACATATCTGCTGATACGTTGTTAGTTCATGTTAAAATATGGTATGGTAATCCATACCACATCCGTAAGCAAGATAAATATATTCAACTGAAGTAGAATCAGAAATCAAGTTAATGGGGCTCAGTTGCAACTAACTGAAATGTGGAAGATGGTGTTTTTTTTTTTTTCCCCGAATAATACCATTACATTTTAATTCATTATAGCATCTTAATTCAATGAAAAATGGCTAATTTCAATAAAACCAAGTTGACGCTGATAGTGAAATCTTATACCTACAAAAAGTTAAGTCTCCTGGGAACGCAAACTGGGAGTGATACGTTGAATAATGAAAAGCTATTACCCCAAATGGAAACGTCTGCATGCAAGTGGAGGGGCTGGGATGATTTCACAGCCTCTCGGTCTTTCCCTGTTTGAGGAGCAAGACAACCTGCAACACCAGCATCTGCAAGGCAATTTAAGGGAGTTTCACACAGCCCTGTGGCCACAGCCAGTAAGCACTAAGGCTTCTCTGTTCCTTGGGAAAAAGCCAACTCCAGAAGAAATGCTGTGGGGCTGTGCTTTCCGAGAGAAGTAAGCTACAGATGGAGAGTGGGTGGCAACCCTGGCTCTCCACTACACGTGGAAGCCCACTCAGCCCACTTCCACGATCAACACAGAAGCAGGTGAGATCAGTGGAGGTACGTTTTGCTCAATTTCCTACACCTCTGATACAATCTGAATTGGATATTCATTGCTGTCATTCAAACTTCTCCCAAAGCAGCTGTTCTCTGTAACGTGGAGATCTTTTTTCCAGCAAGCTCCCAAAACGTAGGCTTAAACATACACCGCAATTATAATAATAATCTATTGTCAAGCCTGTCATTTTGCTAGAAGTACTTAATTCTGCATGGGTCAGCTGTCCTACTTCCAGCCTCCCAAGCTTGTGCACATAGCACACATGCAGTTGCAATCACCAAAGATCAGGAGGAGTCATTTGCAGAAGGGAAGGTGGAACTCTCATTCATGATCCCAGGAGCAAATGACCCCATCAGATACATTGCCAAGGTAAAATTATTCCTTAAAGCTGTAATAACAGCCAACCACTGGAGCTTATTTTAGAAGCATTTCATTAATACAACAGTATGAAAAAGAAAGGCTGAGCGCCATTAAAAGGGAAAATTGCAGCAGGCACGCACACGTTTGTGCAGCAGGAGTGAAACTCTTGCTTTCTGTCCAACACACGTGCAGCACCGCATCGTCATGCAAAGCCTTTACAACAGTGGTTCTGCATCTACAGACCTGGGCGCAGGGCCCCTGCAGGCAGCAAGGACTGTGGCTGCAGCATTTGCTGCCCACGCATGCACACGGGGAAAGCCAAAGACCTCCTTGCAGATGTCCTAAGCGCTGTCACTTTTCCTCTGCAGTATGGATGACAACCGTGACTTTATCTCCGGCTTCAAAACGCTAATAAAATCTTACAGGTATCTGTTGCTGCTGTTTCCCTTTACCTGATCCCTTCCTCCACCATTCCTACCGGCAGTGGCTGACGGAATAGGAATGGGAAGCACAGCTCAGCACGATCACACAGATTCTTACAGTAGTAAGGAAAGTGAGACAGTGCAGAGGATTTGGTGTTAAGCCAAGCTGAATTTTCTTCAAATAGACTGTGAGCCGTCAGCACAGAGTCAGTGAGATCTTGGAGGGAGCTGCGGGCAGTTGTCTGGGTGCCCTCTGTGCAATTCGGCTTAATAGTTCTCAGTTATGTACCTAAGTGTCCTGCACAAAAGCAGGAGTTGTAATTACTCCTCTGCCCTCCTCCCAGTATGTGCATCTATGGCATTTAACCTGTCAGACTTGGACACATTCACAAGTCACAGCTGCCCCCACCAAGGAGGAATAATGATTTACAGTAATTTTGAGATTATACAACAGTTATTTAGTCATTTTAAAGTACAAACGACTACTTTAGTAAGCTTACACGTAAGTTATTAGTGAGGTAGATAACTCCTTTGAAACAGTAATTTAATTACTCCCTCCCTTGAAAATACACAAAATCTAGCACACATAAAAGGAGGCATCTCATGCACTAACTTGTCCAACGCTTATAAAGACGTACAGAGACATGAAAAGATGCTGCTGGAATACGTGTAACCACCGAGTTCCAGAATAATAGCAGTCAAAAAGATAAGATATCGAGGATCTTCGCAGTCATTAAAAACTGCCAGAGGCCACATTAAAAAAAAAAGTTACTTTTCTCTGGACTCTATCAGTACATTGACTCGCACTCAGACTGCATGCTTTTCAGGGCCAGGATCATCTGGTTTGGATGCATGCTGCTCCACATGCCAGGCCTCTCACCCAGAGTTAATGCTCCTAGATCAGCTACTGAAATAACAGAATACTACAGATAAAAAAAGCACCAATTGCAGGTTTTAGCCTGTTTTCTTACAGTACATTCACACCACCACCTTCAGCAGTCAAGTAGGTTTGAACCACCAAACTCAGAGCCCCAAAGCCTGCAGCTGCAGCAGTAGGGGCTGAGCACGCACACAACCCACTCAGTCGGCTTTGCAGAGCGCACAGACAGCACGAGCAGAACCCAGCATGGGTGCATCCACACTGCGGGTCAGGTCAGCACTTACGGACCCCTTTTTCAGCTACCCTTTGAGGTACTCTGCAGTCTCTTCTCTGGAATGATGTTTTTCCGTCCCACGCCAAATGGAAGAGCCACAAGAAAAGTTGGGCAAAGGAGGATGCTGAAGGCAGAAATCAGAAATCGCTCACCTTAGGTAGAAATTTAATTCAAAGGGTGAAGAAAACAGCCTTTAAAGGCAGAAAAAAAATTATCATCTAGCTCTCGAGGTCTGTTCCAGCACAGTATTCATACTGCTACCCAAGTAGGTAAATCTTTTTTTCCCCTCCAGATAAGAGCACAATTTCCAATCTCTATTAAAATCCAGCACCAACGCCAGACTTATGTTTTTGGTAGGCTGGTTTAGAAAGAACATGAATGCCATCACTGCACTAATTCCACCCCCCTGCTCGCCCCCAAAAACCCACCCACAACATAGCCGAATTGCTCAGACAGAACTGCATAAATAATCCTGCGTAATGTAAAACACGGTTTAAGCAAGCAACCCCAGAAGGCTGTACTCCTGTGCTACATGCACCACGGAACCATTTCCTGGCTCACACACCACTTCTGGTGCCCACATGTTCCATCCCAGCCACCCACACCGAGCCGCTCATTGTTTAGGGCTGCCTACGTGCGCAACCCGTGACACACATGCTACACCAGCAACAGAGAACATGCACCGACTGCACCAATACCTATCAATCAATAGAAGAGCAGCCCATCAAAATACTGCTATTCTCTGAACCAAGGGAGCCAGACAGCTGGAGGCAGGTATGTTCCTCTAAAAGAAAATGCATGCTACAGTAAATACCCGTTCCTATTAACCACAAATGCCAGCATTAATGACCATGTAAGAATTTGGACAAAACACACATTTGTATAAATGTTGTCTTGAAGATAGGAAATACAGTTCAGCAGTAAGTCTTGAATATACAGTCTGAATGAAATGGGCAGCAAAATGTCATTCAGCACCCCCTGGGCACGTGGCACGCCCACACACAGGGCACTTCTCACTGCCATTTTGCTGCCTTACACTTTATAAACTTTGTTCTTGTTATTACGCTCTGCACCCAGCAGTAACCGGGAGCCCCGAAGGACTGCAGGTGACAGCACAAGGCAATACAAGCCGCTGCGTCCTCATGAGGATGGTCCTTGGGTGCAGTTCTGCTTTCATCACTGCACCAATACACAAAGACTTGCACTGTCCTCCAAGACAAGTGCACCCAGACTCCAGCAAGACCCCGAATTCAGCATGTCAAGGACTCGGTCAGGCATTCCCATCACCTCCCTTCACCAACTCCATCCCACTGCAGCCAAGCCTTGACTCATGACTCAGCCGTACCTCACACCAGGGAAAGCAAGAACTTTCACTGCCTTACTCAAACAAGGTAACTGCCCAGAAGTCAATAACTTTATCGCTGGAGATATTGTTGTTAATTGTCTCAGGGGCCCCATAAACTTAAATGACTCTCCAGATAAAGATCGGCAGACTTCCACGTGACATGGAACTCAGAGAGAGGCACCTCGGGAACGTGAGTCAACCACAGGTACACGGGGAACAGGAAGAGCAGTCATTGGAAGAAAGCATAGCGTAGTTTTTCTTGATGTTTTCATATTTCACCTTTATGGCAGAGAAACGCAGAGCTTACACAACTCATTTTGACACAGGGCCTTCATCTGCCACAGAGCCCAGAGCTCCACCTGCCAATGCCTTGCGAGTTTAGTTACTTTCAGTATCACTTCAAAGAAATTCTCTGCAAATGTTTTGTCAACAATTCTGGAAGCCATGTTTGAAATGATATAAAAACAAACAAACAAAGGCAGGAAGATAAGAAAATAACCTGAAGAGTTATAAAATAATTGAATTCGGCCGAGAACTTCGGGACTTGTTCAAGGAACAAATGCTGCCCTTCTCAGCTGAGCTGTACATGCAACTCGTACAGATTTGTAGTTTCCGGAACTCTGCAAAAGCATTACAGTCAGCACGACAGCAAAACAGCGGCTGGGTCGATCAGAGGAAGCTGAGAGCTTGCTATGTGTTTGAGGGCTGGTTTTTTAAAATGAAAACCTCAGGAAGGAGAGTTCACTGCCTGTGTAACAGTTCCTCCCAAGGTAATTTGCTACGATGCTAAAAATGGCCCCAGAATATCAGAGGAGAGATTTTATTTTATGATAAAACTAAAAAGCGTATAAATTACGGTTGGCAAAATAACCAAGGATAACGCTAATTTATGTAAATACATACTCTACAACACAAAGAAATATTCATTTCTGAGGAGCATATAATAAGATTAAAAATCCACTGATTAAAGCAAATAGCCTTTTTAACGCATTTCGGGTAAGATGGAGAACGCTTTTAAGACGAAACACAATCTTGCTAAATTCAAAATATAAATAAAAGAAAATTAAAGAATTAATTAGAAACAACAAGATGTATTTCTCATCACAGCCAAGAATACAAATCAGATAAGATAAAAAGGAATTTTATATCAAGTATTGTCTATCACCCACCTCATCTGCCTGTGTGATCGCAACTTCTGGGATTCTGCAGCTTCTGTCATCTTTTCATCTCCACGCCGAGCTTCTTCTGTTCCTCCACGAACTGAGGGATGCGAGGAACCACAGCCTAGCACTTCACCACCACGCTCCTCATCTTCTGGAAAGTCAACGCCGACTGAAGTCTCAAAGTCTTCTACAAAGGCTGACAGGGGCTCTTTGTTAGCGCCGCACGCACTGTCATAGGTTACCTGCGCTTCGTCAAAGGTCTGGTGTCTCAGGATGACAAACTTTGTTCCCTGCTGAACAAAGAAGAGACAAGACATAAAGGGCCTTTCAATAGGACACTGACTTCTTTAGCTTTGCCGTGAACTCTATTTGATACATAAGGGATCCTAAGCATGTATGATGCTGGAGACTATCGAGTTTCAAAGCTTTCACAGTGTCTTTCTCGGGGAAAGGATGCTGCAAACCAAAATTACTACAGCAACATTCATCCATTTCCACAGAGAAAGCCTTTACAGCAAGGGAAAAAAGAAACCTGCACGCACTCCGTATCAAATAAACAAGCAAGTCTCAGCAAGAGGAAGCGGTCTTTGAATGTGCTCACAACCACAAGAGCGGGAAGAGCTCCCAGGCCAGGCTGCGGCACCTCTCCCAACACGCCTGGTGTGCTGCTGCTCCCAGGCCGGCCATGTGGGGAACTGAGCCGGGCTGCTCAGGGCTGCTGGGGGATGCTGGCACAACCACTAAGCCCACCTTATCAGCACTGTGCTTATCTACACAATGCAACGCATCATGCATCCAGGTGACTGCACTGAATTCCTTCCTTTCCCAAATATTGGTCTCCCACTAAATTCCAGGCTTCAGCATGGGTGAACTCTCATCCCCAACACGCGCCATACGCCTCTGCATCCTGGAACCATTTATTGCTGCCCTTTTCTTAATGCAATCCAAAGGTGGATCCCGTGCAGCCCTGCAATCTAATGTTTATTATAAACAGAAATTATTTCATTACAATACTTACTCTACTTCTTTCTATTTATGGCCTTTAAATAAAATAACTTGACATTATTTTGTTTAATAAAAACTGGCAGAGTACGAGGGCCCAAGCAGAGCAGTAATGCAGCAGGAAAGGGAAGCAGCCTGAGATTCCAGTGACATCATGTTGGTTCCCATGAGAAGTATGGCTTTCAGGATTTACAGAAAAGACAAGAATGACCATGTAAAAGGTTAAAGTTTCACAAAATAAAGCTGTGTAGCAAATTTACATTGGTCAGCTGTATGCCCCAGTAAAGCCACGGTGATCACTGTGCAGTCAAAGACCAACATTTACATCTGTATTTGTAAGAAGTTCAGATCTTTGGGATCGTCAGACTTACCTCAAATACACCCAAACCATATGCTAAGGGAACTTCACCACAGTGCAATGAGTTCCCTCCTCAACAGCAAAGGAACAGCACGTTTGCTCCTGTATGCGTGCTGGACCCCAGGCCCTGCACCGTGCTTACAGGTCAGAAAGCAGCTGCGCCGATCAGAACCCGAGCACCAGGCGTTGATCTGCTGCGTGCTTTCATGGTACGGCTGGCAATGAAGACATGTCCTGACCACAGAGTCATTGCACACTTGGACGGTGCCCATCGAGTGCCTCCTCACGATGCTGCAACCACCCACTGAGCACTGCTGAGCAGCTACGGGGAGCCTCCTCACAGAAGGATGCCCTGCAAGCAACGCGATGCACAGCAGCAATGCAGCTGCAGCACAGTGAGCTGAGCGGTACGTGAACGACTGGCTTTGGCTACTTTGCTGATGCGGCAAGCTCGCAATTGGCAAGCTGCTGGCCGCAGAGGGCCTCCTTCAGCTCTGCAGTCACAAGGTTGAGCCGCAGCAGTGAGGAAGGGCTGCTCTGAAGGCAAAGCTTCCTGAGGAACTGGGGACAAACCAGTGCGGGTTGCTGCTAGGAGGTTTCCACCTCTCCTCACTCTCAAGTATTTAAAAGGTGGGTAAGGAAAGGAAATATTGATTAGAGCTGCGCAATGCTTGGCTCTTTCATCTTTAAAGAAACATCCTGGCCTCACCACAGAAAATTAGGTAACAGCTACAGCTTTACACTTGGCTGTAACTACGGAACAAAGTGGTAAGGGCAGCATCAGGGATACTTCAGTGGATAACGCATTAATTTTCCCTGTGCCAGAACCCCAGACCCACTCTTTTTGTAGTTCTAGAGCCTAAAAACACCGAATGCAAAGTGCTCCTGTGTCTGATGTCACACCTAACAGCCAGCAATGCACATCTTATCGGTCACCATCCCAGACAGAAGAGTCTTCAAACGGAAAGCCCTCTTTTCAGCTAAGCACCCACTCAGAACCCTCCTACCCACCAGCCGGTAACTCCGTGCAGTCGGAGCTCCTCCCAGCAAGCACCGCACACCCCACACCCAGCACCTTACCACACGGGCTGCCGTCAGCCGCATCCCAGGCTCGTGTGAGCACACGGTGCTGCGTTACGTACAGTGACTCCCACCACGTAACCTGCTCCGACGGGCGAGCCCCCACTAATACCAGCGGATCATATGCCCTTACATCCCTGCAACGACTCCATTTGCTGTCAGTTGTGTAACACGGGCAACTTTGTTACCAGCCAAGCGGAAACGACAGTGGGGGGAAATTCTGCGCAGGGAGTGTGACACGGCGCTGGAGAAGGAAGCATTAAATGAGAGTGAGAGGTTATAAGTCTGACAGAAACCTGATCTGTGTTCCCTAATTATGGAGGCTCACTTCCACAAAACTGACACAAATGTTAAGCCAAATTAAATGTTGTCTAATTAACTATCATACACAAGGCTTCAAAGCAGGATGTCTACATGTTATTTAGCAAAGTAACCGAACCTCCAGCGGCCGGCCGGCACGCAGGCAGCTGCTGCGCCCACCCCATCCCGCACCCCTCCCCGCAGCACCCATGGCAGCACCCGTGGGAAGCAGCTCCGTCTCCGCAGACGCTCAGTTTCAGGAGCTGGGAAGCGAGCCGGTGGGTTCTCAGAGCCGTTCTGTCCTCCAGGACCGGATGGTGAAGGGCTCTGGTTCATGCCCCAGAGGGAACAGCTGCGGCCGCCGTTTCCCATACAAATCACTTCTTATCCCATCTTAGCTTCCCAAAACATGGGTTTGTTTGTTTAGGAAGAGCCACGTTAAAATGCAACAGCCAAAGCACTGGAAAATTGATTAGTGAGAATTGGGGAAGAACTGCGTCCAGCAGCGGTTTAATGGCTAACACTGCCCGTACACAGCACAGACAGAGCCCTACTGTTCATGTGCTCCCAGAGCATGGTGGAAAGGCGAGCTACAAGAAAAGGAAAATGGGGCAAGAAGTGTGAACAAAGCCTTCAATTAACATAATTCCCGCTAATTGTTTTACAACTGTTAAACTGACTGTATGAAAGGCTCTGCTATTATCACCAGCTGTAGCCTCCCTCTTCCAACCCACCCTAAGCTTCCAAACACTCAAGTTACTCAAAAACAAATTGAACAGAACATTCAATGCGAAGCCAAGCTGTCAAGGCCCTCCCTTTTGCTTACTCTCTACCTATACCACGCACAAACGCCACCCTACAAGGGCCAGCCTTGCCCCGTTAGCACTTGCAACCGGTCCACCAAGGCTGGGGCAAGCTTACATGAAGCATTTTCTCAAACACCAGGTCACAAAATGTCTGGAACCTCATCCATAAGAACCACAGAGAGGTCTTCCCACCTTGCTGCACCCCACACTCCATCAGCAGCAAGCAAAGGCATGCAGGCATGCACTGTTAGCAGTGAGGGAGCCCATCAGCCAACTGCACAAGGCACAGCTCACCTCCCCATCCATTAGGTTCAAATTAACTTCCAGTGTTCACTGGAAAAGCTGCTTGAACCGAGCACTGCCAGCAGAACAAGGGTGAGGTGACGAGATGCTGCAGGGATCCTTTATTCTCTTATGCCCCAGAATCAGTTATCCCCTCACTGCTGGGAATAATGGGGTTAAAGAGGAAACTGCGCAGGTCTGAGCACCTTTATAGGTGGCAGCTTTCCATTTCTCAACAGGTGCTTAGCCAGAAGCACAGCAAAATTAAAAGAAAAACTATTTTTTTTCTAATAGATATTGAGCAGAATGGAACATGAGAAAGGAACAGGAACCAGCATGGGGGTGAGAAAACCTGTGGAGAAATGGACAGCAGAAAAAAGAAAACAGGGGTCTGCTTCAGAACCAGGCTGGCAGTTTGCCACTCTTACAGCCCCGAGGCTTCCAAGACCAACACGGACACACGAGCTCTCCAGAGCTGAGCACCAGCACACACGACCTGACTCGTCACACAAAACCATTAAAAAAATAAAAGCCTTTCTGCAAGGATCTGAGCGCTGCCCGTTGGCCCAGGCCCTGCGCTATGGCCGTGCCATGGGACCCCCTGCCCTGCGGCCCTCCGCTCACTCTGACCTAAGGAAGCTCTCTCAGGATTGCTGCGTGCCTTTTTCTCCTCTGAAGTCTGCCAGCACTCACGACAGCCTCACATTTTTCAGCGCACAGATTTAATTTTTCTTTTCATTTTAGAGAAACACACCCTAACGCTTAGATACCAGTACTCTCAGTTTACAATACCGTTGAAGCCTCCTTCAACTTCAGCTTGGAATTGCCATACGCAGCAGCCTGCTCACCTGTGCATTTGCCATTCCTGCACAAACGAAGCTCAGCTCTCCTTTTTTTTACCCCCAGCACAGATTTAACAGCCATCTCCAGCACCCAAAGAAGTTTATAACATTTCTACTACAAACTTATTTCATTCTGCAATTACCAAATAACATAATTGTTCTAATTATATATAAAGATTTACTGTAAATTAAGATTAAACTGGGCTGCTGAAATAAATGCTAATATATTTAATTGTGGGATGAATTATCTTGGCTTCCTTGCCATTCCTCAAGAGCAAGGCTTCCAGACGAGCATGACTGAACAACACCCCCACGCACATCCACCCAGGTGCACTGTGCAGCAAGCACAAGCAGCACTGAGCTCCAAGCGAAGGGCATGTGGTGTCCCTGCGTTGCTTGTCTTCTGCTGGGCAGCCACCTGCTTCCATGAGAAGGCCCACGTTCTTCACTTCGATGTTTAAGGTGGAGCTGACGAGCACTGTCACACTGCTGGTGGAGGGCAGGAGATCCTCCTGGAAGCGCAGACTGGAAGAGGGCAGGCTGTCACATTCTGCACTGCCAAAGATGGGAAGTCACAGCCCCAGCACAGCACAGGGCAACAAGAGACAGACTCCAAAGGGCCCTCTGCCTCCGCTCTGCCTTGCCCACTTCTTGTAGGGGATTGCCCACTGCAGCCTTCATCTCGTCTATGCTGAATCTGAATTCTGATCAAAGTTAAGCAGAGAAGCTAAGATGTGCCTGCCAAGAGGTAACCATCAAACCGCTTTTCCCGCCCATCTGGCCTCCAATTTGATCCCAAGTCTCCACACTGCAACAGCAGCCTGCATTTGCCAGCTCCTGATCTATGCTGTTAGCTTATTTAGTATATGTTAAAGGTAGGTACAATAAATTTGATTTGCAACCCATCACGTCTCATTTGCGTGATGAAGCCGTTACAATAAAACGCTTCTGACACATTACAGTGGCCTATGACATGATGCCAATGGAAAACGACATGCCCCACCATGCTGAATATGATACCATTTCTCTGAAGGACCAGTATCTCCTATCGGTTACACATTTGTCCAGGAAACAAAGGAAGAATAAACACAGATTAAAACACCTACCCTCTCAGCACCTTCCTCAACACCCTTTAAGACCAGCCCGGAGCTCAGCAGGTAGTGCCAAGGTGCTTCCAAATGCAGAGAAGTTTTTGCATATCTTTGTAAAGTAAAAACAAACCATTAGTTAAGTGTTGAAATGTTTCTATTTTGTACATATTTTGCAACTGTTCTTCCTGTATCACTGTCACAGCAGCCGTAACACTGCAGCAGAGGAGGCCGTGCTGTCAAATGGCACAGCAGCTCCACGCCTGCAGCACAAAGGAGTGCGGCAGCCCCAGAGAGGCCGTGCCCCGGCCACAGGGCTGGGCATGAATCAACACCAGGGCATCACGGGCGTGTGGCAGCTCCTGTTAAGAGACCTGAGTATACTTTGTAAGCATTAATGAATTAAGCGTCCAGTGCTTCTGCTAGAGGGAAACACTATTCTTCTTGTACGGGCTGGAAATCTGGGCAGAAAGAGGTTAAGTGATTTGTACGGGGTCACAAAATAAATCTGTGTAAGTTGGAGCAAAACTCATGTATTCTGTCTCCAAGTCGTGAGCTTTAGTGTGAGCCCATTCTTCATCCACCTCGGTCACGCTGGGGCTGGTGCCAGGATCACCAGATAACTGAGACACCGCAGCTCTCACTCAGCGGCCTCCACCGCCTTCTAATTCCTCATACTTCAGAAACACTCACATTTTCACACACTTTCTTCCACGATGAAGTTTTATCAGCCTGAGAACTTGCAGCAAGGTCAAAGTAATCATGTGTAGCACCCTGCAGAGCCTGGACAGAGGCTCCTGAAGGCCAGGCCGGTGAGGACGCCCCAACAACTGGAAAAAGTCCCCAGGAAAGCAGCTCAGTCAGCTCACCCACGTGCACCTGCAGGACCTGTGATGGGGATGAGCGAGCGGCGCTCGCTGCCCAGCAGATCCCAGGAAGAAGCAAACCCTGACACTGAAAAATATTTTGTTCCTCTCGCCAGCTCTTGTGATGAGATTAAATTAATTAAAGAAAATTTTAGATTGAATACCCAGGGCAAGAAACCAACTTCCTGATATTCAGATGTATTAAGCAATGTAATCTCCCAAAGGAAGCTGTGGAACCCATATTGCTCAGAGCACTTAAAGCCAGACAGGACCGAACAATCAGTTCCCTTGTCCAAACTGAGACAGACGATTTCTCACCTGTGAACGGGCGCTCTTCCAGCAGACAAGCTCCGTCTTTAGCAAGAGCAGTTCTTCCCTCTGTGCTCTCACAGACATGACTGGGCAGGTGCAGCCCGGGGAAGGCAGGGCTGCTGCCAGCATCCCACGGCCCCACAAGGCTCCCATGTGGGAGTGGGACACCGTCCTCCACGCCGAGAGGAAGGAAGGACACCCACAATAGGGTTCCAAACCAAAGTCTAAGAAGCAGAGAGCATCTTGCACTGGTAGTGCCCTGCTCACTGCTGTGTGAACACACCAGCTACGCAAGGCCGTGCAAAGACTGGCTCCTTCCCTGCACTTCCAGCACCGTGCAGAAACGCAGACCATGGGCACCACACACACCTGTTTTTGATTGCCTCGGACAAGCAGACCATGGGCACCACACACACCTGTTTTTGATTGCCTCGGACAAGCACGCTCTGCAGGGTTGTCCCACCTCAGCCCTGACATCTAGCTGTAGGGCACCACACCCAGCCGCCCTCTTCGCCAGGCAAGCAGCTCTACAAAGGGTCCCGCTTGTCCTCTCCCCCTCGGCACCCAGAACACTGTCAAGCCCTGCAGGCACAGCCCTGAAATTCTGAAATTCCTCTGCGTCCTCACGTGTCTCCTTGGAGCTGCAGCTCCATCTCAGCCCTGCTAATCACCTGCAGAGCAGCCACACCTGAGGCACGGGGCAGGGACTGGAACACAAACGCAGCTCACCTGGGGACATCTCCACCCACTCCAGCACACCTGTAGGCTGCCATGGGCCCAGAGCAGCAGGCTGGCCCACAAACACCCACCAGCAATCCTTCCCCCCCAAATCAAACCAACATCAAAAAGCAAACCTGCATGGCTTCAGCAGCACAGGTAGCCCAGTGATAAAAGCCTACTTGCGTGCACAGCCCTCTTCCAGTTCAGAGGCACCAGATCCGTTTCATTTTCTTAATTCAGGTTGGCTGTGTGATTTCAGCTATGTCCAAGTCTAGCAACAAATGTGTAATGCTTCCACCTTCCAAGCGTACCAAGTCGCTTTGCTATAATGCATCTGATGGGTCAAAGTCCTCCTAAATCACGCTCATCGTAAAGCGATACTGCCATCACATAAATTTAAGCCTTTTAGTGCAGGCCTTTCATCAACTCATAATGCTGTCCATGCCGCGAATGCTAGACACGTCAGAAAGCCTAATTGTAAGTTCAGGCTATGAAATGCTCGTTTTTCTCTTCAAAACTCTTTTTATCACTATTTCTTGTTGCCCTATGGTGTATATTGATTTTATATATTATACAGCAGGAGAGATAATTGTGCGCAAAGAGCTGCGTGTCATTTAGGAAAAAGGAAAATAAATAAATCTATTTGGTGATAGCAGGAGACGAGCTGAGAGAATACATGGCAATCCCGGTAGAAAAACACACACCAGTTACAGGCTCTGCTGTAATCGTAGCAATTACAAAAGCAGTCACTAGATTACAAAAATGCATCATTCAATCTCATTCCTGGGGACTTTTGTCGGACATGTGTCTGAACTATATTCTAGCCTTCATTCTCCATGTGCAGTACATCTGAAGGTGGGTGTCCCCTTTGTCAGCGTATCATGAAAACTGTACCAGGTGGCTAATCCTCCTTAGGGAACTTGAACCTTGGCAAAGCATCTACCAGAGTCTGAACAGATGCTTAGGCACTCATTAACCAATTCATTTCATCGTCACACACGCTACGCCAGTGTAACATTAAGAGCCTAACCACCCTTCCTCCCCACCCCCAAAACGGAGAGCCGAGACTGAAAATCTGCCCTTCATTTGTTCAATATGGCCTAGGTTTGTAATGCAAGTTTAAGTTTTCCAACTGTCTGGAAACATGCAGATCAGCAACGCAGCACAGCATGAACCCAATTTCAGAGTTTTCAGAACAGTGGGATGCACTTTTTGAATGTACTTTTGTGGTCCGGCTTCCCTATTTATAATAAAACAAGTAGCAGTAGGAAGCCCCTCTCTCCATGGGTCCAATTCTGTAACCGCAGTTAGATGAGTTGTCATCCTTATTGTATTGACAGACTCATTGCTGTAACATCATGCCCTGCTGCAGAATCAGGCCCTAAAGACCGCAGAGAGCTTGAGGAGGACTTGAACCTTCACTTTGCCCTTCAATGGCACAGTGGGTTTAATGACATTAGCAGATACCCACGGACTCAGGATCTGGTTTCAGTTGAGCAGGAGAAAATAGAAAAGAAAGGAAACACACAGAACACAAACCCTAGAAGAAATTCAGGGGAGATCGACCACACTGCAAGCTTGTGACCTCCTGCGTGCGTAAGGCTGGTCTTAGAGAGAGCATCAGAAGGAACAGCGAGCAACCTTGGCCTGGCCTCTTTCAGCTTTTGTTTTAAGGTAGAGGTTGGTGGCAGAGCAGCGTGCGGCATATCTCCAGAGAGGACCTGACACAACCTGCAGCAGAAAGGGGCGCTCTACCCTCAACTGGACAGGTGAGGAACCAGGCATGGCCAGGGCCCGCCTCTGCTTTTTACAGCACCGGGCACAGAGACGGAAAGGAAAGATGCCCCCTGCCCAGGAAACGCCCCAACCCAAAGCTCCTCATCGCCGTGACCCCGGCCGTACCTCAACACCCTGCGGCCAACGGGCGTCCACCCGCGGCCTCGTGCAGCACCACCTGCCGCTTACCTGAGAGCTCCCGAAGGGCCGCACGCCGAACAGCCCCAAGCGCTGAGGTGCATCTCCGGGAGAACCCGCAACCAAAGCCCAAACCGGGCCGCGGCCGCCGGGCTGAAGAAGAGCCGTGAGTTCCACACGGCTCTGCCCGCACCGCCTCCCGCGCGGACGGGCCGCACCCCGCGGCTGGGCATGGCGGCCATGTTGCGCGCAGGGCGGCGCCGCCACGTGGCGCTGCTCCCGCCCGGCCGGGCGTCATGGCGGCCCCGAGCAGCGCCGTGCAGCCACGCGGCCGGTACGGCGAGCGCGTGCCGGGAGCGAAGCGCGTCTGCAAACGGCGCGGCAGCAACTCCGGCCGATGGCGCCTTCTGGGGCAACACGGCCTCAAATACACCGACAAGCCGCGCCGCGCCCAAATACCGCTTTTTTTATTCAAGAAACACGGGCGGCTTCGAACTGCCCTCCTTCCCCTCCACCCCGAGAAGGAAAAAAAAAAAAAAAGGCAGAGAGCTGAAGTGATCGTGCTTTATTCCCGCTGAGCGCAGCGCCTCGCGACGGGCCGCGCGGCTCGGAACAAAGGCGGCTCGGAGCCGCGCACGGCCCCGCACACCGCGCCCGATCGCCGTGCCGAGCCGAGCCAACCCCTCGGGCCCTCGGCCATCCGCCAGCACCGCTCGTCGGAGCCCGGCGTCCGGCCTCTCACGTCGTGCCGCTACTGGAAGCGCTCCTGCTTAAAACCCAATCCAACTTCGAGCAAACGAGGGTCGGCCCCCGCGGCGCTGCGCCGTTTGCCCGAGCGTTTGTGCCGCGAGCAATCAGAAGCCTAAAGGCGGGGCGCAAAGCGTGGCTGCTGGGATTTCAACTTGCGGATCTCTTACAAACGAGTAATGCGGTAAGACTTGCCGTCCAATGAGGTGTCTTATTGAAATATCCCAGGCTGCTTCACTTGTCACAGCTGTCGTTTCAGCCATTTGCACTTACGCTGCATTGCTTTCATTACAAAAATAGAAATTTGTGTCCTAAGTGCCGTTACGTTACTAATGCTAAATATTTAATTCCCCGGGGCTCTAATTATGGTTGAGCACTGGCAACACTGATTCTACTTTCTAATAACAACTGTAAAAGCAATTTGAGCATTTTTCAATTAATTAAATACATAGCGTACGAGTAACCTCTTGTCATTTTGCCCTCCAGGACCTGTGCTAATTTGTGTGGAATAAAATGTTTTGAAAATTAACTGATATTCCAGCCCGATCGTTGTTGTTCTATTAAATTACGGCCTGCCATACGAGCCTGGTGTAATGGCTGCATACGGCACAGCTTCCTTATTTATGATGGGGTAGCGGTTGGTTGGAAAAAAACCACCCACCCAACACGCTGCTCGAGCCATTTCCAGAGGCCGTGTTCACCAGGCCTAATTAGCAGGAAGGAGGTGGTCTGTGGGTGCTATCAGCAGCAGACTTAGAGCACGGCGGCTCTTCAGCTGTGAAGCACGAAGCCTCTCCCCGCTTTCCAGACCTCGCTTTCGCCTTCTTTCACATCTGAAATTAAAAGTGTTAATTAAATGACTCTCTCCTGTAAAACTCCCGCGGATTAGTTGGTCGTTTACACTTTAGCACATAGGAATCGACTTGCGGTGTTAAAGCAGCACACAAGGAGTTCGGAAACCAAGTTTTCGTCTTCAGCTCGCAGAGCCCAGCCTGTCGGATGGATTTACTGGGATACAGGAATAGCTAAAAACACACAGCTTCTCAGTGGCACATTCAGATACAAAGCTGGTTCCTACCGCATAGGCTAACAACACGCTAAAATTAATAGGAGTATATTTTCAGTTTATATAATGCAGCCCTAGAAATATAAAACACCCGTATACCACTGCATCGTAAGCATCCCAGTAAGGAGCAGGTTTTGGGGGGTATTAATAGTGCTAATAATTATAACACTTTCTGTAAAGAATTAGCAAAAAAAAACCCAAACATCTTAAAAACTTGCCCACATTTTTTATTCGTAGCCACCGAATCGTATCCTTTCAGCACAGGCTTTAATATTGTGTTTTATTATGCTTTATGGTATGCAATAATAGTAAGTCAAACATAAAAAGTGCTTAGAGCTTTACAGTTTAAATGTCCCCAAATGCGGAAATGAAAGCATGATGGCCTTAAGCCAAATTACAGTAAGAGCAACGTTTTTGCAACCACACAAAATACAGATGATACACGGTGCTACTAAGAATTTAATGTTGCCAAAGCATTTCTTACCTCTCATTAAAGAACACTGCCATACTGGGCTTTCCATGCAAAAGTTGTCCGTGATTTAATTACAACTATTTTAAAAGACTTTGGGGAAAAAAAAACAGCCACTGCGCTGGTCAACAGTGTGACTTCCTCTCTCTCAGCACGGAGATGGAGATGGCTGTGCTTTAACCTGGAAGCATTCAGAAAACAAGAAACAGCACGTTTGCAGCAGCAGCACCTGCCTCCCCTGCTGTGTCCCTTCCCACTGATCCCAGGCACACAGCTTCCACCCACCTGGCACTGTCTGGGGCTGGCAGAGGTGTGGCTGCTGCTGATGGTGTCAGCCCCGTGCTGGGCTTGCTCTAAGGAGTCACAGCAGAAGAAGCTGGCCTGATGTTTTCCACACCTGCCCGCTCCTTCAGGAAAGCACTTTGCACCCGTACCTACCTAAAGCACGCTTGCTGATAAGGCTGCGTGCTTAGCTGTGTGCAGCTCTGCTCATCCACTTCTCACTGCAGCCCAGAGGAGCAGAGTGTGCTTGGCAGGGCGCTCTGCACCACGAGCTGTGTGAACAAAATGCATGCAAAGTGAGCTAAAAAATGGCTTGATATTGCGAGCTCCGTGTTTGTGAACTCTGCTTTAAACACAGACTCGTAGCTTTAAAAAAGGAACGTTGAAGATACTTCTAAGACATGAGCTGTTAATAGGAAAGGCAGGCTGAGTGCTCTCAGACTTCAAGTTGTTCCAGTATGCTGGAAAAAGAAAGCAAAGGAAAGGAAATGGATCGCATCACTAAAAAATGACACTTGTCCAGTTTGAGGGATTTCGTGTACAGTGCACTTAATCACTGCGTGCTGCAGTTATGAGTCTACTTTTGTCACAACTTGTAAGGCATTCTGCATGAAGAACATTGCACTCATCATTTAAAACAAAACCAAGTCTCCAATTTACGTTACATGAGATTCCTCGCTCGCTACACCAAACTCTCAGACACTGAGAGCAGCAAGTCAAACTAAGTAGGATTGCATTTCAGTTTAAATAAAGAAACCAGCTGCAGGATTCCTCTGGCACCGAGCAAACTCTGATCCTCAGTCGGCATTTCAACACTATTTTTTTCTCCAGATAAATAGAAACAGAACATACAATTACTGTCAAGTAAAAGTGCTCGGGTCTTCAGCATTTGTGTGCAGGTGTGTCCATGAAATGTACATATACAGAAAAAAACAAGGGCACGAGCAATGTATCGCAGTAATAGTTCTCTTCCTCAAGACAGTTTTATTTAACAGTGTAAAAATTGAAGTTCTCTTTACTCCTATTAAAAGTATCTCTACTTGCCTGACTGGCAATAAATCCTGGAAGCATTCTGCTCACATACTGGGTTTTAAAGAACATGCAGCATGTGTCAGCTCCAATAAAAGCGGCGCAGCTCTTTAATTACCCCGTTCACCCAGGAGCTGCTTTAACAAAGTATTTTTCCACACGTGTAAAACTGTAAAATAAAATAAAATAATCAGTCATCTGTGTGCAATGACTACTCGGCATCTAACAATAATGGATATACTGAAGAATAGAAATGTGAATTATGCCAAGCCTGTAATGCTCAGTGACTGACTACAAAGCACTTGTAGCCGGCGTTAAGCTTTTAAAACTCTAACCCTAATCAATCATAAACGTAGAAATAAAAACTTTGTGGCCTTTTGTGAAATCTAAAGCACTGCTGCACAACTTGAAATAATGTTTCTAACTTCTTCTGAATCACACAGCATTCTTCCCACGTCAAATATGTTCTTCTGCATGAAAGCAGGCTTGCACATACACGTCAAACCGTAACAACACCCCTCTGAACACACGAGCTAATTATACCTGGCATTTGGGACCTCACCGATAACGTATTGCTTGCCTGAGAGCAGAAGATACCCAAGCCGGCCAAAACCAAAGTTGCACAAGATTCAGAAGGTGAAGTGCAAACAACCGCTTCCCTTTTGCAGTGCCTGCGCCCCTGAGCCTGCTGCCGAAGAGCCACTACCATCTCCCCAGGCTGCACAGAACTTTGAATCGCACGACTTGCATGCATTTATTTCAACCTGGGTGACAGCACAGCAACAAAAAGCCCATTAAGAAGAAAAAAGGCAGATAACCGGATGCGATCAACTTGCGACCGCTTTTTTGTGATGCGTTAGTGAATGGGTGCCAGCTAACTAATCTAAGCAGAGAACAAACCTCATTTATACACAGCAGGACGCTGTCAGATTATTTTAAACCTAATAATTATTTCTAGCAATGAGGCGACGTTACACTTTGCAGCAGTATACAGAAGACAGTTGCTCTGAAAAAAATTCATGTGCTGTCTTGATTAATTGGCGCAGGGGTGGATGGATGGAGGAAATAAACCCACCTAAAGCCAAGGAAACAGCACACTCCTTGGAACCAAGCGTTGAAAAAGGCTTGATTGTAGAAGAGAGAAGACTTGCCAAATTAGTTGGTTTTGTTCCACTTGTCCCAAATGTTTTTGTTGTCGTTTTTAAAGAAAGGGCTTAAGAAAACATGCCTAGCAGTTCAGCGGGAGCTGCCGTGCCCCAGCTCTTTGTTACACTGAGGTACCTCCCTCTCTTCTAAGCCAAAAGCACGACTAAGGCAACTCAGCCTGAGCCCAGGTGTAACAGAAGCCACAGAAGCCCGCAAGGAATTCTTCCACCCCACTCAGCCATTTGATCAAGCATGCACATCTATGAAACCGTTTCGCATGCCTTCAAAATCCCAAAGTGCTAGAAAATCTACTATTCCTTTTCTGATAATTTCTAAAATACTCATTACTTTTATTAAAAACCTGCACCTTAGACATTGTCAGTAGCTGATCTTTATCCTCATACACTGTCAACACATTGCCTTGAAAATGTTTTGCTATGTCTGCAATATGAAAACAGTGTCATAAAATCAACCGCTGCATTACAGACATACAGATTTTTGTCAGGAACGCCTTTTATTCAACCAAGATTGAACTCAAGTTAAAGGAGTTTGAAAGTAAGAGTAGAATGCTATTCAAGAAGGCAAACTGTACTTTGTCCAACGTATCTGTGGTGAACATACAGAGAAATCGTGTGTTCGTAATAATAAAAATAAATCATTAAATGCCTGGGATCCTGACATATTCATACAGAACGCAGCAAACACTGAAGAGCCAGAAAGTCTAACCAGAAACCAACCTATTATTTGGTGTATTTATAAGAAAATACATATATATATACACACACACATATATCTGCTCCGAAATTGTACTTTGTTTTCTTTTTAGTGCTACATAAACAATATGACAGTCTTAACCATAATACTTGATCATTTTAAGTGCTTGGACATAAAATTTTACTCACTGGCATAACGTAGCCATGACAGTGCTCTACATAAGGCAGATGTTATTTTACAGTACTGGTTTAATTATGTATAACTATATGGTATTAACACTTGACTAGACAAAAAGGGTGGTTAGAAAGCCACAAGTATTTCATTAAGTATTTTAACACAGGTATGACAATGGCCCACATTAAGATGTGAGGATTCCAGGCTGTCTGAAGGAGCTCTGCAGGCTCAGCCCTCAGCAGCCACAGATGTGTCAGCAGTCCTTGGGACATGGTGCTTCACTTCTGAACACAGAGAGCTCAGCAGGGGCCTGACCTCAGGCTGCTGTCACAGCACTCAGTCCCGTGCCTGGAGCCTCCCTCACCTCCCTCCCCTTCACCTTAGAGGCTGCATTAGTGGCAAACTGAAGATTTTGAAAACGATGTGGTTTGCCTCCTTGAGCTACACATGCATTGAGCACTGCCCTGCAAGGAGAGGCTAACATGATTAAAGAACAGTTTGATAGATGAGCTCAAACTTTTTCCTCAATGTATAGCAGCGCATAGCCACATTAACTGAAAACCTGGCAGGAAAGCCATAGGTGTCACACAGTCATATCACAGCTATTATTTCTTCTCATGCACAATTTTTAAATACTAGCCACTCTAAGTTTAAGCACAGTCCCCAGCCTGGGACTATCTGCCTTAGTCTTCAGAATGCCCAAGTCTCATCGAGGCTGGGGAACAGCTTTGGTCTGAAGGTACCGAGGTACGGCAGCGCTGCTGAGGATAAACCAGCCAGGGGAAGCTGTTCTCTCCTGCACAGCAGTGCCATGGTGCTATCCCTGATGTGCACCAAGTTCTCCAGATATCATACATTATTTTCCTCCCTTACACATGGCACGCGAGACAGGCCAGTGCATACCTCCTCATTCTTTTGCTCAGAACCAATTAAAAGGTATCAAATGCAGCACCAGCTGAGGTGGAAGCTCAGTCCTTTCTGTGACTGAACTGAATTCCTTTCATCTAGCAGTGCCCCAAGAGGAGACACGAGCAGAGTTGCCGCTCTCAGGTTTCTGGCTGCTCAGAAAGCCTCTTGTTCTTTGTCTGCCCAAATCCTGTTAATGGGACAGCACCTACAATCCACAGTCTTCATGCAAAAAAATGGACAGGTTTGAAGGAATGTGTGCTGGTTTTACCCAGAATGCCTCCAGTACCAAAGATCATCCATACTGGCATGGGGAACTTGAAGAACTTGCATGTCTTCCTGGATTCCTGCCCTTACTGCAGGAATCAGACAGACCAGCAGCAGTCAGTAGGCAGACAGGCTCTGCTGCAGAGGCAAGAGCTCTTCCCTTTTCTCTAAAAGCTGGTCAGGACACCAAGCATCAAAAGCCTTCTTCCTAGGCATGTAGTGGTTAAGGCCACCTCTCTGTTGAGCGTGTTCACACAACAGTGTGTTTGCTAGATATGGAATAATCTGTACCATTCAAGCATCTTTACCACAGAGGATTTCCCTGAAATCACCATCCCCTGTTAGCTACACACACTCACACCACCTCTCTCCACTCACACTGAAGAGTACAAGTCATAGAGCAAAGGTTTACTTTACATTATCCAGTACGTCTCCGAAACACGAATATTACACACAACATAGCTTCACCGCTTTCCAACAGGTCAAATGTTTACCTTAGAGAAACAGCTGCACCTGCTGAAAACACCAAACCACCACCACCAGCTCCACAACTCCCCTGTTGGTGACACCCCTTCCCAGGCAAGCCATTGATGCGGCTGGTCTGTGCGCTTCCTGCTCTTCCATCAGAATGACCCAGGCCAGCAGTAACCAGCATGTGATAACCTGATCAGCTTGGGCTGAATTAATTCTGGGTGTGCTCAGGAAAACAGTTCAACTTCCTTGTGTAGTGGGAGCAATGACCTGCAAGAGAGCAAGCAAGTGTGCATGAAGCATCCTTTTTAACCAGCACAGCCGCTGACAAAGGAGGCTGTATCTCTTGCCTTCTCTGAAGTTAATCCCAGTGGTTTAAAGCAGACTAGTGGAGGGGAAAAAAAACAACACAAAAACAATGACAACATATACGAATCTGAAATGACTCTAAAATGCAACTCCAAGGACATATTAGTTCAACTAGAGTCAAAGTATAAGCCAGATGCAATAGGTTGAGTTATAGTTGAAAAGACTGCGCAGTGAAAGTAAGAGTTAATAATTCTTGATTTGGCATAACATGACATTGCCAACAGTTTGTCTCTCCTCCCAAGAATTGTGTTTTGGCAACGCACATATTCACAAAATCATTGCACAAGACACTTGCAACTGGGGGGAAAAAAAAAGCAAAGAAAGTAAAGCATCTTTCTTTGTAATGCTGTCATCCGGAAAACTAAAGAAGGTTTTACAGAGCGGTAAAATACACTGATCCACACATGGAAGGACAAACCCTGGTTCGTTCCCTGTTTGTTCAAGAATTACTAAAAAGAAACACTTTGCAGGAGGCTACGGCAACAGTAATTTAGACAATAACAAATTGAGTGCTGTAAGAATAACTGTTTCATTGGGAAAAAAAAAAAAAGAAAGGAACTCTGGCAAGCAAACTTCTCACATGGCATTCAACAGGCTTTCAAATAAATGAGTGAGGTATGCAAGTTCAATTAGTCCAGAAATAAAGACCTTCCAGCGGTTTACCATAATGACAACATTGTATAGAAAGATACAATAACTCTTTGTATCCTAAAAATTGTCAGTTTCATTTTACAAAGATAACTTCCAAAAGCATCTTGTCATGACGATCGAGTTTTGAGGTAAAAAAAAAAAACAACCAACAACCCGTCATTTGATAAAACGATGAAATTAACTGTCATGAGAACCACTTACGCACTCCTCTTTCCTGCTATCCTTCTCATCTTGGCAGCAACTGATAAGAAGATTTCAGGGAGGTTTGGTCATCGACAGCAGGATCTAGAAGAGAAAAAGTTTTACATACAGTTAGTACTCTTATTCACAGCTTCTAGTTACTGCATTTCACTAGCTTGCACTTAATTAGTTTCCTTCTGCCAGTGACATGAGCACAATGGACAAACTGCTTCATACAAATCACTGTTCTCTGCTGCAATTACACCTTACTCCGTAAAAATATTGCCTCTTAGTATTGTATTCAGAGGTAACATTTACATGGCCCTATGATCTACCGACTACAAATTGTTAACATCAGCCAGTAGGAACCACACATCACTCATTATCACACAGTTCATTACTTAGGGCGCACGGCTGAACGCGAAGCTGTTACGCTGCTATGTAACTTCTAAAAAAAACACATCATGGAAAAAAGAGCAGAAACAGATGCAATGGCTGTCAGAATTGAAGAACTCCCACAGCACGTTTTCCCAACACCATTACCTGAGATTTTGTTTAGCTAAGCAAGCAGCTTCATGGACTGGTCAATGAAAAGACCTGAGCCTTGTATCCCTAGAAGACTGCAGGACAACAAGCTTCCAACAAAGTAATTGGATTCCCACATTAAAGCCATCACAGTGCACCTCCCGATTTCTGCAGCTCACAGCAGATCTCTAGTTGGCTTCTGTTTTCTCTGCCTCCTGCACACCAGGCACCTCGCATCAACTAGCCTTAAGAGGCAGCCGAGTTCTTCGCACCAAGAACACCTTCATGCAAACAGCTTCTGCCTTTTTCCACCTTTCTTTCTCCAGCCCATGCTACCATGCAGTCACTGCACTGACATAACAACTGCACTTTCTCCTACTGCCCTGCAGCAGCACATCCGCTGATGTGATGATGGGAAGAGGGGGTCTTCATCCCCACAGCAATCTCGCTGCCTTTGGACAGCAACTTGCTCCCTTTTTCATGCTGAGCATCGTAAGGACAGAGCATATGGTCCTTCGAAGGGACATCAAATAAATATGACAGGTCAGTGCAATCATCGTATTGAGTGAATTCAAATGATGCCGTATCTAAAATGAAGTGTGTGCACGTAATAAAGATTCAAACGACAAAGCCCCCTACCCTTTATCCCTCTTTGAATTATTTATGAATTCTGCAACTCCAGCTGTTGCCACCAACCCAAGGACATTACCTCATTCTGGGAATGACATTTCATACTAAAACGTAAGTTAAAACAAAAAGAAGACATTGCAGCTTCCTTAAAAGGAAAAAAAAAAAAAAGAGGAAAGCATAATGCCTCTTTCCCCAGCACTGAAAATATCAGCAATCAGTTAAGCTCTTGTTTCTCAACTTGTTTCCATAATGCCAAATACAGATTTCAACACTCACGCATTTGCTCAGCCGTTCATTTTTAACCACAGCAGTTAGGCTAGATCCCTCCAAGCACCTTGGGTCCCCCTCACTGATCTTTATGGCTCTCTCTTTCTAACAGCTCACCATACACCACGTACCCCCATACCGACTGAAAGCTTCTAGAACATAACGTGGTCTTCCTAAAAAAAAGCTAATATTCTATATGCAAGTAAGCCTTTCGTAATGAAAGACTTGTGTTTTGCATGTGTTAATTATAAAAAGAAAAAACAGCAATGTCAACACGTGAAGTTTAGGGCACAAGGAATAGATTTCAACTAGCTGGGCCTTTTAGATTGGCAAATTCCAGATGGTGTTGACCACTTCTAGACCACTTTTACTCAGCGCCATGACACATTAGTCTTTAGACTTCAAACAAAGCGGGTGGAGTCGGGAGGTGTCAGGGAGTTTGATTTCTATCACCTACATTTCCATGTCCTCCCCGCATCCTGCACCATTTAGGGACGTACGACCCCTAATTATGAACCCAAACCTATGTACAGTCCTGTATGGCTTAACTGTCGGCTCTTCTCTGCCACAAATTAGATTACTTCATTTTTACCCATTAGCTTTATTTCATAGAATTTTCTCCCTTACTTTCACCTAACTGAACTGAGTTTACGTTCTGCTGGTAGGAGATTCCAAATGCTACCAACGAGCATTTGAGATTTGGGGGTTTTAGTTTGTTTTCTCTTTCTTAGTCACCTGAAAACAGCCTAGCAATTGCAGCAGTTCTAATGCTAAATGGAGACATGAAGAAATGTAAGAGCTTCCAAGTTCCCATCACCAGAAATCTCCGGTATCACCCACAGAGCTCACAAGCCATTTGTCAGCTTCCTGCAGCCAAGAACGCACCGTTTGGCCTTAGTGCCAAGTACGTCGTTCAGGCCTGAACCGGAATGCCATGCAGGCAGGTATTTAACAAGCAAACACGTCTTGAGGAAAGGCAGCAGAACAAGCCACCTGGCTTGCAAGTGAAACAAGCCAGTGACATTCAAGAAAAGCCCACTTTGGTTCAGCAGGACCTCCAGCAGTATCTGCTTTTGTTCAGTTTGGCATCACTGAGCTCATGCAGTGTTATCCAGGAAAAGCAGATGTGGTTAAAACAAACATTTATTTGCCCTTCGGACTGCAATAGATCTGGCACCCAGCCCCAATCTGTCTCCCTCTTCCTTGCTACTGTGGGAAAACTACCCAAAGAAGGCCTTCCCTTCCCACCTCCTGCTGCCAGCCAGAAAAAACAGAAGGAACAGGAATACAAAGGACAGTCAGACAGTTTGGGATGGCTAAAACACTACTGATCAGTTTAATGCCTCCAGTTGAACCCCAGCCTGCGAAAGCCCCCGGTGAGGTTATTACTCTCATCATTAACGACTCACCAGTGCCCTGCAGACCCCTGGCGATACGCACAAAACCTCTCAAACTAAACATCCTTCTGCAAATTAACAGATTACAAAAAACAGGAACATCTCTCAGATTGCAGGGTTGGCATTTAATGCACAATGCCACAGGTTCTCAAGTGAAATAACTTTCTAGCTGTGCTAGAGGATGGCATTTGCAAAAAATCACGTCTATTGCAAGATATTCTTCTCAAGATTTTCACAAGCTACCTGGATGCAACTGAAGTCAGCCCTCAGAAAATAAGGAATGTCATCTTTGTGCCCAAACACCCTCACTAAACGCTCCTGGCTACAATATTGTTTCATAATTGACGCATTACACACAAACACCACCAAAATGTTGTTTGGTGCAAGTCTGCATTACATAGCTACTGCTACCCAGTGTTTTTGCAGTGCCTTCCTTCCCAGTGTTACACAGTGCTCCCAAATACAAATGACAAATTGATCCTTTCCTATGATAGCTTTTCGAGCATTCAATATTTTTAACGTTAAGAAAATTGCACCCCAGCGTGGTCTTTAATCTAATCCTTACCCTGAACAATTGAAGTACATCCGTATTAATCTATTAGATGCTTTCCCACACCACACCTATGGCACTGCATAAATTACTGTAATATAAATGAATTACTGCTCGAAAATTCTCATTCTGTAAGGAACATGTGGTGTTACAAGGCACCAGAAAGAAAAATGTGCACTACGGTAACTAAGTTTTATAACACAGTATATCTAGCTTCTCATAAACCAGCTATTCTAAATTGTTAAAGGATGAGAATATTAGACTGATCATATAGAACAAACATCAATATGTCCGAGAAGTCAATAATATGAAATTAAATCTACAGTTTATTTAGATACATTTCCATGCTCACATATGCGGAATCCACTTTAAAAACGCCATTAGGCTAGCTGAAGAATATTACTGCTAAAGACATTAACACCAGCAGTAATTCTATCTCTGTCCTGGATAACTTGCATTTTTCTCTTTAATCATCTGATCTGCTGAACTAAACAGAGGAAGGAACTTGGAGAAAATAAGCAATCAAGCAAGCGCCAAAAAACCAGCAGCTACGTTCTTCGCGCTGCATATTGCTACTGCTTAAGTACGACTTGTTTAAAGCTGCACAATTGCACTACCTAACAGTAAAGAATGAAAAGCTTCTTGCTACAAGCTAAAAAGAAAGTCTTTACCATGCTCCTTGAAGAGCTCATTTTCACATTACTCAGGCTTCATTATGCTGAATCAATATTCGTTTAGTCACTGGGGTTATTGACATATTTTAAAATAAAAGTATACCCTTCAGCTACTGCACTCATTACGGGTAATTTGTCTTGTCAGGGAGCAGGGAATATTATCCCAGTCTTTCAGGGGCTGACAGCCCATGGAAATACCTCCCCTTGGTTACAACTGTAAATAATTTTAAGGTAAAATATTGAAAAATCAATGACTGTTTCCTGCAATCTGTCACAAACAAATCAATCATAATCTCCGCAGCCACAGAGTATGATTCGAAGGAGATGAGAGCAGATGAAATGAGAGATTCTAGCCAAGAATTACAAAATCGCTTCACATAATGGTGTCATCATTTAAACACTTAGCAGTCACTGCAACTGCCACTCATTACATCCAGTTGGGCAGAACCCCAAGGAAGAGGAGGGAAAACGCCACTGCCGTTATGCAAACAAACACTGTATTTAAACGGCTGCACCTTTAGCAAATAGCACAGAAATCACAGTTCGGCTTGTCTCTCCACAAAAGCTCTAAAACGCTTTTCTTTCTCAATGGGAGGGTCTCCATAAATGAGCCTCTCGGAATGTAAAGTGTTTTAAAACAAAAAGTAGGCTTCCCAAAAGGCAGGCGGTGCTATCTGGTACTACCGCTGCTTCTAAAAATATTCCCATCTCCTTCACTCCAAATTGCTCCTAACAGAATTACACATCAAATTCTCCAGAGATCGAGAAAGGAAAATTGTCTGGAGTACCTTTGTCTTTTAAAGACCAACAAGGATTTCAATGCTTCTTTGTCCTCTCCATATCACATTTCACATCTAATTTTCATTAAGCGCACACCAACTCAACTTTAGCATAGGTAACCACTGCAGAATACGGGCCATGGGGGAGAGAGTCATAACCTACATAAATTAATTGACAGTGTATTTTCAACTCGCGCTCAAAGAGATTAACAGTTGTGCATGGAATTACATTTGTATAAAGGATCAATTTATACATAAAGAATTAATCACTGTGCGGTCAAAATGCTATAAACTGCTCTTTGTAAATGTGAATCATTCTATTTTGACAGAATACTGCTAATACTCGGGCCGAAATCATTTCCTCGTTCACTCCCCACCTCAGCCCAGACTGCAGTTCCACCCTGGCACTGCCGTGCACCGGGCACCTCTCTGCAGATCGGCTACGATAAAAAAGCAGCAGACAGGACGCAATTGTTGTCGTGCAACTGCAACAGTGGGCCAAAGCCTTGTGCTCCTTGCACAACCAATTCCCAAACGCTCATGGAGTGCTTCACTTTAGAGCCTATAATTTGAGCTCTTAATCTTTAATGTGCAGAGCTCGTTATCACACATTCATTTTAATCACATTAACCTTACCAACTTGTATTTCCAAGTATTTATCTTGCAACTGTAAGACTAAGGAAAAAAATGCAATCAAAAGATGGAATTATTTCCTCTTTCCTCACAAAGAATATATATATACATACATATATATATATATATATATATATTCTTCTTTATAGCCTTTTCAAAATATGAAAGAATAGGGCATATTCTACACCTAAGCAAGCCTCTCCAAGATAGGCATTCCTTTCATGTAGGTTTTAAGTCTTTATCTTCTACATGGAAAACACACATCCCTAAGACTAACTCTTTATTGATACGCATCAAAATCAATGCTGTTTATAGCAAGCTAGAGAGACTCTCTTTTGAGCAAAATAAACTATTAAAAAATAAACTAAAGTCTCGGGCCAAAAGAAACCATTACTGCCTTTGAGGCTAACCAAGTGCAAGAAAACTGCACGTACCAGCTGAGAAGTCGATCACCTTCTCCTGGGGAAAGGCCCCCCTATTGTGAAAGGAAAGCAGGAGGTGGGGGGAAAAAAAGAGAACGAAAGAAAGAGCAGCTCCTAGAAATGAACTGCAGTACCACACTATGGAGGGCATTGCTTCCCTGGGTAAAATCTCAAATGAAGCTATCCGACAGAGACAGCCTCAGCACCATCAGCCCTTTTCAACCTCCTCACTGGCCACCAGACCAGAGAGAGACCCCACTTACCACGTGCAGTGCCTTCGGTATGGCGCAGTGCTTCTCTGCCCCGAGCAGATGCAGCTCTCCCCAGCGCTGCTCCCCTGAGCCATGCTGTTATTGCTCGTGGCCATTAGCCAATTAGGTGGGTCAAGAATCACAGCAGACAGACCAGATTCATTCCTCCTGAACGCCAGCTTTCCTATTTGCAAAAAAGAATGCAGTGACTCTTCCCCAGCATCGTAAGGCACTTAAATATTAATAGTAATTAAGTCAGTCACATCTCCTAGACAACACTGTCAAATCTTTTCATGCAATATTTGAGACTCATTGGGCTCAGGAGGGAGAACTCCCAAGTTCAAAAGGGAAAAGACTCACGGAGGCAAGGGGCCCCAGAGGGCCGCACTGCAGTGGGCAGCACACAACAGCTCCCAGCAAAGGATCCCTGGGAAGGAAGAGCAGCACATGCTGTAGCACCACAGACAAATGGATATCTCTTAGATCAGCACTGTGAGCGTTATTTTCTGCCGGACAAAGCATTAAGTTATTGTAGCAGCTAAGAACTATGAAGGACAATGGATAGGTCTTTCTGGTCAAGAATAAGAACCGTTTATTGAATAAAAAGGTATTGTTCTTCACTGTGACTTTCTCAAGTCATACAAGACCTTGCAGACAGCACCGCAGAAAGAAATGATGCTGGCTTAAAGATAAGCTAATAGCACTTCCTCTACTGCCCAGTTCCCCAATTTACTGTTCTTACTCTTACTGTTTATTTAAGCCACTAGCCTATGTACATTTATTAAAAGCAGTCCCATATGACCAGTGACCAGCAACGCAGTGCATGATCAGCTACAGCATGCAGTCTCAATGATAAAATGAAACTATTAGCAACACTCTCTACCTAATGGCATTTACAAAATCTTCATGTTTAGGTGTTCTGAGACGAGGACTCTTCTTCCATCCATGAACTTCTGCACTGCTTAGACTGGTCTCACTGAGCTCATCTAGAGAGGAGAAAAAAAAAAGAAAAAAAAGAAGAAAGGAAAACATAACTATTACAGTGTTTGGCATCTGCACCACAGAACAGTCTTCAAAGAAACAGGACTAACACTGGAAACGTTATTTCTGCTTTTGGTTAGAGACAGAACCCAGTAGCACAAAGGACAGTGCCGCTACTGCAACGCTTTACTTAATGAATCATCCTGTACACAAAACAAATCACTTTGGATTAGCTCTGAATAGGACGTGGCTAAAAACTGCTGCAAGCCCAAGTGTATCTTTGCTCCGGGCAAGTCTCCTCCTGCATTCAGGTGTGCTTGCTGGGGAGTGCTGAATTCATTCTCACAGACCTCTCTGCCTCTCCTCTTGGCTATGCTCTGCCAAGGCGAAACACGGGCACCGGGAGACCAGGGAAAGGGTATAATAACATTATCTCTAATTGGGACAGATACCCCTTACAACCAAGGATAAAGAACGGAGCAACACAAGGGTCCCTTCATCCACTGATCTAACACACGCGTTCAATCCCACACACGCCATGTTATTACCACATCCCACTGGATGATGTCGGTTCTGTGTTCCCTAAGAGTTGCACCATGACTAAAGCCAAACGGCAACCAAAGGTCTGGGAAATATGGAAACTTAATGGCATTTAATTAATATATCAGTAATAGCACGAATAACTTGCTTTTGCTTGAAAACACAACAGCCTAATAAGTGAGATGTGTACAGACAACGACTTAAATCCGAGTATTTCCAGGAAATGCAAAGGGTTCCAGGCAGGCAAACAGAGGCACTGAGGTTACACACACACATCCCGGACACAGGCTGAACGAGGAAACAAGCTGGGATTGCAGACTCCTTGCTCCTTTCCTGCTACCAAGTCTCCCCCATCATCTTCTCGGTCCATCTAAAGCTTCTCAGCCATCCTGCAGCCTCTCAAATAACCACATGGGTTGCCTTGGTGTCAGTTCTACCAGAGGACTCAATAGCACAGTTTATAGCACAGAGGATATGAGCTGAAATTTAACTGAAGCAAGAAATTAAATACTGAAATAAACTTAAGAAAAAAGCAAAGAGCAAGCAGAACAAAAGCACCTTAAAAGTGTCTTTTCCAACTCAGGCTGTACAGAGCTGCCTCCTTCCCAAGAGACATCCACGCATCCTGGAGCATGGAGAGGCTGCGCTCCTGCCCAGTCAGGCAGCCAGCACGGAGCAATTCCGGCACTGTTAATATCATAAAGAAGTTGTAGGCATCTTTTTATAATGACAGAGTATTCTTAATAAAAGCTTCAAGCAGGTTTTATAGCTGCATATTATCCAATGAAACCAGTAATAAACAGCACTGTAGCGTTATTTAGTGCAACTCCAATACGCCAAGAGTCACAACCTCGGCGTTATTTATCGCGCTGGCTGCAGCGTTAGCTCTCAGCTTTACAGTAGCAGCCGTAGCCATGCTGTCCCAGCACACCACCATCTGGATATTGATACTTTGTTATGGGATATGAAAGAAGAGCTTAGTTACCTAATGCAGCTTAATTGAAAACAGAAGACCTAAACACCACGCCATGCGTTATTCTGTACAAAATCAAACGTGAAGGGCATGAGAAGTTTCACGGATACCAGCACAGAATGTTTCAGGGGTAAACGCTGCGTTCTTGGTATGTGACAGAAACGCTGAGAAACACTGAAAAAGCTGTGCTTATGGAATGAAAAAGCTGTGAAATGCCTCCTTCAGGAGGAGCAGGAGATCAATCGGCCACGAGTTCGTTAGCACAGCGCAATTCCTGTTATCTGGATCAGCCTGGAAGCTCAGACTGGCTCTGTGCTCTGACACAATGATTCATAGGAAGGGAGAAAAAAAAAAGAAAAAAACATACAAAATAAAAAGAAGATGACGATGCTGGTTCTGTGCAGTATACATTTAATTTGCACAAAACAACTTCAAGAATCATTTGCATCCGTATTATCCATAGGAAGGAAACTAGAAAGGTTGTTCTCTGATTTTTGTTAGCGCTCAAACTGCTACAAGGGATTCTCTGGTTGCAGGGCTAGGAAGGCTGCCTCACCAGGCAGCTCACGTTGAGCTGTCACCAATACCAGAACTGCAAAAATGCACTCCAGGAGAGGCGAAGGCACAAAGCAGCCTGGTAAGAAGCAGAGCCGTGCGAACACAGCGCTGCCATTAGGAGCCTGCTGCCTGCACACAGCCTGTGCCCTGGGACAGGTGCCGGCCCCACTGCAGCCCTGTGCTGGGAAGGGCACCCTGCGGGGAGCACAGCCACCCCTCACCTGCAGCTCCTTCGGCACTGGGAGGCAGCTGCCAGCAGAGGTGGCTGCTGGAAGGGAAAACTGGGTGAGACATAAAGGAGCAGGTTTCCCCCCCCCCCCACCCCTTCACTATAGCCAATCATATTTACCGCATATGCCCAAGGGACTGTAAGCAAAATTAACCTTAAAGACATATTTAACTTAGTCCGTATCGCGGCAGCAAATTCAAGCAAATCGCATCATTTGAGTTAATTACAGCAAACTTCAAGGGAACAGAAACACGGCTCAGGTTGTCCCGTGGCACTGCTGGGATTGCTGGAGCTGGGTGTTCTGTACAGCCGTGTGGGGCTCACTGTGCTGCCAGCTGCACTCGTGCATGTTTTTATTGCACGCACCAAAGACAGCTTTTGGTGCAATTAAGAAAGGACAACGAGCGACAAGCAGGCTTCTAGCAAACAAACAAAAAGTGATTTTGCCTGCAAATGTTTGCTGAAGAAAACAAGGCGGAGGTCTGCCTGTGTTGCCCTGCACCTGAGTGCCAGCACAATGAAGCTGAGCAGCGGCCCCCAGGTCTGTGCCTCTGAGTGCAAGCAGAGCGCCAACGGGGCAGAGTGCAGGGAGCAGAACTGCAGGGACGTGGGGAGAGCTCCCCAAAACCACGCCATGCTGAGAGCCACGCAGGACTCACACTGCGTGCGCAGCCCTGCACCTCCTGGTGCCCCACCTGGGGCAGCAGCCACACACACAGCAGTGCTTGCAGGAGGGCAGCCCACAGCTCACTGCCACAGCATCGTGTAGGTGGTTTTAGCTCCTGTTCAGTGAGTTCTGTGTTGGTTTAACAGAACAACGTGAGCCCCTCACCACTCCGTGCAGCTCATTGGTTTTAGTATTGTAAAGTTCATTCCATGCTACTGTAAAGGTAAGAAAAGCAAAATATTATTTTCTTCACAATTAAAATTATATATATATATATATGTATATACAAATGCACATACATGGGAGTTTTGTTCTTGCTAATGCAAATTGTACCTTTGAATGCATGATACAAAACACTCCTAGCTGTCTATTTCTCCCGCAGCCCAAAGTCTTCCTATGCGGCTCACAGGGGCAGCCTCAGACACAACGGCTTTTCCCAGGGCCTCCAGGCAATGCGTTCCTAAACTACGGGGGAAACAGATCATTCAGCACGAGTATGGCAGGTCAGGAACCGTGATACAGAAATACCAGGAAGGGGCTGGGAAATCACCTCCCTCTCTCTGCCTATGGAAGAAGGAAAAGGAAAAACGCCGAAATGATCTCCTGATGCATCTCCCTTCATAACTCACGCTGAAAGATGACGTTTTCTCCGGATCTTAATTAAGATAATGATGCACACCTGTGCCGGCACTCTGCCAAGATGGCATTATCCATCAGCATCTTTTAAGTGCATTCAAAAACAAATAAATGCACACGCGCAAAAAATAACAACAATAATAAATAAATGAAATAAAAATCGCGGTGCCTCTCCTTCGCTGCGTTCCGCATCTGAGGCAGCAGCACGTGCGAGGGCCGCCACAAGAGCAGGCTGCTCAGATGCTCGCGCTGGGGCAGCGCTCACAGCGAGGCGTGCTGCCCGTGTGTCCGTCCCAGAGCTCGGTGCCGCCGGCAGCACCGCCTGCCCCGTTCGTGCCACGAGCAGGGAAAGCCGCGCCGAGCCCCGCGCCGCTCCCGGCCAGCCGCCCGGCTGTGTCCGCGCGTCCTCAAAGGGATCACGCGAAAAGCAAAGGCGCAGCTCCGACCCCGCGGCGCTTCGTCCCCGCAGTCGGTGCCGCCCGGGCCAGAAAGTTCAGCAGCCGAGGAATTACGATAACAAACAAACAACCGGCAAACAAGGCGGGCAGGGCGGGACGCAGCCCGTGCTCGGGGCGCACCTCCCGCCGCGCGGAGCGCGTTCCTGTCGGAGAGAAGGGCCGAGCGGGCCGCGTAAATACAACGGGAAACAGGGACGTCTGTCCGCAACGGGCGTTCGAACGACGCGGAGCGGAGGCGACAGCCGCAGAACCGCCGCGAACGGAGCGCTCCGAATCCCGAACGACGCCGCCGGCACTCGGTTCCGCGCCGCCGCGGCCTTACCCCCTCCCGCGGGCCCCGCTCCCCTCAGCGCCAGGCGGGGCGGCAGCCGGCCAAGAGGCCCCGGGGCGGAGGTCCCGCGCAGCTGCCTCACCTGCAGAGGGCGCCCCGAGCGCCGGGGCAGAGGGGCCGTGGGCAATGGAGGCTCCGCCGCGCCCCGCTCCGCTCCGCTCCTCACCTGCCGCGGGCAGGAGGTGCCGTGCCCGGCCCGTCCCGGCCCGTCCCGCAGCGCCTCCGCGCGCCGCCCTGCCAGCGCTGAGCTCCCGCATGCTGCCAGCGCCCCGCCACTCCCCCACCGCCGTTCAACCCCCCGTGGAGCGACGGCTCCGCCAGCCAATGGGAGGAGGAGTGGGACGGCCGGCCGTGGGGAGACGGCCAACCGGATGCCGGGAGGGGCGGGGGCGGGCCCCGTGGCAGCAGGGCTCGCCGGGAAGTGTAGTGTGGGCCGCGTTCGCCCCGCCCGCAAGCAGCGCCCGGTGCCACCGGCCGATCCCGACGGTCGGGGTTCGAAGCCCGAACACGGCGCGGGCCCCTCCCGGGAGGGCGCTGCTGTTCGTCTGCGGGAAGGTGGCCGGAGCCCCTGGCCCGGCCCACCTCTGTCAAACACCGCCCCGAGCCGGCAGCGGGGCCGGGGGGGCTCGGACCGAGCACCGGAGGAACGAGTTTCCCCCGGCCGGGGACCGGGAGAGCAACCAACGGGGGTAACCCGGGCTGTTCCCGGTGGGAAACAGATCCGAGCGATCGGAGAGGATCGCAGCCGCCGATCGGCGGGCACTCGGCGCTGTCCGTACGGCCCGATCCGCCCCGGTTCCCCGCGAGGGCTGCGCCCCCCCCACCCCCCCGTCCCCGCCCCTGCCCCCGCCCCGGCCCGGCCCGGCCCGGCGGTACCCGACGGCGCGGCTCCGCGGTTGGAGCTCCTAGTGCACCGCGGTGCACGGCCGTCCCACCTTCGGCGGAGGGAGGGGCGGGAGGGGAGGGAACCGAGCGCGCGAGATATCTATTGCCGATCCGCTCCGCTCGTACCGCGCCCGCCCCGCCGCTCCGCACACGCCGAAAGTTGCGGCCGCGCCCGCACGGCCCCGCGCTGCCCGCGAGCTCGCGCTCGGCGCGGGGAGGGCGGGAGCGCGGAGCCCCGGCGCTGGTTGGGCCCCGCCGCGGGCCCGGGCCCGGCCCGGCCTCCTGACAACACCCCGCGAAGGAGGAGCCTCGCCGGGCCGCGCAGAAGGCGTCAGGAGCTGCGATTTCCAACTTAGCATCTTGGCAGGACCCTGCGGAAAGCGAGAGCGAGGAGGAAGGGGGAGGGAGGGGAAAAAAAAAAAAAAAAGAAAAAGGGACCCCCCCCCACCCCCCCTCGGTGCGAGGGGCAGAGACAGAGAGGGGAACGCAGCAGAGAGCGGGGGCAGAGCGAGCGGGAAGTGGTGCCCAGCGCGGGGCGCGGAGCGGTGCCGCTGCCCGGCTGGCGAGGGCGGCCAGCCCCGGCCCCAGCCCCGGCCCCAGCCCAGCGCGGCGGCTCCCCCGGGCCCGCGGGTGTATGTGTGCGCGGGGCCATGTCGTATCCTCAGGGCTACTTGTACCAGCCGTCTGCCTCCTTGGCTCTCTACTCGTGCCCGGCGTACAGCACCAGCGTGATTTCCGGACCCAGGACCGATGAACTTGGGAGATCTTCTTCGGGCTCCGCTTTTTCCCCTTATGCCGGATCTACCGCCTTCACCGCCCCGTCCCCGGGTTACAACTCGCACCTCCAGTACGGCACGGACCCGGCCGCCGCCGCCGCCGCCGCCTTCACTTCCTACGTGGTAAGAGCAGCCCCGGGCAGCGGCACCGCGCCGGGCACGGCACCCCCTCCCCCGGCCCCGTTTTTTGTTCCCGTTCGATTTCGGGGCTCGCGGGGACAAAAGGCGGCGCGGCGCCCGGCCCCGGCGCGCTCCTCCCGCACCGCGCAGCGCTGCGGACACGGCCCGGGGAGAGCGGCCGGGGCCGGGCCGGGCGGCATCGCGAGGGTCAGCGGCAGCGCCGGAGGGACCGCTCCCGTTTCCCCAACAAGAGAAAAAAAAAATATCTATTTTTGAATATATAGAAGAACAGACCGAGCGTCTGAATTCTGCAACCGTTTTTTTGTTGCGGTGTAAAGGGGAACGAACCGACAGCGGCCGGAGGTGGGAGAAGTGTGGCCGGTGAGCCCGGCAACTTTACCCGCTAATTGCGCTCCGATGGGCCCCGGGGCACTCCGCCGCCACACCCGAAATAAAACCGGGGGTCGCGCTCGGCTCCTCCGTTCCGTTCGCGCTCCAGGCGGAGTTTCCTTGAGTTATTTCTCTTTTTCTCGTTTATTTTCCATTTTTATTTTCCCAGTCTCTTTTCTTCTCCCCCCCCCCCCCCCCCCCCCTCCATTTGCTCTTTCCTTTTCCCTTTATTCCCGGCCCGGCAGGTTGTCCGCCTCGGTGGCAGCCCTGGGGAAACGGGGGGCAGCGGGGAGGCACTGAAAAAGCAGCGGGGAAGGAAAGCAGCGGGAAGGCAGCGCCGCGCTCCCGGCCGGGGGGCAGAAGAGCGGGGTTCCCTCGGGGCCGGAGCCTTCCGGCCGTTCCCGGGCCACCCCCCCCCCCCCCGGCCGGAGCGGCGCTGCGGGGCGCTGCGGGGCGCGGGCAGGCCCGGCTGCCCTTGCCGTGTCATTGCCGCCCGCCGCCGCCTCGCCCCACGCTCACGGCCGCTGCGCGCTCTCTCCGCAGGGCTCTCCCTACGAGCACCCCCCGGCCATGGCGGGCTCCCTGGGCTACCACCCGTACGCGGCGCCGCTCGGTTCCTACCCCTACGGGGATCCCGCTTACCGCAAGAACGCGACGCGGGACGCCACGGCCACGCTCAAGGCCTGGCTCAACGAGCACCGCAAGAACCCGTACCCCACCAAGGGCGAGAAGATCATGCTGGCCATCATCACCAAGATGACCCTCACCCAGGTCTCCACCTGGTTCGCCAACGCGCGGCGGCGGCTTAAGAAGGAGAACAAGATGACCTGGACCCCGCGGAACCGCAGCGAGGACGAGGAGGAGGAGGAGAACATCGACCTGGAAAAGAACGACGAGGACGAGCCGCAGAAGCCGGAGGAGAAGGGGGACCCCGGCTCCCCGGACGCAGGTAGGAGGCGGGCCGGGGTGCGGGGGGGGAACGCGCCCTCGAGGCTGCCCGGTGCGCCCGGGCGGGGGGAGCGGGCGGCGCCGCGAGGGGCTGGGGGCGGCTGCGAGGCCCTCGGGCCGCCCGCCGAGCCGCCCCCCCACCCCCGTCCTTTCCCCCGCAGGAGCGGCGGAGCCCAGGGCCGCGCCGGGCTGCGAGCGCCTGCAGGAGCCCCTCAGCCCGCGGGAGGCCGAGGCCGGCCTCAGCGACTCGGATTGCAAGGAGCCGCCGGAGGAGCGGCTCGACGGGCCGCCCGCACTGCCCAAAGCGCCCGGCGCTTCCCCGCTGGGGCCGTGCCCGGGGGGCCGAGGTCCGGGCCCCGAGGAGCCCCCGCCGTTCCGGCCGCCCTCCGCCGCCGCGGGGCCGCCGCACGTCGCCGAGCCGCACCCGCTGCCGCCCGCCGCCGCCTCCGTCATCCACTCGCCGCAGCAGGCGGCCCTCGCCAAGCCCAAGCTCTGGTCGCTGGCCGAGATCGCCACCTCGGCGGACAGGGCGAGGGAAGCGGGCGGCGAAACGGCGGCCCCCGGCCCCGCCGTGCTGGGAGGCGGCGGCCCCCCGCGCCCCTCTCCGCCGCGGCCCCGCTCGCCGCCCGCGCAGTGCCCCTTCCCCAACGGGGCGGTCCTGCCGCGGCCGCTCTATTACACGGCGCCCTTCTACCCCGGCTACACGAACTACGGCTCCTTCGGGGCCCTGCACGGGCACCCCGCCGGCGGGCCCGCCGCGCCCGGCGCCGCCTTCAATGGATTAAACCAGACTGTGCTGAGCCGGGCCGAGGGGCTGGGGAAGGAGCCCAAGGCGGCCAGGAGCCAGCCCCAGGCGGAGCTCGGCAAGGACTCGCCTTACGAACTGAAGAAAGGTATGTCCAGCATTTAATGTCGGCTTCCCTCCTTCCCCCGCTGGGACTGTGCTTCGGTTCTTTTCTTTTTCTTTCTTTCTTTTTTTTTTTTTTCTTTTAATTTATTGAAAGAAATCAGAAATCGCCGCCGCAGTTATTTTTCCACTACCAAAAGAAACGCAAAAACGAAACAGACGGCGCCGAGCGGTTCCCCCCCCCGCGCCCGCAGCGCTCCCCGCGGCCCCCACGGACGTTTGTACGGACCCCTCTGTATATTTAATGTAGCTTTTGTATTTAAATTGATAATACGGTATCTTTGAAGTAAATTATGAAATCGAGACACCTGTACAGGCATTAATGTTGTTTTCGTAATATAAATATATACATTTCTGTGTCTTTTTCCGAATTGTTTCATAGTTTTAAAAATATATATATACAAGTTTAATTTAATTTTTTATGGCCAGTGGTTTTTTTTTCCCCCCCTTGGGCGTGCGCTAAACTATAACGAAAAGAAAAATAAAAGGGCAAAGAGGATCGGGTCCCACTTGTGGGATACAGCGCTCGTTGGGAAAGGGGCGGGCGGCAGAACGCAGCCTCTCTCCGGCAGCCGCAGCCCCGCTCTCTTCCCGCAGCGGGCGCGGGGCCGATCCCGCACGTAACCTCATTACCCGCAATCAGTGCCGCGTTTCACGCGAAGCGATCCGCTGCTCAACTTCGCTAATGAGTTCGATTTTCTGCCAGATTTCCCCTCGCTGGCGGTGCCCGGGGCCGCGGCCGCGGGGGCAGAGCTCGGGGCCCCCTCCCGGGCCCGCGGTGCTTGCGGGCGGCGGCAGGTAGGGGTCACACTCGGCCCGGCTTTGGCGTCCGCCCGCCGCCGCGGGAGCTCCGCGCCGCCGCCCGCCGTCCCGGAGCGCTCCGGGCCCCGCGGTGCGCCGGGGGCCGAGGCGGGGGGCAGCGCCCGGTGCCCGCGGGAGCCGAGCGGCCCGGTCCGGCGGAACGCAGCGTCGGGAGGGGGGCGGCGCCGGGCCGGGAAGGGCTCTGCTTTGTGCCGCCCGGCCGGAGCTGGGGGCGTCGGGCGGAGGCGGCCACGGAGGGAACGTTCCCAGCAGCGGGCAGCCCCCTCCGTTCTGTTCGCGTGGGGTTTGGTTCGGGTTCGTCTTTTGTTTTTTGTTGTTGTTTTGTTGTTGTTGTTGTTGTTGTTTCTTTTCTTTCCTTTTTTTTCTTTTTCTGACCCGGATAATTATTCCGCGAGCCCTTCAACTTTGGCGGAGCCGTTCGGTGGCCGGAACGCGTTTATTCACGCGTGTGTGCGTGTTACGGGGGTTGAAAGGGTCCTTCCTGTGTCAAGTTTGAACACCTGGGTACCCGAGCGGTGCGTGCAATCCCGTTTGAAATCAAAATCGTTCCGACCTCAATGTGTGAAGACTCGAATTTTCCAGGGACAACATTACGTTCTTTTGTCCCTTTATAAATTACACAAGAATTTCTACCGCCCGCTCCGAGCCGCGCTCGGGTCCCGCACTCACAGCGCGGAGCTCCGCGACGGCCGCATTCCGCGCAGAAGGAGCGCAGCGGCCGCGTGTGCCGCGGGGATTGGGCTGTGCGGGGCGGCCCCGGGTGGAATTTCCCATGGCCGGGGCCGGCAGTGCGGAACCAACAGGTTCCCAACGGGTCCGACCGAACGGGGTTTCGTTTCTCAGCGAGCGGGGACGGATTTAGTTTAGCGTCTCTCTACCTTTTCCCAGCTCACCTCCCTATCTCTGAGAAGGACGCTCCGCACGGCAGCTCCGGAGCCCCGCTCGTTCGGTAGCCTCGTTCCCTACAACCGGGGCTGCTTTCGGCTGGTCTGTCCGCGGTACCAGTGCGAATTTCGTTTGATATATAAATTCCGCCGGGAATTTCCCGTTTCCCTCAGGTCGCGGCCCGTCGCCCATTTAAACCATAACCATTCCTGCGGCCCCACCGCTGTTCCCTCCCCAGCTTTGCCTTTTCCCCGTCCCTCTGCAGGGGGGGGGGGGGGGCCGTTGCTGCTTTCTCCTTTCTAACAGGAAGGGGGGGAGGGGGCAGCCCGCCCTTTCTGCTCTGCTGTGTCAATTTGTTGTTCGAAAACAAAACAAAACACTTTGAGGACACTTAAAATACAACTAACGGGAGCCAGTGAGGGTTCCCGGGAGCAGCGTCCGCCGGGCCGCGAGCGGGGCCGGGCCGGCAGCAGCAGCAACAGCAGCAGCAGCAACAACAGCAGCAGTAACAGCAGCAGCAGGTGCCCGGCTCGGCCGCAGGTGGCGGCGGCGCAGCCCCCGAGGGCCGCCCGCTCCCGCCGGGCCCCCGGCATCCCCGCGTGGGGCCGCGGAGCCGCTCTGCCCCGGCCGGGGCCCCTCGCTGAACGAGCGGAGTTCCCGCCTGTGGCCGCTCAGGGAGCCTCCGGCACTGCAGTAGGGGCTGCCCCAGGGGAGCCCCGCAGGTGCCCCAGCAGCACTCCCCAGGTTGAGGGGCCGGGGCCGGTCGGGGGGCAGCGGGGTCCCCCGTTGTCCCCGAGCCCTTTCTCGGCGGCATAGGGAGACGAGGCGGGGAGCCTGGCGCAGCCCCGCTGCTTCCTCTTTCACGCTTAAAACCAAAACAAATCGGAATTCAGACACCCACACCTCAGGCCGTGTTCGCAGCTCCCCTCACCCCGGTTGCGGCCTTTCCCGTTTATCTGCTCCGCGGGCCTCCCCTCGGGCCGGAGAGAGGATCTCACAGCGACCGTGAAGTGCCCGGGCAGGCCCGGAGCCGCGGCACGAGGGCAGGGACGGCGGGGTAGCGAGGGGCGGCCGAGGGAAGGAGCGATGGAGCTCGGCGCGCAGTGCGGAGCTGCCCGAGCCCAGGTTTGGCCGCGGGCAGAGCCCGGTGCGGGGCCCGAGCCCCGGGAGCTCCTCCGTCCCCGCACGGTTATTAGCGGGGGCACCGCGGCCGGCCGGGAACGAGTGCCTCGAATCCAGAACCCTCTGCCTTCCAACCGAGCGCTACGGTAATAATTCCCCGTCCCCCCACCGGTTCCTTTAAGATCTGGCACAAACACATCAATGGCCCCGAAGAAGGAGCTTTGGCGGAGAACAAGTGGCAGTTCTGAATTTACCTTTTGTGTGCGCCTCAGATGCAATCTTAAGGCATTTTTTTCCCCTCTCTTCCACAGAAAAAGAGCGTTAATCTGCCCCATCTCGGGGCCCGAGGATCGGAGCGGAGGAGACATTCACTGCAAGCACGTAGGGGAATAAGGGTCTCGCTTTATTGAATCATCAAATCCCAGGAACGAAGCTCTTAATTAATTATGGGTGCTAAAAATTCAGGCCAGCTGCTTCTTTTTACTCGGCTCTGACAGAGAAAGACAAAGTCTGCGGCGAGCTCCTCCGAGGCGCTCCGCATAAATCAGCGCTCCCGGCCCGCGGGGACAGATGGCGCCTCGGCCCCGCGCCGCCCGCATTCCTCCACCGCACCGCGGCGGTGCGGAAGCGCCGGCCCGGCCTGGCCCGGCCCTGTCCGACGGCGCGGCCGCGGGAGCGGCTCCCGTTCGTCGCCGGAAGGAGCGGCAGAACCCCGCGGTGCCCGCGGCCGGCGCTGCCCGCAGCCCTATGAACCGGCGGGTTCAAGCCCCTGGCCGACGGGCTCCGCGCCGCGTTACCGGGCGGCCGTCGGCGGTGCGGGCCCGCAGCTCGCAGCCCTGCGCTGCGCTGCCCCGGCGAGGCGCCGCGTCCTGTCGCTGCGGGGGTCCGGCCCCGCACCTCTCCTTGCCGCCGCCATCGGCTTCTATTTGATTAAAGAAAACCACGGCCCTCTCCTCGCTCACGCCTGATGGATGCAAATGTAAATGCGCACTTATTTAATTGGATCGGGTCCCAAGATAAAAGAGATAAACGGCTCCCGGTTTGCCAAGTTATTTTCAGAGGCACGCGGTGCCGTGTGGAGGGAAAGTTAATGAAGAGGAGCGGCCGCCCCGCGTCGAAACGGCCCTCTCCGGCCGCGGGGGGGCCCTCGGGCCCGGCCTCAGCCTGCGGAGCCCCGCTCCCCTCGCCCCGTCCGACCCCGCGTGCGGGAGCACCGCAGACGGTATTGATACCAACATCGGGTTTGTCGCGAAAGGCCTTCCAAAACAAATTCTCCGGCTGAATGCCAACGCGTGCGTGTCGGCCGGTGACAGCTGATTAGTGAAATGATTTACGGCCAAGTTAAAAAAAATTGATACCGTCAAAGGCTGCAATTTGGGGGAAAAAAAAAAAAAAAGAGAGAGAGAGAGAGAGAGAGAGAGAGAGAGAGAGAGAGAAGGCAGCTCAGCCTTCAGGGCTTCCACTGCAGCGCCAGCCCAGCCCACCCCACGCCACGAGCACCTGCAGCCCTCCGGGCCCCGGTGGGCCGCACCGCATGGAGCACAGCCCGGCCCTGTCCCCTCACTGCCTGCCCACGGCATCACCTGCAGCCCTGCACTGCAGCCTTAGGCTGCCTTTTGTTTTGAGACTTTTTTTCTGCTCATTAATTGATTAACCCCCCCTCTCCCTTCCCCCCCCCCCCTCATTTCTTTGCAGCTCTTCTTCATAAAGAAAGCTTTTGCTCCGCAATAAAGTGAGAGACTTTGATCCCAGATCATCCTCTTAGGCCTTCCAGCTGAAATCTGCGGAGAAACTATGTGGAGTTATTGTTCGCACTTGCTGCACTTCTGATTCAGAAAGGGCTGATTTATTAGCTTGTCAAGGGAAGCATTGTTCAGGAAGGCAATCAAAAAGCACTTACCTAGCTAAACTAAAATTACTGCCTTTTCAGTGGCTAATTTGTATAACTCCCATGGAGGAACTTGGGAAGTGTTTGATGAGGCATAAAATGATGATTAATGAATTTATTGGCCTGCTGCTCATCAAATAGGAGTAGTATATCTTTCCTCTATTGGGCGTTGGGGCTAATGCTACATGGCTGTGTAAAGCAAGTCCAATATGATCTCCTTTTTAGCCCCCTTTTAACCCCCGTGACCTGAAGAATATCTCCGCGTAACAGAGGCAGCATCAGGGGAGCACAGAGACAAAGAGCCCGTTTGATACGACGGCAAATGAGAAACGCGAGGAAAGTGGCTGCGGGGACAGATCCGCTCAGTTTTCGGCTTTCAATCACTTTGACTACTGAAGTGGGAAGAATGCAGAAACTAGATAAGGTGCGAGAAGAGAAAAGAAAATGACAAACCAATTTTAACTTTCAGAAAGGAGCCAGCCGACAACTTTGCTGCTCCCGAGGCGGAGCAGGAGTGTGGGCAGTGCTGTGGCTCTGAGCCATCGTGCCCAGCCCAGCTCACGTCGGGCACCGTGAGCCTGTGAATGTCCTTTCTCCTCTGCTGGAACAGCTTGGATCCTCCTCTGAGCAGTGGTTAACGCTTGAATCGCAATTCTGGGGCTGTGGCTTGGAGAGAAACAACTTCCTTTCCCCCTTTAAAAGCCTGTTCTAAACCACGTGTGCCGCAGTGCCCACCTGTACGCACAGGACCGACACGATACCTTATGCTCTGCACATTGCTGCTTTGAGCAGGGTAAGACCCCCAGAAGATCAAAAACATTGCAGACATTCTCAAAATCTTGTTAAAATGCATTTGCCTGAGATTTGGAGCCAGAGATCTTCCCGGGACGGAACCAATTTAGATCTCAGCTTCCACGGACTCCTCCCTTGCTGCTCCGACACGAGGGCTGGGTCTGGGAGGGCTGCAGCTTCACATCTCCCAGTGAAGCTGTGCTTGTCTCAGCCGGACCTGCTGCCGAGGAGGCAGCTTCTCCCATTCAGTCCCAGAACTAGGAGAAAATCTCTCATCTACTTCAAGAACACATATTCTCTGTGAAAAGCAAATCTGGCTGTCCCATGCTCGGTAACATTGTCATTTCAAATGCTCCTGCTTGCAAAGCAGAAGGTATATAATGAATCAGAATGGTTAATTTTCCAGATCTGTTAAGAAATTGTCAGAGGAGGAAATTCCTGACCAATGTTTCCATTGCAGAGGCTGTGCGAACAAATCACAAAACCTCCCTGAGCCTACATGTTGCCTTCTCTGACTACAGGAATGCAGCACCCACCTCACCTCCAGAAGATCAGAAAACATTTATGTTAACGTTAGCGAATGGGTATTTGTCTGGGACCCTTCTGGGCAAAATGATCCCCTGGAAAACAATGTTTATAAACATCCCCCAAGCAAATAGCCCTCTCCTGACACCAGCCTACCACCAAGGCGCTGCTCAGCAAGTTTTATCTGCAAGTCCTTGACCTGTGACTGCTTTTACAAAGGCTCTCTGTTCATTAGCAATTTCAGGTCACTTTGAGTACTTGTGTCATGAGTGCATAGCACAGCTGTAAAATACACGTATTAAGTACCAGCTGCATTAATACAGGGGCTTATTTTCCTCCACTCGGCTCTCAAAAGCAACATGATCTTACACGTTGATGAAAAAAGACATAGTTATATTTGCATAATTACAGCAATATTGTAGGTCGTTAGTGCGACGGACCTAAGAGGCTGATTTATGATTAAATATGTATGGCTAAAAGTTGCCATGCTGGGTAGTGTGCGTAGCATTAGACAATGACAGTTTTGGGGCATAATTGCTTTAATGTGGGCAATTAAGACTAAGTGCATGTGATTTTAGTGTCTGCCCTACATTCCTCTGAATGATTACAATGATCAATACACATGATTTGTAAGTCGCTTCCTATTGATCCAATGGTAAAATGTTTGACCTTCCTTTGAGGAAGTAATTTGCTAAATTATGACACCACGTAAAGTCTTTCTTGGTTCAGAGGTGAGGGGTAATGGCGCTCAGAATTAAAAAAAAAGAAAAAAGAAAGAAGAAATTAAGAAAGAAAAAAGGAAAAGAAAGAGAAAAGAAACTTTCCTCCCCTTTCCCTGAAGGTCTCTGCAATGTCCCTGCCCACTTATGACTTCACCTGTGCAGGGAGGAGCCTGGCACATCCCTCCTGGAAATGAGCAGGGGGAAAAGAGCGGACTGCACACTCAGTCCATCTCTGCGAGAAACTCTCCTGAATGAACTCGATCTGTTTACACCTCGATGCCAAACCACCAGGAAGCTCTGACCACAAGGTCTGTGCTGTTTGCAAGCTGCCGGGGAGAAAGGCGCAGCAGCAAAGCAGGGGAAGCGGAGCACCGTGCAAGAGCTGGGACACGTGGCAGGGCTTCCCGGGCTGCCTGCCAGCCTGCGCCTTGCTGCGCACATGGCGCAGAATAGCCCTCGCTGTATCACATTAGCAGGTATGTAAAGGAAAACAACAAAGAGCCCATGAAACCGTGTGAGCTGGCGAGCAGAGACTCTGTTCTGGTGAGACGCTTCCACCTGGTAGGAGTGCCTGAGTGAGCAGGTAGCAAAGGAGGTCAAACGGAGGAGGTGCAGTGTGCTGAGATGGAGGTGCAGTGCTTACAGGGGGGCTCTGGCCAGGCCCTCAGTGCCCCTACCCACCAGCAGCTTGCACTGCTGCACACATCTGCAGCAGCTCCCACTCACTGCTGGCACATCGGCACGCAGTGGGGGAAAGGAGTTCTGTCCCTGGGGGCTCAGCCAGGGAGAGCTCATTGCCTGCCACCAAACCCCTGCTGCTGGGAGTGCAGGGCTGAGAGCTGGATGGGGAAATGTTCATGTGCTGGCACTGCCCTGCACAGGGAGCCATCAGGAGAAGGTCAGCTAAGTCATCTCACCTCCCTGGCAGATGTGAACGTCATCTGTGTTAGTAGCACAGTTCTCACCAAATTTCTTTCTTTCTTAACACACTGTGCAGTACAAGTCCTGACTTTGAACTGGGAATTGAGCTGTAGGATATCCTTTGCTTAAGCTCTCCAGCTGCCGAGATCTGATGGCAAGCTTTTCAATTTCAAAGATAAGAGCTGCTGCCACTGTTTTTTCTGAACCTTATTCCAGGAGAACACATCCCCAGGTCCTGCTCAGCCCCAGCTCTCAGGCTCTGTGAACACCCTGTGTTCTCCTGGGACCTGCACGCAGGCTGCCTGAGCCGGGGAGCACTGAGCTGGCCTCTGGAAGGGATGCAGTCACCTCAGAGAGGTCTCCCATGGCACCTGAGAGCCCCAGGGCACCTGGCTGTGACCATGGGCCCCTGAGAGCCCCACGTCGGGCAGCAGCTGGAGGCTAGGGAAACGCTGTGGTTCTCCTCTGATAGCAGGAACACCCAAGGCAGGGCAATGAACAACAACCCTAAGCACCGTGACAGCCAACGGCAAGGAAAGGTGCACTGCAGCATGAAACAGCCCATCCTAAAACCAGTGCCTAAACCAGGGCTGAAGACAGACACACTGGAATTGCTCTGCTGACTACGGGGAGAGCCCGCAGGGACTACACCAGGTGTCTGCAGTGCAGGCATCTGGAGCCAGGGGAGATGGTTGCACTGCAGGCAGATGGCCCCTTCCTGCTAGATGCCTGCCTTTAGAGTTACCATAATAACCTCAGCAATCTCAAGCAAAAACCAGACCCACCCAATGTAAAATATGTATCGATTGAATTCTTTTTACTGATTCAAGAAATGGTGTTAAGGAGTATTTAGAAAGAAACGTTTGTCAAAATCTGAGTAGCCCCAGTACCTCTAATACCTCAGCTGAAGTACCATGGCAGTACCCAATAGAATGGCATAGCAGTCGTTGTGATAAATGGACAAGTTGTCAAAGCTCTTATTTACGTTGGAACTTCACTCACAAACACTTCCATTGGCTTTCTACTGAAATATTTATGGAATAAGACAAAACTCCACGACCCTCACTCAGGAGTGCCCGTAACCAGCTCCCTGGCTTTAAACACGGAGCCACAGAAGTTGATGACACTTCAGTACACAGTCAATGCACATGGTGGGATCAGGACAGGTTCGTCATGTGGGGCTGCGCATGGGAGAATCCACAGATGTAACGGCATGGCTACATGAAAACCAGCATTTGCAAAACTAAGTTCCTGGTTATGCCGAGGACCAAAAAAACCAAAATAGGATAAGGTGTCGATATCGGAATAGGAGAAGAGAAACTTTGCATGCAAAACTGGTAGGAGGACTTGTGTGATTCTGCAAGTTCAAAATGTAACAGACACATTGCTTTGTTGCTGTTCATTTTGTTTTGCCTTCTTATTAACTGCATCGCTTTGATGAATATTTTTAAAAATAAAATAATGGCTATCACTCAGGCTGCTTTGAAGTATCTCTGAGTAGAGTGACTGGTAGCATTTATTGATTTCATAGTGTGACACTAAAAGTTTTGATATGGGATTTTAAAAAATGATATTTGAAGTTAAAAGAAGACATCTTGATTAAAGCCAGAACAAATTGTTTGGCTGAGATTCAAGCTCTGGTTCACATCCCTTTCCAAGCCTGTCGATTCACTTGCTCACTAGGAAAGGCCCATATGCTTTCAATGGACGAGTTAAAAATTCATGCAGGAAACTGCTTCAAAGTTGGGAACCAATGGAACAGCTAAATCCATAAGGGAAAAATACATTCATACATGTTGGATATCAGAACAAGGTAGAAAGGTCTGTGCTTAAGGGGGGTTCAACTGCAAGCCGCGGACACTGTGACCTTGAAGCCCATCCCAGCCTTCTGTGCATCCGTTGCCTGTATGCAGACTGCTGATAATGCCGCTCCCATCACCTCCCACGCAGGGAGCTGGGAAGATGAGCAGCAGCTCCACGATGCTCTAAGCCATACGGCTGGAGAGATGAGCTGGGGGCTACCAGCTGAAATCTCAAAAAGGCTGCGATGCACACTGCTGAGCTGGTGGGTGTGAACACTCCCTGCCTACAGCTTTTGGGCAGCTGGCACCAAAGGTGCTTCGGAGACTCCACCACACCAAAAACTGAGGCTCTGCTGACAGTTCCTACTGAAAGGCTTGACAACATCCTTCCTGGCTTCTCAAGGTGAAGAGGGAAAAGGACAAGCCCATATCTGAGGGCTGCTCAGTACTTCATGATCCAGCAAAGCCCCACACTTTTCCTTTACACTCTGGTAAACAAAAACAGTGTGCCACCTGGCATGAAGAAACAGGAGCAGGAGTTGTTCATAAGGAGCTGATACTGATGAGTCTTCACAGGGGTATTCTGTCCCAGCCACAGCCAACTGGAGTCCACAAGTCCAACTTGAAGAACCCATTCCTGAAATAACTGGCCTGAAGCACCTGCTCCCTGGGCAGTCCAAGAGAAAACCACCACTGCTTCTCTCCACCTTCTTCCACTGCTGGTGTCACTGGGGATGAGACTGACTTCTAAAGGAAATGCTCACTAGGGCCGCTTGAGAGGGTTGTGAAGAAGAAATACCTTGTCAGTTTTGCAATGGAAAATGTAATAACTCACCAGCAGGCTATTGACTGAGTTGTTAAACTCTGGGGGAAAAAAACCTGTTAGGTGAGCTGGTTAATATCAAGGCTCACCACTCACTTCTGCATACTACAGACCATGTCAAAAGCTTTCCAGTAATCAGTAGAGCTTAAGAAAAGTCTCTGATTAACTTTTCTTTCATCTTTCTCTTTTCCATCTGGTGTTAAAGATCAAACCTTCAGTTCCTCTCCTCTTTTAAGCCCTGCCTGTTTGACAGCAAACTTCTCATCCATCTTAAATCTAGTGTGGGCTAGAATGTCTTTCAGCAGTGGCTAAAGGGTAGACATATTATCAGATACTAACCATATTGCTCCTTCCTTTTTCCTTCAGATCTGTATTTGTTGTTATAGGATATAGCTGGGTTTTCCGACTGTTCGGCTTCTATCCCTCCACTGCTGGATAGTGCTGTGCTGATAATGCTTTGCAAATTGCTGCAGCATCCCAGCTCTGGAATGCACTCTCTACGCTTTGCATAGCTCCTTCCAACTGCACCAGCTGCCCAGGATGCCTGTCCTCTGGGACCTGCAGCATCTGTGCTCCTCAAGGTACTGTGACATGGGGATGACAGTGATTTTGACAATGCCAGGGCTGTAAAGCTTCACACTGCACTGTGCCTGCAGGGTAAAGGCAGTGCCCTCCCTTCAGCAGAGACTGTGGTAGGACTGAGGCTCAGTCACCCTTTAGAAATCTATCTATCTTAGTGGGACGTGAATGAGAACAGCAGGAAGCAGCGGGATCAGCATAGACCTGTCCCTGATCCTCCTCTTGTGGCATTCTTACAGCTAGTCCTCAGCAGCAGAACAAGAAAAGCAGCTGTAATTATTTGCTACGTGGCTGGCATGAAACAAAGAGGTAACATCTCACCATCACACTGGGGCCACTGGAGGCCCCAGAGATACAGAGCATTTGGATAATGGTAAATGGAAGAACATCAAGATAATTACATTTCTAATTATCTCAATATAAATCCTGCCTTGCTGTTCTGAGCCTGGAGCAAAGAAGTGGGTGCTATCACATGGGAGCAACACTTTCCCTTTAGGAGGAGGAAAGCGAGCACCTTTGGAGGTGACTGGTGCTGTGTCAGAACCAGGTCCTGTCAGCTCGCCTCTGTCTGATGCTGAGCAGTACCACGGGTCAGGAGAAATGCAGAAGCACCATACAGGGCAGATGTGGACAGCCTGCATCCTATCCGGCTCTATGGTAGTCAGAGGCTGACTTACATCCTGGAATATGCGGATCAAAACCCTTTGCATTATTCGTTGTATTAATTAAAGCATTGTGTGTTTCTGATTTCCACATAAGCATCTAAATGGGAATCCTCCTACATCTCCGTCAGAGCAGTTTGCTGTGGCAGACAGGCCCTGCTTAAATCCTGTGTTGCGTAAAAAAGCTTTTCCATTTGTCAATGCTGCATTTCATACCTTTAACTATCAATTTAGCTGACACTGGAATTCACTTAAAACATTTCTTCTCAATGTAATATATTCTGTATGTGTAGGCTCATGCTCATATGGTGAAATGGCAATCAATTGTGCTTACAGTTATAAACACAATTACTGTGCAGCGCCGCTGCTGCACTTCCTGCAGCTCTCGTTGGTGCAGGGACAGGGATTAATCGTCACGAGGACCGGGGAAGGGGGAAAATAATAATAAATGCAAACATTCTGATGAAACGCTGCAGAACGCTGAGCCGAATGTGGAAAGGACCAACTCCTCACAGCTCCGACTGGCGCATATCACCCCACCGTGGGCACAACTCATCCATCACCACATTTCTTCAGTTGTAAAGCAGCACAGCTTCGATTGCGGGACGCTCTGCTGATAGCAAAGCCTGAGGGACAGAGCTGTGGGCCAGACTGCCCGCTTCTTACACTTGTTGGTTGCATGTAACATACAGATTACGACATGTTTTATGCTACGTTGTTGGCCAAAATGTGTTTTATTTGCGAAAGGGAGCTGAACTGTGAAAATAAATGAGCTATTTTTTAAGTTAATGATGTGCACAGGCTCCTGTTGAAATACTTGGAGAATACACCACCTTCCTCTACCAAATTTAATTCTGCAGACAACGCTTGTTTAGCAAACCATGTCTTTAAATCCGTATTTATGATCTCAGGAGGTCTGACCGTACTCCTTGTCTCCTTTGGTTGTGGGATACGAACTCATAACTTGGTTAGCTCAGCAGCTAACCTGTCTGCCTCCCCGACGGGTTTTCAGAATTAATTGGTGAGTAGCGTGCGCTGCTTTATGTGTGCAGTCCACGCAGTAATCATGATTTATTTCATAGTCGGTAGAAGTTTTAAATACTCCTTTGCCCTATAATACAAACTTTGAAACAATTTCGAAACTCTGCTTTCAGTTTAGGGAAAAGCCACTTGCTCCTGGGTTCTCTGAAGGCATGGAAAGATGTCAAGTTTTTCAGCGCTGCATCTGAGAGCCAGAAAACCAACACACTCTGGGCAGAATCAGCGTCGTCATAAATAAAAGAGTAATGTTTTGATTTGGAGTTATAAATAATGAAATAAGCACCTGATTTTTATCCAAAAAATTAAGAGGGATAATTAATTCAGACATGCTCCAGGGCAGTTCTAACACGTGCTCTTTGTTCTCGTGGTTTCTCGTCTATCTGACACTGTTGCTAGGATGCTACTCTACAATAATACCTCTCAGGAGCACCACCTCCGGGTTATGTGCGTGTGACGCAGCATCATTTTCAACTTCTTTTCTCCTTAGAAGCTGATAATTTTGCCAAGCTGGGTATGATCCCAGCCTCCCAGCCAACACACAGTTATGAAATTGGATGAATGAACAGGATGGTGACCAGAGGCTCCGAGGCCCTGGTATTTCCAGCACGGTGTGCAGTGCGGCAGGGCTCCCCAGCTGAAAACAGAGCATCTCTCAGGGAGGCATCGATGGGAACAGAACAATGCCTGCACCTCTTGGTGCTTGCAGAGGGAAAAGCAGCTAGTTCTGCAGCTGAAGGACCAGCTGAAGCAGAGAGGATCTCTCTGACATCTCTGAGCTTCCATAAAGATACCATCCTTAGGTCAATAAGAGTAGGGGAAAGTTCAGCACTGACAAATAATGTTGGTTGCCAAGCAAAGATTTATTCTTTTATCCGTTTTACTTATTAGAAAGTATTGATGAAGCTGATGAATCCTCTTTAAAACTCCCGCTGAGTGGCAGCTGCCAAGTGGCAGTGGCACACGGGGCCTCCCACGGCCCCCACTGTTATGAGTTAGGGGAAAAGAATCTAGCTCATAGGCAGCTATTTTGTGGCTCTTACGACTTCACAACTAATTGTGCCAAGTCAGATTCACACAGATGAAGACAGACTATAAAAGTGGCTGATTCTAACTGTGCATTAAGGAAATTACCCTTAATGAAATATTTCAACTTCCAGCCGCCACATGTAGCAAACTAAGCGCAGGATTTCAGAGAATCTGACATGGCTGATTGTAGAGCTGGTTTATTTTCAGGCTGTGTCAGGTAGGAAACAGACACAATTTGTGTGATATAATTAGCGGTACTTCTTAATCACACACACACTCCTATGCACATATGCATGTTTAAATGGTAGATCTGCATGAATGCAAACAAAACCCAGCAGAGATTATGCAGCAAGGGTTCATAAGGGAGAACCCAAGTGCTCAGAGGGCACTTGCAGCTGCGTTGCTTTCAGCTGGATAACATGGGTTAGGGCACTGCACAGTTTCTCCCACAGCCTCTGCAAATATGGCCACGCAACACTGGTAAAACAGGTAGGAGTCTACTCACTTCAGAATGGTCACCTCATATCTGCTGCAGATAAGAGACTGCCCCAAGCTGTGCCACTGACAGACAGTGCAAAGAACTCTGATTTCAGGCTCAAAACGCACACACAGCATCCTGCCATTCCGAGCCGGTCTCTTTTCCTTCAGGGTAACCAGAGTACCTCTCTGAGCTGCAGCAGAAGACTGACTTGCCCTAGCTGACGTTTGCTGCTTTCTCTCACATCTTTGCCCCTGCAGAGTAACTAAACTGCTCAGGCAGCTCCATCATGAGCAAGGGCAGGCTCACCTCTGTGCGGAGGGAACTGAATAGTAAATAGGCCTCATGTCAGAAAACTTGATCTATTTCTTCTGAGCATCCAGCGGCTCTATTCCTCGTTAACTTACTAAATCTGTTTTCCTTACTGAGCTCAAGCCAACTGCAGAGTCCAATCTTAAAGTTTAACCATTCATTCTAGTGTCTGAAAAAGTGGCTTTTTTCTTTGCTCCAGTTCAATCTCATCTCTCATCTAGATTGGCAGTCTGTCGTTCCATTTGTCCCTCTGTCTGTCATTCCATTTTCCCTCTGCAAACCGAAATCGCCCTGTCCACAAGCTGCGCTCTGTAGCAGGTCCAATGTGAAGGAGGACCATGCTGGCGGGGTGTGCCATCCCCTGGTGAACGGCCATTGGCAGCTATGGGTGAATCCCCAGCTGTGCTCTGGCGGCCCACCGACCTCTCCAGCCCCACTCTACACTCAGCCTCCCACCTCAGGACAAAACTTCTAACTCCAGGCAAAGGCACCTTGACTATTCAAACCTTCCTTTTCCTTGACTGGTTTGAGATGTTAAACAGAAATGGAGCAGGAATTTAATCTGAGAGACTTACAGTGTACTGAAAGGTGCCTATTATATTTCTTTTTAAATATCACATAAGACAGATGGTGTTTGCTGAAGGCACCTCCCTTCTTCACTGCCAGCCAATGCTTGGAGCAGTCCAGCAACAGGAGCCTTTAGCATTGCTCATTAAATTGCAAGACATATTTTCACATACACACTATTCTCCCCTCTGAAATGACAATCTCAATGACAGTATCTACCTCTTTCGTGCATTTGAAACTGGCCCTCCTATCTCTGCACTTAGCCAAATTATAACTGAACGTTTGCAAAGAAGTTTAGGAAGGATACTGATCTCTTCTAAGATCTGCAGGAAATAAATATTGTGAAATATGCTTTTCAATCCCTTTCTTCTGAAGTTTATGCCTAAATGCTCTGCTGGTAACACAGGTTTATCAGGAATGCCTGACTTGTCCAGATCTTGTGCTCAAATCAAGTCACTCAACAGAGAGGAGAAAAGGAGAGAGTGAGAGAGAGGAGGAGAAGGGAAAAAGAGAAAAAGAAAAGGAAAGAATTAGAAAGAGGCAAAAAGTGTAAAACAACAACAGCATGCAAAGTCTGACTGTCACTCATTAACACAAGGCCAGTGTTTTTATCATAGCTGTAACAGAAGAAAGCTGATGCTGAGCTGGTAACATCTGCAACGTATCCCTCTATTTCAATACTCCTGTTCACACTAGCTAAGGCTCTGGTCTTGATTATCTAGGCTGGGATCCTACTACTTATTCTCAAGACAGAGCCTCTGACTCAGAAATACATTTTACCAAGATGACTGAAATGGACAAATAAGGTCTCTAAGACTTCTGCTGTTGAACGTGGCCCTTGTCTCCTTACAAAGCATGAAGGAAGAGATAACCAGTGCCTGGAAATCAGTAGGTAGAATATATTTCAGATAATATGGTAGTGACATCAATTAGAACAGTTTGCAACCAAATATGGGATGATGGAAGCCTAATGTAACCTGGAAGTCTATTTGAAGAAAACCAACCCCGTCAGTGTGTCAAGCACATCCCAGTCCTCCCTGTTCACTGGCAGGGACTGTCCTCAGAAGCTTGGTATTCACTTCTACATCTTGCATGTGGATAACAGATGTCATGCTACGAACACCTAACTCACAGCCCTCTTTCCTTGGTTGGTGTGAAGTAATAAGCAAGACTGTGGGACTCAGTGATCCTTGTGCGGCCTTTCCAGCTCAGGACATTCCATGATTCCATGACAAACCCTGCCTGGTTCCCGCTGCTGCAGTCAAAAGGTGCCTCTCTCACCCTCCATCTGCTCACCACTTCCCTCTCCTGCAAAGGGTTATCCCCTCTTATCTGCTTGCTTGGTCACTTGTATAATTCTTCCCTAATTCATTTCAGCCACGATGAACCATTCATTAAGGAATTGACAGGATCTAGTATTGGTACTGCTGAAGAAACTTGCCTTGTTCTAATGGAAAAGGAGTCAGGGCAGGGACTGAAAGTTACTGGGGATGGGCATTCTGGGGAGGGTGCATGTAGGGGCCGTGCCTGAAGATGACAGAAATGTAGCTTTGTTGTATCTAAACAGCTTTCACTCATTGGCCTTAGCCTGCCAGAAATGAAGAGTGAATATACAGTTCACCAAATGCTACACAGGATAAATTGGAACACTGATAGACCCAAGGTATGCACCTTAGGATGGAACAAATCACTACCTTCCCCACTCCTAATTGACCTGTTTTAGTTACAGCCAGTTATTAAAACAAGGACTTCTGACATGTTTGCTCTGCAAGTAACCCTGCTTCCCACTCTGGGCATCTGAAGTACTTGAACTGATCCCTTGAAGTAAAAGCCAGGAGTGATGCACATCATGAGCTCAATGTCATAAAAATGACATTCTGTGGGGATAAACCGTGAAACCAAATGAACATCTGAGGCATGTTTCAGTTAATCTAACACTCCAAAATGTGCAAAACTCCTAAAACATAAACGATGTGATTGTTTCACACTGAGTCTAAGACTACAGCTGTTGAGGAAGCTAACCTGAGCAGCTCCAAGTAATAAGAACATCTGCTGAGATGCTGCTGAAGTAGCACAAATTGTTTTAGAAACCTGCTCCGTCCTTTGCTGCCCAAGATATCCAGAGCATTTGAGGTACACACCTCAGAGAAACTTGGCAGGAGCTTTGAGAAGCAAACAGAACGCTACTTGGACAACATTAGTGACCTTTATAACACCTGGTGCTTGATCCCAAGACAAACTTCCAACAGCATCCATCCTGCAGCCTGTGAGCACTGCCAGAAGGTGGGTGTGGCTGGGAGGGTTTCTCTGGGGATGTCAGGCAGTCCCAGTGTGCCAGGAGGATCAGAGCTGCTCTGCTCCAGCTCAGCAAGCTGCTGCTGGGCTGTGCGAGCTGGGGCTGGCGGGGCCGCGCTGTGCGTTCAGCAGTGCATGACCTGGCACAGTCTGAGTGCCAGGACGGAAATGACTGTGTTTCATTCTTGCCTGAAGCTGTCATATTTCACGCAATTCCACTTTAAAGACCACATTTTACACGGTCCACCAGGCGAGGCATGGAAACAAGAACTTTAGGTGCACAGAAAGGCTAGTGAGCCTTGGGGGGGGGGGGGGGGTGAAGGGGGGGGGCAAAACCCAGGTGCCACCCAGTGCTTGCCCCTGGGTACTGGAGCTAGACTGGTGTTCATGTGGCTGCTGTGCTACATAGCTGCTGTTCCAGCTCCTCAAGCTGGTGAACATCCTTACTAGCAACCCCAGTCCCACCATACAGTGTTGTCACTACCCCTTTATGCAAATGGAGAAATGCTAGAGAAACTGGAGGGAAGCCCCCATTTGCTGCCCTTGCAACTCCTGCACTGCTATCTCCGTTCCCTTCTGCACACAGCAGATGCACCACTCATCTCCTCGGCTCACCACTCAAGGCCTGCACGCTGCATCACTCCCAGCTGCTCTTCAGCTCAGGAGCTGCAGTCTCCCACTGCTTTACACAAGACTCAGTCCGGGAAAATCCTCTTTAAGTAACATGGTAGGAACCATCCCAGAAACATGTGTACATCCACCTTCTAACATGATCTTCCTGACATCCAGAACTGGCTTAAGACAAGCCTGCTTCGTCTCTGCACAGATCATCAATGAATAATAAGTCAATACATTTCCATTGCCACTTGGTGTCCCCAAACCTATTAGCAGCGAGTGCAGCTCCCAGGAGCCGGGCAGGACAGGTGCTGCTGGAAGCAGCTGTGCTCTGACACCTTGTTTTGCAAAAGGACTGCAGACACCAGCCAGCCCCACCTGTGTGCCAGGGCACTGCATGCTGCCCTGCCCTGCGGCTGCCCCTGGCCAAACTGCCAGGAAAGCTAAACATTTGTGCACTCCTTTCTCCCTGCCCATCTCTACTGTGGACCTAGTCAGAGCAGCTCTGTTTATTGCCTCTGGGAGCAACCCTGATGCATTTAAAACAGGGATGATTGCTAGGCAAAACTCTTCCTATTGTCATGTTACATAGGATATGTGCTTTCTCCCTGCACGGCTTCAAGACATCCTGATGTGGGAGTCCTTGATACCCTAAACACAAAGGCGGGCAGTGGGACCAGTGCTGTGATACTGAGCGGGCATCTGGCTCCAAATTCCATGAGCAGTTGCATGTATCACACTTCCCTCAAGAATGTGAGTGGGCAAGTTGGCCAGCCAGCTCTGGCATTTGGACATGGGCACGGCGTGATGGACAGCTGAATGGAGGCACTGAGACTGCTTTGTTGGTTGGGTCAAGACACAGAACTAGAGCCTGTGCTGCACAGAAGGACTTCACATTGCCTTTATCACCTCCATTTGAATTAGTACTTGCTCCACATCCCCTCAGTCACTAATGATCAAGTCTGAAAAATGCCACTACGTGTGTACCTCAGTCCCCTCTGCCTCGCCCCACGCTCTCCCACCCAGAAGCCCAAAGTGGCCGGAGCTAAGGGCACTGCCAGCCCTTGGGCTGTCCCTCCTCTGGGTGGTTCCCACACTTTGTCATGAGATGAGCACATCTAGGTGCAGGCACAGATGCTAAGTAGAAGCCATTAGGAAAACAGAGTCGGGATGGAAGGTTTCCTTTTATTTCCTGCCATAGGTTTATTCTGTGCAGTCGGCAGCTTTGCTCCATTCTCAGCACTTCTCTTTCTCCTGCTCCTCTCTTACACACTGCGACAGGAAAGACAGAAACGGTGTAAAGAAACAATAATTTTTGACTGTGAATTATCAGGAAGCCCACGGGTAGCACTCATTTGAAATGGGCTAGATTGCAGGTTGGACGTGTCTTTTTAATACAGTAAACTACAAAACAAAATCACAGCTGCCATAAGAGCCTATAGATCGCTTCCCATACGGCCGCATAAATATTTTATCTCACTGTCATCTCTGAGCCTTCCTAGCTGACTTGTTATCCTGCACGACCTGGAAGGAGCAGTTTGGCAATAAGAAATAGCAGTGAGGGGAACAGGGAGCAATGCTCCCATACGAGGTGTTGCACCCAATGCAAATGAGCCTCTTGACCTTGAGCTTCCCCAGTGCGCGGTGTCAGCCAGCGGAGTCATTACAGCGCAGGCAGGAGGGCAGGGAGGTGGCTGCACAGAAATAACCCAGCCCGTATATTCCTGATGTGGAGAAGCCTATCATGTAATCACCAAGTATGCGGCATTATTAAGGCAGCCCCGGCTCCAAAATATGTTATTCTGAGATAACACAATATGACTCAACACGGCAGCGTGAGACAGAGGTGACTTGAGCAGGTAAGTTGTCAAAATAGGTGACAGATGGAGTTGTGCTAAAAAACATTCAAGGTATTTGCTTCTTAGTTTTCCTCCAACATGCATCTCCCACACAGTTTTAAAAATTTACCTTGAAGTGCCTCTACATAATCTAATGTGATGAAAGAGAGAGAACAAGAGTGAAGGAACGAATTGCAGAGTTGTTACAGATAATATGCGACATACAGCAGATACCAGCACACAGCAAATAGCCCTGTTTGCTGACAACCCATATTGCTTTGGAATAGTTTGGCACAAATTGCCTATACGTGCATGATGTGTATTTTCTCCTTTTCTTACAGCTCGAGTGATTTGAAAGGTAAACGCCTCTGTGATCGAGCTAAATAAAATAAATACATCAGGCTATTACAACACTATGAGATTTGGCACAAAGCAGTGCTGCCTGGGCTTTTGTAGGGCACACTGTCCTTCCACCTTTAAAAGCAAGCAACATCACCTCCTGCTCCTTACATGAATTCATTGTACTCTTCCCCTTTTTACACGTGTGTCAGTTATATCGATGCTTTTCTGCATTTATTCACACCTGGAAGCAAATATTGGAAATAAAACCAGGGATGCAGCATCGCCCAGTAATGCCTGTTGCTGTGCCACACCATTTGTGTTCTGTGTGAGCCCTGCTACTGTAGTGAACTCCATCCTGAAGGAACTTCGCCTGACATGACGGAAGCAGCTCTCTTGGACCAGCCAGCGGGGTCAAGGCCCCAGACAGCCCCAAATATTCACATCTGAGAACCTCACAGGGTTTATCAAAAGCGCTGTTTAACTGTTAGATTTATTTTTTTTGGTAAGACAAGAGATGCCCAGGCTGGTATCTGCAATATCGTAATGTGTTTCAGTACAGATTTGCATCTACTGATGACTTGTCTATTCACAAAACTGAGCATAGTGACTGGGGACACTGAAGCCTTGTTTAATAACCTGCTGGCTCTTTGCTGGCTCTCAGAATATGCTGTATTTTGCAAACCTGCTACAGACCAGAGCAGCAGTGTGCATTTAGAAGCAGCCTTGCTTAGCAGCTGCATGCATAAGAATATTTAGCTATTTGGAGCTCTTTGTATATAAACAAAAAAGCAACCACAAGGATGACAGTTTTATGCAGAGGCACTGCAAAATGGAAAGTCTATTTCTGCCCAGAAACAGAAAAGTAAACCTGTAACTTACTGTGTAAAATATTCACTGGGGAAATAACTGCTACCTCTAGTAAACCTTGACAGTGTTAGAAACAAGAAGAAAAGACTGATTTGAGGGTCTCTTCTTCTCCTCCTCATGCTACCATATCCAGTGCAAAGTGGCACAGCCATGTTAATGCAGAATAATCTTAGGAGGGCTTATCAGCTCAGGGCCAGCTCTGCGCTGACCGTGCTTTCTGCACAGCGCTGGGTGCACCTGGCACGGGTGGGCAGTGCACCCAGTGCTGTCCTACAAGCTCCAGCACGGCATTCCCCAGCCAATCAGCAGCCAGAAAAGGCAAACGCTGCATGGTTTGATGGGTCCTGCTGTAACCACCCCCCAAAGGAAGCAGCAGCATTAGCTGGGATTTTGTAGCCTCTGGAAAATTACCTGTCCCTATAGCCAGCTGTAGCTTGTGAAGTCCTGCTGTTACCAACACAACTGCAATATCATTTTTGAGATGAGGTTGATGTATGGAAAATAACAAAGCGCTGCAGAGGCCCATGCGTATGCAATAGGCAAAGTGAAGCAACCTTAAAGCAGTGGCTGGTCGAGGGGTTGATCTGATCCCATTCCTACACACTGCTATTACAGAGCATACAGCTGACGAAAGCCTAGAAAGTAGGAAGGAAAAGGCAGTTTGTGCAACATCTGCCAGGCTCCCATATGGCATGTTCCAAACTCACTATTGCCTGATGACAGCACACAGATTAGGGCATCAGTGTGGGTTGAACTGGAACTGATCTTTCACTGACTTTTGAATAGCTTCATGGCATGGATTAAGAGGGGCGTGAAATTCATCCTCACATCACTGCTGATTCCTTGCCCATAAAAGTTATTCCAAAATCAAGAGCATTAACAAAAGGTATTTTGAAAACATACATAAGGAATTGAAACTATGTAGAGCTTTTACTTATGCAGTTCACACTCAGCATAGCGCTAGAAGCATAATTTAGCTCTTCTGTGACCCTGGGTCCTTACTGTACATGGTACAGACACGTATTTCAAGCTCTGGATAAGAGGCCCGGTCAGTTCTATAACCCTTGTAGCAGGAGTAAATCTCCAGCTCTCAGCAGTTGTTCCATCAAGCAGCTTGGTGCTTACCACACCACCTGCAGCAAGAGGAGCCCAAGAGCAGGAAGGCCATTAGGAGGCCAGGCCTCCCAGCTCCCATACCACACCTGCCAGTCCTTTCTTACAGACAGCGTGAGGTGCTGACCCCAAACCCCACTAATGTACAGCTATTTCCATCTCACGCTATAGTTACACCTTTAGTACCAGTGAGCAACCTGCACCACTGATCAGGGGTGTGCAGAGCTGCCCTGTCATCATGCCCATTTCCTCCCATCCTTCATTTAACTTTCCCTTCCATTTGAGACCAATAGCTGAGTTTGCACAGGGCTCAGGGATGGCAATCGTGTGGTGTTATGTCAGCCAGGGACAGGCAATGGATTGGCATCATTTGGTACTCAATGAAACTTCCCAAGTTGGAAAGTTTCATTTGAACTCAAGCACAACTGAGTTTGTCTTCCTTTAAATAAGGGCTGATGAGGAGAGTAAATGGAGGGAAAAGAGGGAGAAAAAGTACAAGAAAAAAACCACTCTAGTCTGCAGACCTGCTAGTCCTGTTTTGCTTTTTTTTTTTAGAACTCTCCTGTCAAGACTTGCTGACAGATGAGCTCTGTTGAGTCTTACAGTGGTGATTTAAGATGTTCCTGCATCCTCTCTCCCCCACCCTGCTGCTAGAGGTTACAGCCCTCACAACACAACTGGCAGAAAAGAATATTTTCCTGTGTCTCGGCCATTCTGGTTTAAATTCGGGCATATTAGCTTCAATATTTTGATGTGAAGCACAGAACAACGGGGCTGGAAGGACGATGGAGGTCACCCAGTTCGTGCTCCTGCCTGCAGGCTGGCTGGGCTGCTCTGTGTCACACCTGACAGTGCTTGTCTGACATCTCCTCAACACCCCGGTGCTGGAGATACCACTGCCTATGAGATCCAAGGGGCAAGTGAAAATACAGCAGAGCACAGCGCCTGCAGTGGACTCCCATGAAATCAGTTTTAGCCCCCTCTTCCTCTTACTAGTAACTACCTATGGCTGTCCAACCTATTTCCTAGATTCTACATGCAAATGGTACGTGGGATGATGTTAAAAGCCTTACTAACACACTGTCTTTCCTGCTCCTCCTCCCCTGCCCACAGCTTTGTTTCAGATGGCCACCAGGCTGCGTTGGAACAAGCCCTTCTTGACACATGCACATTGCCTGCAATACATTTCTCAAGATTGATTTGGTACCTACAGTTATTAATGTGAAAACACACACCAACTAAAGTATAATTTCCTAAGCTGCTATTCCCCAACCTCCTCATTTTCCTCTTTGACAGACCCTGTATTTGCCATGCTGTGCCCCGTGACTGCTGTATTTCTTTCAGAAACCACAAGGAAATTCAGCAGGCCACCAGTCTCCCAGTTATGTACTGGGAGTATACCATGATTGTGTACTGGTCTTTGTAACTGTATCCCACCATAGCTAGCAGTCCGTGAGCCAAAGGTTACTCTCCCCTGCTGGCATACTCTCCCCAGGACATGAAGTGAAGACTGTGATTTAACTAAACTGGTTTCTTGTTATCCCTTCTCTCCTGTCTTTTAAGGAACACTCTGCAGCTATGCTCTTCACACTCTTTCTTGAAGCACCCGCTACATCTGTCTAACCGCACTTTCCTTGGAGAAGACTTACAGACTGAACATGTTGACATTTGCATTCCTAAAATCCTTCCTAAACCCTTGAGGTCAGCATGAGCGAAGGACAGCTCCTGCCCACTGGACACAACCCCTTTAATTGTCCTTTTCCATCCCCTATACAAACAAATTTTCCCAGGCTCTGAGAGCCGATGCCCCGGTATTTTGTGCTGCTCCACTGTGAGTTCCTATTCAATGCCAAGAAGTATTCGCCTTCCCTCAGAGGTGCACAAAAACGATTTCTAGGAGCATTGGTATGCAAAACAAAACTTCTACGACGTCATTAGCAAAGCAGAATATTTCTGTTCCCATTATTTCAAGTTGAATAATTTAATGTTCACCCTTTTTAAATTTACCACTTTTAAATTAAAAACTCATTAAATGTTTCAATAACAGTTAATATTAGCATAGCAATAAGACATACCGAGTGGGCATTACCAGGAGATAATTGACCTGATCTGTAAATTGGTGCCCTTGGCTTTACCTCTGGATGTCAATCAATTAAAGCAGTCAATCATCCCCGAGTAGTGCCTGCCTCAGCAGGTCCTATTGCTTAATCATATAACTGTTGAGCTAATACCATTCATATTTCTGGACAAAAAAAAATTCCACTAGGAATTCCCATTCATTATCACATCAAAATTAACAAGATCTTGAAATGCATATTATGTTATTCATAAGACAATACTCTGCCAAATGGAAAATATCAGAATATATCTCTTCTTCTGTCTCTTTTTAAGCGTTCAGCTGTTAATTAGCAATTCTTTAGGATGATCAAGTAATTGAGATACAGGTTTTAGATCGGGTTCACAGAGAGTATGTGGTCAAGTTAATGAGTCATGAAGAGACTAAAATGTCACTGTATAGAAAATGGACTTCTGCTCAGCTGAGAGTAATTGCTGTGGCACTAGTGCAGTCAGTAGCTCTGTGCCAGTTTACTTCAGATGAGGATCAGGCCTTATGTTTACAAGAGTGTGGATTTTACTGAATGACTTTCAGTCTTCTATGTAATGAAGTTTGGTACATGCTTTTTTTTTTTTTTTTTCTTAAACTCTTTGGATTCTGCCTAAAAACCTTTACTTGCATGAATTGCTCTACTAAAGCTAATGACTTGGCAAAATATCACATGAATAGAGCTTTCAAATTAAGTGCATCTGTCCGTGCCAGTTAAAGCTAAAGACTCAGATCCTTTGTGAGTTGAAAGCTTACTATACTTGCTAGAAAAATTGTTGCCTTCAGGACAGCAGTGCAAGCAAAGGGAGTGTGGGGGCTCAGTCCTGCACGTGTTGATTACATCACATATTATATACATCACTTGCCGGAAGACACTTGCAAGGGTCAAGGTAGGCACACACACACACATTATTGCACACATATCACTGCCTTCGCTCGCTTTCTAGGTTCAGGAAAGTGAATGTGTCATTTTGAAAATTAAAAATTGTGTAAATCAAATAGGTTTGATTATTATTAAAGTGCAGAAAAGCTGCAGTTTTGAAAGAAAGCATCTTGCTATTTCCCCCGTAAAGAAGCAGCAGACACAACATTATTAATGATAACCGTGTCTGGATTGTGCGTTCAACTGAGATAAGAGTCAACACGTTTGGTAACATCAAAGAAAACCTGATACCTTAAGTAAAAGAAGATTAGTATTTACAGTGATCTGTGGGACTGGCTCTTCCAAGAAGCCTAGCAGATACAGCCAGGAGGGACAATTAGGAGTGACTTGGCACTGGGATTCTCTCTGGTACTTGAAATCCAGCACTGCACATAAACACACATTTTATTTAAAGACTTTGTTTAAAACATTGTACTACAGTCAGCAAGGTGATGTGGTCTGGATGTGACTAGGCAGAAGGGGAAGCTGTCACAGCGTGCTGGGAGAACAGAGGCAGGTACTCCCATCGGCACAGAAAAGTGCCGGGTATGTCACACTGAGGCTTTGAGGACATCTCCAGCAGGCTCTGATCCATTCACTCATCCCACTTGGACACGCTGCTGTTGAGCTATTGAGTGAAAGTTTGGGATCTAAAGAATACTACATGTAACACATGTTCGGGTCATAAACTGTCTTGTAAGCACAAGACATGTACTCTCAGAATAAACAGCTACATTAAGCCACGCTCTTTTTTTCAGAGGCACTGTAAAGCGGAAGTATCCATTTCATTGCATTCATATGTATCTCTAATACTTTTGCACTGACCTCAGCACCAAAAATAAAGACAGACCCCAAACTACCTTTATGTGCAACTGCTCGGAGGCTGGCAGTTTGCTGAACACTGCACATTTAACATGTTACTGCTCCTTTTGACTTAAGTGCCAGTAACCATGCTGAACACACCAAAATAACTGTGGAAGTACCCAGGAAAACAGGAACTAGTGGAAACTTTCTATTCCAAACTCTTGTCTCAAGTGCATTTGGCAGAGCTCACTGCGAGTAAAGTCAAATAAGTAATACTTACAGGTTGATGAAGGAGAAACTAACCCATTTGAGTTGGAAAAAAAAAAAAAAAGAGTCAAGTTTCATCTAAATGTGATTTTTGCTCCTCACTTTATCCTTGGCGGTGGTGTTACTTTCACTGCAAACCCCACTGAAATCAATGGGAGGTATTGATGGCATTGTGCCCTGGAAATTATCTTTCAACAGAGCACCTTTACAACATGAAATAGATCTTCATGGGGTCTCTTTGCAATACATAAGTGTCACTAAGTCAAGTTAGAGACGAGAAAAAGTTTGAGTGACATGGACAAGGTACACAGCAGAGGCACAATGCAGTGCCGGAAGCAATTCCCTTTCAATTCCAGGTTACAGAGATAACTGGTAAATACGTAAGCATAAACCCTTTTCTTCTGCTGGTCGTGACCTCACAAATATAGAAGTCAAACTACAACCACCATGTGAGTCACTGTGAAAGCCAGAGGCCTCTGCCAATATTGGCTGCATCATTAGAAATCCATATTTACCTCCTTAAAAATCCCTGTCTGTTTGGTCAGCACTGCCAAAGTTCTTCAATATGAAATTCTTCATAATTAAGAGCAATTATAAAGAGGAGGCGATGTCTTCAGGAGGTTATCACAGTATGGGCCTATACAGGATCATAACATCCTACAGCAACTCTATACTAGGGAGAGATTAACATCTGTAATTACTTCTAAAGTAACTGAAGATGTAAAAAAGGAGGTGACTAGCTTACAAAAAGAGTGTAATTCAGAAAGCTTTGTTAGATAAATACGGTGCCTCATTTTTTCATCATCAGTGGAGCATGGTGAACAGCAACAGAGTGTTCATTTAAACCCTTGGCATGACACAAACTTCACAGAGTTTCAAAGGTTTAAGGCAGTTCTCCTAGGTTATGTAAACTACCAAGGCACAACTACACAACTCGGGGCTCTTTCCAGAATGATTCCAGTTACACGGTCATTATATTTGTGTTTTGGTTTGGCCAAAATCAAATACAGCAAAAGTGTGCTTCTACAGGAAAACAGTTGTTCCTGTTATTGAAAGGAAAAAAAAAAAAAAAGAAACTACTGACTTATAGTGGTATAATTCCTTGCCTGTAACTAAATATAAGGTGCAATTTATTAAGATGCATTCCGAGGAGTTCCCTTTGAAATACTGATATGGAGATGATATATTTTAGAGATTGGATTTGAAACTCATGCATCAAGATGTGTCCTCATCATGCTGCAGAGTTAAAAGCTTCTGGGAAATGCAACATGATCCGCATCCCTGCACACCATAACGTATTGGTCGAGGTGTCAGGGGGTGATGGGTCAAACCTTTGCCACGGTTCAGATGGCAGGGTGTACACCCCGCAGAATTAACGTGACCATTTGGGCTGTATCTGAACAAATCTGCATTACTTCATTTGCAAAGCTCAACGGCGTTTCTCACATGAGGTTTCAGTCATCCTGCCTTTGTTATGGATACAGCTAGAACAGACCTTTGGTATTTGAGTGGAAATCTGAGTAGAGTGTTCAGCAATGTGTAGCATTTAATATGAATCAAAGTGCTCTGATAAAAATTTGGCCCTTTGCTGCTTCTTAGGTTTCCATCTCTTAACTGACCAGGTTTCTCCAGCTGCCAGCACTAGTTACGTTCCTTAAACACAGCAGAGCGTTTCTGTGGAAATCTCCAGCCACATCCCAACAGGTGTTAAGCCTCTTTGTTGGGCAGTTTAGGACCACATCATGTTTAGCCATTAGTTATCAAAGATGGACCGAGCATCAAAACATGGGATTAAAACCTGTTTTTATTAACAAGAGAATACGAATCCAGCTCTGGACTTCACTGCCTCAACCTTTCTCCGAGGCAGAGTCAAGCCAGAGCTCAATTTGAACACCCTCAAATTTCAGGAGTGCTCGGATTCAGCTCTGATTTTGGATCTAAGCTTCATGGCTTTGATCCACTTGTTACGAAGTCTGATCTCATCCTGGATAAGAAGCAGCATTACTCAATAAAGGGAGTTAATACTAGAACTGTGACATCAGGAAAACCTGCTTGACAAGCAGGCTTGTTTAAACAACAGAAATAGGTTGCCAAGATCACGAGCCAGGAAACAGTTTAACAAAAATCAATGAAGAAATTACAAGTGACTAATAAATTCACACAGTATAAGCAGCTGAAACTGGAGACGAACCAGAGATAACGAGTGTAAGCAAGCTTCACAGAGAGACACATCTTGCAGTTGCTGCATTGATAAAACCACAGCCGCATTGGCTCTGTTGAACTGATTGGTTTAGCCTGGCTAAGAACCATGGGATCTGGCCTCTAACAATATCTGCAGCAGGCTTCCTTTGATGGCTTAATTGCTAGTGTACAGTTTCGCCTTTAATCTGTTTATCAGTTGCTCACCTAAATAGAAGTGTATGACAGAAGATCCCTCTTTTTAATACCATAATTGCACAGCATGGAGCTGGAGCTTGAACACAGTAAGTCACAGAGAAACTTTCCTGGAGGAAACAGAGATGTTCTGATCCCAAGCAGAGTGACTTACTAGAAAGGTGTGGCACAGACCAAGAAAAGAAAGAGTTATGAAGTTAGCTTTTCTTCTCGGGGACTTGAGGTTTCCGCCCTGCCCTGGAGCTCACAAAGCTTGTGGAAATGGGAAGTGAGGAGCAGCTACGGCATGTGGTGAGAGATCTTTTCTGTCTTGTCCTGCAGGCAGCCAGCATGAGAGCAGTGCTCAAAGCACGCCCCGTCCTACAGCCGTCAGACACAGTAAGTGAGTTAAGTTGGCATTCCTGACGCTTACTCCTCCAGGCCTTAATAGCTATTGTGTGACATTTGCCTTGACTGGAATGGCAGAAGGGATGACCGCAGCTTCGATCACTACAAACACAAAGTGCCACAGAGAGCCCCATTAAACACAAAGTTACCTCTCATCCTGCTCGTACCCCCCAAGGCTGGCAGAGGCTGCACCCCCTGCAGCCTCGCTGCCCCGTGCCCTACTCCTGGTCAGCCCTCCATCACACTCCCACAGCCTGCTCCTGCTGTCTGGCCACCTCCCTTGGCAGAGCAAACATCAGCACACATGTGAGCAACGCAGCGTGCTCCAGCCTGCGCTGCGGTCATGCTGCTGTCTCACCTGGTAAGGATGCTGAAGCTGAGCTGATGTTTCTACCAAGCTATCGGGTCAGCTCAGCCCCACAGCAATGAGAGTGCCACGGACCAGTTGCTCAGCAAGCCACACCACTGCAATTAACACAGAACAAATCAGGGAATGAAATGACTGACTAGCGTAAAGGCTAGCATAAAGCTGAAGAAAATGGCAACCTGATCGCAGCACACTCGAGTGAAAGAAGAATGTTAGTTACATTTAAATATGTTATGCTTCAATTTCCCAGGCTCTGGAAACTCAAGCAAGTCCTGTGCCAGCTGTTTCCTGGAAACTCCTGACAGCTCTGGATGTACCCACGGCACGCACTTTTTATCTGGGCGCTTCCATCTCGTACACCCAACACCATCCCTGGAAGCTTTCCCCAATTGATTTAGTAACAGTTGAAACTCGCTACCAGTCACCAGACAAGTCGGTTTGAATCGCATGGCAGCACACAAAGAACATCCCAGCACCGCCCAAGCCTGCAGGGCCTTCCCCACGTCCCTCCACCGGGCTCACACCACATTGCCTCCAGAGACACCAGGAGCCCTGGCCCACGGCTGGCTGCCCACTGCTGCTTCTGTAAAAAGCGTTACCCCGAGCTTCCACTTCTCACCGTTGCATCAGCTCTAATAAAAATAGAGCTTCCTTGTTTGCTTTTTTCAGCAAAGGTTCGTTTTCCAACAGGAGTGAAAAAGGAATCTTGACTTGGGATGTGAGAGTGAATCAACAGTAAGCACATATCCAGCCATAAATTTGACTCTGACATGTGTTGAAAGGTTAGATTTGTAAAAATGTAAGCAATTTGACACCTCTGGATCACAGCAAACACGAGGCCACAAAATGGAGCCTCCAGAATGTCAGTTAATTCCAGGCTCCCCAAAGTGTCTCTTGGAAACTGTTTCCACGGGGAGCAAAATAACTGCTGTAATTGGAAACACTGGAGAAGCAATGGGGAATGTGAGAGGATAAAGAGAGGTGAAAAACACACACCAGCACACGCATCTACATACAGAGTAATTAGCTGCAGCCTATTGTATAACAGAGTCAACAAATGAGTCAGCTCCTTAGGTGGTGTAATTAGACTTCAGTGGACCAACACCAATTCAAAGCAGTTGATAATTGTGATCTATAATTATATGGACTGATTCTGATCTGTGTAAACTGCAATGAGGGCAATAAGGTCAATCCAGTGAGAAAACTGTGCAAGTGAGATACAAATCAGATGCCCAATAAAATAATAAAGTTCCTTGTGTCCACCCAGCTCTTCTTATCCCAGGCAATTTTTTTTTTTAATGAACTTTACCTAGACAGGAACAGCTCGGAGCACCATTAAAATGTGGTCACTTCTATGCTGCTGCTCAGCAGCTCCCAAACAGCTGCACAAACTGCACACAGGAATGGCAGGGAAGGAAAGTGCTAAACCCGTTTGCAAACGCAGGGGAAATATTGGCTGGGAGGAAGCAACTGTCTGTGTCTGAATTGGGATGGGGTTCTGGATCCGATCACTACATTCCTTCAGCATGCATCACCTACCAACGCGCTGGAGCTCGGTGCCTCTTGCCAACTGCAAATGCCATCCCCCTGACAAACACCTGAGGTATAGGTAGAGCTGCCTGCAGCTCTCTGAAGAGCTCTGGTCTGAAAGGAGCGCAGAGGCATGCAGGAAACATGAAACAAACAAACAAAAAAACCAGAGAGCTCTAGGATAAGCTGTTGGGTTTGGTGTGCTGCTGGCTGTGAAAGCAAGCCGGGGCTCCGCTGAGCGCAGATAACAAGCACATCAGGACTTGCTTCTGATGACAAACCCGTGCCCTTAGAGCTGACCTCATTAAAGGCCGTACCCTGCTCCCCTTGAAGTCAAAGGCACTATTTCTGCACTTTGATACAGGATGCCTATGTCAGCTCTGAAAGTCCCAAACTTCTTGGCTATTTCTGCCTGCCCCTGCTGAGGTGCTAAGCCATTGCCCAACACACTCAGGGCTTCAAACCAAACCAAACTCTCAGCATTCTTTAACTTCTCATCCACCGTCTGGTACCGGTGCTGTTCCCATCTGAGGGTTTCTGGGAAGCCCCAGAACCACACCTCATTATGGGTTGGCACAGCCCTGAGCCCACGCTGCCGCTCGGCACACAGCAGCCTGGCATTTTGCAATGCCCAGCTGCGCTGAGTCGCCCTCTCATACCCTCCTTCCTCCACGGAAGGTGCTGAGACGGGCGGGAAGAGGCAGCTGAGGGGTTTCTAATGCTCTACGAGAAAAAATGAAACAGCAGCAAAGTTGAGCTGCTGCCGCTCCCCTTGGCCCTCCCATCCCCAGCCCAGGGCAAGGAAGCCCTGCATTGGAAGAACTACAGCTTGATTGTCCCGACAGATTGGTTTCTCTGGAGGCAGCAGAAACAACTAAAAGGGAATGTAAATGATCTCTGACCAACGACTTTTGTCTTGTGGTTTCTGGTACAGTATCTGCGGCTTCTTGTTCAGTATGGTAATGAGTGTGTGTACAGCAATGTGTTCAACGTGCACAGTGCTGAGAGATTAGAGAGCGAAGGATGGCATGGGACATGTCAATATGGATCTGCGGTGATCAAAGGAGGCTGTCTCTTCTGGACACAAGACTGGGTTGGGTTACAGCAAAGGAAAAATGTGAAGTGCTTTCTAATGCATTTGCTCTGTATTCGCTGCTCTAGGATCACAGCAAATGGAAGAACATCTTCCCCCCTAATAATCTATTTCCTGTGCACGGCTCCCCCAGTAAGCATATTAAAGTTTTGTTTGAAGTACGGGGTTTGTTAGGAAAACAGACTTGCCATTGTTTAAAGCAATAATGATCATGAATGCTGCTTAAATGCCCAAGTAAGGCTACGTGCATATCTTTGCTCTGACTAGTTATCAGCCATGAATCTTGTACTTGGGTAATTATTAGAGGTTTCTTTTTTAAAGGGATGATTTACTTACTCTATATCCTTGCCAGATTTTCTTGAAAAAAAAAAAAAAGAAGTAAATTTGAATTTTACACGTTAAGTAGGGCATGCTCATTTCTCTTCTGCCTCTGCCCTCTTTTGAGTTATGAATCCCTTCAGTGAGTAATGAGCAGTTGGCAACTTTTATGCATAAGAAAGAAGATTCAATGAATTCCAAATACACGACACGGGCGCTCCTTTTCCTACATAGAAAGTATAATATTTTTATGAATTGAGCCCACGACGATCTGGCATTAAATCACTGCCTCCTTTCTTCTCTGTGCTCCGACTATTTACGCTCAGGGGACGTGCAGTCGCAACGTGTTGTAAATTCAACAGAACTACTAATTATAAAACCTACCGTACAAAAATAGAACAAAGGGTGGAATTAGAGCCAACAGGAGCAGAGCCAGCGTAGTGGTCCCAGGGAAATGGTCTGGGCTGGAAGGCAGGTGATCCGATCCTCATCTGGGATTAACTAGCACAGCTCCCTTGCTCCAGATGATTTACAGCACAGTGGGCCCGGCCCCTTCCCAGCTCTGGGCGGTGGGCGCCAGCGGGGCTCCTGGCCTCCTGCTTCCCATTCCTTCTCCAGAGGGGCTGAGCAGCTCCCATCGGCGCAGTGAGAATGAGAGCCCGTAGGAAAGGAGCAGCAGCACTTCTGGTCTTGCTCAGCGGCTCGGCAGGGCTTGGAAGGGCTGTGGAGGATTTTCACTGATGGAAAGGTTTTGCAGCGCTCAAAAGCCAGCAGTCATGCTGGGAATCGTGCTGCTGGGCACAGAGCTGAGCCTCTGCAGCACTGCGGGAGGGAGGCCCAGCTAACACAGGCTTCAGGGAAAGGAGCGTTCAAACAAGCAACTTTGGGGTGTCAGCAAGAAAAGGGCTTGATAGAGGTGCTTTTTTCCTCCTAGCTTTCCTAATCATCTGCTCCATTCAGAAGCGTACAGTGTTAGGGTAAAATATAAATGCTAGAAAGGTAAAATATGCAAAGATACACTCAGTGGTATATTTTGTAGGCGATAAGCTTGTGCATCTTCCCCACTTCCAAGCATTGAAAGGCACCCTGTGAACAACAGACGCAGAAAGACGCATGCAGGTCGGCTGGTCCATCCATCAGAACACCTCCTGCATCCTGCCCATGGATGGACACTGAGCTGACAGTGGGTCAGAGAAAAGTAACTTATGCCTTCATTCTGTTAAGTGTCCTTCAAAATACTTATATGGCAGTGAGATTTACAAAGAAGCATTCCTGGGATGCTCTGAGCTTCAACAGAACCAGGAAAATTAACTTAGTGGAAATTAAAAGCAGGAAACAATTACTGTTCATCTTGCAACTCTCTCTACAGGACCAAATCTCTCCCCCTTGCTTCCCTGACAGACCTGAGAGTCCTGTGCAGGCAGAGAACCCCCATCTGTATTGAGGAGAGGTGGTGAATGAAATGGCTATAACAGAAAAGGGAAAGAGTATAACTATTAAGAGCCTCAGACATTGCCTCAGACAGCAACAATAAAAGCACAGCTAGCATCAGCTCTGCCTGACAGAAAAGGAGGAGTTATTGCCCCATGCTGTTTGTCCCACCCTTGCCACAGCAGCATCCAAACCACTTCTGCACCACAGTTCAGCCTCTGAACTAATGCGCAGGTTAACCATAAACAATTTCATTCCACTTTAAACCTCTGTGCAGTAGGAATCAGTGGCTCAGCAGCTAATTCACAAATGGCTCAGTTGACCATGCAGTGGGGACACAGCAGACAGCTGAGGGCAGTGACCCCATCACTCAACCTCAGCTAATCTGTCCCCATTTGCCAGAGCCAAGAAAGAAGACAAAAAAGAGAAAGGGCTACTGTCTGATGTCCCTTCCAGTTCAGCACCACGCGTTCAAAAATACCCCATCCTCCAAAATCAGAAGAGACATTAGAAGTTGCAAAATTAAAAAGCATTTCTGGATTCTCAGCTAAATAGCATAGGCCCACGGGGTTCTTGTACTGGAGGATTTTGCTGTGACTCTGAACCAAAAGCCTTCCCCCCAAACTGCCTGCCTTGTCACGTAGCCCAGCTTTTGGCAGAGGAGGTGCTGCTGAACGAAGCGTTACTGCACAGATCATACCCGAGTGTTGGCTGTGTGGCACATAAACAACCCATTGCTCTCTTTGCAAAGAAGCTTCACTTACATAAATGTTACATACTGTGACAGCAGCGATTGAATAAAGCCATTTTAGGAGTACAGCGAGAAGCACGCAGGCACAGGTCTTCTGCACACAGAAATGTGTGGCTCACCTGGAAGTGAGCCATACAGGCAGATGATCCTGTAACTTGGGTGTGCCACTGCCATGCCCTATGACGCCAGGCAAATCCCTCTCTGTGCTCCTCGTGGCCCACCAGCAACTCACTTGGTCCCATCTGCCCCACTGAGCTCTCCTGGCGCAGGGTCTCCTGCTGTGTACAGGCAGGCATGACTCCGGGCATGCTGCAAAGCAGCAATGCCACGCAATGCTCTCGGTCACACAACTTGGACCTGAACTAGCCCAAAGCACTGGAGTTCCCCTAGATCTCCACGATTCAGATGGAGATCCCCCATGATTTATATTTGCCATCCACTCAGCCTGACTCCCCTGCTTGACCATCTGAAAACTTCAAACAGGCTCAGAGAAACCCACACCAGAGAAACAATTTCTCAGCAATTGCTGCTCATTATTCCATTAAAAACGCTATATCTTTACCATCTGAACTACCATCAATTTCTATCCTCCCTTTTGATACAAAAGTCAGTTGCTGTAGCACAGATCAGCTGCACAACCTTTTCCCATTTCAGCCTCTTGTTGCTGCAGGCCCCTGCTGCAATTCCCCTGTGCTCTCTGCAGGCTGGAGAGCTGTGCCCTGGTGGAGACCCACTGTCCCATCAGTGCTGCTTGGAAAAGTCAGGCGTCTGGGCTCGGTTTAGTGTGGTTTGGCAGAGATGTCAGCTCTCTTACGGAGGAAAATAGTGCTCAGTGTGAGCAAAAGTGGCACCACCTGGTCCTAAGCGAAGAGAACTTTGCAGCATGCCCTGAAGGTCAGACCCCGCTGGACTGCAAGTCAGCAAATGTCGCAGCACGCAGCTGTAACCAGAGAGCACTGTGCTGAACCCCTCCGTCGGGTGCAACTCGGGACCTGCAGCCAGATCCCCATGGAGGGTTTACTTAGGCAGCCACTGCTCTTCTGCAGCGCTGACAGGCGGCGGGGCTGTGAAGGAATAAGCTCTCTCTTCTCCCCATTGTGACCAGCAGCTTCTCAAATCTCAAGCATTTATTCCAGCGACCAGCCTTCAGTAGCAAATGGCTGCAGTTTTGATGTTTAATGTTGCAGGGATAGCAGTAGGCAGCTTTTCTTGTTTTCAGCTCTTTTAGCACACTGTTTTGCCTAAAGCAAAATATGGTTTCAAGCAGTCTCACTCCGCCGGTACTTTCTCCTTGCCTCAGCTAACAGCACTGGTGTATGTATTAAAGATGCCGCAGCAGAGGCTGATGCTACAGGGCTCGTTCACTTATTTCAGATAGTCAGCAATCCAACTTTTTCAAAATGCACTTTTAATACAAAAGAAGTATTCTTTTCTTTGTTTCTTCTTTTGTTTTACAACTCAATTTCAAAGCTTGCAAAAGTTGGGAGGGAGGGGAGGGTCAAGCAACTGATTGAGACATCAGCATAAGGTGACATTTTAGGAAGACTGTCAATATGCCTCCTTAAAGAGACCCCACCGTGTTACTTTAAGTGACTGGGTTTGCCGAGATTTCTTTAAGGTTGACTTAAATGTCAGATGCCATTAGCTCTGGAAGTTCAAACAGGCTGCCACCACGAGCAGTTAAGGTTGAAAGGGTCACAGGTAAGCAAAGCCATGCTAAAACACTGCCTACGTGTAGGAAGTACTTCCACAGCTACAGGCGCTACAGATAGAGAATTTATATTCATGTCTTCTCAAATACTACACCCGGTTACATTAATGCCTCTGCAGGATCTGCCTCCCTAGCTGAGGTCTTACTGCTCTCCTCATCTGCATGTAAGGGAAAAATATGTTTGCATTCAAACTTCAGAACATGTGTGTGTCTTTGAGGATAAGAAAAGCGAGCTATCGATTAGCAATTGACAAATGCAATAGAAATGTTACATGGGCCAAGAAAGCTCCATACATAATTTATAGCTGTGCCAAATATGAGTGACAGCAAACAGCAGGAGGCTTGAGCACAATATTGATTACTTTAAAAAACTGAGAAAGGCACCGTGCTGAGGACTGGGAGGATAAAGAGGAGAGGCAACAAGCAGAGAAAACAGGAGCAAAGCCATTAAGGACGTTGTGCTACCAGACACTGCCAGACTAGGAAACCGAGGAGACAGTCAGGTGGAGAGCACTGCTCTCTCCTTTCCAATCAATAACACCATGTCAAAACATAAAATGCATGCTTCTGCTCTTAAGTAAAATGTGTCTAAGATTTTTAAAAGCATTGATTCAAGAAGGATCAATGAAAATCTAGGCGTATTTTCCTGTGCAAAAAGGGGGTAATAACACTTTGCAGATAATCACACAACAGAAGAGATTTCCAATGCTGGTTATAAATGTCCTATTTATATTACAATCTTTTTGTCAGTAAAGGTTAAGAATAGTAGGTCAAGGAGCCTTGCAATGTTTCGGGAGGCAATGCAGATATGTAAACATGGGAGCGTGGGATTCTTTAAAAGATGAGTTTAAGGGCTCGGCTGATCTTGAGCAGGAGAAGCTGTGAAAGGTGGAGCATCTTCAACTACCTCCAGCCTCACTTCTGATGCTTCAAGGTGCTTCTTCACCACCAGGTTCAAAATCTGGACTTGAAAGCAGCGCTCAGCTGAGAGGCAATGAATGAACGTGCTATGCAAGGCCTCTTCCTGGGGATAAAGGCTTCCTCCAGCAGCTGCCCAGCTGTGAGCTCCTGGCCAGGCTGGGGCTGGTGTCAAAATGCCTCCACTACTGCAAGGATTCCAGCCAAATTTGTTCTAGTAATTCTCATATCCCAGAAGTATGTTTGGTGGTTGAATATACAATGCTCTTCTAATTAAGCAAGCCATATGAGGATAATTACAGCTATAATTAAACTTTTGCTTGATGAGGTTCTGGCCAGCACAGAAACAGTGCTAAAGACAAAACAGAAAACACATTTATAACTGGCATCATCTTACCAGTATGGAGAAAGAGGACTATCAGAGAATGCATGAAGCAAATCTAGACTTAGCTTCCCAGCTCTCCCTCAGAGAGAGCCAACTTTCATTCCTGAGGATGAGGGCAAAGCTGTGTATTTCTAATGCACAGAGGGCAAGAGAAAAATGAGTACCAGACATGCAGCTGGTGATGTAAAAGGTCCCTCAGCAATGGATGCGATGCCCTGGGGAAGCTGCCCTGGTACCCACGTGGCACACACCGCAGCACTGCCTGAAGGTACCAGAGCTGGGTACTTCTGGTCACTGCAAACACAGTGACATGGCTTCTGCTTCCTCAGCTGGCCCAGAGTTCCCTGTGCAGACCTGCACTGTGTTGAATGCTGTCCTCAAAAGAAGCATTGGTGCTGCTGGCTGCAAAGCAGGGCACTGTGCCTGCAAACATCTCTCTTGCACTGGGGATTCTTCCTTGGAGTCATCAGGAAAGCAATGATGGCCTTTGCATATCAGGCTGGAACATGGGAATGGGGCACCATGGCTAGGGAGAACAAAACACTTCTCTCACTTCACTGAAACAAAAAACTCAGGAATACATCAGAAGAGCACCAATTCCAAACCACGACCTAACAGTGAATCTCATCCTTAACTGCAGATTCAACTGACACAGACTTGTGTTTTTTTTTTAAAGCAGGTGAAAATTTCTCCTACATTTTAAGGAGTTATTTCACAGATACAGGTAGATGGCAGAAGATGAAGAACAAGAATTGGTTACGACCCACACAAGAAGCAGCATGTATTCAAGTCACCTGAGTAGCTGCAGAAACTTTCTTACAGCATGTATGTGCATTTTCTCTCCTATTCAAAGGCATATTTTTCCCTAACAACACAGTATTTCACTGTCCCAAGCATTGACATGCCCCTGAAGTTCTAATACCGATGCAATAATTCCTTGGCATCAATAAAATATATTCCTTTTGAGAACTCCTGCTGTTTCTCTCATCATCGGTAAAAACCGAAAAGCCTTACAAAAATAATTATTTTGCTGCACACTGTTTTTCATTTTTGATAGAATCTTAACTGCAGACTTCTCTGAACGCACATCTAAGACAACCCTTGTCATTATTTTCACTGACCTGAGTAATTAGGTACGAGGCAGAGCCCCCTGCTTCCCCATTGGTGAGGCACAAAGCACACTCAGCAAGTTTCCCCTGGAGCAGACAGCAGAAAAGAGGAGTGCTGGGAAGGTGTGTGGCGGAAGGCAGCGGGCTGCAGCCGCTGCACCAGGATGGGACAAACAGTCCACAGCAGCCCGTGACGGCCCCTGACACCAACTGCAGTGGGTTTGCAGTGCATCGCCTGCACCGCCTCTCCTCTGTTCGTTTACTCACTTTGGTCACTGCTGCTCGTGCTCGCTGGGTTTTTCTCTGAATGAACAAATCTGGTCTCTTTGCCTCAGTTTTTATGCTGGTATTATGAAGATGCCATTTGCCCCTTCCCTTTGAAGGGCTGTGGAGGCGATCAATCAGGCAGTGATACACCCTGCTTTCTGTAATCTCCCCAACTAATTAGCTCCCAAGCAGGCACCGTGCCGCAGAGCAGATCCCCCGGCCTCACCGGTGAGAACAGCGGGTGGGAGAATAGCTCCACACACTGCGTCCCCTGCTTGGCCCTGTGCTGGAACTGCTTGTGACACTAATTGATCGGTGCCAGTTGTGTGTGATGGCGGCTGAGATGCACACAACCCACAGGGAAGCTGTTCAAAGCCGTGGTAATGAGTAACCTATTGCTTCCTGAAAGCATGACGGTGGGCTTTGAATTCTGCAGCTACCTGGGACAGCCAGGCCTCTGTCCCCTCCCAGCATTAGAGAGATGAATCATATTTAACCTGTTTGAATTTTATGGTAGCGACCCGGGGAAAAGAAGGAGACGACTCACTTGCAGCTGTTAGGAGGCAGGGCAGAGGGGCTGCACATACCTGCAGGGACATGCAGCAGTACCAGCAGGCCCAGGGGCTCCCACTTGCTGCCAGTGGGAAACCTGCACATTCTGCTCTGCTGGCAGCATTGCTCCGTGCACGGAAGCCCCAGCAGCGGGAAGCAGCAGGATGTGCACGGGCTCCCTTCATCCTGCTGACCTCAGGTCGAATTAGCAGCGCTACGGTGGTACATTGAAAACACAGAGGGGACAGAATTGAATGGCAGAAGTATCACGGGTGCAGCTCTCCTCTGTGAGCACTGCTCACAGTTTGCCTTTATACTCAGAGCTGATGCAGCTTTCTCAAGCAATATGTGGTTCTGTTAAATGATTTATACAGCATGTGTTGTGGCAGACACTGACATCACAAAAAACTGCTCTGCAAACTAGCACAGAGATTAAAAATAGCAACAAAAATATACGACTGCAACCTAGAAATGCGCCCATCAGCATCCTAAAATACCTGCATCACTGTGGATACCTCCAGCAAACACTTTAGAATACTTAAGATGATACTTCAGAGCATCATCATTTCAGGAATTGCTGCTTTGGGGAAGGAGAGGTCTATGCTTCTGGGAAACTTTGCAATGTCATCACCAGAGCAAGAGAGAAGTCGAATGTGTGCAGGAAATATCAGCCTCTCGACTGCAGCAAACACCTCCATGCAGAAAGCATTTGCAGCTTTTCTTGCCCTGCCTTGGCAAAAGCTCAGCATTCAAACAAACACCGCTCTTACCTAAAAACTCTCCTTGGAATGACAGAGTCCACACTGTGTTCCTCACTGCTAGATGGGATGGCTACATCAATAACATCTCAATTTGTTCGAATGACAAAACAAATCGACCACCATTGAATTCCACTGCTGGTTAATACAAATAATGACTATTCACTGTAATAAGCCAAATGCTGCCTTGCTTCAGCACACGGTCTGAGTTCTGGCCAAGCTCTCAGCACAGCAGCCATGCACACAAACCCGGGCGCTCACACTCCCCATTTCCAGAGCGCAAAAGCAGCCCGAGCTGACGCAGCCCAGGCCATGGGACTGCCGGGCCCAAGGAGAGCTGGCCCAGAGCTGAGACATCCCAGCTACACTCACATCCTTTCCAAAATGTGTCTTCTACTCCCGGAGAGTCACTGCAAAGAGACTGGTGTGCTGGAGAACAAGAAGCCTGGATCTTATTTTCTGCTCAGCAGATATTCTGCTGATAGCAAAGCAATGGGCAGCCATTTTATCAACCGTTGCTTCTGTTTCCCCTTTCTTGACACTTTTAAATTAAGCTTTGTCTCCCTTTTGGGTTAGGCTTTCCGGGGCAGGGACTCTTCCATTCTGCATTGAGGCTCAGTTCAGTGCAGCCCAAATCCATTTGGACTTCACTATACTGCTGTAACAAACCCAGCTGGATTAGGAACGAGCAGCTCTGCCTTCTGAAAACAGATGGTTTCAGACTCCAGAGTTTGGTCGGGCACTCAGAGAGGAGCTGCTGAATAGCTTATTTAAGACTCAGATGGAAAACAGAAACTTCTATAACCACAAGTTGTATAAGACAATACACATAATTCACTGAACAGAAAAATGTACCGTCTCCATCATTTCAATGATGATTTAGCAAAGTAGATGTTCCAGACCCCACCAAACATCTTCTTGTCGTTTCTGTGCACTTGTACAGAGCTATAATGATGACTTGCTATATTCTCGATGCTTTCTTCTTTCAACCATCACATACGTTTCTGTTCCTGGTGCTGTGTGTATTGCTGCAGGTAGATTTAGGATTAGCACAGCCCTGGTTAAACAGCCCCGGGTTTGTATCCTAAAAGAGGAGCTTTCAGAAAAAAAGCCATTCTCGAAATAGCATCACAGCAGCACTATCCGTAAGCATCCCCAGAATTATTCTGCCTGTTATTTAATTAGCTCAGACAAAGGTTGCAGAGTGCACAGAAATCTATCAAGGGATCTGCAGTAATATTTGGAGATCGTTTCTTTTACTGCTTTATCATTAAAGTCTTATGTACTCTTGCAATTGATAGAAGCAATAAAACATTTCTGAAAAAAAAAATAATAGAAGAAACAAGAAGTAATATACATGAAATAAACCCTTCTCATCTTAAATTCCGCTAGCACGGCACCCACGGCATCATTTAACAGTTTGCTGGGTCTGGTGTACAGACCGCACTCCAAGGATCATGACAAAGTACTGAGATCTAAATACATTTCCTCTATTTATCCCGGCTGGAAAATCTAAATGGAGCTGTTCGAGTGAGAGTGAATGTATCACTGTTTGGTTCACAAAAACGGTACCTTTGTGCTTCTCAAGAGTTTCTCTGAACATCAAACCGGAATGTTACATCAAATCAGTAAAAATACTTCAGAAAGAGACACTGCAATTAAAAAAACCAGAGTTGTGATCGTACGTGGGTAAAATTATCTGTGGAAACATTTCTGCATTGCACACACTTCAAGTGACCTGAACAGAAACCCCGAGTACAGTGAAAAGGTAAGTTTGCCATTGCTTCACAGGCGTTCGACAACCAAGTCCATCCGCAGGATCCCCCTGCAGTACACACAGTAAGGAAAACAGTAAGGCGATGCATCATGTCATCGGCTCTCTCACCTAGAGTGCAGTAGAAAACACTGTAACGGTGCTCACTGGGGTGGTTGAAGGACTCATTTCTTTTTTAAAATGAGCCTTTTCAGGGAAAAGACAGGCACTAGGTGAATGAGGGGGCAATCCGATCGGTAGGATCGTTATTACCCAATTAGCGCACCCCAGAGAGGGCCCAGTTTTGCTCTCAGCTCCTAGGCTGAGTTCCCAGCTAGAAAAGGCCCACGAACCCTTTTTTAACCCCATAGATTGGGTCTGATGTAATCAAAACACTATAAATATAGAACCCAGCGTGGCCTTCCTAAGGATTCAAGTCTTGTTTAATTTCACTTTTAAGAAGACGGTTGAGTGATACGGCATGCAGAGCTGAATGCCACCAGATGACATGCCGCTAAGCTAGTTAGGAAACTTTTGTCAGCAGCTATCTGTACTTTAAAAGAAGTTCAATCAAATACCAGCAACAAGCACAGCAGCCACAATTCATCAATGACAAAATGAGCAAATATTGTTGTCCTGGAAGTCAAAAGCCGTTCTGCAGCCATGGCAGGACAAGCAGGGAAACTCAAACAATGCGTAATCACGATTAAGTCAATTAATTGTAGACATGTGAGCAGGGATGCTGCATCAGCAGATAGCTTCCTGATTTTGAAAGGTAGTAGGGACAGAATGAAGCCCTTGTCAAGCTGTTTTAAACAGAGCAGATTTGAGAACAATCAGCCAATTCGCAGCACCAACAACTAGCAGCTCTGTAACGCTCAGGACTTTCTCATGCTTACTCAATGCCAAGTCACTGATTGCAGCCAGGATCCCCACTCTCACACATAAATCAAAGGCCAGCACGTATATATACAAAATGAGCCCCTCGCCCTGCATTTGACATCAATGCTACTTTTCTTACATTTTCAGACTTCTTTTTTTCAAACGAGGAGCCAGCTGTTGAAATCTGGACTCAATTCATCTCAAGTGTGAAAGATCATGTCAAGTGCAGGCAATGATTCACAACAGGAAGAAGGACACTGTGATTTCCCAACTATCTGATCAAGTTTTAGGCAAATGACTAATGTTAGATATTGGATTATGCATTTTTGAAAGCGTGCCATAAGCAAGCACAGCTAGCAACTGAGCACACAGCCGAGTAGGGACATATGGAAAAGGTCTCAGTGCTTGTTCTTTCTGGAAAAATCATAGCTGAAGAGCATGGAAGAGAATAAGACTGGTTTTTTTCACTGGGATCTCTCTGAACTTAGTAAAAAATACCCCACACATACATACAAACACATACACAAACCCTGTCTTTCACGACATCCCCAAATGGGGTTTGCGACTGTTGATGATTTCTTTCTAAAAGCTGCTCCGAGGGAAGAACACGAATCTGTGCGCAACACAGCCGAAAAAGGAGAATTCATGTTTTGGTTCCAGCTGCCATCCGTGCTGGAGAAACCTCGTGATGGGGCCATTAGGACACCTCGGTTACTTTTCTATTTCATCATTTGTCTGTTGCATCCAGCACAACCTGCACACAAGTTTTGTGTACAGCCTTAGGCAACTCCTTGTGCTCCCCTGTGCCTTTACTGCCATCTATATCTTGAGAGTGATAGCACTTTGCTTTGTCACAGGGATGTCATAAATCCATTAAAGACAGAGATGCATTTGTTTACCAGAGCAGCAGGTTTGCTGCAAGCACCAGAGTGAGGCAACCACAGAAATTCGGAGAGCTCTGTGGATACGCTGCCACTGCAGTGACTTAACAGCTTTGTCACTGGGAGAAAAGGAGGGCACAGTTGAAGGATACAAGCACCAGCACTCTGTGGAAAGGAGAAACGATCAGAAATAGTTCAGAATAAAGCCATCTTGATGAGATCTGGGCAATACGACCTACATTTCTTCCACTTTCTATATAGAAAAACAGAAATAGTTTGCCTGACTGCAGTTTACATGAGAAGGGCACAATGCTCAGCACAGGCACAGCAGCCACCTCCAGGAGAAAGCACAGCACCACACTCCACGAGTCCACTTTTCCCTGTGCCTCACCCATATACTTTAAGGTTCACCCAACTCCCAGCAAAATACCTTCAGTGACTCAGAGGGCTCGAGGCTCTGCGCTCACAGGATGTCCTGTTTCACACTGGCAGTGCAGATAATGCAGCCTCTCCCCACTTTTTGAGCGCTGAAGTCCACGTGCCAAAGCAAAGCAGACGTAAGAGACTAATGAAAACACTGCTATAGGAAAGAAGTGGTAAGGAGTGCACATGCAAATAAAATCACCTTAACCCTGTGTATCCACATGCTCTTGTATCTGTACTTCATTTATCTGGAACTTTTTGGAATTGCAGGAGGAGCCCCGTTGGCTTTGCCTAGTTGGAGGGACCGGTTTCTCTCTGCTCCTGACCCTTTAATTTGTCATCCAGCCAGAATCCCCTCAGTGAGAACGTTTCTGGCACTCCAAGGCTGCAGTTAACTTAATAACAAATGTAAGCACAGTTAGATAAATTAATTTCAAGGTCAAGCACGCTGACAATGGAAAATGGATGCAAGTGGCAGGTAATAGAAGGAAATTCGCATGCATAGTGATACACTGTTAAAGGCAGATGTTACTAGATAATTTAATCTCAAATGTAACTGATGTTTTCAGTTGCCCTTTTCCATTAAAAGAATTGTAGCGGATGCAGAAATCAAAGATTATTCAAAGAATTAAGATATGAAAAGCATGTTAGATCACTAAACTCCAATTAGTTAAATTAAATTGTATACCATTATCTACCTGTAGCTTTATTGGTAGCCAGCATTAGCACTCAGCTTGAGCAATAATAAAATTAGAGAATAACACTTTAATTGAATTGCACTTAAAAGGATCATGCTGACAAATGTGATTGTATCTGGCTGTAATGCACACCTTTTCCAACGATCATTAAATCCAATGAAATGAAAGTCACAAGATCTTGACAGCTCTGAAATAATCTGCGAACCGTGCTGTATCTCGCAGTTCCTAATCAATTTAGAGAAGCCTCATTAAGGCTCCGCAGCTAAAGAACACTCAAAAATCAAAACAAATTACAACATGTTATGGATAACTAGCTAATCATATCGATACAACAAGGATGTATTGTGTTGCAACAATTCATTTCCTTTGTACGAAGCATTTGCCATGGATGATTTAGGAATTGTTATTCATAACTGTGATCAGCTTGCCCTGATGTCAAGTATTTTTTATCTTTGCTCATAATAAACATTTCTTATGCTGTGTCTGCACTGTATTCCAGATCTAATACTGGACTCTATGATCATGTGCATGTTAATTATTTGTGTGTGTGTCTGCATATTTGTTTCTTCCCTTTGCTGTTTTTGCCTCTTTCCTGAGCATGCAGAAACAATGATGTGTGATTCTGGGAACAAATTAGATATTATCAGATGCCCATGTGAATATTTCTTGGCAATTTTTGTTCCCCATGAGTAAGTACTTTGTTGCTGGCTTATTTAACAGCCAATAACTCACCCTCACTCTCTCCTACCTTCAGTGGCTGTTTCCTTTTTATATGGCAGCTAATACAAAATAGTGTACCTTGATGTAACACTTACACATAAGCAATTTGAGCTGGGTAATTTAGCAGATTAATGAGACCAGCAAACAGGCATTTAAAACTGAGGTATATCTGTGGCACTCATTCTTGATCTACTTAGTCAACGTGGACTTGGCCACTCACCTTTCCCAGTGGACTCTTCCCAATCACATGATAAATCATCCTTACTCAAATCCTTCTTTTTAAAGATTCCCTCTCAGCCTTACTTGATAAAAGTCCCAGGCATCTGACGGCGTGCTTGGAACCAGATACTAGCTCCCTTCCTCCAACACGGACATTATATTTACCCACTCACTCTGGCTGTTGATTAATGTTCCTTCAGCTTTGAGCCTTTGAGGGATTGTTATAGTGTGACTTCTGCTCTCAACAAAGCATAAAATTGGATATAACACTAAAGAGCTGCTATATAATACCATCCTGTTTTCTGTCCAGAGGACTGATTTGCATGGACCACTCCAGACCAACATGGGAACAGGGTTTAAAATGCAATAGTAGATTAAGACAGAATATGATACTGATGCTAAATACAATTTATAAAGCAGAGGTTAAGCTATCTACAGAAATATGACTTTAATAAATACATGCTGTTTCTTCTGTTCTGTTTCTGCATGAAAAGCAGAACACGATTCCAGACAACATATGGAATTCTACACACCATTTGAAACAGTTTTTAATGCTCACCCAAAGTACACAAAGCGGCTATTACACATGAAACGTACTGCCCAGTTAAGGCACTAGCGAGTCCATAAACATTTGAGAGGGATTTTGAAATCTAAATGTGAAGATAGCAGATCCAATTACCGACCAGGGGTTTAACACCAATGGGAGTTTATATTACCGGCATCATGGTAGTACCTAGAAGTCCAGAGAGTGGGAACAGGACGGGAGGAAAGCTCAGCAAGATGGGAAGAAGGCCTGACTGCCACATCAAGTGTCCATCTCCATTTTTGTTACATGGAGCACCCTTTACATAACCCAGCAATTAAACAGAAAAAACACACATTTGTGGTTCCCCTGAGGCAATGAAAAATAACTAACGTACATGTGCAACGGCGTTCCTTTTTGCAAGAAATTTCATTAGGCTATTTCTGTTTTGAGCCAAAATACAGCACGTCGGATGGCAACAGCTCTGAAAGTGGCAAGACTGGATCGGGAACAAACGGATTTGGAATAAAGTTATAAACAGGAATCCTGTTGATATTTCAAGGCCTGCATGGGAGCGTGAAAGATGACAAAGCCTGTCATTAATTACATCAAGGAAAAAGCAGATGGCCCCCTGGATTGGCCCATCATCCCAGCCCGTTATGACCAATGCAGTGCCATGCCGGCACCTCCCGTGGCTGACTGATGCTGATAACATCACATTTCTTCAGCTCTGGGGAAGAGCCCACAGCCAGCACTGGGGCTGCTGAGGGGCTATGTAACTCCTCTGTCCCTACCAAAGACCTGAGTTACAAATATTTTTCTGTCCCTCTCAGGTATTTACATGCCAGAGGCTTAAAGAAGGCAGAGCTGCAATGTCTGCTAGTCCCTGGCTGCTGAACCATGCCAGCTGCAAGCACAGACAGAGCCTAAAGATAAATCAAAACTTAGGGAACCAGTATTGTCAAACACAAGTGTTCTGAAGCCTAAGATAATGTTCAGCAAAAAGGAAGTTCTTTGGCATGTTTTTCTGCATTCTCAGCGTTTGCTTCTTTAAAAGCCCTCGGTGTGCACTCCAGCCACAAAATCTGAAATGTCTCTCGAGGTCTATGATCTTGCTTAATAAATGGAAGGAGAGACTTTCACATTTTCACATCTTCCCAGAAGTAGTGAGAAGCCCACCAACTACTGGCAGATTCCTGCTAAGATCACTGCAGCTGGCAGTGCTGAAAAATGAAGAGTTGCGATATAAGTGAGGGCTCAGCTCTGTTTGTGCCTTTGGCTGATGAGCTCACGCCTCAGGGAAATCACACGGAGATGGCCATGCACACCAGGGGATGGGCTCCCCACGCAGGACACAGGCAGTGCCACGTGCCATTTGGGGCTCCAACCTGTTTTTAACACCCAGAGCCTAGGGCAGAATGGCTCTGGACTGTTTACAACTTTTTGCTGAAACAAATCCTCCCTAAAAAGGGGTTGACATTGCACTGCTTCTTGAAATGTAAACGTACATATTTTATTTTCCACAGTTTCCTTCTTTCTCTCTTCCAGTTGCTTTCTACCTATTATACCACTTGCTCATTATCAGCACCCAACCACCATCCCTGTAAAACTATTTTCTTGCCTTAATAATGCTGGAAAAATGTTAACAATATTTTATTATTATGAGATTACAGTTCACTTGTGAATCAAAGTTGCATTAAGGGTCTGATCCTGCCACCCCTGCAATCAATTGCGGTTCCATTCAATGAAACCAACGGTCTTTCTCTCACTGAGCCATAACTCCGAGTCTGGTGACCATTTATTATTCATAAGTACAGTCTGGGACAGGCTGATAAATGACCCCTAACCATCCCACTCAATTTCAAAAGGGGAAAGACCCAGAGTGGGCTGATTAACAGCTCCGTCAATCTCAAGTCATGCTAACCTTACCTCTACAGGGATAGGGAGATGCCTGATGGGCATAATATTTATATAACAGAGCAATTATCTTTGTAACGTGGATTATTTCAGACACATTCACTCTAGCTAAGTGTGGTGGGAGAACGGCATGGGGCTGTGGAAGACATCTGACACAGCATGTAAAATTGATAGCTGGGGGGGCTGTACTGTTGGGCTTGCTTACAAAACACAGGTGGAAATGATCTGAATGACAAACTGCACTAGGCAGCACACAGGTAGCCTCTGTGCAGAGGGCTGGGCCATGGGGAATGCATGTTCCTTTGACTTAAGTTGGATACTTGCATTAGAGAAGCAAGAAATGGTGAGACTGCTGGCTGGGATGGGCAAGGTCCTGCTCAAAACACACCGAGTACCAGCTTGAAACAACTTGATCATCTATGCCTTAATTAGCCAATAAAAATCTGGATCCAGAGCGTGCTCACCTGTCTGGGTAGCCCATTAAGCATTCTGAACGATGGTGAAGGAATTCAATAAAGCCACAAAATTACTAGTGAGAGGGCATAACTCAAAAAGACACGAATGCAGAAGTCAATGGCTATGAGAAGCCTTCAGGGACACAAATGGGCTACAAACAGGAGATTGATAAATTCAGTAAAAGAAGGGGAAAGCAAAGGGAAAGAAACTCTGCTCTGTAGAGGCCAGCAAAGCACTACTGTTAGGAGTGTGCAAAGAAGAAAGAATGCTGAATGAAAATCAGGAGCTGAAACATCCCATCAGATGCTTGGCTGCAGGAGAAAAGCCATTACAATTTGGCAGCATTTGTGCAGTGACATGCGGCAGCCTCACCTTCCGGCCCAGCAGAACTCGTGTTCCTCCAGCACCTGGGGGCAGAGGGCAACCCACAGGGCAGACCCTGCTTTGCCTCTCACACTGCAGCACAGGTTGTGAGATGGATGGCCCCAGGGAGGGGGCTGCCCTTGCTCTCAAAAGTTTCCTATACATTTCACCTATGTTACCTGAAGAAGCTTTCAGCTGACTCTGCTAAGACGGTGCCTTCTCCCACCGGATGTGGTCTCCATAGGGAGCGGAGTGTGGCTGGCCCAGCCGTGTATGACATTTACACCCTGCTCCCCGAGAGCTGCGCTCCCACACTTGTTCCCACCCTTCACGCAGTTTGAGTAATGAGAGGGAAGCAGATAGCAGCAGTGACCTACTTCCAGCCTCCTTCCTCCAGGAAGCTGTCTCATCAAAAGCTCTCCATGAGCCCAGCTCAGCCTCAGAAATCCAAACAAAGCAGTAAGTGTAAAATGCCAGAGCAGGTTGCTCTGAGCACCTCTGAGTGGTCCACAGTGCCCGAATGAACAGAGCCCATTAAGAGATATAGGAAAGAGGACAGTAATTTCACTAAGGAAATCCTGCATGAAGAAAGTGCTTCTCCTTCTGCAGGCCGACCCCTGCAGACGTGGCGAGCGCTTTCCTCTGGGAGCTTCGTGCCGCACTGGGATTTAACCCAACAGAAGTTGCAGCAAAGCAGGTCATTTAGGAATTGAGAAACCTGCTCAAAAGAAATAGTTCTGGATTTACGGCAGAGTATCAGTGATAGTAAACCAAAGAGGAGAGGCAGAATAATAAAAACAGAACTTCAGAAGACAAAACAAAAAACAACAACAAAAAAAAAACCCAAAAAAACCAACACCCAACAAAAAACCACCAACAAATGTGCTTTTAAGTGATCTCAGCTGCACCAAGTAACACACACCAGCTGCTACAAGGTGCAAACTGAATGTCTTGGGCAGATCAACAACAACTTGACCAGTTCTGTTCAATTATGACCAGGGCTGCACCTAAGATGTTGCCAGTAGATGGTGTTTTTATTTTAACCAAATCATTCCCTGAAGGTTGCTAGTGTTGCCACTCACACTGCTGCCCTGCTCCATGCATATCCTGCTCAGTGAACACACTTTGCTTTTATTCTCTGAAGTTTTCCCCTCACTGTGCAATCCTCTTGTGAAATGCCACAAGCAGGATCACCCTGACCAGAACGATATGAATGTTTGGATCACTGATAATATGCCGTCCATATTCACACTTCAAAGCCTTGCATTCTTTCTGTTAAACATAATTCCATGCCAACTTTCATAATTTGAGCAGTAGAAACACCAGGATCTTTCCTCATATGCTGGCATGATACGGCAGCCCCAGGTTTACCTCTGCTGGTTTATCCAGGTCCTGCTGTAGGATAACAAACGCCCACACCCCCCAGACCAAGTGAATGCAGTTTGAAGCCAATGGATTTCAGTGTCCTCCCGACACGCCGCACTATTTCAGAGACACCTCAGCTCAGGGTTTGGTTCTTATTTGTGTTTATGGTAGATTTCAAGAAGTTGCGTGATAGTGTTTCATTTGCTTTTATCTTAGACAAGCTTGTTCAGCTCCCTTCACAACCAAATGGACATTTTTACGGTTCATAGTAGCTACAACTTCTTTTTTTAAGTAGGTCGTATGAAACATGAATGCACTGTATTAACGCTTCAAGGCTTGGTCTTTCCCAGTCCAGGTGGCATTTGATACCACTACTCCACGTGCCGTCCAGATATGAGGTCCACTAGGTAATCCCACACACTTGGTGTTCCTTCAGAGGGAGACAAGGGGTGAACATTTCTCAGAATAATGGTCAATTTACAGGAAAAGACAAAAAGAAAAACCAAGAACCAGGAACTGTAGGTCTAATCGTCCACAAGTGTTGTATGTTTGACACAGGCCAAAGGCATCTCAGAATGCTGGAGCTACTGACAATATATCTATTTTCTTCCCCTCTATCAGAAAAGAGCAGCCTATTTAGTTCTGATGCATATCTTAAAGCCGAGCCTCCAAAGTTGATTGATGACAAACATGAGAAAGGAAAGTATGTGATTAATTCTGTAAGGCAGTTCATCAACTGATTGCATAAAATGGCCAAGCAGCAGCAGCGCAAAACTTGAAAGCTCTGGAACCCGCAATGCACATTCACAGCTTCAAAACAGACACGCGTGTTGGACTTAAAGGACCAACAACAGCATTATATGCCAGATGACTGAACTACTTGACTCACAAGCAATTGGAGCGTTCTTCTAGCATAAATTGTATTCTGTAGGGTTATTCTTCTGAGGCAGTATATACAACACAGTGGATGTGCTGAAAGTTGTATCAAACTCTTAAATTTCTTTTCCTGTCACTTTCGGCTGGCCTAACTCCCTCAACGTAGGGAGATGTGTGCTGGACCTCCATATGGAACTCAGCTAGACTCACCCAGCTGGTGCCACAGGCTGATTTTCTAGGAGAGTGGGGTGCTTCAGCTCATGAAAACTACAATTAGGTTGTATGTTGTGGGGCTTCCTAACTTCAGCAGATGGTAGTTACCACAAGTATGATTGTGGGCGGGAAGGAAAGGTGCCCATGGATGACAAGCATCTTTGTTATTTCAGACCTACATCACCTCTTCTATCCCTTTTGAAAAAGAATTACAATTGCGCTCGTATATTTCAAGATAGGCGTCACTTGGCTTCTGAATCACTTTGGCAAGTCCTATATTTAAGAGACATTAAGTCTGCTGAGAACTTACAGCTAATTGATCATACAATCAAATGGAACAGTACCCAAGATTTCGTACTACTAGCTCCACAACTTTTCCCTTGTTTCTAAATGCACAAACCACTTGTTCCTCACAGGGAACACAATTCGTGCAATTCTCTTCGTAGCAGACAAGCTCTGGGTTGCATTCCCTTTTCTAATTGCCCCCACAGTATTAGGGCTTCATGCTCAGCTGAAACACATGAAAGACAAAACTCTAAGGCTGCTGTAAGGAGAAACAGCTCTGACATGCGAATAGACATGGGATCGTGCTGCAGGTGTGTTGTCCTTATGTTTTAGATGTGCTCAGTCCCAAAGGCAGCAAGACTGGAAGGAGTTTGTTCACATCTAGTTGCAAAAGATCTTATGAACAAGCCTGACGTGACTCAGGGTTAAAAGGGTATCTATCCGAATCTCAAAATCATCTTCAGCTAGATTTCTCATTCTGTTTACTTTCAAGCAACATCTTTCAATCAGGTGTAGCAACCAGTAGAATAAAATAGCCTCAGGATCTAGCCCTTAATGCCCACTTGGCATACTCTGACACTCACTTGCAATTATTTTCCTTTCCTCACTTGAGATACAAAATGTCCTGTCTGCCAAGAACAGCCCAGCAGACAGTTATGCCTGTCTTTGCTTGATGCTGAATGATTTTCCACCGTAGATTCATTATGTCATTGAATTCAGTCACGGGAATATTAACATTTTCACACATGTGGGAACTCATCTTGTGAATGCAAAGCTCATTTATTACAGTGATTTCTTTAGAGGCTGTGCTATGCTCATTTTATAATGTGGTTTATAGTAAGGACAGATTCTGAACTGGTGTAAATCAGCATAAATCCAAGAAAGCATGCAAATGTACCTGAAATTTGAAGTTTACGGCCAAGACTGTTTATGGCTGGTAATTAGTATTTTAGTGTCTTCTTTTTTCCTGGTGTCTTGAGTAATTTAAAATCTAATGTAATAAGGGAAGCTTTGGGACTTCGTAGCAGAGTGGCTTTGGATTGCTTACTCTGAACTCAGGCGTTGCTCAGATAAGCTTGAGCAATTTAAAGAGAGGGGGCATCTCCAAAGCCACACTGCGTGATGTATCACAGCTCAGGACCCTTGGGCTGCTGCACTGAAGGCTGAGGAAAGAAACAACTACATTCTCATTCTCTCTCCTCATCCAACAGAAAGTAAAGTAGTTTAGACTTTAATGTTAACAATGCTGTGCAGTTATTGCAGCGTCATAATTAGGGGTTTATTTATTTGGGAATACAATGCTGACATGCCTAAAAATGCAAACCTGTCATGTCTACGAAATGTTCGCCCAGTTAATGCTGCTAGTTTTATTCTGAGGACAAAACATGTAAAGAGTTTTAGTAGATACAACAAGAGAAAATGAAAAGACATCAGCTGCTGTTTTGAGGACTTACGTGCAGTTTTTTTTCCCCTTAGAATATCAGCCACTAATTATCTGGGTCGGCAGAAGAGGGAGCTACATTTTTATTAAGAAGTTGAATAACACAGCAGCTCCTTCCACACACGTCATTGCTATGGGCTAGTCTTAAAATAAATAATAACAAAAAATAACTGTTGTGTTGGATTAGTAAGGGATAGCCTCCCTGGTGGTTGAAGAAAGAAAGCCCAGTAAAATGCTGCTTTGGAGCTTTTGGAAAAGGTGATGAATTTAAAGTTTCAAATAAAGCAAATGAACCAATTCAAACAAATTGATCTTGATCACCGTGAGAAGGTAGATATCAAAGATACGATTCTCTTGAGTTTTATACCTTACGCTGTCATTGACACAACGGTAAAGTAACATTATAATTTGGCTTAATTCTACATGAAAAATCAAGCCCTATGTATATTTGAGTATTCTCTTAATTAAGCTTATTTTAAACACTGTGATCTCTCTCTAATGTGCAAGAACAAAACATCTGATTGTATCTTTTAACCTGCATTTTATCATGCCGTAGAGCAAGGTCTCCCTCTCAGCTGGAGCTGCTCTTTTCCCCTGCAGTAGCTCTATAAGCCTGAGCACAGAGGAGGAATGCGGTTGAGCACCCAAGATAGACAAGGTAGACCACCCACAGCTGGCTTCATGCACACCACACAGTACCCATGTCCTGCTGCTTATAACTGCACAGCAGTGTTCATATAGCAACAGGACAAAAAAAAACACAAAACATGAGCAGGTAGCTGAGCATGCTCAGGCTGTGCCTGATGGGACATGCTGCTCAGCAGCAGAGACGCAAGCTCCTTGTGGCTGCAAAAGAAACCAGTGAGTAAGAGCATGCTTTTCTAGCTTGCAGGCACATCACATCTGGGGAGGGAAGGAAAGAGAAGGGCCTTCAAAGCATTAAGAAGAAACAAGTCAGTATTTTCAGTCAAATCTCATTACTTCTCAATGTCTGAAATTCACACAAATGAAGTGGAAGTAAAATCAAAGACAGTATAGGGGCCTGTATGGCTCCTCAAGCTCTTGAGAACACGATGATCTACACATCTCCACTGTGCCTCCAAACATGTAGAGTACATGCAACACAGCAAAACTACATGCTAATCGGTTAATTTGGCCACGGAAACCATCATGTGTCCATCATCCCTCGGTGCATCTGGTGAATGAAATTCCACCCCAGCCAGGCCAGGGCTCTACGCACAAGGGTCAGATTCTCTCGGAGGCTCCAGCAGTTACATCCGCAGAGGCTCAGCCAGGGAGTAAGGTGCTTTCCAAACCGGCAGCCCAGATCCACAGATTAGGGGCTAAATGAGGCCCAGTCAGAATACCTGACCTCTACAGAAAGAGTGTCATCTTGGTTTTTTCCATACAGTCATCCACATGTGATCAGCGTGCTGGCCAGGGCCAGACTACATGCCTTGCAGCCATAGGCTGCTACAAGTACAGGCACCGCGAGCTGGCTTTGTGCACAGCACCGCAGCAGCCGTGCATGGAGCCAGGGCTGCCCACAGCCCATGCTCACCTGTGCCAGCCCCATGCTACTCCTGCAATACCTGCAGCACTGCCGTCCCTGCTTGCAGGGCACTGCCGCTGTGCCGTGCAGACACGCTGCAGCTCTTGGCGCACGTGGGGCATGCATGAGGTGCTGCGTCTGAGACAAGAGGCCTCTGCAAACAGTTGCAGTGGGGAGCCGTGCAGAACCAGCTGTATTGGTATTACCAGGGACTTTCCATTATCTGAAGTGTTCCAGCTCCACTCTACCTCATAAAACAAAGCTGGCTGTGTTACTAACCCTCAGTATTGGGAAACCATAAAGCAGGAGTCACACACACATAAATCACACCTAAATGCCTCCTGGGTTTTGAGCCTTTAAAGCTCATGTTTTCAAGTTCTTCTCTGTAATCATAAGAAAGCAAAACTCTTTTTTTTTTTTTTTTTTACATGAAAATTGAGACACTTTCCTCACCACTGGAATACATAAGGTGAAACTTTAACCAAATAATACAAGACTGAAGATGAACTCCTGAAGACTGACAATGCTGCTGGGAGTGAGGGCCCACGGCGTCCACGCGGTGCAGACCTGAGCTCCCCCTGCACAGGGATTTGGGTGCCCCAGCCCAGAGGGCCTAATCCAGAGGCTGAGCTGTGAGGCAGAGCCCTCTAGTGCAGCACACTACAGTTATTTTGCCCACCTTACACTCACTTTGTTCTCATACGATTGAGCAAAACCCTCCCACTGCCCCGATTTTAAAGTGGCTCTGTGGTGGGAGCCTCTATGTTAACAACAAGTCCAATTACAAACTCCTCTTTGTTGTACTGCAAAACCACCTCTTCAGAAATTCAAGACGTATCCCACAACACACGAGGCTGTAACACTTGCAAGCAAATGGTAGTCTTTTGGGTATGCATCTGGGTCATTATATCAGCAAAGCACAGCAGCACAGTGGGGCTACTGCTGTCTATGGGGTACTTTTAAGCAAATACTTCAGCTGCAGATAGTAAATATGGCTTCAAAGCAGAATTATATCTAACTGTGAAATAGCTGAGTCAGGTGCATTTAGTAAAGTGCAGCATGCCAAACACTAATTACAGTGTGGTTGCACCTAGATTAGTGTTACATCTCACATATTTTAAAAGTAGGATTAAATCAGTGCCAAATTAATTTGATGAACCTACGTTAGCTTCATCCAAAAGCGTTTTATTGTGGATAAAGAAGAAAGGAGTGAGAGATACGGAGAGCATTGGAAGATCTGCTGCTCATTTCTGAGAATCAGCACTAGGTTTTCCTGGAGCTCTGACTAAGTGGCTGAAAAGTTTAGTCACTCACAGGTGTTTTGCTGCCATCTGTCAACAGCTGATTATTGCAAACCTGTTTACTCAGTCTAGGACTGTGTGAGAGAACTCGCTATCTTAGCTCAATCTCTTTATACAGATCCTGAGCATCTTCCCCCAGAACCAAACCACCCCAGGGCTTTGGGAAATTGCAGTCCACATCCCGAGATGAGCTTCACAGCTGGCCCCTACCTCTGTGAAGTTCCCGAACTTCAATTCTGGCTCAGAGTCCTGAATTTGGAGACTTAATTATAGCACTGTCATTCAGAGCAAAATCTTCACAGGCTGGGGTATTGCCATTACTTGCCAGATGCATCCACACCCTGGTACTGATTACATGCATTACTGACCTCAGCTGAACCATGAGAACAATAAGGCCAGCCCTGGTCAGGAATCTTTCTGACAAAACCTGGCTTCACTCGAAGGCTCAGATCTGAATCAAATGCGCCTCAGAAGCACTTTCAGTGTGCACTGAGCCCAGACAAGTCACAGGCAGGCTTGGTGTGCCAGCCGCCTGCCCACCCTCCGTGGCTAAAGACTATCAGGCAACAGAAGAAGCCATGCTGCCGGCTGCCTCAACGCCTGGACCAATGTGGAAACTAATTTCTGCTTGAACTGAACTTCAGCACGTGCCAAAGGGCTTTGCAAAGTAGGGCCAGAGCTGCTAGATGGAATTGGACACCAAGTACGTTTTCTTACGCTTGTAGATACAGAACACTTGAAAATCTCCCCAGTAAATTGATAACCTGGCCGTAAATAAAGATGCAGCCTGCTGCTTCTGATAATCACCACTGGATTCCTCTAATGTAAACAGGATTTCATTAAATACATGTTTTGTACAGGAGCACCTGTAACTACCCATAGCATCTTTTCATCCACAGCCTTCAAATAGGACTCTCAGCCTTTGCCTCCTACGTGCAGGCAACGCAGGGTATGTTTCAATCTGATTATGTTACTTTAAGTAGTGAAATTCTAATCTTGCTCAACAAGCTCTTTGCAGAGTGGATGTGGAGACGTGCTGGACATCAGTCCTGCCAGAAGATATATACATAGCCCTGAAACTTTCCAGGCTTTTGGCCTCTGTTTCCTTGAATCACCGATCTCATCAACACCAAGGGAAGTTAGCCATGAAGGAACAAATGGCACGAAGAAACAAAAAGCAGAAACCAAGGTTCAGTACCACTGCACCTTGCCATGCAGCACTATCCCACTAGCAATACTTCCATTTGATTAGACCGATCCACTGGCTTCTATTCCATATTACTTAAGCCTCAAACCATTATGACCTACTGAAAATAATTGGTAATGACAGTTTCAAGTTTAATATTTAATACAGTGGTTAAATGGAGTCGTACTGTTTGTGGTTATAGTTTTCCATTGACTAATAAGCAAGTCCAGAGCAAAATGCATTTTGTCTCCAAGCTGTTACATTAGCTGAAAGCTAAACACCGTGTTACTCATAATAGCTTTAAACGTTTTCAGAAAAATGGATCCCAAAGCCAAGTCAAATATTACATTGATTTGTGGTTTATTTTTTTTCTTTTTATTACCATAGGACTGTCTTTTTACTAGCTTCGAGAACCGCTGCAAGGTGGATGGGCAGACTGGAAGGCATTTCTTGGCACATCGGGCCAACCTTCAAGCACCTCTTACACTGTGCCGTGTGCGTGAGCTCCATCCCACCTGCAGCTGGGTGCTGAGTCCTGCAGCTCCACCTGCCCCACAGCTCCTCTGACCCCCAACCATGCCAACTCCCCCCACCACGAGCTCTGCTATGTGCCAGTGGTCAGCACTGGGTTAGCAAAGCCTGCAAGGAAAAGGAGATGGGACCTCCCTGGTCTGCAGCTGGCATGTTGTGACATGGCCGTCTCAGAGAAGAAGCCTGCTGCTCGTTGCTCTGCTTCCTGCACAATGATGGAACGGAAGGCTGCGGAAGCGCAGGGCTTGAGCAGCAGTGGGATATCTTCAACTAATGACAAACATATGGAGCTTTGTCCTGCGAGGGCTCACCCACCTGTACAAATTTTGGGTCAGGTTACCTGGTGTCTCGCCAGTAGCTTCAAAAGAGCTTTATTTATTTACTCTAGCCAAGAATTTGGTGCTCTATTTTTTAATCTGCCCACATCTTTCACCTCCTCCTGTAGTGCTTGTTCTCCCAGGGTTTTTTTTTGTTTGTTTTTTGTTGTTTTTTTTTTGCCATTAACACTCCCAGCTCAGGATGATTATTACATTAACAGGGATTCCAGCCGAGGGTGGGGCTCACTCCCAGCAAATTAGTCAATGCGGAGCTCCACTCCCCTGTGGCTTGGCTCCCACTGTATCTGAGCAGGCTTGTACACAATGCAGCCGCTGTGGGGACTTACTGGAAGGAGACCCTTTGTGCCATTCGTGAGTTCAGTGATGAGACAGAAAGAACACCCAAGTACCTGAACTACTCAAAGAATACTGACATTCACTAAACACGCTTACCAGTGCCAGATGCTGCTTCTGGAAAACTTTCCTGCTTGCTCACTTTTGTATAATATGCAGAAACCTCTACAGACTGTAGATAAAACCAGAAGCGCACCCCAGGGACCAAGTCCTCTGAAGAGATAAGTACCTTCCCAAATGCATTAACTGCCTTTGTCTATTCTATTCTATTCTATTGCACATCTGCAAGACATCCAGATCCAGACTGAATTCTTAGAATAGGGTTTGTCAGCACCAACTATTAGTACTAGAATTTGGCCTTACAAATTCTTCACCACGTTGAGGCAGGTGATTTGAGAAAGCCCCCAGCAGCATGTACCCCCAGAGAAATGAGGCTTCTAATAATTCCATAGTGCAAATTTCAATAAAACCTCAGATATATTAAGAAATAACTCATTCCACTTACAGTGCAACTGTCCCTTATCCCACCTCCGCTGTAAGAATACATTCAAATGAACTTTTGGAACTAGAAGGTCAAGCAAGACTAGCTTCATAGATCCCAAGGTGGGAGAGGAAAGTCATTTTATTTCATTGAAACTTCTGAGGCTGCACATTATAATAGAAAAATCAATTGACCAAAAAGGGAAATAAGATTGCTGGGTGGACCCGAAGCTTAAAATGGACTTAGCATTGTTTTTGAACTTATTTAGAGGCATGATGGAGAAATATGGCTTTGTTTCCATTTATAAATGTCCAAAATGACAACCTGAATTTAGGACTTGACAAGTGCCAGACTGACCTAATTGGAAACAGCAGGACTGTATTCTTAGCTGAGACATAGGTGTGCCACGGCTGCCACCAGACTATCTACTGCAGCTGCCCACAAAGCTGGCTGGAGAGAACCAAGATGGAAAAATGCACCATTAGATCTCTTTGGTGTTCATCTGGGCCCTGATCTTCTCGTTTGTATCTGTACCTACCAGCTCTGTCACCGGCCCACATTAGGCTGGTATTTGGGGTTTATTTCACACTGATGTCAAACAATGAAGAACCCTACTAAGAATGCTCAAGAGGGAAAATGAAAGAAAAGGCATTTGAGACTATTTGGTGTCAAACATACTTATTGTAGACTGAGACAGCTTAATCAGCAACTTGCACCAGATTTCTTTTAATTGGACAAAGAGCTGTGTAATTCCTGTGCATTGGCTATAAGGCAAAATATGACGTGAAAAGCTATTAACACTTCTCTTTCTGACGTTTCCAGAGAGCAGCTACAATTACTTCCCTGAATTTTACTGAAGACTGAGGTTTCTCACTGCCATCTGACCCAGGGTGTGCATCACCCTGAAGGGAGCTAGGTGAGGGGCTGTGGCTGGGTTTCCAGCCTGTGTTCTCCTGGAGCAGCTCTGTGGGATTTGGGCCTTGGTGACCAGATCAGCACTTGCAGTAATGCTTGCACATCCATGTCACGAGATGCCAGCAGCACCACAGGTAGGCAGGCCCAACTACTCCATGTTTTCTGGACAGCTTCAGAAAGCCACATGAAGTTACTGACTTGCTACTTAAGAGTTCCCCCAAAACTGCACCATATAAAATAGATTGAGAAAGAACTGAAATTGTTAGTTATTATCTAAATAACATCTTCCTTTTTTACCTAGTCATGGAGGGGTTTGCACCTTGTGCACAATACAAATCCGATTTAAGCTCTCAGAATAGGTTCTAAGTAGGACTTAAGTAGTGCAGGGGCCTTTAGGCTGACCCTCTACACCGGGGTTAATTTCATCCAAAAGCTTTTCCAAGAGATAAGGAAACAATCTTTCATGTACAAAGTGCTTAAGGAAACCAAGAAACAGCAAAAGAATCTGCCTGCTTTGAAAGCTTTGTATCTCACCTCTACACTCAATAGAGAGATGTGTTGTGTTGACATACTGTAGATTATACCTTGGCCAAACGGTGAAGTTAAAAGGAAACAGGATCTCTTGACACTGTTTTAGACAACCCATAATACGGCACTATCATTAAACGAAGTTTACAAAAAGGTTCTATTTACATGTCTGCAGAAAATAGAACAGGGTGCAGGATGCTGATTGCAGTGTAAATGTTAACTGAGGGACTGAACGGCACTCGCTGGGCATTTGGAAAATCCAGTGCAAACAAAACAAAGAGCAGAAGATGGTCTCATTAGCCAAAGCAGCCTGCATCCCGACAGCAGACTGGCTTTAGGTGGAAACGGAGCAGCCTTTATTGCTGATGGAGGGCACGACTGGAATTCACAAGAGATATTCAGCAATTCAAAAGATGGCCATGGGGAGGAAACTGTGCTGAAAGAATTGCGCCTAGACATAACTCAGCTTATCTACTGGCTGCTTCCAGCAAAGGAGTTGGTGGAGTCAGAAGTTAAAAGTGGCAAAGCACACCTGTGTCATCAGTGTCTTGGGAGGGAAGTATTGTTTTTGTGGGGAAAAAAAACCCCACTGTCATTCAAAACTGGGTCATTGTATGTGTGTGAAAGTCTATCACCTTCACATTGGAAAGGTGAGGGTTCATGACGGACAAGTGAATTCACACCTGCTTTGTTTCTGGAGTCCTTTGGCATGGAAAGGGAAAACAGATGGACAGGAAATCTCAATTCTCGACAGTTTTCCAGATGAACAAGAAATTACCTTTTGGCAGGAGACAGATGAATTCAGGTGGATATTAATTGCTTCTTATTTCAGTGGCAAAAAATGCAAAAGGAACATAAACTCAGATTAGTATGGATGAAAAGATAAGAGCAGTGGACCAAGAGACAGACCTTAGATTATTTACAGACTGGAATTATTTATGGACAGTGCTGCATCCTTATTTTCTCTTACTTGTGAAAACATTTCCAGCAAGGCTGCACATGAAGGACCACTGTAGAGGTGAATGCTATTTGTGACTTCAGCTGTTTGTAACTGACTGTTTTTACCCACACACTCAACCCTAAAATGACCTCAATTCATGACTAATAGAGGGTTGAATTGAAAGTAGTGCTTAGAGGAGAAAGCTCTGCATTGCCCAGAAACAGCAAGCACCAACTTGTGCTCCTCCATTACACCCAGAGGAGCCAGGGCACTAATACCAACCATGGCTCTTGGCCCCCGTTGGTTATAGGGAAGTCCATAGAGCCACAGTTTGTACTTCACTCAAGATTTAACAGAATTGGACCCATCTGCAAGTTTAGACATTACCCTGAGAGACTGAATTCAATGCTTTGTTTTATGTTATTATATAGCTATTAAGAGCCAGCCCTGCAAGGATCTGCAGCGAACAGCTTTCCTCAGAGGAGCACTTCTCTGTGAGGCCTTTATATCATAGATGTGCTGTGTCACAGGCTGCAGTATCACGTGTAGCAAACACACTGTCATTAACCACCCTTTAGCAGGTAATAGGGTGAAACATGTCAGTGAACCATAAACCCAGACTGATTTAGAAGATAAATTGTAATGGCCCAGAAGTAGCTGTTACGGTCTTTTCCTGTCAATACTTCACCTTTAAAAAAATTCCCTAAATACTTATTAATACTATACAATGTAATGGCTGTCAATAACATTTATTTTAAGTAGTCCCCAAACACATTACATAATCTGCATTTAAAAAGTCCATCTCGCCAATATCTGAAGGAGGCACAGAAGAGTCTCTAGTGCTCTTTGCTCCTCCACATTAACCCTTCCCCACTGATTGATCCACATCTTGCTGTGCTTGGAGGTGAGGAGAAGACACGAGGGGCAGAAACGTTAGGCACAGCTGCAAGTGGCTAAGAGGGAGCTGATCGCTCCTGCTCCCTGCCCTACACCCTCGCAGCCCAGAAAGCCAACCGTATCCTGGGCTGCATCAAAAGAAGCGTGGTCAGCAGGCCAAGTTAGGTGATCCTGACCCTCTGCTCTGTGCTGGCGAGCCCTCACCTGGAATACTGTGTCCGGATGTGGAGTCTTCAGCACAGGAGAGATGCGGACTTGTTAAGAGTGCGTCCAGAGGAGGGCCACAAAAATGATCCAAGGCATGGATAGGAACACCTCTCCTATGAGGACAGGCTGAGAGAGCTGGGGCTGTGCAGCATGGAGAAGAGAAGGCTCTGGGCAGACCTGAGAGTGGCCTTTCCGTGTCTGAAGGGAGCTATATGAAAGATGCAGACTGACTCCTTAGCAGGGTCTGCTGTGACAGGACAAGGGGAAACAGTTTCAAACTAAAGGAGGGGATATTTACCTTGGATATAAGGAAGAAGTTTCTTACAAACAGGTTGCCCAGAGAGGTGGTGGATGCCCCATCCCTGGAGACACTCAAGGTCAGGATGGACCAGGCTCTGAGCAGCTGACAGAGCTGCACAGGTATCCCTGTTCATTGCACTAACTGACCTTTAAGGGTCCCTTCCCACACAAATGAATCTATGATACTGTGATTTCTGAGGGACATCATTTTGGGGCAGTGAACCACGAAATGGGGTGGGAATGAACGGCAAGGTGCAGCATGGCAGGAGAGACACTTCACAGCAGTTCTGTGGCCCAGTAATATGCTGCTGCATTCAGAGGCCAGCAGCAAGCCTGAGCAGAGGCTAGGCCCTTTCTCAGTCCTATCTGAGATGATGGTTTGGTGTTTTAACTAACAGTGTCTCAGCGGTGCTATGCGCGAGCTCCTGCCTGGCACGCTATCAGCTGGCTGATCTGGGCATGCACACAACCCAGCGGGCACTGCCAGTGCTAAGATTACTGTTGGTTACGAGGTGAATGAGTGGCAAATACCGCGATTATGTAAAATGAGGATAATGGTAATTATGGGATAGCTTCAAGAGGGAGGCAGGAGGAATCATTTTTCACATCGTAAGTGTTAACTGTTGGTGTTAATTATCAGTGTTTATGACTGCCACTTCTCGGATTAGCAAAGTAAGCAGTGTGTGATGAAGTAGGGCATTACCACCGGAATTGAAATCATGCTCCTCGGGGCAATGGTGAAGCCATGGGACAATCCCTGGTGTCTCAGGTGTCATCCACCTCTGCTGCTCTGGCAAAGCAATACGTTGCAGTTTTGTATGTCAACAGCACTGAGCATTACAGCTAGGACAAGATCAGATGCTCCACAGCCTCCAAAGAAAAGAGTGATCCTACATCTGTGGCAAAATTTGGACCTATACAGAAATACACTACATATAAAAGAAGTCATACTTAATCCTTCTGCTGGGAGTAAAGACTGATGTGGAAGGTGCTGCAAGCCAGAAGCATGAGACACCACTGTGTTATAGGAAAGGAGAAGGGGCGCGTTTGGGTGTGGATGGGAGCTGCAGTTCCATTCAGCTCCAGGCACCTCCAGGCCCTGGCAGGGCACAGCTCCACTCAGGGATGGTCATTCTTGGATGCCATCTTCTGGTACGTTACCTGCTCACCTTGCACAGGTACTATGCCGGTCTGTTAACCACAGACCATATATCTTAAATTATAGACCTTATATCTTAAAATATACCAGCAAAGCCCAGTTCTTAGGCAGAGGCACTATTTTTCATTACACTGACTGATATAGACTGAAAAAAATTATAGACACGATGGGGATCTTGCTAAAGCAGCAGCAGAGCCTCCCATTGACAAAAAAGCCATTAATTTGCCTGATGGAATATGACAAAATGACACTTCTCCCAGTGCAGGCAGTAACTACTAGTTTGAAAGATGCCTGCTAAAGTTTGTGTCCAGAGACTGCTCTTCTTCTTCTAAATCTTAGAAATTTGGAACATTGTATGAAACACTCCTGCAGTTACAAATGCATGGCTTGAACCAGTGGTTCAGTGTCTTTGAGTATCAAGGCACTGCTGGGAGCAAGGATGCACTTCTGAAAGAGTTAAATGAAGCAGTGTCAATTATCACTGGAATGTTAACCAGAACTCCCTAGGGCAAGATAAATCAATAGTAAATACAATCTTCCTATAGAAGTGTGTGCCATTTTCAGTTCAGCGTGCTGCAGAGCACACTGCCCTGTTAAATTAAGTAAGAATTGCAATAACATCATGCCATGTAGTAGAAATAGAAGTAGGTGAAGTTTCCTCCATGAACCCAAGAAGTGATGCAATGGCAGCTTGTATGGGCATAATTGTATATTTTGCTAGCATCAAAAATAAAGGTTTTAATGTATTATTAAATTCCTTGCTTGGAGGCAGACATTTGCACACCTACAATTATTTTAATTGCACGTTCCAGATTTTTTTGTTTTTCAGAATTTTATGACAGAAGCCGAAGCTCAAATGAATAGCTCACAACACACTTTCCTGAGTTTCAGTAATACGTTTTTCTCTCTGGGTAATGGAGTGGTTTGTTCAGTCTGTTATATTTTTAGTTTTATGGAAAGGTTTTGGAAAAAATGGTGCCAAAGAAAATATGTGTGGTAACCAATATGCAAACTACTCTAAATTAAATAAGTCTGGAGAACAGAAAAGAACAAGTCTGGAAGCTAAAGACTACACTACAGTCCAGGAAGAGGTGACAGGATTCATGCTCTGCCTTGAATCATGCAAAAACACTGGTTCGAACTGCAGCCTTCAGAGCCCTTGTGAAATTCTCTTGCAGACACAGCAAGCAGGTAGGCTTTCCTCTGAAGGTGAACTGCATCTCTGGAAAAAGTAAAGGACGGTTTGAAAGAATGGCCTTGTGCCTATCTGAGAAGTTTCGCGACAGCACAGAACAATGTTGAGAAATGATGCTCTTGTGGTTCAACTGTGAGTAGGGAGGTTGGCTACATAAAGTAGGTGCCCCATGGCAGACTAAAATGAGTATTTAGATCATGTTGTTGCCCTGCAGTACCTTTTTTACCTTTTTCTGGTCAGTGTGCTGCAGCTTAGCTCTCTGTCACAGCAGGATGCTCGTGGGAATGAGAATATCCACACAGCGCTCCTATGTGATCACCATGCAGTGCCTGATACCCAAACAACTGAGCTCCTGGAAGGCCAGGAGGAGCCCTATACTGTGACCTGCCCTCTGTTCCTCATTCTGCCATTGGATTCTTCCACGACCTGGATATAATCACCAATATTCTCTGTACCAGTTTTCCCTCCCTGAAATGAGCATGATTACATTTTTTTGTGGACGTCCCCTCTGTGTGCTCTTCCACCCTAGGGAATGGATGCAGGAATGCTGGCAGCTGACAGGGACCATGAAGCTGAAGCCACGATGCTGATGCAGCAGTGCTGTTCTGTCCTATCCAAAATCCACTACTTGATCCCACAGATTGACATTTCCCAGGGTCTTACAAACAGACAATATCTTTCATCTCCTCTCCACCCTCAGATCACAAGAACTATTAAGACCAGAGCAATTTCACTGATGCCAATGATATTTCTCCTGATTTATAGCAAATTAAGTGGAATGGGAATTGGGTCAGACTCTTGGTGGGGGGGGAGGGGTCACACATATTGCCTTTTGCCACCCCTTCCCCTGAGGCAGGAGGCTGAATAGCAAGTGCACATTCTCATGGCAAGGGCACTTCCTCTAAGAAAAAAATATTCATACATACCCAAATCTTGAATTTCATTAAGCTTAATGCATTTGCAGCCAATTGAATTTGATAGAAGGCCTTTCCCAGGTAGTATTTAAACTCATCAAGAACACTAATCAATGGTTGGTAGTTAAATGCATTCTTAACTTTTTATGTGCATTGTCCTTGTGCCATGTGCTGTGATGTCTTTATAACAGGATCATTAGGGAACATCACAAAGATTAATAAAAATATGAGGTGAATTGGACACAAGGGGTTCCATTAAATAAAACAGGATTATAGAGATATGAGGCTCTGCAGTATTTGGGGATGTAATATTTTAAGTGGGTTTTGCTACGTTTGTTGGCTTTTTTCTTATTTTTCCTTTCATAGTTGTACTGAGTTGATGTAAAATAGGTTGGTCCCCGGGTAAGCCTAGAGTTAGGAGGAGGAAAAAAAAGCCCACTTTCTTAAGCTTTTGTGTTTCTATTCTCCCTCCTGGAAAGAACACGAAAGCCAGGACTTAAAATACACGGCAGAAATTAGAAACAACCTCTTGAACTGCTTTTACCCAAAAGCAGAATTTTCAGCTGCAAAATGTCACCGATCCATTGATACACTTCTTAGAGGAGACCCACGTAGCACAGGAAGATGAACACTTCAGGCACAACCTGCCCGGCTCCAGGTTCAACTCCCTGGGCCAGCTGATGGCACGACAGGAAGGCCCCAGGCTCACACCAGCCTCCCCAGTAACACCAGCAGCTCTCCTGGCAGGGCTGTGCTGAGCAGCCCTGGGCAGGGCACTGCGTCTCTTCGTTTCTCAGTGTACAATGAGGAATGATGGCTTTGTCTTCTACCTTTGGATTCTGTTCAGAACGCTACCTCAAATCACATCTCTCGCCACCTATTATGACACAGCACACAATGTAACGAGGGCAGAACTAGTTTTACCCTGTATATATCCATGTGGTGCAATACTAATAACTTATCATCCGAGGCCAAGCAATAAGCACAGTCTGGGAACCTGGCTGGGACTTGCACCTTGTTCTGGGGTGGAGATTTAACAGTTAACTCCTGCAGCACTATAACAGACTTGCTGATCTTAATTTTCTCTGTTTTTCACAGAAAATCCTCTACACCATCTCTTTGTTTTAGTGAAGTCTTAGCTAGTCTGTTCCAGTTCTGCTGACCTGGGAACAGCTTCAGCAGTCTTAAAGGCACCCAATATTAACATGAAAGACTGTAATCACATCTTCACAGCTGCTAGAGCCCACAGTGTCACTGGGAGTTTGCATGGCTAAAGCAGAATTTGCTGTATAATCCATGCACTGTGCTGTTCATGCATGGTAATTATGTATAGCAAAATCCGTAAGGAAGGAAGCAGCTACATACAGTCTGCTTTTAAAATCTGAAGGGAAAGGTTCTTATTTCTACTATTCGAAGAAACCACCTTTGAAGAAAATCACTTCTTACTTCTTTGATGACCAACAACCAGTATGTCACCAGTGGCTCTGAATTTCATAATGCTTTCTCTGAGCATCTCTGTTATTTAAGATTGCCAACTACCAATCTGCTCTTGTGTTCTCTATTACAGCCATTTTCTCTAAAGAGTGAATTTTTGAATAAACTCCTAACGTAACTAAGAGGAACACATGCTGGTAAAGACATTGAGGAAGTATAGAACGAACCCCATTTCTTGCTGCCAGCATCGTATCACTATTGCACATCCTCTCTCCAGTAATCTGTATGTCACAGAAGATTATGCACCCACACAGAGAAAGTTATATATACCAGCGTTCCAATATGACATAACTTATAAAATTATTCCCCGTGGAAAATTTAAGCAAAACAAAACTGTCACTGCTATATTTCCATTCTCCTCCTCTTCGCTTTTCATAGGAGCTGTAATCCAGGTGCCTAAGTGAGTTCTGTGGTCTGCATCTCTTAGGATGTAGTACTTCTGAGATGCTAAAAGCTGTGAAAAGCATGTCCTGCCATTGCAGGAACAACCTGAGCACAGCCCTAGCACACAGAAGACAACGGATGCAAGAAAGAAGTGAACCCAAGTTCCCACTTAGCACCAAGAGTGCACTTACAAATTCAAAAGATAACGGAGAAGAAAAGGGAGGCTTTGGGGCAAAATTTGATGGCTGTAGCCTCAATAAAAACAAATATGCAACAAAACAAAACAAAAGAAAATTATATTGCTACCAATTAAGCTTCATGTCAGGAAAAGAAAAACAACCAGAAAAGTTTGGAGCAGCTTTGCCACCAATCACCTATGACTAAATTTAGGCCTGACATATGGAAAGTCAGATGTTGCTCATAAGAACAGCTTTATTTCTGGTGTCTATAAGTACCAACTCATCCTGATACCTCAGCCTACTTACTCCTCCCCTTCCACACTGTGCCTTGCTCCCCCCAGTGCTCAAACTGCCCCCCCAGACACTGCTGCCTTTGGCTGGGGATGCGGTAAGCGGCGAGGGAAAGAAAGAGTCGTCAGCAGAGAAGTGGAGCATTCAGCAGGCGACAGCCCGGTGCTCCTGCTTTTGAGGCCGCTCCTGGGACTCTGGCATTGCCCAACTGGAATATTTCTGCTTTGTTTAACACAGTGAAAAAACATCAGTCGACACTGTAATGTTAAGAGTGGTGGATGCGAGTATGACCGATAAACAAACACGTCTTTGTTTTAATAGTGGGGAGTGACTTTATCACAGTTAATTATAGGAATTTACGCTATTTATGTGAACTCAAGAAAGCAGAAAACATTCATTTGTTGGTAGTGTAACTGCTGGGTGGAGGCAGCCCAGATGCATGGAGATGAATGCTAGACTGTATCTTGTTTGTCTTGTTATGAACAACTTTACTATGTAAATTTGAACTTCAGCGAATAGCTACTTGGCACATTAGAATGTATAATTATAGACACACAAAAAAAAAACAAGGTAAGTGACATTTAAACATTGTTTCTTTGTCACATATCAGTTAAATATAGAAAAAAACATATTTACTTTAATCCACAGTAGACACTTGGTCTCGCACCTGCTGCTCACACGCAAAGTATGTCATTATCACTCAGTGTCCGTCCCCTTACACACAGAAAAGAAAGTCACTTTGGTTCAGTTTTGTTTGTCTCATTTCAAGCCTCAGAGGAGCTGCACTTACAGAGGAATGTTAAGCAGAAAACAAAACCAAAATAGTGCAACAACAACTACAGTCTATGCACGGGGGAAAAAAAAAATGTTGCTTTTGTTTGCATTCAATAATTATCCCAAACCAGCTGTGATATGATTGCATAAACTCCAGAATGATTTGTTCCCCACTTTCCAGAGACTGAACAATGCTACCGAAAAATCACCGTCATGTGAACAGGCAAACTACAGCCACGCTACACTGCTGCTTGGCCAACTGTGCAGAGCCAGCAGAGCCAAAGCCAGCATGGTGCCCTGCACATTGCTCTGAGATCATGCTGCTGTCAGTCCCACACATTTTTCAGGTTTCTCTTCCAGACAGGAATTATTACGAACAATTATTTCAAATATGCAAACCACCAGTTTCTAATGAGGACCAGAACTATTGCTAAGGAAGACCTAAAAGCATTCTTGGCTCTGTGGAAGAACAAGTTTCAACTAGCAACAATCTACATCTAAATCTCTTAGACACATAAACAGTTCTCCAGTCCTGCAGTGGCTACCTGCATCATACTCATCAGTGCTTTATCTGTGGAAGTGCTCATGGAAGAAGGGAAATGGATCTTTTTACAGAAGGAAGATCAAAGCAGAGGAAGGGACTGATGGTACGAAGCAGTGCAAGCGCTGGCCTCCCCAGGCTAGCATGGAGCTGAGCTTGTCCTTTGCACAGTGTGGTGACACAGCTCTGACAGCTCATGGTCACATCCACGGTACAGTCTGTGCTCACAATGGGCTGTTATTGAACTCAGACTCTCAACAGGGCTTACTGAAAGGGGGCAAGGTGGTGAGGAATTGTGCTGTAGCCAGCTCCATCCCTGCCATGGACACACACCTCCCTCTGTAACTTGCTCAGGTTTACACCCATAGAGATTGCAGGGGAAAAAGTTGAATAAAAATCTGGAGGGAAGCAATGGATCACCTTCATTCCCATTAAAATGACACTCACACTGGATGAGATCTCGAAAGTTTACTTTCTCTTAAGCCCAACAACCCAAGAGTTAGGATGTTGCAATCTAACACAGTTTTGATTTAAAATTTCAAGTAACTCTTATTCCAGGCTCAGACTTCTCCAGACAAATAGCTATTATATAAAACTAAACAACTTAAGAAGGAAGATTTCCCTGTTATCCCGCAGAACATAGGATGTCTATAAAGTCCTCAAAACGTATACACAGCATCCCCACTGACACCACAAAAGGCAGCCATCTTTGGGGTGAAACAGGCACACTGAGAGGCTGTCGCATAGCAACAGCACTGCAAAGCAAAAAATTGGTGTTTAGTCAAAACTGCAGTAGGGGATTTGTTGAGTGCTACGTTGGTGCTGAGGAACTACACAAGACAGACAACTTCCTACAACTGCCTGTACCTTTATCTCTTTCTTTCTTTCTTTCTTTAAGAGCCAAACACACAGCTTATTTTTTCCTCACTTAATGATATACTGTGCTTTTTGTCTTGATTAATACCTTTCAGTAGTTCATTTGCCATACCTCAAACCTGCATGTCACGCATTTCCGAAGGAAAAGTGAGCAGCATTCCCACATTTTTGATCCACTGTTTGTTTTGCTGCTGTAATGATTATTTGTAGCTAAAGAGATCAATGGAAGTTCTTAACATATTCATGCGGCGCCCACTGCACAGGCAGCACTCAGTCACAAATCAAAATAACCACACAACACGTGGGTGTTTGAACAGGTAACACAAATAACCTAAGCATAACAGGCCTGAGGACATACCACAAAGAATATCAATTCCTACTTAAAATGTCCTATGGCATCACTACGCCAGGTGTAGCAAAAATAAGGGCACAGAATGGAAAGGTTGCAAAAGTTCTTGTAAACAGCACTACCAGAAGGGATGGCTGATGCAGCCTCCAGAAATGGCAAGGGAAGAAAACTGCATAACCCACAATTAATGTCTCTAAAACCAGGCAAAGAAACAACCAACCAACCAACCAACAAAAAAACAACACCACCAAAGACATCTGCAAAGTCTGCTTCGTTCTACCACAGCATTATACCCACACAGTGTGCTTTACTGTTTTATGCTGACTTTTCTCATTTTTGATTTCTCCGCGTACTTCATGTTCTATCCATCAATTCCCTTCAAGCCATTCTCATATAACCCTCCTAACTTAATGAACCTTCTCAAACTGCACTGTTACACACATCATTTCCATTTCCATTCATGAAGAAAAATCGTATCTGATCTTTTTAGATCTTTCCTTAACAAAACAATCCTTTTTCCAAAAGGCTTTCTACTGGTCTGGCTAGGTTTTGTTGTTTTTCTTCTTTCCCAAATTAGAATTCAGCCTGGTGCTATTGGGCTCTTCTTTAGCAAGTGCTAAAGAACCAGAAATGCAGTGGCTACTGGTTAAACCTCAAAAGCCTGGAGTGCAGTCCCAGCATGGAAGCTGCACATACATGTTAGAGAGAGTTGGATGCGTTATACATTTGTCTGACTTGAGTAGTAGTATTTAGTAGCAGTTAGTATTCATGGCTGAGAAAATCATATTGATTGCTTCTGTGTCTTTTGTGAGCTCTGACAGATCCTGACCCACATTTGTCATCTTAATCATTTTACTCCCAGCTTGTTCCAACCATTTAAAGGCTGCTATTTTCACTTCTTACCTGCTCACTGGGAGGCAGGAGTCTGGTTTGTTAGGAAAACAAGTATGCGTTAATCAAGCTACTCATACAACAGAGACAAGGTTTTGTCTGTCCAGCATTTCACAAATTGGCTAAAACTCACGTTTAGACTCAAATATATCCAGCATCCAAACACAAGCCCAGCCTGACCTCTGTGTCTAATGGAAAGCACAAGAAAGTTTCACCTTTTACCTCACAGCACTGGCCAAACCAGGTGTCTACATGCAGTATTGACTGGTCAGCCTTGCTAAGGACTCGCAGACAGATCCTCCTGTCATCCCTACAAGTCACCTACTAGCCCATGCTGCCCACAGCTCACTGCCTGGTGAGTGCACGCACATCAAAGGCTTCCCTCATTGTCCTGCTGCTGCCCACTTACCTGCTGCAGAAGCAGGAACATGGGTGAAGCTCCAGCGATGGGACTGGCCTGTGCTAAGACACCTCCTGACTCCAAGCTTCCTCAGCCAAAACTCAGCATTTTCCTGCACAGAACAATTTGACAGAATCAGAGGTGGCTTTTCACATCTTCCTGATATGCACAAACAAATCTGCAACTTCCCTTTGTTGAATGTTTGTTTGTTTTTATAATGTTATCCTGCCTGCGTGAGCGTACAGTGTTCTAAGAGGTAAGAATACCTACTCGGTTCACCTCTACACTGATGCTTTTTTCTCACACCTCAGACAACACATCCTGCTCATTTTCTGATCATGTCCAGATTGCTTCTCTCCCAAGAACAGGGCACTTGACGATTTCTGACACTGAGTCAGAAACAACTAAAACGCTCGACAGAATTTGCCTTTGAACAACACGGATGGGAATTGATTATGGCTAAGCGAAGCTGTCAGGTTACAATTTACTAAGACAGTCATCTACATCACCTAACTCCTTACAGTGTTTTGAAATTTGCAGACATGTTGCCAGTGAGCACATATCGATTACCGTTCCTTGAACGTGGCAGAGAGGATTTCCCTACTGAGTGGCTAAACGATGCGTGTGTTGAAACAGATTTAATTGAATGTAAGTATGCTATTGGTAATTTTATTCAGAATTCCTACGTGAGACAAATCACACCCAATCCAGAGAAGTACATCTCCTGGTATGGGGCCCCAAACTGTGTCTAAAATGGAAAGCATAGAAAAAATACTGAGCGAGGTAGGGGGCAAGGTAAACTGAGTACTGCAAGGAACATGAGAAATGGATGCTTCTTAATCCTCTGTAATAACTTAATCCACTTCAAAATTGGGTGTCTAGATTCCTTTTCTATATACAGATAGATAGCCATCTTAGGCATCTATTAAAGGATGGAATGAGCTGTTCAATGGAGGCAAAACTAAAGGACGAATTAAAATAAATGTCTTAAAATAAGGTGACATGGTTCTACTCTGCAAGATATGAGTCCATCCCGAGGTACTTATTTTCCTTTCCCCTCGCAAAGTATTTTGGAGGAATAGTAAAGAAAGAATTTTGGAGTCATAGGAGTAGGAGTGAGGTAACTGAAGTATGCAGGTGCCAGCTTTGATACAGTGGCTTGGTGTTTTGAGAATACATACACAGCAACCTGAAATATGACTATTTAGAAAGTATTAGTTCCTTGTTTTTCAAAGCTCTCCAAGCACGTGGGAAATACCACACTGAGCTTGAATGAAGCCAGTAACATGGAGAAGACAACTAATGTGGTGTACCCCTCACTCAGCATGTAAATGTCACTGATGTTCACAGATGATGCTCACACACTGTTACAAGTGAGCACACTCTGGAGTATCTACAAATCAATACAAGGGCTAAAAACAGTGCTCCAAAGAAAGACACAAGCTATTAATTCAAATCCTGATTCAGCTGAAAACCAGTGAATTTTCAGCTGTTGGAATGCCATGTTCAACATGGGAGAGAGAGGAGAGATGCACGATGTGAAACTGCATTTATGACCAAAGCAAATCCTCTGACTGCTTACCAGTGGTGTAAAGCTGCTCTGGCTTCCCTCTGCGTGGAGTAATATCACATGACAGAACCTCTACTGCACGGAATGACAAGCTGGGGAAAACAGATAAGGAAAGCATTGGTATTGAAATACACAAAGAACAGCAGATACTCTTTATTGTGTAATGCATTAAATTATAGCAGATGGTGTAAGTAATTCGTAAGCACCACTCGAGTATAAAAAAAGCACTTAAAGGAAAAAGTTTGCAAAATTCATGAAACCTTTCTTCCCCCAGTTTCTGAATCCCCCCTTTTGAGATATCCTCAGGGTACAGACAGGAACATGTAGATTTTTAAGCTGGAGTATGTACATTTTATGTGCCCAATAAATCACACAGCATGCTACAAAATTCAGACATCAAAATGGCAGAAAACAAATATGAGATTCAAATGACACTGAAGATGTAGCCCTTTTTTTTTTTTTTTTTTTTTTTCCCAATCCACCAAAAAAGAGCTCCCTCTGCTTCACTGCAAGTGCAGCGGTGCCTGGGACCACGCTTCTGTCCCTGCTTTCTCATATGGAGCACCACCCAGCTCCACAGAGACCTCAGAAAACACCATGTATGGGACTTCTTGAGAACCGCAGGCCAAAATGACTTTATTAAATACCTCTAAGTCAAAGATTAGTAACACCGATTGCAAATAGATATGCTTCTCTGTTCCTTTGATGGATAGAGCATGTGCCTATACCTGGTTTCCTCTGAAAACTAAGAAATTCCATAACAGTGTGAACACAGACTGCATTGCCAAATTGCTGAAGGCTGCTGCCAATCAACAAAGAAACATACTTCTTATTTTTAATGAGTTACACACATTTTGGTGTCCAAATCGCTGTCATGTCCAATACATTATGTACCTTTTTCATTTACCTTCTAAGCTGGAGATGCATCCATCATGGGAGGGTTATTTTGCACCCAGATGCAGGCACATTCCTTAAGTAATCACCTATCAACGGATATTTTGAGCTGCAAGTAATCAACCCAAAAATTAAACCTAAAACATTTACCACATTGTACAAAATGATAAAGCAATCTCACCTTGCCTGCACTTGTCAGTCACAGTGAACAACTCTGGTGAATGCCCAGCCCTTACACCTTTTCCCCCTTTGTCTGAGCAATGTGCTTTTAATAACCATTCCTTAGCATCTTCTCTTCGATAAGCTACCGAAGTCTAAGCACTTAAACCTGACAGTTTGGCATACAGGCCATAAAAAATCAGATGATCAGAAACAGGACCTGCTAAGCTTCCACAAATGTTCGTGTTAACTCCTTGCATTGACCATTAGCAGAGATATCCATAGTTCAAGCTATGGCTCCAGAAGATGTGGTCAGCAGGTTCTGGCACTCATGGTCTGCTCAGATGAAGGGTCATTAGATGTGACACTGGCTCCTAAGTAGGAGGTGGGTTCCTAAAGCATTCAGCTTTGTGTTAGCAACAGTGGGTAAGCACTGCAATCCCATGCAGCAGCTTCTGCCAAAATCCCTGGCTCGGAGTGACTGCAGCACAGGTGATAGCCAGAAGGTCCCCTATGCATCAGAACTGCCTAATATCTCAGCTGTTTGAAAATCTGCATGTTTAAAGATTAATTTCATGCTGAAAGAGGAGCCAATTATCTAACAGATCATGATGTGAACTGTATTTAATACAGCAGGACGTGTACTGAGGCAGCTGACCAGGGGACCTGGCCATTATCTGGTATCTGCCTTGGTGGTCAACAGGTCTGGGCTTGGTAGGACGCCAAGAACTGGCACGAGGTGAGCAGCTGGGGAGAAATGAGCTCCTGAGCTCGAACCCAGCTATCCCCAAGTACGTGCTGCATAGTCTTCATGACACTGGAGGTTTTAGCTCAACTGAAAGCAGCAAAGCTGACCCCAAAAGTTTGCATGCTCCCAGTTCTGCTCCCCATACACTTTATGTCAAGCTCAGAGTTACCAGGTGTGTAAGCAAAAGAAGCCCACAGGCAGTTTTTGCTCGCTTGGCCAGCATCAGACTTCAGGTTTCACTGACCTTGACAGCAATATACAGAAACTACTTTCACTTGGATGAACTATTCTTGAATAATTTCACCAAATATTTAAGATCCAAGACACTTGCTTTGAAATACTAACCTTTACCTATCCTCCTTTTATCTTCACAAACCAGTAAGAGGAATCCTGCCAAGGCAGTAACCTGTTTGGCTCATGATGAGCTCCTCTATAGGCTCCTTATAATATTTCTGTGCACCGCAGGCCTCTCACTAATCACTGAGGTGAATGTGCTTGACTGGCTGCCTGGAGAGAGCTTTAGGAGGACTGGAACCCTCCAGAGGACAAAATTATAAAAGAACATGGGCACCTATGGCCAAATCACTTCTGCATGAGGGAGAAACATTTTATTTTGTTGTACTCAGTTTCTTTTGAAGCTGTAACCTCTCAAAAACGAAAACTAAAAGCTGTACCTTTCATGTTTTTTGCATTTCCCCCTACATCGTTCTGTCTAGGAACTGCCTTGATGTCTCCTTTTACTGTCCTGGAAGCACTTGATTTCCGTCCGTTTATTTTTTCTGAACTTCATTTTGATCAGACATTTTTCCCTTGTCCAACTCGTGAAATACTTTTTTCTCACTCCCATCTGCTTCTAAATTTCTTCAGATTTTATGTATGCTGCTCTGCTGGACAACCATATCAACACACACGCCCATTTGGAGCTTGGATTCCCATCTGTATGTCCCCTTGTATAACATGCTCAATGCCACACTGCTCACCTATTTTTCATGGCACATTTATAATCGTAACTCTTGAGGTCCTTCCCAACCCCTGCAACTCTGTGATTCTGTCAGTGAAAATGATTCCAAAGTTGCAAAATGTACCTTGATTATTCTCTTGTTCTCTAGTTGCATGAGCTCACGCACTGTTCATGTGAGCAGACACGTGAGCACGACTGCTGGGAAGAAACAGGCATCTGAAAAGAGCAAATGATGCACGTACCACTCGCAGACTGTGATGCAGCTCCCCAATCTAAACAAACTAAACCAGCTCACATTTTCAATTGGCAGTAACCCCTGAGCATGAGCTTTTGAGTAAGCTATGGAGTGGCAGAAAAAATTAAGCACAAAACTGTTCTTACCGCAGTCACCAGGACATCAGCGCTGCTGCTTTTGGTCAGTAGGACCACTCACAAATCTCTGCTGTGCCACACATCCTTCTTACTACTTCGTGTGCAAGCAGTCAGGCTGTGAAGAGGAATTTCACCAGCACTGACTGCATAGTTTGGTTTTGCACAATCTGAGTCACATTACAAACTTTCCAGTCAGATTTCAAACAAAATACAATCCAAGGGTGCCCAAGACAAGAGTTTCCATTCTTTCTGTTCAAAAGACAGGGCTGATTTATCAGCAACCAGACAGCAGTCCTTATGCATGCAAGCACTTGCTCACAAGCTTCCCAATTAAGAGTCTACTCCTATTAAGACTAATCACAAAAGCCCTTGCCACATGAACTAAAAGATCAAAACTCAATCCAAAGCGTGCATATGCATATAGCTGACGTCCAATAGATTAAAACTTCCACTTCAGGATATTTTTTTAAATAACTTTCAGTCAATAGAAATGACTAAAATCCAGTGTGTGGATGCTTCTTCATACAAAACCACTGAATAGTTCAGGCTTCCAAACAAGAGATTTGACAAAAGCTGGAGCTCAACCTTGGAAACCATGTGGAAATCCCCTTGGTACAGGCACACGCCTCCACCACTTATCAGTCTACAGTAGCAATATGTAAATTCATAAACAATAATTTCTCCCCATCATTAAACTGGCCATCAAAACTGAGTAGGACACAGAAGTAACCAGACTCCTCCATTGCTTTACCCAAATTTGGCAGCAAGTGTCAAATACTCCCAGGGCCTCCAACGAACCTCACTCTCAGAAACACCTCTGATTTTATTTTTGCAATAAGTACTTCATTTAACAAAGGTTAGGAGAGATTTTAACATTATTATTGGCTACAGACACCATAAAGCATTAAAAATCAGTAGCAAGAATTAACTTCAGAAAGGTAATACAATTAAGGCAGTGCCCAAAGGCCTCTTATCACAGTATACCCTACCTGGGCTTATATCTTAACTGATATCTGTCCACTTAACAGCCTTCTGAACAAAAAGCCCCCCTTGGGACATCTCCACCGCTGGTCTGGAGCCACCCTGCACAGCCCCTGAGCTGGGGAAGCCCCTGAGCTGAGGAAGGCCCTGCTCGCCCCACCAGGCCCTCCCCATTGGCCGCCATGCACACGAGGAAAGGAGCGACAACAGCACATTCTGGAGATGCCGTTTGCTCAGCGCAGCTCTGGTGGGCTGTGGGCACGCTATGGACGATGACTTCTGCCAGTCTCCTCTGGCAGCCCAGCTGTGCCTATTCATCATCTTCTGCTTCATGGGTATTTTAATCAGGCGGACGGGGGGAACCTAGACTGTCGTGAGTACTAGGAATGTTATGTAAAGAGAAATCTCACTGTTTCCACTGTGAAATTTTGCCTCAGGCAACTTATGAATGTTCCAGGGAAGATATTCACTATTTTCAGCAAAACAGCTGACAGATCCATCTGCTGCTCTTGGTGATATTGGGTGCAATTTTCGAGTCTCACTAACATACCCTCCTGCGGTCCCAGGGAGGAGGAGCGCTGCCCTGTACCATGGTTGTAAATGAAGGGAGCACGATAAACTTTTGTTCTAATTCCAAAATATTAGGATAAATAATGTTCGAAATACCTCAGCAGCGATCAGTACGATGCTTTGAGGAGCTGGTTTAATTGTGACAACGAGTTTCTCAAGAAGTACAGATGCTCAAGAGGAAAAATTCTGGAGCCCTTTGTATAATCCTTTTACTTTAGAAATCTTAGCAATTATTTTATCTGGAAAAATACCCATGAATTTCAATTGTTCCACAGTTATAGCTGGGAAGATTTTTCATTTTATACTTTTCAACACCAAAAAGTCTAGGCTTAAGTCTATTGCAGTGTTCTACGAAAGCCACAGTGGCAATGTTTTCAGATAAATGCTTTTTAATGAATAAGTAAGAATGCTTCTTTTTTATATTCCAGAATGAAACATTTCAGTCTGAAACTTGTTTTTACTGCACTAAAATCAGGTTTGAAGATGACGTGTTTAATTTGGATTTGAATTACGTGGACTAGCAGAATCCAAATTGAATGTCTTGAGACATTTGAATTGAATGTTCCTCTAGATTTCGATTAGCCAAAGAACCAAGTTTTTCTTGTTTTGAAACAATTTTCCTCTATTTTTTTTCAGAATGACTCTGAAATAAAAAGGAGCCATACACACAGTTTTCACCGGAAGTTTATAGGCCAAGGGAATTTTGAATCTTCTCTGCCATGAATATGTCAAACAGAACGATTAGAATCCTGCTGTATGGAAAAGCTCCATATGAATTTACCTGCATGATAGCTGCAAAGGCATCTGCAAAATAATTGTAGGCAAAGTGATGCAATCTCAGTTACCAGACGTCCTTGTAGATGGAGAATGAGGGACAAAACTTATGTTTAATCCATATGGGAGGACATCCCCATGCCTGAAGGAAAACCCCAGAGTGGGCAGACATTTTACACGCTCTGTGCCAGGTTAATAAAACTAATACTGACACCATTTCTTTCATCTTCAGCACGATTTTTTTGGTCCGTTTGGCCTACATCAGAAACCACAGAGAAGGAAGCTGCCACATCGAATGGTCTCTTCTCCTCATGTTATTCAGCCTTATTAGAACAAGAAGAAACTCCGAAGCGATAGCAGCCAGCCTCGCCTGAACTGCTATGGTGGCTTTCATCTTACTATGAATGCCGTGCCACTGCTGGGGGAAGAGACGGCGGCAGAGCAACAGCAAAAAAATAAAATAAAATTACACACAAGTGTGTTGAATGGTGCCAAATGTGACTCTCCCAGTGCTGGTTGAAGTGGCAAAGTTTCTCAGGCTTCCCTGTAAGGTCACAGCTGGTACTTCTATGAATTTTCTTATTACGTGGGAACGAGGCAGAGGTTCATAGAGAGTGACAGATGGTGAGGAGCAATGTTATTTATCCTAATGTGCATGTGAGACAAAGAGCTTTTTGGCATACCTCTTGAGCTGAGTCTTAGGGCGGCCAATCCACACCAAGTGTTTTAATCTTTCTACTTTTAATTCCTTCCCTTGGCAAGTCCAGTCCTACTTGTCTTCAGTGTCTACATGAATCACACTGGATGTTTTCCTGAGATTTAGACTCTGATGAGCAATCCAGCCAAAACAAGAGCAACAAACACGCCAACCCCAGCCAAGCTTGCCCACTGCCATGCAATTGCACCCGCGTGGGCCACCCTCTCTGCCTAGCGAATCATGATAGCAAGTGCAAATGAGCAGCTCTGAGGAGAGAGATTTGGGATTTGAGTTGCAGACATGCTTGCTAATCACAGTGAAAATGCAAACTGTGGCTGCAGCTTTCAGGTGAGAAAGGTAAGTGACGTTCGTGTTGGAGGATGTGGGGATAGGCACAAGGCTCAAGACAAGACATCAACTGTGGGAATGGGGAATTGGCAACAAGAAGGCAAAAATGTGGTTTGCACAGTGGTTTGAGTGTAGCTTAAAACATGAGGGAGGGGAAGACTTTCATCTGTGTGGAACAAGGCTATTGCTGGGAGGACCCTGCTCATTCCAACAGAATTATTCTTGGATTTAAGCAGTGATAGAGAGGAGAATCTCCCTGCCTGAGTCCAACCTCCTTATCTTGCTGCAAATGTCAAAATTCAGATAGCCTTTCCTGTTGCCATCGTAGTAGAAATGCATCTGGAGTTAATGCTAAAATCATGTGAGCAGGGACTTCCAGGAAAGACTTCACAGAAGCAGAGGCAGTACTTACGGGAGAAGATAAGATATGGCTCCATCACATGGCAATTGCTCATTCAGACCACCTGCCAGGGAAGTGAGCTCTTCAGTCAGGCAAATAGCTATTTATGACTAGACTGTCTGGGGGGAAACCAATCCTAACTTCTGGAAGTGCGATAGCCAAACCTGTAAAGAGAGTGCCTTAATGTGGCACTGAAATGGTGGAAGGACAAGGAGCTGGATAGTAAAATGGATGAAGGGAATCACCCTTCTGTGGTATTTTTAGCTTGTGGTTCTTTAGGTAGGAGGTAAACAGAAAGGCAGATCATGATTTGCAGCTTACATGAAGTGTTGAGCTGCTCCTAACTGGGTCTCCACTGCAAAAGGAGAGAAGAGGATAATACAGCATTTATTTATTTATTTTTAAGTATCACTTTAAGATAGTCCCACTTTAATGCCTCACCTCACTGGAGCACACAATATCACATTCACTTTACTACCAATTAAATTGGACCAGGTTTTACTTCAATGTAACTACAGAACTTTCTTCCAAACAAATCAAACAAGATTTAATGCCTTGGAAATGTGACAGATTGACAGCATAGGAACTTAAAAGCTTACATGCAAAAAAACCCCACCACTTGTGATCTATCCTGTACAAGCTCTATTAATACACAGACAATTACCTGCATGATGAAAACCCAGTGTAGATTTTTGACCAGTGTAAATTTGTACAGTCTCAGCAAAGTGAGGTTCTAGATCTCAGGCTTTCTGGCTTTTCAGCCTCTCATAAATTGCTCTGCCTGCGGTTGGTGCAATACCGACCTGGCAATCCCACTCATTCTTCCTGAGCAAAATACCATCACGCATGCTCAGCTACAGTGGACACGACTTGCTGACACGGGAAGCCAAGGAACAGGCTGCTTCCTGGAGCAAGGCTTATGAAACCCATCAACACTGACAGGTCACTGCAGATCTGGAGAGGGTGGTCTAGTAATAACTCCAGGTTAATAAATATCATGTCACTCAGAGCTAGCACACAGCAACCCCTCTGGCAGATATTCCTGTGACTTGCAATTAAAAGGAGACAAGGCAGTACTTATGCACGCATCCAGGTATGTTTAAAATAAATACTAGAAATGTTTGAAAAAAACTCTAGTGTTTACTATTTACTTGTGATTTTTAACAGCCACTACGAAGGAGGAAAACAATATTTCATTTGGCACCGTTTTGGTTTCCTTCATGTTTGCAAGCAACTCCCACTGCCTCCACTACAAAAGACATCACAGCTTCTTCTGGATGTCCCACAACACAGCATGGCCAGTTTCCACCTCCCACTGCAACACGTGGGAATGTCCCTATTGACTTCAGCGGGAAATAGGAGCAATCAGCACCTCAGAAAACTAATTAACTTCCATGAGTTGCCTAGGCTCATTCGTCCCACATCAGGAGCACAAGCACTGACTTTAAAATTCAAAGGGCCTCTTCTACCTCCTGATATAATTTAAGCTAAGACCTGCTGCAGCCAAGCGCTTCAGGATTGGAGAGTCTCTGAAGTTTATGAGGTTGCTAACAGGTTTACAGCTAGACTCTTTCTTCGGCATCTTGCTGGAACAGCTCCCAGGCTGTGCTGCAGCAAACCAAGGCGCTGGATTCATGTTAGCACGCCATCCCTGCAAACCCATGGTACAGCCATAAAGGTTTTGTTTTTGAGTGTCTTTGGCCAAGAAAGACAAATGCAGTGGTCTGGGTTGCACGCACAAGTCATCCAAACATAATGGCTTTCTTGGGTAAGATATAAGGATGCAGATTGTCCGGAGTAGTTCACGTTTATATACTTATCTTAGAGAACATTTTCACCAGATATCTTTAAGGAAAGCTGAATTTGAAGGCTATAATGTTGCCTGCAGTATTCTGAAATACCCCATACTTCTGCCACGAATCAATTTCCCAAACCCCACCGAACACAGGCACTGCCTTTCTAGTTCACCTTTTCAGTTTCACCTTGATTTGTTTTTTTTTTTATTTTTTTTTTTACCTTTTGTAGCACAGCAAATAGTTGCAATAATAATGACACTGGCAACAAAATTCTACTAATGCACTCCATACTAAATAACTACCAGAAAAAATCCCACAGCGAGCAGAACTGGCATTCATTATTCTAGTTGTTTCATATCTTTAAATGATTCTGGTAAATCGATAAGGCTCTGCAAAGTGGCTGTTGTCTGCTGATTTCTAACTCTAGTCAGTGGCATCCACTCTTTAGTGCACCACACACTTGCTGTGTAGCCATTAGATGAAAGCACTATCACCTGTCAAACAAACTGCTAGAACTGTGATAAATTAATGATCAAATAGTACAGTCTGATGTACAGTAGCAGTGCCGAGGCTACTTACAACCAGGCCTCATGCTTTAAAAATGTAGCTGACATTAAAAAAAAATCAGCCATTAAAGAAAAATGTCACACAGCTTTTCAAAAAAATATCTATTTAAAAAATGACCACATACTGCTATGCCGGGATCTTTTTTTTTTTGCTTCTTAAAAAAAAAAAAAAGAAAGAAAAGAAAAGAAAAGAAAAAAAAGAAAAAAACCAAGTAGTAAATGTACTGTAAAACTGTTCTGTGTACTATGGATTTTCAAGGCAGGCAACGACATGCAGCTAAGCAGAGAGAATGTTTGTGTTTTTTTGGTAAGTAGCTCTGTGTACAAACCTGCACCTCAGAGGAATCCTCTGGCGTGTCATGGACACAACTCTTGTTTGCAAGGGAAATGTCCCGAGTTCTTTTTTTTCCCCTGTAATGCTTTTGATTTCTGACATCATGGGTAAAATATTTCAAGGGAGCTCCGTATCACTTCTAAATATAAACAATACAAAATAAGCCTTTGCTTTTGAAGCACTTGACATCCTTTGAGCTTTGAATTTCAACTCCTAATAACTCTTGATGCTCACTGCATTAATGTATAAAGTCCTTTTTGTGAGCTAGAAATGGTTCCTCATGTCCCTCCTGCCATTGGCTTTATGAGCTTAATTTATTCTTTTTAATATAAAATCTCATTACCTGAACATGACACCACCACTTCCATTTTATCTTTGATATAAGAACAGAGAGAAACCAAAATCAAACCCTTAAAGTCTGTAATCATCCCTCACTTTCTCTTGCTTTTCAAATTTCTAAACAAAATTAAGTAAAAATACCTTCCAGGGCACACTAAGAAATGTAAAGAGTGGAGGAAAAAAAATTACTTTATAGTGAACTAACAAGGGACATAATTACTTACACAAGCAGCATATCTTCTTCTTGATGATATTCCTTCATGTTTATTTTGCTATATTTGTGAAAGTTGAGGAGTGCTTAGGAAGAATGGATGTGCTGGAAAGCTTGATCTATCGAAGCAGGTCCCGAGCAGAGCTGCTTCCCCTTTGGCAAAGCATATATATTTCCCAAACTTTAAACTTCCCTTCGGACACTTAAAAATGCATTTCAATTATTTTTGTTTTTTTTTTAATAAACTGAAACGATTTTTAAAAAGCCACCTCTGAGACGACCCGAAGTGACCGAGGATTAAGTTAGGATTTGTCCAGCTCTGATTTTAACAGAAAATTGGAGTGATCACTGTATTAGCACATGAAAGCACCACTTCCACGCACTAATGGCAGTTCCTTTACCTTGTTGTTGTTGGAGATGCGACTTCAACATTAACTTAAATAATGAATTTGTCAGGGATCAAACTCCATGATCTAATTGTGTCTTATGGCTTTCACCAAGTCTTTGGAGGTAGCTGGTTGTAAAGAGGAGGACTCTTCACAGGGCTCGTGTTTTTCACCAGAATCCACATCCCATATCCTGCAGGATCTTTTCTTTCTGTCCACTTACGTGGAAACCTTCAGCCAACAAACAAAGGTTTATATCCCCCAGAAATCCATTCTAACTGTGAAGTGTCAACCACTCCCTCAGAGAACCTAACACTTGTAAATATTTTAACTCCCGTGCTGTGCTTTTTCCTCTGATACCAACAATAATCAGGAGCATGTTCATCTGAGGCTGCCATGCTGCATCTATTGCTGGCAGCATCACATAGAATGACTGAGAAATCCTCACACTTGGTTCGTGCTGCTGAAGTTTAATTTGGTGTTAATCGCATTCCCTGCTCAAGTCTAACCCCATAAATTGGGATTAAAGTGCGTGAAAACAAAACTTCAGACGTTTCATGCATGAGCACGAGGAACCTGCATTTTGCTCTCACGCCAATGGAAGAATAGACAAATCCCACCGAAAATGGGCGTGCAAACGGATGAGACAAAATTAGGCTCCAAGAGCTCACTATCCAATTGCATTGGGAAAAGTAGGTAGCTTGTTAAGGGGGATGAGAAATTGATACGCTGTTGAATATGGATCGGATACATTGATTCTGATGTGCAGAAATACACTACGATAATCGCATGAAAGAGTACAACACTTGGGAATTAAACCATCTCAGATCACTTGGGCTCATTTTGTCATTTATTCTTAGTTTACTTTTACAGTATTACTAAGTTCTCTTACATTTAATTAAGCACACCCATAACATTTCTTCAATTAGATAAATAATGCAGTTGCTTCCTCTGTCACGTAAGGATGGAGAAAACAAGATAATGTAATATTTATTTTTATTCTGGGTTTCTCCGTCAGATGCTTTACATCAAAACACACGCAGCTGGAAGGTCCATCGTTAGTATTTCCAACTACATGGATGCTATAAGCAGCAAATATCTCTTTAACTACTTAACTGTGATGATGTTTGTGTTAAAATTTTTGGCAGAACAGGTGAGAGCAGATTGAAAGCAGCTTTAGAAAAACGTCTCATTAGCAGACTCTACAGTGATGAAATCCTTCAAGATAAATACTGCAGATAGTAAAAGCCAGTTCAAACCACTGATTTGAAACTCTTACAGGAGGCTGATGGCTTTTTAAATAAGTAGCAATTAGTCTGAAATAATCCATTTATCTCCTCGGCAAGTGACCGAAATAAAGAGGAATGAGATAAAACTACACGCAGAGAAACAACTAAGTGATAACAGGAACGCAATCAGATAGCACTGAACAAAAATTACAAAGGCAGGGCAATAATATATAGTTCATTTGCTTACTGCAGGCTTTGATTCATTCCCCGTGGTAATTGTAAAATTTAATAATATCTGTATACTTACAGTGTTCTGAGAAAAGCACTACCATTACACATTGTTATCCCTGTAGGTTGGATGACAAACGCCTGGGGCAATACTACCATCAAAGCATGTGACATAGCCAACATGGATCTTCTAATCTTCATAGGGACGACAACTGTCACTTTAAAAGTGCATTGCAAATGAAGAGGGCATAAGAAAGGAAACTTCTAATTTTTTTTTTTTCTGGATGTTAGCAGTAGGAACTCTTTAGGTCTATATTGTACTTTAAAATTGCAGTAGCAAAACCCAGGTAATTCACTTGAACAGTTGTATAGATTTCTTAATGCTTAAAAAGTGCTGTCCAGGCTGGGAATAACCATCTGTTCCTTCGAGAACTCATACTCTCTTAGCTAATATATACAGCTAATACACCGGATGGCTTATACGTGAAAAATAGATCAATGACTGCCAAAGGAAGGCATGCGCTATTCCAGCAAACAGCTCTGTTCAAAACTGCAAGCGGGGTTGTTTTTTTGTTTTCTCCTGGTGGTAACTAATATTTTTTAGGCTCTGCAAATTAAATAAAGAAGCAGCCGTGTGTTGATTTCCATTAACATTTTTTGCTCATGTAATTTTAAGCACTAGGCCCTGTCTGGTTCCCTTAGCTTCCCGGTGCTGCAGAGCGTGGCCCAGACGGTGCACATCACCCAGCCCGGTAGTTTGAACAGGACTGTCACCTTTATGTTCAACATGGAGTTTTCTTCTTAACATTTTTTCTCATTATAGCAAGACTCGGTAGTGTGGGACACCTTTTGTTACGTATGTATGAACAAAAGCAGTCAGAACAGATTTAGCGTACTGGGCAAGGGAACCAGAACAGTTAATAGATAAGATACTCTGTACTGGATCTAATCTCTTTAATTTTGTTTTCCTGGGACTGCATAACACACTGGTCAGACAGACGAGTGCCATACGCCTTCAGACCAAGAAGCTAATGCAATTTAATTAAAAAACAACACCAACCAACAAAATGCAAACAAACCCAAACCATAACACCTCTCCCCCCAGACCATCATTTCAAGACATGTTTTATTCTAAGACCTCCCAGAATAACTGGCTGGCAGTTTCCCGTAGCAGCTATAATAGTGTAACTATACAATTCAGTCTGCAAGCCACTTTTGACATGAGCAGTGCAGTGAAACTAGCCCAGGAAAGAGGAAGACACTAACTAGAGCAGTTAATGATACCTGACAACACAGGCTATTTAGCTCCCATTAAGTGGCACTAGGGTCAGCAGCCAAATCTACATCCAGCAACCCTGCCCTTCCTCGTACCCTCACACAGTGGGTTTGTCACACCCACCCTGAATTCCTTCCATTGCTTTCAGCACAAAGATGACTGGCCTGACTGCCACTGTGCTTCTGCAAGTAGCAAACACAATTAGCTGCTACACGTTTCTGTTCAAGCTGTATAAAAACAGTGATAAAAAACCACCTTTCATGGGAACTTCTTTCTGTTACCTAAGTGTAAGATTCCCTTTCCTACTAAAGAAATAAAACCTGAACAGCGGAGACAACAAAGGCATTTTAGTTTTGGATCAGGCCTGGAATTCCCAAAGAGTACGGCTTGGTAGGTTTTGGGTTTTTTTTAAATAGAGCATAGTATTGAGTAACGGGACAGACTTGGACCTGTCACTGCGATGTCCAAAATTTCAGAAGCTGCCAAGGGCAGGGGTGCCTTTTACTGTCCCTCATCACGGCTTGCACCATGGGCTTCCATGTCTGAGCGGAGCCGCTGGGTTCTGCTGTCAAAAAGTACTAGATAGTAACAAAAAATAAATATCCTCATGGAATGCCTTAAATATATAGATAGAATTTAATACAGTCTGCATTTCATTATTTTTAACCCAGATTGGATTCATTTGAATGAAGTGAGCAGATTGTGACCATTTTAGAATGAAATGCCAGAAAACAGGACAGTTATATGAAAGAGCTTCCCCCAAAGTCTTGCATATAAAACTCGCATTTTTAAGGAGATCTGTTGTTTTAAAAAAGAATTTCACATGAAGATGCTGGCTGCATCTGGTGTGGAGGTTGGAGACTGCTATCTGGCAGTGAGAGAGCGCAGCAGCATTGTATTCAAGCCCAGCAACTCTGGCTGAACTCAGACTTGCCTGCCAGGTTGTTGCCCACCAGCGCTCACCATCCTGGGAAGGTTCAGATTCCCAGAGCATAGGAAACAAACAGGCTTTTCCAATCAGCCAAAGCCAGTATTTCTGGGAAGCTGCAGTAGAGGGACTGACAGATGCCGTGCAGGGTGTCAGCAATTGATGCATTTTACTGGCCATCCAGGATGCATTTTACTGGTACATCCAGGAGGGCAGCAGAGGTACCAGGGAGAAACACAGAGCAGAAAGAAGGCACGCTGACATACGCCTGCTCGCTGCCTGACCACAGTTCACATGTGGGAGAATGTGTACATATAGCTGATATACATGCATATTCATTCATAGATGTATATATGGATAGAGAAATGATGCTAATATGATTTACCCCCAGGACAGACTCCAAGCACACCTGGACTTCAGCCTGTTCAGCTGTGCAGATTAAGTTATGCACGGCTAAGCTCTCGCTAACCAGACACAGTCCTGCTTTCCAGTGCCCAAATGAGAGAGCACCAAAAGTTACTAAGAAGGAAGCCTCCTGTTACACCTTCAGTGTAGCCAATTGTCACCACTTTGATTCAAATCCTACAATTCGGAATGTCTTTATTTATATCCCTAACCCTTACATATTTAAGACCAGAGGAGAAACTCAGCTCTCCTGTAGGCTTCTACACAACAGCCTGAAAATGATCAAAATATATCCCAAAAACTCAGGAAAGAAAAGAAAAGAAAAGAAAAGAAAAGAAAAGAAAAGAAAAGAAAAGAAAAGAAAAGAAAAGAAAAGAAAAGAAAAGAAAAGAAAGAAAGAAAGAAAGAAAGAAGGAAAGAAGGAAAGCGAGCCAAAAAATAGATAAAAATGCTTCAACATTCACAAAAGTATAACTAAGAATGTTATGGAAAGCTGTCCACAAAATAACACGTCCTGAAATATCCCTGTCAGGATCTGCAATTTGATTCAGTACTACAGTGAAATAACATTAGTATCTTTCACAAAGCAAACTTCTAAGAAAACCAGTTTGTTTTTTTTGTTCTTGTATCATAGAATGGCTTGGGTTAGAAGGCACCCAAAGGATCATGAAGCTCCAACCCCTGGCCGCAGGCAGGGCCACCAACCTCCACATCTAATACCAGGCGAGGCTGCCCAGGGCCCCATGCAACCTGGCCTTGAACACCTCCAGAGATGGGGCATCCACAGCCTCTCTGGGCAGCTGTTCCAGCACCTCACCACTCTCTTGGTATACTGTCCTTCTATCAGTCAGTCCATCTTTGATTCATAAAATCTGCTGTCAAAATGCTACAGGAGGAGCTTCCGTGTTGAAGACAGACACGCATGTTATAAACACTTCTAGTCAGCCATCCCAGCCCATTGCCGCTGAGGTCCTGAAGTAGTTTTAAAATTTTAACTGAATACTTGGATCACCTTAAGGCTCACTCAGGAACGCAGATGCCAAAAAGTAGATTCAAATATCAACAAATTATTTCTGCAAACAAACCTGGGATTTCAAGTCACTGTCCATGAGCCTTCTCCGAGGCCTTTTCCCTGGCTGCAGTTTCGTGCTTTCTAGTCAGTGTGAGGCTGAGGTTTTAGACTTTGCTTAAATTAGAACAATTGTCTTCAAAAGCTGTTCTGGTGACTTACTGCAGCATCTGCCACCCTTCCTGCAGCTAGCTCCTTGCACTGATAGAAATGTATAAGGTACTTGATCTGGGAGCAAAATAAGGTCAATATTCACAATTTTACCTCAAGCAAAGTCAGTCTTTCTGGCTTTCTACATATCAGGCAGCCTACATATCAGTATTTTCTGATATTTCAACATTTTTGCAAAGAATGTTACAGTAAACTCAACATCCTTACAACAGAGTCGACCATCCTGTAGGCATATAGATATATACTCCTCAATCACCAAATGAAGTATTTGACAGAGCTACCTGAAGATTTAGCCCTAAACTTTGGCCAGTGTAAAGCAAACACCAGCAGAAATTCCAGTGTAGCATTTGAATTGCAGAGTGCAGGGCTCATGTTTGGCCAGTAGCCTTTGGCAAACACACATTGCAAAGATCTCTCACTGACTTGTGGGTGCCGTTCTGCAAGCATGCCTGGTGCAGCCTGGTGTCCTCAGCCAGGGGCAGTGCTGTGCCTGCCCAGCTCCCCTGCCCCGGCGCACAGACAATGGCAACGCATTGTTTGCTCCCCAAGCCTCCCGTGCAGCATTCTGCCCAGATGTACGAGGGTAACTTGATCCCAATTAATGAAAGTGACTGGGTCAGCCTGTCACCTCCCATGCTCTTTATGTGCTGTTCAGACATCTATATGCTTATTAAAACCTCAGGCACTCTACATAAGCTCTGCCTTGAAACCAGTTGCCAGAGGCATCACTGCTCAGAACCTGTCTACAGGTTTCTTGGTTTCAGATCTGACATCACACAAACCTCTCTTATCCACCTTGGCAGCACGCAGAAGATGAAAAGCAGCCCCGTCCTCACAGAACAATGCTCACAAAAAGGATGGAGGTGCACAATAACAAACACTTCACTGCTGTTGTTCTTCACAGATGTACCTCACTGCTAACATGCTCCAAGGTTAGAAAGTGCCGACAACACTTCACAAACCTCTCTTATTGCTTTTATCGGTCAGAGTGGGGAACTTTTTACCAGGAGCTTTTTGCCCAGCTAATTGTCTCTATACTGTTTAAGGCAAAGCTGGAGCACAGGTGGTAAAAACAAATGATTTCAGGAAAAAAATTAGTTTCTGATGAATTCTTGTCCTGCGGGTTCTTTGGTGATTACTGTTGGGATAGGACCAGTACCACTCATGCGGCACCACTTCTGCTCCATTACAGGACTGGTTGCTATTGTTCTTTGTTACACAGTGTGTACCAGTGATCAGGACCTAAACCTGGATGCCTGGTGGAGTGAGATGACTTCGCCAGGAAGAAGAAAGTGCCTTGAGGTATCTGCCTCCCTACCATCTGCTCCAGCCATTTGCACTCAGAGCTACTCCGTACCCAAATACCCACACCCAGCAGCCCAAAGCCTCTTCCCCGCCCGATGGACCCCCAGTACTGGGTGCCACTCATACCCTTAGCTAACTCCGCAGAGTCAAAAAGCAGCTTCCTGAAGTACCACTGCTGGAACCTGTTCTTGCTGCTCCCAGCCTGGGGCCAGTCCATCTTCAAGAAATTAAGCTCTTTTTATTTATATGGCACACAGCGTAACGTTCAGGTTAGGCACATAAGAAGAACAAATGGTCTCTTAAAAAGGCTTTGAACTTTATTTCTTCTTCAAAGTTTGGCTCTTGGAGGAAGTGGTTTAATAACTAAACTTGCCAGCACAGGCAGGAAATAGTATTTCCTATGGACATCCTGGCACCAAAATGAGATTGCAGCAGGAAGAGTTTCTGATTTCCTTTAAAAAATGCATTGGTCTGGGAAGAGCAAAGCACGGCCTTCGAAGGGAGCTCACTCACTTGGGCTTTCAATTGCTGCTTCAGAGAAAGAGTTTGGATCTACTCCGAGCTCAGAATCAAAGGTGTGGAGCTCTTACCTGCGTCGAGAGATAGGGATGGCTGGAACTCTCCAGCTTTAATAAGAACCAGTGTTTATCATTATTATCAGAATTTCCTCTTCTTTTGCAGGCTTATTCACAGACTGGCTAATGGGTTTCCATAAATACTAACAAGTGCTGCCTCAAGGCTTTGTTGTACTGCACAACATTAAGCAACAACAATGGGGAACAGCTGTTCCTGAATAGTTGCATAGTTAATTACACCATATACCTACAGTCTGTCTCCCTGCCATGCAATAAGCGAGCTATTGCACATGTACTGTCCATACAACGATGGAAGATATTCAAGACAGCCCGACACATTCCAGGCAAAACAAATGGGAACCAGACTCAGATGCTCAGACTGCCTTTGCTGCAGGAGACATGAAAAGCAAAACAAATTAATGTTACAGCTATAACATTATCATCGTAACAGAAGAAGTTTGCATGTATTCTTCCATTTGTGTGCATATTCCTAAAATAAGCACTGGATGGTCTAACATCTGGTTTGTCCAAGAAGTTTGTCAGGTATTTCACAGATGTGTAATACTTTTATTTTTACAATCTGGAATAATCACAGTCTGGCATACAAAGAAATAGTTTTATAATCGCGTTCCTCACCCAAATACATCCCAATCTCCACGATGTGCACATGAAACATTTAAATTAAGAAATAACTCCAGGATGATAAAACCTATGCTTATAAGTGGTTTATATTGCAATTTATAACAGGCACATTTGCTCAGATCTTGGCTTTCTTCAATAACTTTTCAATTCTTAAGCCCAGCTGGAAGCCTAAAAATAGGCAATAGAAAATTGGCTTGTTTTGTTTAAGGTAATTGAAAGGATACCATGTTAATCTTACCACGGCCAGGTTAGAGCAGTTCTGCAGGTCTCCAGAAGAAAGGCTGCACAGAATTTACAACATACATGTTGGCAACAAACGCAGCCATTTTATGGGGGATTCAAAACGGCAACGCATCTCATCTCTGCTGCTGCCCCTCCTGACCAGGATTCCCTCCACTTCTCCCCCAGGACCTCTGACCCCAGCCTGCTCCCTGCCTCTGCCCCACTTGTGTTACCATCCCACCACAGGAGCACCTTGCGAGACACAGGCAACAAAGGCAGATGGATGGCAGCAGATGGATGGCAGCAGTCGGCTGGAGGAGAATGAGCGCAGCCCCTGGCAGAAGGCAAGCTCTGCACCAATGGACTTCCAACCCAGCTCCTGCAGTGGCTCACTGCACGAGGTTAGGAAATGACATCCACTTCACCTTCATGGGCCTCAGTTTCCAGGCACCCAGTGTAATGCTGATTATATTGGCCCTCATAGAGGCCTTTATAAAGAGATGCTTTGTAAACTCTGCATAAGGGCTAGCTACCAGAGTACTTACCTTTTTCTGAACATATAACACTACAATATTCCAGGAGAATGAACAAAAATAAAAGAAAAAGATCACAGTCTATTTAAATTCCTGAGATAAAAATAATCTGATTGCTCAAGTTATTCCTCTGAAACCCGAACTGTGAAATAACTTCCTTGCCATCAGACAGTAAAGTTAAATTCAAACAGCTGCCTGGTTTTCAGAAGAATTTGTTCTAATAAAAGCAAAGCACAAAAGCTCAGGGGTTGACCCTATGAGGCGCTGCCACCAGTATCCTCATACTTGCCAACAAGTATCCTCAAGGTGGGAAGGGATCACAGCCCAACTTGAAGAAGCATTTCATCTATATCCATAATAGATGGTTACTCTGGAATTCACAGCTCCCTCATCCGTGCCAGGCACCCTGTGCCTTGGCACCCCACATGCTGGCCAGGCCATGCACAGAAGCCCATCACGACGGTCATGCCATGGGGCTGGCAGGAGGCAAGTGTGGCCACGGGGCTGTGAATTTTCCCCGGCCTCTCACTAATTCCAGGCCCTGTGGCTTTTCAGTGTTTTGAAATTTTAGTTTGAATGTGTATATAAACATACGTGTGTGTACATACACATAGGTATATATAAACTCTACTGTGCTAAAATTAGGTTCTCTGCAGCTAAAAGGACCAAGAGACAAAAGCAGCTCTCATTTTGGTCTCTGCTAGAGGCCAAAAAGCCATCATCTTCCTGCTCAGCACACTAACAGCAGTGTAATGTCAACATGACAGGAGCAGAGTACTGCTGCCTCAGAAGGTGTCTGCATTGCTCAGCTTTTCACTTCTGGGCACCACAGCACCTGATGAGGAGACAGCACCGCTTCCTCCATGAGGCTCCTTATGCTGCGTAAGGCAAGCAGCGTGCAGCACTGTGCAGCCCTGCTGCAGGCAGGAACATAAGAGAGAGTGGGGATAAATCCTTCCCGGGTGGAATTTACATCCCTCTAAACTGGGTTTTCCTTTGCTTAGAAAACCCAAATTATTCCTTTCCACAAGATCTGTGGCCTACATGGCGCAGATGAGCACCTGTACTCAGTACTTGTGCAGAAATCCTAACTGGGAGTTTTTCATAGAGTCGTAGAATGTCCTGGTTTGAAAAGGACCTCAAAGATCATCTGGTTTCAACTCCCCTGCCATGGGCAGGGTCACCAGCCACCAGACCAGGCTGCTCAGAGCTACATCCAGCCTGGCCTTGAATGCATCCGGGGTTTTTCTACGTTAGCATTGGTATATCCCTCTCTCCTCCAGACGAACAGGTGCTCGAGTGCAGTTCTGAGCCCTGTGCTGGCACACGGACAGGAACAGATAGGCACTAAATGAACAACATATCCACAAGCACCTGAACCTCTCCTGTAATCAAATAAGAAACAAGACTCCCTGGATAATGTAGTTGCACACCACCAGCCTTTGTTTTCACTTTTTTTTAATGAAGCAGCAACTCCAACTACAACAGAGATCCCTCATTCACTCCCTGCCTTGGCTGACAGTCAAACAGAGCAAAAAGGGAAAAACATTCATACACATAGCCTGATGCTGAATGAGACAAGGCATCTTTTTCGTGGTTCTTCAGGACAATCTAAGACACCAACAAATGTCTGATGAAATAATGGATTCAAAAAGCAAGTTGGAGCAGCTAAAGATGGCTGTCATTTCCTAGCCAGCAACATCTGCCCTTCTGATGCTAGCACGGGGCGGCAAATGGAGAGGCAGAGGAGACACAGAGAAGTTTCACCATTTGCACTGCAGAGCTTCCCCCAAAATGACCAACAGTGTGCAAAGTTTTCAGACTGACTTTGAGAATTGATCTTTCATGATTCATAAAACGTCAGCGCTATAAACTGTGCAAGCCCTCTGAGCTCCCATATATTTTCATGCAAGCAGGTCATGATTTCTGACTTTGGCAACTTATTACTTGCTCAGGGTTGCAATTCCAAATACATTTCAGTTCTTTTACTGGGCTGTGGTCTTCCAGCTAGGGAATGAATCAAGCTATCACTCTTCTAGAGGAGCCTGGACCCACGCTACGCTGTAAGCACATCCCTCTCCCCAGTTCAGACACCGTGCCGTACACAATTAGCATGCGAGCCTTTCTGCCCAGTGGTACGGTAGAGACCAAGAGTATTACTGGGTTCAAAGCAGGATTAGACAAGTCCACGCAGGATAAAGGCCCATCAGTGGATGAGCACTAGCTGCTATTACATGCAGGCCGCAGAACGTGCTGGGAGCAGCACTGCTCTGTACATGCTGTGTGTGTTACACCTTCCTGCGGGTCAGTACCGCAATGACTGAAAGCAAGGCGCTGCCCTGGACACTGCCTGGCAGCTCTTACAGAAAGCAGAAAACAGATCATGGCTGTAACACCATGAACCAGAAAGTGAAAACTGAGAGCAACAAAGGTGAAGAAGCAAAAATAAAAATAAATCTAAAAATAAACTTTAGAAAAAAGTTGACTGTAAGAGCATTCCATCTCTCTCCTTCTACTTTCTATGCTTACATCTCCCCTTGGTCCTTGCTCCAAGGAGACAGAGGTTAGACCTGGCTTTCATACCACAGCTGGTGATGCAGCCTTACGAGGATGACTATCAAGAAAGCTGCCCTGAAGCCGTGTCTCCATCAAAGCACCTGAAGCAGATCCCACGGTATCATGAATCACCCCAGCTGCAGCCTTTCGCTGCTTTGGTTTTTGGCTGTTTGAATCTCAACCTATGCTCACAGCAAATGATCTGTCTGATAGAACGAGCCTGTTCCTGGGGTGCTTTCTCCTGGCATATTGGTTCTTCTAATATGGCTGTTTCCTTACCTGTTACCACAGATGTTTAAAAGTACTTCATTTTGTGAACATGTTTTCTTTAGCGGATGGAAAATAAGCTTTTGAAGTATTTCTGGTTGGAAACATTTTCAGAAGATAAAGAATACTTCAAGTGTGATTCCGGACCAACACAATGTTTTCATTAGAAGCAGACAAACAACAAAGTGCCTCAGTGTTTGTCCGTGCCTTCGTTACAGGCAATGTTTTCATGAAAAAAGTCCTGCCCAGGTGCCTAAATAAATAAGTGAAGAGTTAGGTCTGGCTAAATTCAGAGGAAGGCACTTAAAGGTACAAGCACTTCCTCCCAGCACCAAGAAGTCAGATATATAACTATGCCACGGTGCTAATTAAAGCAATTTGAAGGCTACCAAACTTGGGGAAGCAAATTTACATGAGTGATCAGGGTCACAGCTGCAGCAATTACTGCAGTTTATCAGGTAGGGACAAACCAAAGCTGCCTCCTTCTTCTGGATTACAGACGGAGCATTTGCAGAAAATGCACAAACTGGTGTTGGGGGGGGAAAGTTGACTCTGCCATCTTAATTGTAAGTATATACAGGAATTTAAAATGTGTAGTTATATCTCTAAAATACGGGTATTTACAATATTTCAGTTAGCAATGATCATTATGAAAAGAATTGAATTATGCCATTCCGAAGAAGCCTGAATATCCAATTTTTCTTCCCTCCGTAAAGGTTTACCAAAACCAATGGGATTCCAGAAATATTTCAGTTGACCTTGACAGAATTATTTAGGGTAGGGGCCAGTACAGAACAAAACATTTCATCCAACTCTCTATTCTGTAAAGACAAGACTTTCTGTCTGATTTTTTTTTTTAAATTCATATCTTCTATTTTTTCTTGCTCTTCAAATCATGCAGCTTGAATGCCTGGCTTATATTCTTCTCCAGCTACTCTGGATGCAAAATTAGACATATTCGTTTGAATACATCCCTTGAGGGGTTGTGGGTGGATCTTGCCACTGGATGCTACAAAATATCCCCAAATCAAGAGCTTTCTGTGTTAAACAATTCAAATCTCAGGAGACTATCCAGCCAATTTACCAAGTATAAATATATACTCTCTGCCATTCACGCTGAGCACACTGAATTCCATGCAAAAATCCCAGGGGAACTAGAAGAAATATTTTAATGTTCAGCACTAGTCTTTAATTTTGCATTCAAATTATGTCACTGCCCACTTTCCTCTTTCCTCTTGAGGCGTGCACCTTCCCTCAGAAGGCACGTTGTAGGGCAGGCACTGCACACACCTTGTTCCTAAACACAAGGGCTGACCACAAGACAGCCTTGCTCTGGGTTCTTTCCTAACACATAACTAGAAATGTATGAGCAGCAGAACTCCTATGGACAGGACAAGTCCCTAAGGGACGCAGGACTCCACGCCTGCCCTTGAGGTTACTCTGCAGTTCCCAGCACAAGATCCCATTTCCAGGTCCTTACAGCTTTGCTAAATAAACTGGCCTGAAGACTTCCTAACAAGGCCTCAGGCTGTGTGTTTTGGAGAATGGCTCATGCCACTAACAAAGCAAGCGTCCTACTGCAACTCAATTAGTAGTCATTACAGTTGTTGAAACCTGTAATAGTGTAACGACAAAAAAACAACAAAGTTTCTTGTGCTGGAGTTTCATAGCAGACCTCTCAGACAATGATAGGAGCAGTTGTGATAAAGAAATCTACTTCATTAGCTGTAAGGAAAGCGAGTAGGAGTTCAACCTGAATAAAACATACTGTGGAAGGGAAAACTTAGAACCAAATGCTCATATAAAAGCTCTGCTGCCACATCAGTAACCTTCAAAGTCCTTAAGCAGGGAGGTACTGTACGTGTGGGCAGGGTGGCAGCAGCACCAGCCTCAGGCCTGGGTGCAGGAATAGTAGTGCTTGGAAGGAGGTGATGCTAAAAACCAAGGATGCAGCAGGCTCATTTTGCCGCTGCAAGCAGAAATGAGTTGTGCAATGCCTGCGCTGGCAGGAATGGCAACAATTGGTACCCAGGTTGGGCAGTTTTCAGAAAGTGAACAAACAGATTTGAGAATCAAAAGGTATTCTACTGAGCAATATTTTTGCAGGGAAAAAGTACTGATCTCCAATGAATGGAGGAATGATATGAATGGCTTAATTGAGAGCATGCCATCATTAAGAAGGACTTGGCTAGGAAAAACTCAGCCAACAACCCTTTCAGATGCAGGGCCCAAGCCCTGTGGGATCTGCAGTGACGGGGAGGCCTGGGGCGTGTGAGCAAACCCCGCAGCAAACCCCAGCAGTCAGCTGCCAGGGGCTGCCCGGGGCAGGGGAGGAGCAGCCCGTGTGGAACTGCAGCTCAGGCAGCAGCCAGCCAAGAGGGCTATTTCCGAGCAGACGGTCACTTCCTCCTCCTGCCCAAAACGAGCCTCATCCCACACAAAGTTTCCAAGCCTCTCATTAGTGGTTGTGTTAGTGTATAAGAGCTATAATGAGAAGGCCATAAACATCCAAAGTTAGCTGAGGGTCCTTAACCATTTTAAATAGGACTCTCTTTCCAGATTTTATTTAAACTCTAATGACTACCACATAGGATCAAGCAACAAGAAACAACATTTGTATTACAGCTGTATTATTTAATTCCCACGAGCTAAAAATGCCAGGCTACTGGCCAGTGGTTCAGGAAAATAAGTGGTGACAGGTGAAAGAAAAATACCCTTCCTGTACCTCCTCAAGCCACTCCAAAGCCCGGGGCTCTGCACTGTCGTTTACACCTAATGAAACCTGTGTCAGGCAATGCTACTTGGCCAAACCTATCCATTCAGAAAACAAATGGACTCTGCTACTTTTAAAGACACGGTGCTCTTTCTGGCCATCATTTCTACTGCCTAATTAAACCATGATAGAACTTATCCCCTTAGATTAGCTATTAACTTATTTATTTCTGCTTTTGAAGGTGCATTTAATGACACCTTCTGTACTGGTGGATCCAAGTACTTGGAAGCTCTAATTTACTCTCTGGTTCAGAGAAATAGCTTTATTGGACAGCTTAAAATGTTTGGAGTAATAATCGCAGTCCAAACTTGATTATCCCATTTAATTCTGAATCAAGCACATGCATCTCTTCACTGCCAAAGGGCTGCTTTCATCCCTAACGGCCACACTGCTATTTCTCAGGTTATTTTGAACTGCTTTTGGCAACCCGCGTAACACTGCAAAAGCAGAACAAAAACAGAGACTCGATGCTTCCCACCCCATGCAGGGCTTTCACATCGTTCGCAAGACAAAGCCAGAAAGCAAACGCAGAGCACAAATTCATACTGATCTGCCTGGCTTTTGGAAAAGTAAATTTTCCTTCAGTATCAACTAATGTTAACAAAGAGAGATTTCAATCATGTTGCTTAAGTAAAGGGCCACAAGAAAGAGTTACGATAACACATGTGCATGAGTGTCGCTTCCTTAGAGAAACTGTATGTTGGAAGAAATGTAACCAGGTTCCACGGAGGTCCTTTACCCAGAGTAGTTTTATTATTTGCTCATTAATTATGCATGTCAAGTGTTTTACAAATATCAAAATAAAAACCACTTAGGATTTGCAACCCAGATATCTGCTGCTTTGCAATCCAGAAGTTTGTGCCAAAACCATTCCTATTGATTACAGGGGATTAAAATTACTTCCTAACGTACCAGCAGTGGAACCTGGCCCTGAGCAAAATCGCACTAAAAACTCAGAATATAAATTAGGAAAAGCAGTCGATGAGCTGAATATTCATGTTCCACTACAGAATCAAAGAAGTGCTGGGTGGAGGAGCCCTCTGGAGGTCTGCAGTCCAATTTCTCACTCAAAACACAATTATTGCCAACAGCGGATTAGGTTGGCCATGGCTTTGTCCCGCTGATGCAGTACCCTCCTTCCCCAGAGAAATATTTCTCCTAATATCCAACCAGAACCTCCTAATTTATATCATTTTTGACTACTGACACCTTGCTGTGATTTCTGCTGCTGCTGAGAAGGTTTTGGCTCTTCCAGCTCTGTAACTTCTCTCTTAGAAGCTGCAGGTTGCTATTAAGTGCCAATCAGCATTTTTTTGTTCTCACCATAGTTTGCTTGTCAGGTTCAATAAATGCAAGCAAAAGTGCTTTTTTAGTGACTTTTAACTTACAATACTATCTAGGGTGGGAAGTGCCGTACATTTTTACAGATCCTTATCTCAGCAGCTTCACTCAGAGCAAACTGAAGTACGTTACAAAATTTGTAACTTTTCTTGTAGGGTCAGAGAAGAGCGGAGGCAATGTTGTATGCACTTCTGGAGTGCAGTCATGCATGGCTAACCAATGTAGTCAGCTACCAGGATCAGACACATGCAGCTAAGAGGCTTCACGCAGTCATGTATTTGCAAGACTTCTCATGTGCAAAAAATAAAATAAAATTAGGAATACATGATTAGAGCATAGAACTTACAGAACTGATTGCATCTCCCTTACAATAAAAATTCCTAAGGACTATTTAGGATCCCTAAATATTTGCCAAGGAAAACGAGGCCTTTCAGTGAGAGATGCTTTGGAATTTAAAATAAATATCCTATGACTGTATATTTAGAGGATATCTGTAGAATGACAGGATTCTTGTGGTTAAAGCAGAAACTGGAGAACTGGGGCTTGTGTTCAGTTCTTGGACTGCCACAGGTTTCCTCTGGGAGCCTGGATGTCAGCCCTGCTGGAGCTCTGCTCACCAACCACAACTATTGATACTCATGTTTCCAGTATCCATACTCATGCTTCACCTCCCCTTGCATTTGCAGTTAAAAGCAATTAACAGACAACTTTTTCACATCACGGGTTAAAAAACCTGTCCACCATAACAAGGGCAACCAGACAGCTTCCAATCAGTTATGTGGGCTTTCTGGGCCTTGTGCTGCCACTACCAAGCCTCTCCCTTCCCTACAGCTCACTGGGGCAGGGAGCTCCTGGGATGGTGCCAGAGAAGCTGGTATAAGAATGGGTGGAGGCAGCAGTCTGTGTCGAGCTGAGGCTTGTGGTTATGAGGTGACAGGACTGGACACAAAGACATTCTGGCCATAGGATGGGGGCACAGACATAGGATGGGGCCCTCTGACCGCAAGCAGCGAGAACACATGCCACATTGAAAAGTGGCAGCGGGGGAGGAAAAAGGGGATAAAATCTTGTTTGTCTTCCAATAGTACTGTGCTGGAATAAGACTGCTCTGTCAGCTGGACCTACCTGGCCACAACAACTTGCTGCTCTAAAGTAGTGCTTCTGCAGAGGATTCAGTCAACTACGCCTTGAGGACAACCATGTGAAGCGCACAAGAACTCTTCCTCTGGACTTCATGCCATGTCTGCTTCCCTTCCCCTCTTTTTTCCTGTTCAACTTAGTTCCTCTCTATTTCTTTCCATTTCTCTTCCCTTACTTCCAACACCAAACTCTGTAGGCCCCCCAAGAAAAGGAGCTTCCCCTGGCAGCTCTGGCTGCTGATTGTCTTTCTCTTCATCAACATGCTTCTATCTTGTCCTTCACACAAGAACTTCACTGGGTCACAGCCCTCATGCAAAGCCTCACAAGCAGGCTATGTCAGAGGAAAATACAGCAAACAAACAAGAAAATAACCCTACTGTTATGAGTGAGCCGAGACTGACAAAAACTCAGTGCAATATCCCAGACCTTAGACAGTTACCCAGCTAGCTGTCCACCCACACCAGCAGTTAAGCCATGAACATGCTCTGGAAGCAGATTACCAGCAAATCAAACAACAAAACCAGCATTACTTTAATGGGAATTTGCATATTCCCCCACACTGAAAGGCTGTACCGACAATATAGTAGTTCTGAATTCTTCCTTTAGGGAAAATAGAGGATCTTTCCCCAAATGTGTAATTTACATCGTTAAATCCAGTGTGTTTCCTTGCATTATAACAGTGCTAGCCATATTTTTATATAGCTTTCAATAATTTTTTCAATAAATTACAACAACAACAAAACAACAAAAAAAACCCCACCAAGAACACATTTAAGGATTGAATGTTCCATTAAGAATTTGGTGCTTCAAATTTCTTGGCATAATTATATATTGAAAGGAAAAAAAAAAGTAAAACATACAAAGTAAGGGAAAAAATGGCTGTTGTGTTGTGTTACAAGAAATCATACTTGGGCTCAAAATAAACACATGTAGCTCTCATAGATGTCAATGAAAATTGTGGATGTGAACCTCAAGCTTCATAATAGTCCACAAGAGTATTTAAGAACTTCAGATTCTATCCTGGAGCCTTTATCCTTTAAGGGATAGGACAGGAGAGAGAGAACTTGATTCATCAGCATTAGGGAAATTGGCAACAATTTCAGATAACTGACATATAATTCTTAAAAGTGGGTTTTATGAATAACAATATTAAGAGTTACAAAATCAAACTACTCAAGTTTTCTTGCAGGTCCAACGGGATTTGGATCATATACAACAAGAGGATTCAGTAAAGGATGAAAAAAGCACCTATGTATAACACTGAAACAAATATTAGGAAAAGCTGTCTAGCTTTGATTTCCAGACTTCACGAATGTGGAAACCATCCAAAATGTCCATGAATAACATGATAAACGCTTAATGCTGTTATTACCAGATAACAACTTCTGGATTTGAAAGGCACCAAGAACTGCTCACATAATGCCCAGACCTGGGAAGCTGATGACCCAAAGAACAGCTGGCTGCCTAACCTTTCTCTAAGCCCCAGCGCTCCCCCTAGCAATGCAGAAATTCAGATCAAATTACTGGATTCAAGTTCTTACGATTGACAGAGGGCTTGTGTTTTCCCATAATCTTGTCTTCCCAAGGCCTCCAGAAAGCCCACTTTCCCTGAACACGCAGTTTGTCTGGAGCTTTCACTGCCACCAGGCTCTCGGTGTTTTTCAGTGGGTGTCAGACAGCCCCTGCAAGAAAAGCGGTGCTCTACGTCAAGTACATGCCCAGTTAGGCTTCAATTGTGCATGTCTTGTAGGATAACATTTTGGCTCTCAGTGAAGAGGATGAGATTTTTGTGCTGGTTTTGGTGGAAGCGGGATAATGTTAACAGTTATAAATACACGTCAGTGTTTATTTATGTAAGCAGTTCCATCAAATCCATCACGGGATTATGGAGATGGTTACAATTAAGCAATGCGGTGTTTAAGTGTTTATAGGATTAGACCCAGAGATTTGAAGCATACAAAAAGCAAGTCCTGTCTAGAGCCAATACGTGAGAGACGCAGAGCCGGCGGCAGGCATCATCCCAGCAGTTTGACGCTGCGTTTTTTGCAGGCACACGATCCAGATTTGAGGGGCAAAATTTACAGATCAAAGTGGAAGAATTCAGAAGCCACAGGAGAATGAAGATGAAATTTTTGCAGTGGCTGCAAATCCTCAACCGTTTCAGGTTCACGGTGCACATCTCTGAGAACAAAACTCAATAGTTTCCCACTGCTCTGCACACAGGCAGCGCCTGATGTTTGCCTCGCTGCTCACTGAGGCTGAGAATGACGGGAAGGATGTTGACATTTTGTGCCACACGTACGGAAAGCAGCAGATCATCTCCCTCTGAAAGGTGCTTTATTTCATGTGAGAAAAGACAAAACTCTGAGCTTCACATCAAATAAATCATACAATAAGAACATTATTTTTAAAGGGAGTGAGTATTTTGCATATTAATATTAAATGACATCTGAGCAGCAAATATAGAAATTATAATATTCAGTAATCTCACAGAGCTGCCATGGAGTAGAGGAGTTCTGGTAACCAAGCTGTCTTAAATCTACAGCTGCTGGAAAAAAAAAAAAGCTTCATCAAAATTTAATATTCAAGCAATAGGGCCTCTTTCATTGTTATGAAAGCTGATTAGGGCCAATCATAAATTCCTGGGTGCTTCCTTCATTCCCTTCCCCCACCAGAAACGGGGGAAAATCAGCCCTTAGAAAAAAAAGAAAACAAAACCGGCAAACATTTTCCTGGCAACGTTTCAGGCCAGCTACTGTTTTGCATTTGGTGGAGGACGCAGCCCTTACCAGGCGGCACGCAGTGCCTCAGAAGGAAACTGGAGGGACATTAGTAATTCAAATAAGGGGCAAAAAGAGACAGAATCAAATTAAAGCCCACACAATTATCATCTAGCAAAGTACGCACAATTATCATCTAGCAAAGCAGCAATGGCACATAATCCAGTCGGAAAGGAGGAAGACGGGGCTGGCAATCTTTTTTTTTTTGTCAAGATGTGGACAAAGGTTTTTTGAAGAAGTCACACAGCTAAAATAACCATATTGTTAGACAGTGACTCATGGGAACAAAGCTGACAATGCTATCTAGAATCGTTCTACTGGTGCCTTCTAATCATAACGTTGGTACAATTTTCCCTCACTCTGACCTAGTTTAACTAGTTTGGAAAGCTTAATAGGCATGGCTTCTTACAGGACCGCCAGGAAGACCTAAATATATACAACAACGTCTTTTGTGAATGAAAATGACTGATTCATGGCCCGTTACACTTCTTGAATCCAGAGGAACAACAGAGGAGTTAACTCGCTGAAGTTTCACACAATTGAGCCTGAATTCATCCTCCCGCACTTCCAAAACACCAATGCTGGCAATGTGAGCCCGCAGTCCCCGGACAGCCTGTCCTGGGACAGACAGTGCACCACTGCAACCCGAGGACAAAGGGCCACAATGTGCCCAGAAACAGGAGACAGGTACAGACGCTGCATGGACAAACCGCGACATCGAGCAGGAAGCGGGCTGTGCCGTCACCGAAGATACTCCTGAGAACAATGCTCTCACTACAGTTTTTCCTGTACAAGTTTCTGTGCTTAACTGACAGGCTGGAAATCAAGAATCTTCAGTCCTGGGGTTTTCAATGAAAACAAAACACTTGCCAGTAACCACCATTTCCATCAGAAACCTCCTTTTGGCAGAAATGATATCTTCGTTCATTTTCTTGTTGAAAAACATCGATCTGTTCCAGTGATTGATGTCAGCTACGGGACATGGCTCTGCTTTCTGTGGGATATCTGATGTGTTTGCTCTTCGTGTTAACCAGATCACTGCCTGCTACCATCTGCAAGCTTACACTCTTCCAAAATACAGAACCTGCTTTTCTGAACCTCTACCTCCAGAGTTCCCTATGTCACCTACAGAACCCTCACCAACTCGCACTCGGCATAAGCAAGTCGCTGAGCGCATCCCTGCACACTGTGCCGGTCATTGCTCTTTACTGTGGGGCCAATGTCTGCCCGGCTGGAAGCCCAGCCGCTCTCTGAATCATTAAGGGGCTTTGCTCGGCTGCAGCCGTAACAGCCCCACCAGGGAGATCCTGCCCTTCCCATGCTTCTTAGGCTGGATCTGCTCCACGATCCCACCGAGACCAGCATAAAGGACAGTGATGAAAATGAACTATAAAAGGAACTCATGAGGTCAAGGCAGTGCATGTGCTCCCCCTCCCCGAGACCCAGCGCGGGAGCAGGGAGCTGTGAGCGGCCCAGCGATCAGTGGGGAGAGGCAGTGCCTCACATCTGCATGCTGACTCCACGGAAGAAAGTACAGCTGTCTTTCTGGAGTGATTGACCAATGCACACATTTTAATGGATTGCAAACAGTCGGGATGCTTTTTTTTTATGACCTCCACAAGGTAACTCTGGCCCCAGAGAGGTAACGGGAATTGCACAGGGAAAACAGACTTCTGTAGGTCACTCAATCCCTGGTGATTGCACGGAAAAGCGCCCTAGATGGGATTTTCAGGAGCATTGCCCTAAATCCTCCAGCCACTAAAAACATGGGTCAAAACGCCTGTGAAGCTGCAGAGTTAGAAGAAAAGAGGACAACACTAAGGACCATAAAAAACTTTAGTGTTGATGCACGTGCACACCAACTAATCTTACAAAGGAAAACCGTCCTTCTGAATGTTAGACAGATCCCACTTTTCTCTACTTGAATAAAAGCTAAACCACAGCAAAAATGCTTTGTGAAGGTGGTTTTCTCGAGGCAAATCAGGGGAAAGGATTTTTAGGTGGCATACTGGGAAAAAAAAGCACAAACAAAAAACCAAGCAGACCACCAGGCAGCTTGGAAGAGTGAAAGTTTACTTTGCAAAACCAAACTTTGCAGCTTTCAGTTTGTTAACATGAGAGCATCCTCTAATTTTATCTCCAGCTACCACCTTCTTCAAGTTGCCATTGCCAAAAAAGGTCAAAATATCTTAACGTTACATTCCACCGAGTCACTAAATGGAACAGAAGTCGTATTACTGTAATTCATAATTCAGAACTCAAATTTCATAAGACAACATCAGAAATGTCATTTTAACCACACTAATTCCTTCACAGTTAACATGAGTGGGTGTTGGTGCAATCCAAGCTGAAAAAAGCCATCTAATTTCAGCAAGTATACCACAAGCCAACTTGGCAACTCTCCACAGGGATCAGACAAGCGTCTGCTCTGTTAAGCTGAAGGCACAGCGATAATTATCATAGCTGATACTGCATCAGTAGGAATGACAGTGTGGTTTGTAAATACGAACCAAACTAGGATTCTCTCATTCTCAAACAGGGATTTGGCGTTACTGTGGGAATCCGACACAAACCTTATGGGTCTGAATGCGCCCTTGATCCAAATGAGGGCACACTGCTCTGTGATTACAAAGCCATTCACGAGCTGCAGCACACACACATTTCTCCCAGTTTTTGCAGGGCGGCTGACAGGAGCTGCGCAGTCACGGTATGACAATGACCTGAGGAGCACATGGGAAGGGAGGAGGACCAGGACCACCGGTGGAGGGCTGGAGGCTGTGAGCACCTTGCACTTTGCTAAGTGCATGCTGCGGGGTCAGGGATGAGCAGGCCCAGGGCCCAGACCAGCATCCTGGGCAGAGGTTTCCGGCTGCAGAGCCACACCATGACGCTTTGGCTGCATGCAGGCAACTGCATGTGTCCTCACCAAAAATCGACTGGTAATAAAAAGAGCTTTAAATTCCTCATCTGCAGGAGATTAGCATATAAAAGAAGAGTTTCTCCAAAGCCAATTCAGATTTATTTACGTACTGTGCCTTGCTTCAGCTGCACAGTGAGAATGCTACTATATTAATGTTTGGAAAGCACTCAGAGATTCTTCAGAAAGGTGGGCCTGGACAAGGCTATTACAAAATTTCCATTGCAGTCTCTAAATAATATCCAGTCATTAGGAAAGATTCTCTCTGGATAGTCTTTTGCTGAACGAAAATGTTTTGAAAACAAAGTTTTCTTCACTGGAGAAGTTAAGATCAACAGATCATTTCCAGTTACTTCAAAATAATGTAATATGGAAATACAACAGCTATTGCCCACGTCTAGTTTTCCCCCTCCCTGTTTCATGCTATCTCCCTAAAATGCTAACAATCACTCAAAGCCATGTGTTTCTACCCTTCCCCGTGTCTCAAGGTCACCAGCCGACCATCTTTCTCCATTACAGATGCCATGAGCCCTTTCACTCACCAAAGGATTATGTTAGGGCAGAGAGGGGCCAAATGACCCCACCTTCCACACGCTGCCAGCACCTATGGGCTCCACGCAGGCTCCGAAATCAGCTAACTGCTGCTACGCAGAGCAGCCCTCGTCCCCTCTCCAGTTCATCACTGGAGCAGCCCATGCTAAGGCTTGCACCACGTTACAGCAGCTCCAGATGAGCCAGTCCCTGGGTGGTGAGCCAGTGCAATGCAGGCTGCCTTAGCAACACTGGGCAGGAGCCAGAGCCACTTGTCCTTCCCTCTGCTCACAAAAGAGGCATGGCAGAGGGGCAGTTTTAGAGCCCCCCCCCCCACACACACTTTAACCCTTACAACCATTACTCTCCATCGAAATGCAATCTTGTGTTCACTAGGAAAGAGAGAGCTTCTAACTGAAGTTGCTATATGTGGAATGAAAACGTATGTATTGTATGGCAGCCTCATTTTCTTTCATTCACGTTGCCCTGAAGAGCCTACCTGTTCCTCCTCCTCCTCCACCTAATGGAAGAGAGCTGTTGTTTGTGTATAGCATGCACATTAGCACAGATAAACTGCTCACTGAGTGTAATGATTAATGATTGAATAGTGCAGTTGTTGCAAAAATAAGTCATGCAGTGAAGAGAGATCTGAAGATTATATCTAACGCCAGGGGATGGCTTATTAATCTTACTTCTTGAAGAATTCGTGAGTAAATCATTCTCCTTTATTAATGATATTTCACTTTGCTCCGTGAGACATCTTTTATACATCCAGAAGGGCAATTATCTGTTTAGGCCAGGAAACAATATTAGTTACAGACTGTGCTTGAATGTTTGATCTAAGTCACTTAAATAAAAGAGGGGAAAAAAAAAAGGAAGCACGCTCCAAAGAACTACTCCAAACAGGACTGCATTTACAAGCGGGTTTTTTGGATCCCCTCTATTTGGAAATGACAAATAGCACGTGTTTTCAAACATCAATTAATGTGGAGCTTGGATACTCAAATGATGATATAACAACTCCAGGAAAATTGCATTACTTTTATGTCTTCTGGGTCTGACAGAATTCTATTATATGTGAAGTGGTTAAACATGTCTGAGATGGTTTATTAATATAAAACTCTTTCAAAGGGAGATCTTAAATTCTTGATCGCAATGAGATATTGAAGTTAATGAAAGGAGAATCTGTAATTTCCTCCAAAAAATCTTTTCTAGGTCCACAACTCTTTTTCTATCTGTTTATCACCTGCTATCCAGCAAAAGATTGGATGATTTAAGGAGGGAACCAGGCACCTGTTTAATAGTATTATCGTAAGAACTATAACAAAAATTTACATAGATCTAAATGGAAATCTATAAATCAGTTCCAAAAGGAGTTTCATTAACTAGCTTTAAAGACCCTGAATATCGAAATTATAAACTTGAATTACTACAGAAATCGTGTTAGATAATGTTGGTTCGTTACAGAAGTGCTTTGCAGATTCACAAGACTTTGACAAATATGAATTATTTTACCATAGATTTCAAAATATTGCCAAGCTGAGTCATAGTTAGCCATTAGAAGAATAAATCAGTGAGAGTGCAGCAGCTGTTGGACAAGTCAGATCCCAGTGAGAGGCCTTGGGACCTACCGAACAGGGCATGGGGACACCCAGGACAGAGGGGCAAATTTGAGCTCATTTTTCATGGGCAGGTAAAGGCTAAAGAGAATCTTCTACAGGGATTCACTTACATATGTGAGCATTTCACACAGCTACTACTGCAGCCTCCAAGAGCAGGTATTTGATTACAGAATAAATTATCGCAACACCTAATTCTGGTAGAAGAAGACTAGTTTAATATGGACCCTATATTGAGAGAAGGGGAAAAAACCATTCAGGAGTACCACAGCACCATTCACAGGCTGAACCTGCTCCAGTAATATGGCAATTTTCTGATAGTATTAATCTGCCTAGCAGCATGAGTCCATTTTTATGATTAAAAATGGCCTTTCTAGGAATCTTAAGTTGTTTTAAGCTTTTAGTTTTAAGATCATTGTTGAAAAAGAAGAGAAGCCATAAAATAAACAGAAATGATCCAATAAAACTGCCCAAGGATGAGAGATTTCAAATTTCCATTTGGTTGATACTTTTTATTCGGAAGATTCCTCTGCAGCACAGAATAATGTTCAGTGTCCCCCACCAGCGTAGCCAAGGCTTTGTGCTTTTTGACCCCCAAATCAGTGAGCACCCATATTTCTAAGCTGAAAAATAGCAGGTCAAAATATGAGTGCACTTTGCATCAAGCCTTGGTCTGACAGCAGTGTGCTTTCAGCAACCAGCTTCAAGCCATGTGCATTTTATTTGTGTTTAGAATACATTGCAGAGTCACACAAAAATCCTTTTTTCCCCACAGCCTCACATCACAGCACCGGGCTGAGGATCTACCCATTACCCAGAAAAGCATCAGCAGAAAAGTTTAGATCTGAGCCCACCTTTCTGAAACATGAGAGTCTTTGCAGGATTTATAACGCTGCTCTGGATATTTGCTGCCAGCAGTTTTAAAGAATAAAGGCAAAGACAAGAGCAGTGAATGTGAAGACAGCATTGTATATTTTGATTGGAACTATCTCCCGTCTCATGCAAGCTTCAGTGACTAGAAAGCAGGGTCTCAAAGTGATTTGAAAAAGAGAATAAACGTAATTAATATTGATTCTTCTCTGAGAATTCCCCGCAGTCCTGCTCAGGGAACCAAGGTAGTGAACAGCAGCAAAAACCCAGCTTTTCTGGCTGGGGCCAGGGTAATTTTCAGAGAAGCAAGCAAACAGTGATCCCTTTAGGGCCTGGAGTGTACCCCGCATGCGGCGTGAACCCACGTCTCCTCCTTCTCATCTGGAACTTCAGCAGATCTGCTCAGAATCGCAGGCCTGACCTGCTTCTAAGGATTCAAATAGGTTACACCAAAATAATCAGCACTTAGAAATGAACATTGCTTGATAGTGACTCTATCAGCATTTTTCTCTTGCTGGATTTTTTTTCTTCCTTTAGTAATTAAAAAGTGTCTCTGGAAGAGCAGTATGTACAGTATGTCATAAAGTCTCTCTGAACTACCTATATTTACCCCTGAAAGTGAATTCTTTATAAGACCTAGGATATCAAAGAAACGAGGGATCAAAGTAGTTTTAATAAGCAACCCAGTGTTTGTAGAACCTGCACTTTCATGTATCATGTTTTGTTCAAGTTCTTAATTTCGGTTCCTCGCCACAGAAGGCACTTAAGATAACTATCTATAACCATATTGTCATGTTGAATCCTTTGATTATTTAACATGTACACCTTAGTGAAACAAAAATGCCTTTTTTCCCCATAATATTTGGACTTCATTGTATTTTCTCACATGAAACATAGATTTGATTTGTTTGATAGTTGCAACATATAGTAGCATCCTTTTCTTCAGTATTTCTACTTATATATGAGCAGTTTCACATAGTACAGTTGTATCTACACGCATATACTGATGAGAACTATAACCCCTTACTCTTTTCTTCATGTAACAAAAGATATTAAAATTTACAGAGAAATAAAGTTAACTGGGCCTTGAAAGACAAACGTGAGGCTCCCCAGTGAACGGCACCAGCCCATTCTTTAACACAGTAAAACCTATCTTTTCATCCTTCTCTTTTTTGAAATTGGAGCTCTGCTATGTTTACAAATTGTTTTGTGGTGGGAAAAAAACACACGTTAAAAAAAAACAACCCAAATTAAATTCCCATATATATTTGATCTACAGTCATAATAAAATTGTCAGTAAAGAATGAGAATGATTGCACTCCGTGTTAAAAGTACCAACTGAAAGATGAGGGAACGTAAGACCAGACTGTATACAAAAAGCAATACTGACAAATGGATCTGGTAGCAATTCCAACTGCACATCTGGATATCAAAATTTTTATTTTGGTCTGAAAATTACTGTACTGTCAGCTTGGAATCTGAACGAATAATGAGTCAGAAACCTTAACGGAAGCATGACAAAATATAAGCAAGGCAGACAGGCCTGTATATTTTATTTTATTTTTGACATGGTCAGGAAGTAGAAGATTGCTCTGCTATCTCATGGTGTCTCGAGAGCTGCTCACCAGAAATATCTGCAATGCACGTGGCATTGCTGTTGTGGTTGCTTTTAAAATTAAAGATTACGAAGCTCTCTGTAGGAAAACCAAGATTTTCCAGTACACTGAAGAACAACTGCAGCCTATCGCACCCCAAATGAAAGAGCAGCACCTAAACTGCTGTATTCACAGTTTGCATTCACTTCTGTTCACATTTCTCCTTTCGTAAGTTAGAAGCAAAATATGATTGGATACTGAAATACTATATTTGACCAAGAAAACCTCCAAATCCTTGTACATGCACAAATTGAAACTTTTTCATGTTACATCTTTGTCAGGAAATTTCATAAAGCAAACTGTATTTTTTAACAGATTGTATGTAGAGACACTTTGCCTCTCATTTGGGACTCATATCACTGCCATGTGGCAACCATAGCAATTACTTACTGAAAAAAAAGCAATGTGCTTAGTGTAGTTTCAGATGTGTATATGTGATTTTACAGAACGAAATAAGGAAAAACACTATCACATGTTCAGCAGTATCTATAAGGAGAATTCTGCCAAGCCTTTGTAAGACTTCCAGCTTGATTCACAGGCAGTAATAGAAGAGACTGCTCTGTATATGAACATATACAAGATTAATTTCCAGCCCTGATGGGAAGTACAAACACGTGTATAAAGAGACGATAATTTAAAGGATCCCGTCCAACATCTCACCAATAAGTTAAGGAAGGCATCCCCTACCTACCGCCACTGGGAATCCAGTGATCTTTCTGCCAAGAGCACTGCCGTTGCTTTTTCGGCAGTTCAGGCACAAATGAGTTCCTTGGGCCTTCCTGCATCTCATGAGAAATGGGGCACCTTGTCCCCAGCATCCCAAAAGGCAGAGCAGCACCAACACCCAGGTATCTCAAGAACCTCACTAACAGAAATAGGAGTACTTTGAGCCATAGAAAACTAACGTGCTCTAGGCATGACATGGCAGCAATGGGAAAGGAGGAGCAGGCCAAACACCCCTCCTGGCTTCCAAGCATGTAGAACTTCAGGGGCGGGTCCTGAACCAGGATGGTGATGCCCTGAGCATCTGGGCAGAGATTTCCCCGTGCTTCTTATCTTCTAGACCAGACCTAAATCAGGCTGTCATGTAATCAATGGACTATGATAGGCTGATTATCATGTAGGATAAGTGATATCTATTAGAAAAAATTGATCCTGACATAACTCAGAAAAGGCAGCAGCTTAAAGCTGGGGGCCATAGGCCCCGGACCGGCCTTTGTACATATTTAATGGCTGTCATTTTCCTGGAGGTGCCTGAAAACAGCAAAACTCTCAGGGTAAATCTATATTGATTGAATAATCCTTGTCATCTGTTAGGACTAACAAAGCTGTCACAGCACAGCCACAAGCAAACAGATTTTATTTGATAACTTTCTTTCCATCTCACTGCAGAAGCTGGAGTGCCGGCGTTTCAAGGAACCCCTCTGCACCCCGACTGCACTCCCACAGGTGATTCCCCAGCGGATGGCCCTGTTTTCGATGCCTGATTAACTGCCACGCACTTAATTAAACCCGCAGCACCAGAATTACAGCTTATGAAGGAGTCAGAAGCTGCCAGCGTGGTCCCGCTTCTGCAGGGCTTGTGCTATATTAGGAGCCAAGGCAGAATGATTATGGCTGGGGCTTGGATAAAGATTGTAGGGGTGGGTGTGCTCAAGGCTGTCCCCGGTGACGGCATCTCTCTTTATGAATACAGAAAAATTCATCAAACAGAAATCATTAAGTGGAGCAGATGGGGTTCCTGTGCGGCTGCAGTACGCAGCGCCTGGTGATGCTGTGTGCTCGCAGGACCAGCAGCATGGTTGGGGCATGGCTGAGGCATGGCATGGCCACATACTGTCCCTCCCTGTGCACAGCCAGTCTGAAACAAGGGCTGTGTGTCACCCATGGGCATCCTCCTGCCCCAGGTCTGCCTTGCACCCACAGAGATGCAGAAACCGATCTGCCTTCTAGGCCTGACTGTAACACCTCGCTGCAGGAGCACATTCAGTCACCCTAAGCACAGCTGTATCACCTGCCTTTCACCTGCCATTTAAGGATCTACCTCTCTGCTCCCAGCTAAATGGTGAGAAAATGACTTAGCAGCAACAAAGTGGCAGATCTGGAGTGCCAGAATGACCACAGGCGAAGCTAATTTTTTGTTTCAGGGAGACAGCAAAATGTTGATTATTCTAACCATACCTGCAAGTAGCAGTTGTTTCAGTTTTGCTTCATCTTCGCCTAACAGAGGTCTTTTTAGATTCAAAAGGCTAGTAATTTTCTTTTATATTTCATCTTTATGAGCAGCTATAAAATCTATCAGTCTTAATGATCCTATTAATTGCCTTAGATTTCTCACACGGTTTTCTCTCGTTTCTTTTCAGAAGTATACATGCCGTCTTTCAACACGGTCATTGTACAAACATTATAGAGAGATGGCCCACTGCTGAGGGCTGGGAGCCCGGGAGGCCAGCCTGACAATTAGCAGCAGAAGGGGAAAGAGATGCCAAGTGAAAATCAGGTTTAGCAGACATACACAGTTCTACAGGAATCTGCCACCAGAAAAAGGCTCTGCAGCTCCTGAATACTCTTAAGAACTCTACCTTTTTTTAATGATTGAAAACTCATTAAGAAAGTCTCTGATTATTATTATTATTTTAAGAATTCCTTCACCCAAGAAGGTACTGACACAAAGCACAGCTTTCCCTGCTGTTGAAGGATGCCATCGCTTCCTCCTTTAGCATATAGAATACATTTCCCCTTAAGCACGTAAGGATTAACTGAACTCAGCTTAGCCCAAATCGGGACTAACTCTTTTAAGTGGAAGTGAAGGAGGAATCCTGCAGCCACTGTGTCCCTGTACATCAGAATCTCATATAACAGAATCACAGAATTGCAGGGGTTGGAAGGGACCTCTAGAGATTGGGCCCAACCCCTCTCCTAAAGCAGCAGCCTACAGTAGGTTGTGCAGGGCAGCATCCAGGTGGGTCTTGAGTATCTCCTGAGGAGGAGACTCCACGACCCCTTTGGGCAGCCTGTGCCACCGCTCTGTCACTCTGACGGTGAAGAATTTCTTCCTTGTGTTAGTATGGAGCTTCCTGGGTTCCAGTTCCTGCCCACTGCCACTTGTTCTATTAAGCAACCTCCTCCCCGAGTCCTGGCTTTGACAGTTCTGCACAAACCCCAAACTGCACTCTTCACTTGCAGTTTATTAGGCTTCTAAATATTAATTATCAGGAAAAATAATCCCTCTTTGCTGCAGGGCCTCATACTTTGCACACACCAGGGCAGCAGGTGGTGCCAATCCATGGTTTAGCACAGCCCATTTCCTCAAGAAGACTTTCACCAGGAGATTTTCAGACAGCCAAGCAGCACTACTTGGTTCTCTCCTAAGGAAAAAAAGTTCGACATGCTTGGGCATTAACTCTGTGTGGATCTCATTTGAACCACCTTTAGATCAAAGCACAGGTTTTCCCTGGTTATGCTTAAAAAAAAAAAAAAAAAAACAACAACAACAACAAAAAACCCCCAACAACCTTACATTCTGGTTTCAAAAGGAAAAGATCTGCTGACTTAGACATCAATAGCGAGCTTAAAACTCGGTGAATAGCACTATTAACTTTTTTTTATTGGGCCACTCGTTCCACTCCCACATCCAAACGTTCAGAGTTCTTTGTAAGCAGCCAGCAGAGAGGAAATGCAGCACAACCCTCCACGTCTCAGAAACGCAATCTCCTTCAGACTGCTGCTGTACGAAGTGACTTCACATGCCCTCGTTCATTCAGTTAGATCACAGTGCCAAATCCTGCCGAGTCTCAACTGGAAAAAGGGAACGGTCCTACCGCAGTAAATGCTGCCTCCCCCTTCCTTAGTTTCTCTGCTCCACTGATGGAGTGTTAATGCAACATGCCTGCCAGGAGGATTAAGCCTACATCGCATACAATCTGTTTTACGATACTAATGTGAGATACGGAGCGAAAGGGAAAAGAAAACAATTACCTGACACACCAGCTTTTCTAACAGCGAGAACTGTTTACATTCCTCTTAAATTAAAAAAGAACAGAAGAAAAAAAAAACACAACAGGAAAATATTCTTCCTTTTTTAACTAATGCAGCCCCAATCTCTTTCAGAGCTTTCAAAGTACGTACTTTTTTTGTAAATATGCCAAAGTCAAGGCCTGTGCAGCATGTGATCTATAATAAACTTCAAAAGAACACCTTTGACATTTTAGATAACTTGCAAATGATGATGCAGAAAGATCTTTTGCCACTACAAAGAAAGAACAAAAGAACCAACATGAAAGAGAAATCAATAAACATATGGCAATTAATAAAACATTTTCTATGAATACCCTACAAAGAGTTTTACAACAGTATAAAAATCCAACAGTTGTTTCAATGTGGATTTAAAAAGTATCAGCTGTTATATTAAGATATTCTTTTTAAGCAACAAAATGTACGTAAAGTAACGGATATGGATTTTGTTGTAAATCCATCAGTTGCTGTGTTATGGATCAACTGGGAATTTTTTTTAAGGTGACCCAACAAATTCCGTAATGAAACCATCCATTTTTCAGAGGATAAAAACAAGGGCTGGAGCCAGGAGTATTTGTTTGTTGACGTATGGTTCAGCTCAGCAAGTTTGGCCAGTTTTAGTGGCTCTAAAAAAAATAAATAATCACGACTCCAGATTTTAAAACACGCCTATTGATTTTCTTTATAAGTAACATTACACTAACCATTAGGACGGACATGACAGTATCTTCACTGTAACCTACAAGCAATAATTTATCATCATCCTAACGGCAGATCTACTTGCACACTGTTAACCTACCTTCTCCCTTTTCAGCAGTGAACAGTTCCCGTTCCATAAATATTGCCAATAAACCTGGTGAACCCTGAGAGCCCAGCGGACAGCTGATGCTGTCACGAGCTCCTCGTGCTCTTTACTTAACACCTGATGGGTGGCTCAGGCTACCCACTCTGGTACCACAAAGATACGAGCGCCTATTCTGCTCTTCTGTTTGCGTTCAGATCTCCTAGTTCGACATTATGACAGTGAACTCCAAAGACTTCTTTTGAGCACCGGCATCAATTCATCTCCTTGCCAACTAAGCAAAACTTGTGGCTGCGAGAGTGCAGAGGAGTCTGATTCACAGCAGTGTTTTTAATGGTGGCTTCTACCAACAAGAGAAAAGAAATCCATGAAACGGCAAAAAAAAAAACACAACAAACCAACCCAAACCTGCACATGCAGGAATTGCACAGTGCCGTGGAGGAAAGGTTCTGAATTTGATCTGCACAGTCTCTATATTGTGTGTGTAGGGACTGAGGAGAGTCAACATCGTTATGCCTCGTCATTCGATTATCTCCATCACTGTCCACTGCACAAAGATCACGCAGTGCAGGAGGCGGGTGGCTCGATTCAACACTTTTATCAAGGTCACTGTTGGTGGTGTTTATAGCTCCAGAATGGCTTATAGCAGCTGTTTTGAGAATGAGAGCAGAAATAAGAAGCCAGAAGGCTCCAGGTCAGTGTATTTCAAACAAACTTGATAAAAACGTGTCCAATCCTCGTATTTGTCTGAATTGAAAGTTTTTCGTATAGCTTTTTTTGAGACCCTGTTCTGAATGGCAGCTCACAGGTTCAGTTTAGCCTTCCATGCAACCATGCATTCCCCTCATTTCAGACTTGTGTGGTGAGGCTCAGAGCACGTTTGCTCCCCATGACTTTGCTATTTTGGTTCCTCTGGTACTGACAGCTGGGGCAACCCAGCCCACAGCACCACGTGCTATCAGCCCAAAACTTCATGTTAAATCCTCATCTCAACAACAGGCAGGATGAACAGTGGCCCAAAAAACTTCTGGAAAACTGACAAACTAATCATGCATATAATTGCTTCTTGACTTTTACTCCTGCTGTGGCAGGACTTAATAATAACCTCAAAGGTTAGTGTTGGAACACACACATCATTTAAACGACTCCAGGATGACACACTGCAATAACATTATTAATTCGTGCAGGCCCGCTCCCTAGTGCTTCCAAAAGACTCAAAAGAAAATGATTTAAAAGGCAGCAAGAGGAAGCTCGTGTGTCAGGTTACTTTCACTAATTAGAATGTGGGGCTCGTTGTAGCGCAGCTACAAACCTGTCTGCTAGTTCCTTGAAGGCAGATGACTCAAATAAACGTGAGCCAGTTCCTATAACCGCTTTCATGTCAAATTACTTTGCAGTCTTCTCAAATACGAGGCACAAATGGAAAGCATCTATATTTTGGTTTCTTTTGCTAATTACAGTTAAACTGAGAATTGAAAGACAACAGATTCAAGAAGGTTCTCCCTGCACACGTTGCTGAAACGTGGAACTGGAGCTTACCACAACACCACAGGTCCGGTCCAAAGCATGGGAGTCAATGGGAAGTGTCTTTCAACGTGACAGTGTGTTGGATAAAGCCACAGAAGAAAATGACTTGAAAGGAAAATGCTTCAGATCTCTAGAATGATTCAGTGCCCAAAAAACCAACTGCACTTCTTAGCTGTAGACCTTAACATACAGCAGTAAGGCCATATCACAAGATGAACTGTTTCATTAGTCTCAGCTGCAAGAGATTATCTGGCAGCCCCTCTCCAGCCCTGCTGCTGATGGGACTCTTTCATTATTACAAAATATTTTCCATTTTAAAAGCTCAAACTTACAGAGTTTGGTGTTGCTTGATACTTCTGCTTTTCATATCAGAAATTCAGTTTTGACAGCTAACATACAAAAGTGGACTGCTTTAATAATAAATGTCCAAAAAAATCACATCTTGGAGAAAGCAAAATTACTAATGAACTGGAGTAAAATGTAGTGAATGGTTTGATCCCACAGTTAAATGAAGGAAGAAGGCATATTTAACAAATGTTAAAATAGGTGACACTTTGAAATAAAAATCTGACAGTTCTGAAGTAACTTGTTCTCATTTAAGCATGGATCTAAATTAAAAGGAAACATTAAACCAGAGATATGTAACTCACCCAAGAGAAGGAAAAAGCTTTGTTCTGAATAAGCCAAAATGCTCCACTTGACCCCCCAAAGCACACTTTTAACTGTAAAATGAATCCCACTGTGACCATGGGGGGCAGCAGGACCTTGTCCAGGCTCAGCAGCTCCTTACAAAGTAGTGTTAGAGGTGTGAGCAAAGCAACCCATGCTTCCCAGGAGGAACACAGATACCTTGATTTGTCAGAAGAAAGCAATACCCTTTCCAAAGTAGTAAAAATGGGACATCTTTGGCTGGAAGCAAATTATATTATTTTCTTCTTTAATTTTGCTCTTCACTCCATCTAAATCTCAACTCAGATTTTTCAGCTTTCCTTACAGCTACCAGAATAAGCTGGAGAATTTATCATAATCATCTGAGTCTCTGTTCTTTGCAGCAAAGGACACAGCCATGTTCCAGGAAAGCTTTATGAGGAGACACGTTATTTGTGTGGATAAAACTGTCAATGAACACGCAGCTTGATTTAGCAACAGAATCTAGTCACAGACTTTGGCTAAGTCTGCTCTCCAAAAACCTTGCATTTTTTGTCTGCATTAATGGAAATGGCTTTAAACTTAAAGAGGGGAGATTTAGGTTAGGTGTACTCAGGTTAGATGTTATGGGAAGATTATTCACTCAGAGGGAGGTGAGGAACTGGCACTGCTGCCCAGAGAAGTTGTGGATGCCCCATCCCTGGAGCTGTTCAAGGCCAGACAGGATGGAGCCCTGGGCAGCCTGATCTCATGGGTAACAACCACATCCATGGTGAGATTGGAACTGGATGATCTTTAAGGTCCCTTCCAAAGCAAGCCATTCTATGATTAATTTGGATACACTGGAGAACACCGGGCCTTGGGTATTACAAGAGATCTCCGTTCTTTATGCTCTGAGGGCTCTTCCAACCTTTTTTCCATCACAGCAACACAAGCAGCTCAAGTGGCCTCTGACCTTCTCAGGATAGTCAAAAGCAAACTGCATTGCCAAGAAGCGAGGGCAAAATATATTGCATTCGCCCAAAGATTTCTAAATATATTCATCTAACCAGTTCTCAGTATTTCAGACATACTGAAGAGCTCTAGTACTGCAACTTTTTTCCCTTCTAGAAAGTCATCTAGTTAAGAGCAAATTAATTTTCTGTAAGAAATTCAGTTTAAGCAAATTATTAAGAATAAAGCAGTCCTTCTTCTTTGCTTTTCAAGGCATGCATTAACTTCTTTTCTGAATTAAACATCAATAAAAAGGCATGTCATTAGTGTTTATTCTGAATGGTTTTTTTTAATATAATTTCATTGGCTTTCATGTAAGTCCAAATTCTAATATGATTTCCATCTCTCTGTCATGTTAATTTCTCCACTGCAGTCCACCTCAGCCATTAAATAACAGTACTATAAATAATCTCCGTAATATCCACTTCACAGCTCTTTAATTGATAGTACTCACCAGAGCACATTATGCAGGTACTGACTTTTTAAACTATTTTTTTTTTACCAAGTATATCCTGCTTGAGCACAGCCAAGGCTTTCATTGCTCGTACCTTCTCCACATAATGCCCCAAAGACCTAAAGTATCTACTGGCAACATTCCATCAAATTAGGAGACAGAAGAAACAACAGAACAAAATGCCCCTAAACAAAGATGCATTTGTACTGCAGAGACCTGGTACTATAACAAAGCAACCCCATCTCCTTCTTTTTTTCTTGAATCGTATATAAAATATCTTTGGTCAAGTTTTTTTGTTTTAGCAAAAAGAAGCAATAGAGAAAGGTTCCTTTTATGGCCTAAAGCTTAATACTACATGTACTCTAACCTGGAAGATGGCATTTTAACGTGCTTTAGTACTGAACTCACAGGGCAGAACACACCAAAATGACCCTCTTGCCTTATTTGTGTGAGCCTGATCTACGTATTAGTATCTCGGGGGCACACTGAGACAGAAGATCCTACTAAGGACTGCTTTGACTTTTGCAAAACGAAAGGAACATCCTTCTGTCCTAAGCACCATAGAGAACAAAACCAAAACTCTTTCGACGCCAACTTCTACATGAAGTCCGCTTCTTGCTTCTTTGGCAAACCTAAGCAAATAATGTAGAACAAGACTGAAACTTCCTGCTGCCATGGTAGGCTCAGAATAAAAAGCTGGCTAGTGCAGGTTGCATTTATGCTGCTCCATGTACAGAAACTTGACGAACTTCAGTTACCACTGAAGCCACCAGTTGTCCACCTGAAATACTTAGATGATTCTGGAGCAGTTATCCTCTGGACAATCTAATGTTTTCCACTGGCAGTCTGTTGTTCAGTTTCAGTACAAAAGCCACAAGTTTGTTCCTAAGCATTGAACCCACACAGTAGATAGATGCTCACTGAAGGAGCTATGTGATTGCAACATCCCGGCTGCTTGTAAGCAGACACCAGCAAATACCTGCTTAGCACTGGTACAGCCCAATGAATTTTCTGGTGCTGCACAGATGCACCAGCATCCTTCAGTTCAGTGTGCTGTGCCCTGTGTCCTGCACTCAGGTACGTAAAGTATCTAAGAGATGCTGGCACCTGCAACCACTTCAGGCTCCTTTTGTCTCAGTTGCTGAAGCTGCTCATGTCAACTCATTCCTCTTCTGCAAACTATACAAGCCACTGCAGTAAAGTCTTCCCTCACCTGGCTACACCAGTCATTTAAATTGCTTTTATTTGTTCTTTGAAATTTGTTTCATTAGGTCAAAGCCTGATAAAAGGTCGGGAGGAGAGGAACAAGGCTTGTGAGCAACACCTGCTGTGGCATGGGCAGGTAAGCACTGGCATGCCTGGAGGATGGGGGATCAGAAGGCTGGGCAGGCTAACCCATACAGTTGCACCTATTTCAGATGCCAGGACTGGCTGCAGGCTAGGAACAGGCACACATGGTGGGATTGGCTCTGAAGGAGGTGTGGGGAGAGGGCTACAGCTCTGTGCCCCAAACCAGACTTCCTGTCCTCAGTGGCTGCCGCGGGCTGCATTTCATCTGTGCTCGCACTTTGCAGCAGCTATGCTGGCAAAGCAGCTCTGGTCCTCATCAGGCCACACATTCATGGGAAACTCTCACAGGCCCAGATGCTGGAGGTGCTCCTGCTAGGAAAATTGAGAGCTTTTGCTTACAGCTAAGATGAAACACTCAAGCTTCCACTCAGCTGATGGAACCTGAGTGCACTCATACAGGGGCCTTCAGCAGGATGAGATTTGTTTTCCCTCGGCTTAGGTCCACCTCCTTTTTTTCCTCATCGTGCTTTCCATTACAAAAATTAAGCTGTCAGTAGCAGTCAGATGGAACAACAGGGCACACCAACTCTGCCACTGCAACTAAACATGGTAATACAAGTCAGACCTGAGAAAGGCCCCACAGAATTAGATTGTTCACCGACTTGGTCATCAGGAAGCAAGGAATTAAGGAGAGATGTCTTTCTGAAGCTTAAGACAGTGCTGGACTCATCTGTGTTATGTTCCCATCCTTCAGGAAACCATACTGCTGATCATAAACAAGGCATCTCTGCTGTCATTGCATACAGAGCCGTTGTGAAGAGAGCGACTGCTAAACAAAGGTTGTCACTGAAACCATGCAGATCTGCTGGGGAAAAGCCTTTCCTGAGCCATTTTTCCCTTTAGGAGCATGGAATGGATCAGGCACTGGAGCTATGTCAGCAATACAGCCCCAGCAGGAGCGTTACGCGCTGGCTCAGAGAGTGTCAGCAGGATTGGCCCTACCTCTTTCCTCCTGCTATATCTGTACATCAGTGCAGCAAGCCTGAAATTCTGCTGGGGGAAAAAAAAACAACACAACTTCAAAGGGAAATGAGTGTTTTGATTGATTTTGTTTCCTCTGTAAGTCATAGACATTAGCTATGTTCAAATAACATAAATGCTATAAACCAGTAATAAAAACTCACAGTCTGAATGAAGATTCCTTCTTCTCTGTCATTTCTTGCCTTAATATTGAGATCACCTTTAACTCTTTTCCTCCCAGTTCAGCTGTCAGATGCTTGAAATTATTAAAACATAAGTTTCCCACCATTTTTCATAAGCAGATTTCCAGCTTCCAGCTTCTCGCACTGATTAAAATAAGCTCTTACGAAGTTTTAACTCACTAAATTAAAGATAAATACTTGAGATCTTGACACTTCTATGACAATTATTCTCTGAGATCCATTTTTTCTCCTTAATTGCTAACATACTAATGCTGCAAAATGTTATTTCACAGCCACATTACTTCTGAAGTTACTTATTAATGCCAGGATTTTCCCATAGCACTAAACCTAGGTTGCAGTTGTCTCCTTCTTCTTAGTTCTGGCATGACTTTGACCGGTTGAATCCCCAAATATGTATCAGTAATCAAAAGGTATATTTCAGTACAGGAGAACCTGTTTGGAAGAATTCTTCTCATTTCTTCTCTGCTTGTTTTATCTTTGCTTGAGATGTGAATAATTCATAGGCCTCTGTCTGCTTTACAGTCAAACGCATTCTGTCCACCCAAGACTGTTCGACTTTGTGATTTATTATTTAATAATTTGCAGGGCTGCGCTGTTGTAAGGTGAGCATTGTGACTGCTTGCAGAACTGTTACAATCTGGTCTAGTTAGCTGTCCTTTCTTTCCCTCTCTCCAAACAGCAGCAGTTATTGATTTTTTTTTTTTACAAACCTCTGCCATGTAATCCCACAGCTGCTGATCTCAAAGCTGTTACTATAAAGTAAAAGTTGGCCCTTCTTCTTGAAAACAAGAAGTCATGTTTTGATTCACTTTCTCTTTCCATTTTTTTTTTTTTTATCAATTGTTTCTTTTTTCTCTTTCTTTGTGCCTTAGTCAATGACAATACCCAGGAAGTGACACTGGCTTCTCTTAAGGATAAAAATGAAAAATGAAAGCCTTTGGGGGAAATACACGCTGATCCTTTCATTACACCTGCAAAAAACGCCTGTCTGAAACTTTTCAACCTTTGAAACTTTTCCAATGGAAGTTGAACTGCTTCATCTATTATCTTGGCAACAATTATACAGTGTTGTCTCTGACTAATATGGTATTTGTGTTAAATCCCACCGCAAGTTATCAGTCACATCTAATGGTGAAAAGAGCTACTCCAAAAAATACACTGACTCCTAATTCTCAAAGATTTACTGTGCTGCCAAGCTCAGTGGTACTAATCAGTGTGCAATTAGGGCCTGATCGATTGGCTTCAACTGACTTTGGATCAGGACTGTAACAGGCACTGAGGGCACAGGCGCACAATTGTCGCCCCCAATGAATTAACTTCTGTTCAGCCTATTTTCTACCTGTCAATTAATTATAGGCTTTGCAGCCTTTGAAGACAAAAAAATAAAAAATAAAAAATAAAAAATGCTGTAGGACAAAACCCAAATTATTTCTCATTTGCTACTATGAGACCTCGATAAAACATCTGTGGAAATACTATCTGTCCGCATCTCCAGTCTATGCCTCCTCTGCGTAGTTGGATGAAACCATGCAAGTTTCTGCCTGAACTGGGAGATAAACCTTTCTGGACCAACGTGTGCACTTCATTACATCCTCATCTGAGCATCAACAAAACAAACAAACAAACAAACTCCACCTCTGGGAAGGAAAGCCAATGCCTTGTGCAAGGCTGAAGCTGCACACTCTGTGGCCATGTACCCCAAGAAAGGTATGGAGAATCTGGGACCAGGAATCCAGCATGTTTGTGGCAGGTACTTGAAAGTAAACTTAAACCTAACTCACTTTCATGCAGTCAACCTAAAATGGAATTTATTTCTCAACCCTACCTGTAGTGCTCTGTTTTACTGCTTCATGACCTCACTCATTGGTTTTGCTTTGGCTACTTTGGCTTGTTTATGCAATTTACAAGCCTAAGGGTTGGAAAACTTTCTGCAGAGAAACATAACTGACTCAGCCATACATCTTAAGACAGATAATTCATGCAAAATTCCTTACTCTTGGTTTGATCAAATACTGTAAGACATACTGCCATTGTTGCATGCATACTTTGGTTGGCCATGAATGTAAAGGCCTGATAACAAGCTCCATCCTACAGAGAGTTATAACAAGCAGGGAGCATTGCTCCTGTGTGCCATGGCAGATCCTTTCCCCAACAGAGCCAGGCTGCTGCTCGAGCGCTAGCTGAAGTTCCTGAATTACTTTTACTATTAGCTCTGGAGACAGGCTGGAGGAAGAAAACACATCTCTGCAAAGAGAGCCTCAGCTGAGAGGAAGAATTTATTTCCCTTTTCTACTTATTCTTGTCTTCTATTATTTATTCAAGCCAGGGAGCAAAAACAGTAGGATTTTGGCAATGCCTAATGCTTTACATTAATAGTATTGGAAAATCTTTATGACAGCAGATACTTACATTGCTAGAATACTTGAGCTCTGCATATTGCTATTCTACTAGATTTGAAAAAAAAAAAAAGAAAAAAGACAGTGAAACAAAATATTGCAATAATACAGCAAACCTTTCAGCTCTGGATAAGGCAGGTAGTTTGACTGTATTCCAAAGAACAGCCCTAAAGGACACACCTGCTACTCTTGAACACAAAAACTGCACACACCTAACAGGGTTTTCCCCCACCAGCATTTAGACAACTCTGACTGATTTACCTGCTTCAGCTATCCATTGTCTTCCAGGCTCACCCACCACCTCCCAGCCCCAACTCACAGGCTTGATTGTTCACCTGGGAAAACCACTACTCAGGAGCATTTCCTGCAGACCTCCTAGTTTGAGAGGTCTAATAGCCCAGATAAAGAAGAGTGCTTAAACTTGCATAATACCTTTAATGGCTCCCTGGGGGAAGCTGCGGCACAATTTATTTAACTCTTTGTACATAAGACTCTCATCTTGGGTGCCTATATGTTAATGACCTCTAATGGGCCAGCCATTAGCACCTTTCACCATAATCTCCTCCCAATGTCCATTTAGATTACAGTAATGGCCACCAGTAATGTAAAGTAACAGCTCCCAGCAATGATATCATCATAATGACTTCATTTGCTCCACGAGTCTTCTGATATATGGTAATCACATACCCCTGAATGTAGTTCCCTATGGCGTGGAACCCATGTATCTTGTCCAGATACTCAAAATCCTATCTTTTTATGGACATCTTTCCATGGATATAAGCTTCTAGGCAAGAACTGAAATGGTTCAGTCTGTACTTCCAAGCATAAAGCAAAAGTAAGCTAATTAAAAATTTAACTGCCTGCCTTCTCAGGCAAGAAAGACAATGCTGTGAAGGTCAGGGATAGTTACGATGGCAAAATAACATTACTGAAAAGAAGAAATTTCTAGAGAAGATTCAGGTCCTTAGATGTGAATGGCACAACAGTGACAGTGACACTGAGAGCTTGTTCATTATAAAAAGTGTACTCCGAACAAATAATCTCCATGATTAAGACAGGAAAAAATCAGCCAATTACGTCCTTTTCCAATTACCTTTCAGCTACCGTACATCTATAGCATATCTTAATGATCTCCTGCTTATAAGCTTTCTCAGCTGAAGGGACAGCTGGCTGACTTTTGGGATCACATCTTTCAGTACCACTTGTTATGTTTTTTTTTTAATACCTAGTTTCAACTTTGGAAAATTTCAAGCACAGCTTGAAGCGATCTTCGCACGGTTTTTTTTCCCCTTCAATGCAGGGGGAGAACAGTCAACTCTAATGTTATCAATTGCTATTTTATGTCTTTTGTTGAAATGAGGACAGATGCAATTATACAAGGTATTCAAGCATATGTCACCACATGAGAATACTGATCATTGTTTTAACTTTGGAAGAGTGGGCATGAGCTCATATATGGACTCTTACAAGCCACTAAGCGCTCTGAATGCTCAAGACATTCAGTAGGGTACAAGGTGAGGCCTCCAAAAACACCACCCATTCCAACACCTTCACTGCCAGCATAATTTCCCTTTATTTGATGAGAACTGTATGTAGATTACCGGCCAAACATACAGAGAGGTATGCCCTGGCATTTAGATAATGACAACAACAACAGATCTGCATTTGGTCACTCTACACAGAAACAAATAGCTTAAAACAAACCAAGAACTACTACAAGGGAGGGGGACTCTCCTTCCTTTCCATTCTATTTATAAGGTCTAAATGTGTTTGTGCACCAGAAACTTCACTTCTAGGTCTGGCAGGGAAACTCAGCCCTTGCTACAACAGAAGCTAGTATGCTAGTAATAGCTGGGAGATGGATGAATAATTAATAACAGAAATAAATAAATAGTTATTAAAACAAGTAAATGTTTTCTTCTGTAACTGATAATGCAAACAGTTTCTAGGCTATATCCTGCTTTCCAGTGAAGGCTTCCAAACACTGCCTTCAATACAGACGAAAGCACCTCAGATAGTTCTTTCATACAGAATGGTAAATTATGTTATTGCTTTTGCACAGTACTCCCAAAGCTTATTGCATATTCACTTGTATACATCTAGTGCAACATTATTATCTTGTTCTCATTTTCTTTCTTCCTCCACCCATACCCCCCTAGCCTCCTGTCAACAGTTGGGGAAGCTGCTAATACTGTATTGTATATTCATTATCCTAGCTTTTTCTTTACAAATATCATTATAACATCCTGCATTTGTAAAGTAAATAATTAAACATTCTAGAAAGTCTTATAGGACACAGTAATCTAATAGATGAAAGACATCAGAAATGCAAAAATCAAATGGAAGCGCATGTAATATGTATCTTTTAAAAGAGATTTCATAAAATAGGGTTAATTTGTTAATCAACCGTATTTAAAATGCTAATTAATCACTGACTTAGAGCCTATTCATAAATAATTGAATGTCCTATTTATGCAGAATTTCTTGTACTTGGAAATGTGCGGCATTCATTCTGGTCTTGAAGTATGCAGCACGGCATTAACACTCATTGAACTCTTCCAGCTCTGTATTTGGACAGCGCAGTCACAACTGCCTACTATTTGGTTACATCTGCCAATCATACCCTTGCAATTAACCTAATCTGCCCCATCATTACATGTATCATCATAATGGCAAAATGCAAACACTATCATTAACCGTGCCTTTTGTGCCAGCACTCCAAACACAGAAGCAGGAAGCATAATATGAATTTTGGGTGCATTGAGCCAGGAGCGGATATAGTGTTTTTCTCCCTCTTTTCAAGGCACCCCCCCTTCCTTGCCTGAAGACCCAGCATGCCCTTAGACATGGGGAAACAGTCTGTTCTCAGATAATATCAGCTTTAGGAACAGGTTTCCGAAGTTACAATGGGCAGTTCTTCCTTCTCTAAGGACTATGTCTTATGGAATGCAGAGATCAGTCATAATGTTTGTGGCCATGATACTGGCTACGGCATGAGACCTACCCACGTGTGCAGGTGAGAACAGCGCTGACTACAGCCTTTTGATTCCAGCTGAACTCAAACTCCTTTGGAGAGAATGTGATTAAGATTCTGAGTGAAACAGTTGAAAATTTCTCTATGAAAGTGCATGTGTCAAAAACTTAACTGCTCACTATTTTGATTAATTGCTCAAATGTGGATTGTTTTAAAGCTTCACATTTACTTACAATGAGTGTACTTACACTTCCAAAACAGAAGGAAAAAAACCAGTTGGGTGGGAGGGTCCATATTCATGCTAATACAATTTTAACTCTTTTAAAATAAAATTACTGCAGCACAGGAATTATCTGAATTCTCAAAGCATGTCCTAAGTGGGAGAATTTTACTTCTGGTTCCCTCTTCTTTGGTACGAAGAGGTAAATTAGTCCTTGCCTAATGTGATTTAGTGGACAGGCTGGCAATGTAACTTGTCATTAAAGAATGAGAATAAGAAAAAGAATAAATCCCTCCTTCTAATTCTTTTTGACAGCCTAACAGAATACCAATTTACCATTTGATGAAGGCTTCAGGATGTTATGAAACCTCTACAGGGACTTCAGAGTTCTGTACAGAAAAGGATGAAGATGAGAAACAGCCAAAGTTGGTGGGAAAAAACGGCTCTGGAACAGGAGCTGCTCTATAGATGGCTGGTTGCAAGCCAGCTGGCATCCTTTAAATTTGGACAATCCAACTAACCCAATGGAGAGCAATGAGCTGGTGGTCACTGTGGAGAACTGTAGCATTTAAAGAGAAAGAGAGGACTGCTTCAAGGGACAGAGGAAGCTTTCCAAAGAAAGCTTAGACTGATGATTGCCTGTCAGCATGCTTGGGAATATTTGATAAGGATGGTCACATTTCCACGGTACAGCAGTATGATCATTGCTATTGAGTAGTACATCTCTGCCTTAAAGGCCCTCTTAGAAAAGGAGTCATAGTCCTATATATGGTCATGGCCCTAGAACAGACAATCTTCCTCTATTCTGTACTGTGTAGGTAGTACCTGCAGTATTACAGCTGACAAGGGGCAATTTGCAGTTTGGTTAATTGTCTTTTTTTTCCAGGGAATGTAGGGTGGGCTAGTGTAAGTGAGTAGAAAGGAGTCTAAAAGAGCTAGATCTGCAATTCTTTGCTTCTGTCATACTGCCCAAGAAATAACCATTAATACCAAGAAATCTGGAAACCCAGCACCCAAATGCTTTGCAGTTCTCACTTGGGAGTTTTGTGTCAGTACATGACCTCCTATTCTATTCCTGTTTCCAAGGAAAAAGGCACTGAGTTCTGAAATGCAATCTATTGTCAGCCTCACTTAAGGATATTTCTTAATATCTTTTTTCCTCCAAGAGCATAATTAAAAAAAAAAAAATGCACTTAATGAGCATTGCTGACAGCAACACATTATTTTCAGCAACAAGGTAGGCTGGCCTGTGATCTAGATTACTCTTTTCCAGCAGTGTTGTAATTCAAAGAACAGTGACGGTGCAAAAAGCAGCAAGTCTAGTGGAAATGATTCTTAGTCAATGCTGAGTTTTTGGCAGCAGTGAGAATTGCAGGTTTCTCCTGCAATTGTTACGCCTTTTGCCAATCATGCATGATGCGGTTAATATGTTGATGATATCTCTCTCAAACATTGAGTTAGTGTTTGTGTCTATCCACTTCCCTCTACTGGACAAAATCAGAGCTGTTCAAGTGTTTATGATATCTTGTCATTATAAGTGGTTGGCCCAAGAGAGGGATACGTGCCCTGTGACAATGAGCAACTACTAATGGAGATTCTCCTTTAGCTCAAGCGATAGAAGCTTGTGCTGTTGGAGCAAAAGGTCACGAGCGTAATTCTTCCTGTTAAGTTATGCTATTAAGCTGATAACCATGATGGCTGCATGCCAGCAGTGAACAGATACACCTCCACCCTTTGTGTTCTGGGTTAGCGCTGCTCAGCCTCCTTTAAAGAGCCTTCTTTTCCCCTGTCTCCAAGCTCCTTTTTCAGAGATGAAAGGAAGAGAAAGGAAAAGAGAAGAGGCTGAGAGAAGCTCACTCAAAAACATGGAAGAAACCCTCCTGGGCTGGCAGGCCAGCATGGCTTCTTCTACTGCAGAAAAGGCCCGTAGTTATGGCAGAAATGCTGTGTTGCTCTAGACGTTATGTGGGAGTTTGCTGGTCCCAAAGCAGCAAAAAAACACAGAGCCTTCTCTATATCCACATACAGCTCAAAGGGGGCTACGACATCATTAGACACAGCTTAGAAAGAGCTTCCTGCCTTTCTACTGAGGACAGGGTTTCTGTGGCATCCCTCCCCCTGTACTGAGGATGGAGGAAGCACACTGTTCATTGTGATCATGCCCTCATTCTCCTTCTCTACACTTTTTTTTTCTTCCCTTCCAAGCTCATTTCTCTTTCCAGCACGTAACAAGATGGAAGTGAAAATTGACTTCCTTTGTGAGCTTTTGAACTAAGAACCTAACACATCGCTTTGCAACTACTAGAGTGGCTGTATTGGGTTTTTCAGTCCCAACCCATCTCTATTTCAAAGTCATACTTTAATGTGGAGTGTCAGGTAGAACATGAAACAATATTAATCTATGCTACATAAATAATTTCCTTCAATTATCAGGAAAGAGCAGCAAGACATGAATTTTCAGGTTGATTGAGTTTTAATCTCTAAGTTCAAAAATTAATAATTTAGGTAGGTGAGTTGTTTCTTTAAAGAGAAAACCAACATTTTGATATTTCCCTTCCTAGAAAAAGAAAAAAAAAAAGAAAGATAATTTGGATCAGAAGGTCAGGGAGCATTCATAGGTTGGATGTGTGACGATTATGAAATTATTCACAGAAGGAAATACTTAGAATTCAATGCAAGACAGCCAAATTCATCACAAGGCACAAGAGATTGACAATCTATTATGAATGCCTCACATCACAGATAAATATTTCAATGCAAATAAATAAAGGATGCTGAGTGTTTCTCTTCTGAATGACTTTTCACAGCTCACTGAACACAATAGTTCTGGGACTCCTCTGTGCCCCAGACTCCTGTCCAAACTTTGGCATCCCCAAAGGCTTCCTGCGCTGAGCACAGCCAGGTTACACTGTGATTTCAATTTGGAGGTACAAAGAACCAATTAATCCGCTTCCCTCTAACAGAACGTAAAACCATTCTTTGGTGCATTAGGACATTCGTGGACATTGTGAAGCTGGCCCAGCTTTGTTTTGTGCTCCCTTGTAATTACTATGAAATGTACTGTTCTTGTCAAACCTAATGACTTTTCTTTTTGGTGCAAGGGAGAAAAGAAAAGACAATGATGTCTCCAAGCATATGGCTGCTTCGCTCTGCAGATGAATACAAGAAGAAGCTGAGATGTATGCCTGGTGAACTGTGCCCAAATAAAACTTTTCTGCCATAGTTTTCCTACCTGCCACTGTGTTTATTCTTCTTGATCTGTGCTACGCCAAACCTCAAAGAATAAAAAATATTCTATGATCAGATTGTTTTTTCCCTTGTTTCCAAATAAATGTTTTTAAAAGGATACTTTCAGAAGAAAAGGTTTTTCTTTTCTAAATACGGACCTGCTTTGGACTCCAAACTGTTTTCATCTGTTATAAGTAATTGTATTATTTTAACCACCAGCAGGAAATTCCATGCTGTGTATTGCTTCACATAAAGCCATTTGTAACTTTACAGCTTTTTAATTTTGCAGCAGCTGCATGGAAAACAAAAATGACAATGTAGAATTACATCACTCACGGCTGCTTCTCCATTAAAACAATATAACTAGCAAACAGTCGCATGTTCACAATAAATGCTGAAAAACACCTCTGAGTGAACAGAAAGAAACCTTTCCAGGATTTGCAGAGATACCAGTGCCTGAAAGTTCAATCCCATTCAACACTCGGGCAAATGAGAGCGCGTTGGTTACTCATGTGAACTTTAATAAAACTCAGTCCTTTAAAAGGAGGGGATGGCTAAGCTCAGGAAATTCAAAGTTCCGAACAATCTGCATGGAAAATGTACTCTAAAGTATTAATTGATGCAACTTACATGAGTGATACAACCACAGTGGATGCTAAAATATGAATAAAATTATTATTGTGTAATCAACAGATTACAGACTTTTTTTTGTCATGGTTGTTTTGCTGCTCTTAAAGCAACTACTCAGGCACAAGTGTTCAGCAACCCATAGACCTAACTGCTGTGCAGCCTGATTTTCACAGAACAGAGGTTGCTTACTAAATAAAGACCACGCTTCTTCCAAGTATCCAGCCCGGGGTCTCACGATATCATTAGTTTCTTCCGAAAATACTGCACACTAAAGGCACATCAAAGAACATTTGTGGTCAACTGATAATTCTGGAGAGGACTTTGCTGCTTGTATGTTTTCTGAATCATGACTGGCTTTATCTAGGTTGGGAAGGATGTGGTGGAAGAGTGGAAAGGAGAAAGACAAGTTTTTTCCCCCTAAAAGAAGTAATTCTGAAGGCAATATTGAAATGATGGAATCCAGATGGAGAACACTTACGATACATTTACAGACTTAAGATGCACAGCAAATAGGAAACTATGCTTGCACAGTATTTCCATGTGGAATGCAAAATATACGAACATTGTAATACAAACAATAAGTAAATATACACATGCATTCTAACAGTAGAGAACTACATGTTCACACGTTCAGAGCATCCACAGGCTCCAAACTGCTTGCAAGTCTAATCCGAATACAGAAATAGCTATGGGAGTTAGATCCTACCACATATAACTTTTTCTCTCAGGATGCATAGAACGGCCACACGCAGAACTGTGCTTTTGCCCAAGTTCAGCTTTTTCACTAAACTAGTTTTGCCATGTATGAATTTGTTTTGCAATCTGATTTCCACGGTGTGCACATTTCCGAGCACTAGCTCTCACTGCTGTCATTTCTGGTGCAAAACCTCTGTCACCTATCTGCCCATCAGCAGTCCTCAGTGAGCACAAAGCTCCTTCTCTGCCCAGTACTCAGCTCGCATCACATACTAAGAGTTATTATCCATCTGTACAAAATATGGGAAAGCATATAGGGAAGTAGTTTCTCAGAGATTTCTGATATGCTTTCAGATGTGTCATAAATATTGATTGTTACTGATTCACCACTTTTCCACCTGGCTCGCCTTGATGGGACAAAATTAATGCACAGATCCAGGCCTTATGTGCCACGGGTACCATCCTAAAGGATTCTGGTCTGCTAGTATAGCAGGTCAAATTCTATCATCAGAAATAAGAGTTTGGTTTCTATTTGACTCTTCACCTTAATCCTAAAATATACATTTGAAATCAATTCTCTCCATGCAATGCCACAGGAAATTACATACATCTCAGAACTGATTCAGGTATCAGTTGACTCAAATTACTTTTTCTAATGCACTGAAATACACGTTTTGGTGATGACACCGAGGGATATAGGAAAACAAGATGCAAACAAGACTTAAACTTATCCCTGATATGCAAATAAGACGTATACCTTTTTTTAATTTTATTTTGCAGCGCAATTTTACATCGATTTCCGATACGAGAAAGCTCTGACATGCTATCATTCTAAAATGTTTAACCATGTGCACTAAACTTCTAAAATCCAAATGACTGTTCTGTATTTCAACCCAGTATTGTTTGTTGCACCTCCACACAAGCGCCTGTGTTGATTAAAAGCATTCCTTGTTTTCAGAAGCACAAACCAACACGTACCTTGATAAAACAGGCATTTTCAGAGAAAAGCTGCTGAACTCTAACATGGCACAGGAAAATAAGGAGAGGAGTTTGTATCTCTGCTTTTTTAATATCCAACAATTGCTAACATGACCAGCACTACTTTAAAAAAGATAAATCACTGTATAACATACGCATTCCTTATTTTCAAGACGACCCTTTTCAACCTCTGCCAATGCATAGAAGCCTCTAAACAGGGCCCTTAATTCAGACAAAGGACTTCCGCACAGCCCTAAGCATGTCCATATGCGGGATGCTCAGCTTCGTGTAACACTTGTGCTCCATCAGCATCCCCGGTGAGGAACCACATGTTTGAACCATGTCCTAAGTAGGGACAGCTTTCTGAGTTGGGCCAGACACTCACAATTGCTAAGTACTTCTGAAAATCCCATCTGACATCTCTGGAGAATGCTTTTCTTATTCCATTTCTCTCTGGCAGGCCAACAGGCACAAGAGCTTCCTCATTTTCCTTCTCTCATCTGGTAAGATTTTCAGGTTTCTGGGATGTATCACGTATCTAGCCTAACACCATGTGAAATTCACCTTCCAAAGCACTTTGAGATGCTGTTTCCAGTGTTCTCCATCAAACAAAGCTTTTATCTCAATAGCATTCAACATTTTACTGCTCCACACTGAATGGCCACAGGTCCTGGTTGTCCTACACATCAAATGAGGTTACAAGATAAAAGAAGCAATAATTGGGGCTTTCTGTGTGTTTGTTTTCAATACAATACAAACAGCTATTTCTACTGCAAATGTTTCCTTCCTGCAGTACTTCCAGGATTTTACCATTACATTTGTTGTGTATGACATGTACCTTAGTTTTAATTTTGTTGTTGTTAAATATATAAGGGTGTATGCATATATATACACGTGTACATACACGCATACACATATTTGTGAGGAATACGCAATAGTTCCACCATGTCCTGAAGGTGCTACCAATACTACAAGATGGGGAGAGATCTAAGGGCATGCTGTGTGAGGAGCACAGAGGGCTCCGGTATGGAGCTGTGCCAGCGGAAGGTCAGGTGAGGGTCAAGGAAAGGCTCTGGCCCAGAGGGCAGTGGGCACAAAACAGCTCCGCAGGGTGATGGGCATAGCCTTGAGCTGCCAGAGCTCAGGGAGCGTCTGGACCACGACCTCAGACATAGGGCTTGGGTGGTCCTGCGTGGAAACAGGTGTAGGGCTCAATGATTCCAGTGGATCCCTTGCAACTTGGAAGACTCCACAATTCTACCACCTTGACCTTCTACCCACTCACACTAACTGAACACCGAGCAGTTGCTGCTGAAGACTCAAAATTCCAGAACGCCCTGAAGTAAATACTGATCTAGTGAAGAGACCTGAACAACGCTGCTGGCCCAAAAGCAGCTTCCACAAATTTTCTCTACGTTACCACCTTCAGTTAATCATAACAAGGGTATGAATCATAAAAAATATTACAATTTTTGTTCCACAGACAAGTGACTACAATGTAAGCCAAAACGTGGATTTGGAGCATACCAGTTACCCTGTAGTAATGATTTTGCACACACCCTGATGCCACCGAGTTGCATATCCCCCTGCCTTCACTGGGGAATTAATGCCACCTACACTGGCCTAGGAAGCAAAGACACAGAAGTGCACTTGTTGCAGAGTCCCACATCACCTGAGGACACCCTGTGCTTGTAGCCTTTCCAAACATATCCCTCTTCCCTTACCTTGGGTGCAAGCTTCCCTGCACGTGTCAGAAAGAACCACGCAAAGCAGACAGGAATCACCCAAGGAACTCTAAAGTGCGTGCACTTTAACTGAGTGTTACAGGATTTCCAAGCAAATGCACGCACACTGCAGTCACACCATTAGTATTTGTAGTTCATTGAGGCAGCACCGTAAAAGACAGGATTTAATTTTTTAAGTTAGCTGCTTACTGGACAAACATTGATCTGGAAACTGCTGTGCAGCAGCCAGGCCGACTAACGAGCTGCTCCAAGAAGTGGCTGGTTGCTCACTCTCCGAACACGTACACACACTCAAGATTTCAGAACGATTCAGTCAACACCTGAAGATACGTCTTGAAAGTTTGTTTATGTTATTGCGTGGTACTGTACATCCTATAGCTGGATGCACTTAATAATCCCAGCAGTTAGTGCACAAACAGATAAAATAGCAAATAGTAAATATTTGGGTTCCCAGAAGCTGCAAAGCTTGATGCAGTGTTAAATAAGGAATTACCATCAGACCACACTGGAAATTTCTTAATACCCACACTTTAGACTCGCAGTGTGCTTCTGATGCAGACTCCCAACTCCCCTGACATTAACTGTTTCATAATAGATCTTCCTGGATGCATGCATTAGCTCTGATGGCAATCAGACCTCCACTGCTACACGTTCTCCATGTGTTTAAAAACAAAAGGTCATTTGGTGAAGACATTATTAGTTACCAAGTACAGTTTTGCAATGTAGCCTACTGTATACAGCGATGTAAGTGGAGAAAAATGATGGCAGTGAATAGATGTAATTATATGTAGAACCAGTGACATGCCACATACAATTCGGAAAGTACAACACAATCAGAGTGTCAATTATTTAAACCATAATTAACATAGCTCTGCATGTCTTTCCAGGGCTCTCACAGAACACAGAGCATTGTTATAGTGGAAGAAAAGAGAAAATAAAATATTAATGGAGGACTGCTTTGTTCTCAGCACAGTGAGATAGAGGTGGTTGTAAAAACCGGATTCCTGCAGTTGCTACTGCTTTAATTAGGAAGGTCGCTATCTTCCTAGACTTCCTTGGATTCCTTTAATTTCCACAGAGGAAAACGGCTTCTGAATTTTATTGAACACAGTTGAATTTTTATTTTCAAAAATCAAAACAGAAACATTTCTTGGCATCTGTTATGAGCACTGGGTGTTATTTGCTCTTTAGAGATAAAGCTGTTTTTATACAGGGATATAGCTTGTGGGGAAAAAAAGAAGGGCCAAATATATTCGTACTGGGAAAGCTGCTCAACAGGGATATCACAGTCAGCAGAAAATATCTAGCCAACCTAATTCATCCCATGCTAGAATCCACTTAAGGCCAAGGAAATACAATAGATAATATATAGTTTCACAATACTGATCCAAATACTGCCTTTAACTCATTCACTCCTAGGCTGTAACAACAGCACAACTCACACAGGCACAAGATTCAGCATCTCCTTGTGCTGAAGTGATGGTTGTGGGAAGAGAGAACCCAGGTTCCATGCCTAAATTCTCTATCTGAATTATAGCCCAGATGGAATCACCGACACACCGCACCAAAATAACACTGAAGGGTACAACAGCAGAGAAATGACTACAGAGAGCTTTTTAGCAACGGCACAATAGAGATGCTCAGGGTTTCAATTATATGTACTACTTAGCATAAAATTAGAACACATTGCCCATCCGTTCACAGGTAAACAGATTGATACCATTTAGCTACCTCAGCTTTACATTTATAAGACATTGCATCTAGAATTGTTTACACAGCTAGGCATAAAAGCAAAATATAAGCTACAAAAATAACTTGCTTTATTCCCTTTCCTTTAAGCGCGTGCTAATATTTATGTTCTTGCAGAACAAATTCAACAAAACTGCAGTCTACATAGCACTGGGCAATAACTTGTCCTTCAACTAAAACATCTTCCCACTGTGATCTTCCAGATGACCGAAGGGAGATACGGACAGGCTTCCGAGCTGCATACAAAGCCAACCTCTACTACATACTATAGCAAGGATGTATGGGTTAAAACTTATAGAAGGAGTTTCCACAAAGGAAAAAAAAAAAAAAAAGAAGAAGAAAAAAAAAAGCCCTCATAAAATCTGCACTTTGACTTTCAGTGCCATTCCTATGGTTCATTCTTGAAGGTCATGCCAGTGAAAGTTGCTTGTAAATATTAAAGACAAGATGGGAACCATGAGAAGGAGTTATGCATGTGCTCTTCAGGGTAGCTCCACTCTAATGCCTCTACCTTCAAGTTAAGGAACGGATTCCTGACTGCAAGCCTGCAAATAGTCAGCACTGCTCTTCTTTTGAGCACTGAAGATATCCAGAGGTTTGAATGAATTAAATGCCAACAGAGTTAAGCTGCATTTACTCTGAATGCAAAATTACCTTTCATGAATCCAAGATGCCTGGATTGGGTGAACATTGCAGGCACTTTGCCAGGAAGATGGCATTAGTGCCACTTTTCACCCATCATTTATTTGGGCACAGTTTGCCTAGTGCAGCTGGTAATCACACAGAACTTTGTAGCTCCTACAAAGATGTATGTAATGGAGCTGAAGACCTATTTAGAATACTTAAAAGATTCACTGCTTTCGTGAAGGTTTTGAGTTTAAGTGAATTTCATTCAAGGATTTGTGACCTTATTAAGAGACCCAAACACTTCTGCTTTCCCACTTTAACTAAACATCTTGTTAGCAGATACACTTTAAAAGTGAATCAGCAGGGAGTTCATCCTTCGAACTATCACCACAAAGCAATTTCAGGTGTCTACCAAACTGGGATACGTCATGACCTGTGCACCAAGCAGGCACTGCCACTGTCCCTCAGGACTGACATCACTTCTCTTGCCACGCTGTCACTTTCACAGAACCACAGAACTCTTTGTGTTGGAACAGACCCTTGAAGACCACCCAGTCCAACCCTTGCAATGAACAGGGACTACAGGGGCACCTCCAGCTCAATCGGGTGCCCAGAGCCCCATCCAGCCTGACTTTGAATGACTGCAGGGATGAGGCACCCACCGCCACTCTGGGCAACCTGCACCAGTGCCTCACCACCCTTATTGTAAAAAACTTCCTTACATCCAATGTAAATCTCCGTTCCTTTAGTTTGAAATCATTTCCCCTCGTCCTATCGCTTTGCTCCTGCTCATTCTGCGTTCAGGCTTAGCTGTGAATCACCAATGTTGACGCATTATTTCCAGATGTTTCTCCTAACTCACACGAGGCAGGCCTGCGCAGGACAGGGCGGCTGCAACAAATGGCGGCTGCGGGCAGCTGCGGCAGGGACAGCCCTGAGGGGCAGTTCTCCAGCAGGGCCAACGGAAAGGGGCTCAAGTGCCTCGACAGTTTGATTCAGCACAGATTTCAGGGATAATGATCTCATTTTGTCATCTGCAGGCCCAGTCCTGTCCCTCTCCCTATAATTAGAGAATAAACTTCAACTGGTTTAGAGGAAGAACAAATAGCTCTCCTATATTCCCCAGCCAAAGCTGCATTTACTTTTGACAGCTGCTGTACAAATTCTCTTTGTAGCTCTTACTGTCAAGACTTTTGCCACTTGACTTCTAGGGAGCTAGTCACTATTTGTACGTGATTTTAGTAAATACAAAACACAGAGCTTTTCAATTAGAAACCTCAGATAATTTCCGTAGTATCTTTCAGAGCAAAATGTTCAAAAAGCTTAATGACTCGACGTAACAAAATAGGTACTTCGGAAGGAGTCTGACAAAAGAAGGAATGCAGGCAGAACAAAATGAGACAGCTGAAGAGAGTTCCCATACATCCAGGTCCATTTTTACAGTAATTTCTGGAGGACGAACAACCAAGAACAGAGCCCTTACAGCGAGGTGACACGGACACTGAGCGCACGATGACAGTGCCAGCTGATGCTAGGAAATGGGATACACGACTTGGCCACAATGCTGTCTCCCAGTTTGTTTCACGGGTAGCACAAAGTATTCTGGAAGCTCCGTGGTTTTTTACATTTCATTTATTTATTTAAGGGAAGAATTAAACAAAGGGCTTTTGTTATTGATGGTGGGTTTTTTTTTTCTTTGCTTCTTTATCTTTTGAAGTAGAAGTTCACTTTTTCTTTCTTTTTATAACGAACCTAAATGGCAAACAAACAAACAGGTAACGTCTGCAAGAGGTATCATTCCCAGAACTAGGATGATGACCAGGCACTCACTCACTGTTTCTTTGCTTGTCCACTTCATTTTGAGGACAAAAAAAAGCCAACAATGTAAATGCAACAAATAGACATAATTCATTACTATATGGATACAGAACAAGTTCACCAGCATTTTGTAAGCAAGAAAATAATGGACCAGACTGCATAACCGCAGCTAGATAGAATTATTATAAAATCACACCCTTCTTCCACAACAAATCAGACCTATCTGGGTCCCATGGAAAAGAGCAAGCCAGTCTGAAGGCAGTGTGCTTCCAAATAGTGAGGAAGCAGAAATCTGTGGCTCCGCTGCTTCTTCGTGGCAATTCAGATTGTTTGTGCTCCAGAGCTGGTACTGAGAAAGCATCCTCAACATGAAAACAGTAAATGCAATAGTCACAGCTTAGTAAAAATTTAAAGATAGACAAGGAAAACCAAAAAAGCTTCTCTGCTAAAATTAGCTCAGTCACATCATTCTGCAGCTATGTAGTTCATGGTACTAATGAAAACAAATCAGTATTTGCTTACACGTAAGAAAAAAACAAAAACAAAAACAAACAAGCAAACAAAGACCCAGAAACTATAGATGAGAAACAAGGCCAGAATTAATTAGCTAAAAAATGTCTAAATGTTGCAATTCAGAAGTTTATGAATATCAAGTCTTGAGACTTCAGTGTTGTATTAGCATTTAATTCTCTGCTGTCTTAAGAAATAATGCTTTGGAAGAAAATGCTGTCAGATACCTATTTTTCTTTTCAGTGTTATCAAAAAAGAGTAATCCAGCTGCATGAATAAAAAGGGCCATGATATAAGGCATCAGGCAGGTCTTGAATATCTCCAGAGAGGTGGTGGAGTCTCCTTCAGTGGAGATATTCAAGACCCATCTAGATGCCTACCTGGGCAACCTATTGTAGGGAACTGCTTTCACAGGGGGGTTGAACACTATGATCTCTTGAGGTCCCTTCCAGCTCCTGTTCTGTGAAAATCTGGGAACACTATACTTTGCTGAAACAGGAATAGGAAATAACCCTGCTCTTCTGCCAGAGCAAAGGAAGAAGAGCTCATCCACCAAACTGCTTACGGGAGAGGGAAACATCTGGGATTGTCTATAACACTGACTCTTTTAGTGACAAGAACTACTAAAGAATCGGGAAAGATCTCTGTGCAGGTTAGATCCCTGAAAAAAGATGGAAGTGGACAAAATGACTCAAAGTAACTATGGACTATATACCAAAGGATGGCTAGAAACTAGCCTCAGCACATTTAGAGAGATGAGTTATTGAAGATTTATTTGGTTTGATGAGGTAACAATCCCCACTGCTGACAAAAAGGCAGAAAAGGTGGGGAAAATTACTTGTGGAAAGCAGCTCCAGCATGGCTGCTGGTCCCACAGCAGTCAGCAAGGAGAATGAGTTGGTACTCAAAGCTGGGTTAAGGAAGGAAAAGACAGTAAAAAAGAAAAACATTGATAGCGATGAGACCAAGTGTGTGAAGTGTCCTAAGTAAGAAGGGGGAGAGACACTGGTTCTATTTCCCAAGAGGAGTTTAAGCGGTGCTATAACAGATGGTTAGAACACCCATGGATAACATTATTATTAATTTTCTTAACCATTCTGTGTACCCACTGCAGCACAGCCCACTTCAGTTACTGTCAATACCACTGTTCTCCAATCCAGTAATTATGTATGCCGTTTTTCCAGCTAAGGATCTAATACTACCAAGCTGAGGAGAGGCTTTTTATTTTCATCTTTTAGTTACTATAACTTTGTGTTTACTTTTGTCCCAGTTTGTTTCTGCCTGGAAAGCTGTCCCATGTTAAGAAAGTTTAGACAGAAGGCAAAAGCAACAGTCACCCCCTAACTGCTTTCCCTAGGTCTCCTTTCATTCCAAGAACGGAGCGCTAAATTCAGATGTCACCATGTGGTCAGGGCTGACAAATGTTGACTGTTTCTTAGAATAATACTCATACTGTAGCTATCCTATGTGGTCCTGGGGGGTTTTGTTTGCTGCTACGTTAGCAAAGCAGAGACCCAAACACAAAACCTTTCTTTGCTCGATGTGTGTGTTCAGGAAGTTGCATGCCTGTGAAATCCATAGGATGTAATTGAAACAGTTTTGCAATCTAATGAGAGAGAACTCAAAATAGAGCCTTTGTGGTATTTGCACATTGAAAACAATTGAGTTTTGCCTGAAAAATGGCCAAGGACTGAGCCCCCACAGCAACATTTTCCACTGCATGAAGTCCACAGCGGTGCACCATTAGTCTCGTTCAGGCCTCAAAAATAAGGCTTAAAAGGATGCAAGTGATATATAGGTCTTGGGCTGAGCCTAAACCCAAGGGTAAGTTTTGCCCCAAAAGCAATTTTACATTGCTTTCATCATCACTGGCCAAGATCCTGCTTACAAACACTACAAACCACTTTCCTGCTCAGAGCCTGATGGCAAGCACTCCTGCTCCTAACTGCAACGAAATAAAAGCAACAATAAAACAATGTTTGTATCCTTCTGGGCAATTATCACTAGAGGCCGGAAAGAAATAATAGCATGCTTGCATAGTAGATGGCAGCGTTTCCAAATGAAATTAAACTAGGTCCAGGGCAGGAACGGGTTTGAACTGTGCACAAAATCTGCCTAGAAGTTGGAAGAGGCAGAGGGTAGGGGAAAGCCGCTGGGCTCACGTGCTGCCATTTCATCTCGTCATCGCTCAGCCCGAGCTCTGCGGGATGTTAAACAGGGTCCTTGCTCCATGGCCTCATAAAGCTCCTTATCTCCTGGCCCAAGCACCTTCCTTTGTTGGGCTGGCCCCTGTTTGTTTCTCCACTAATCTCAGCAGAGCCTGGCGGTCTCGGCTTTTTGCCCCTTCCCGGGAGGGACCGGCAGTGCCACTGAGCTGCGGTGTGGAGCTGCAGGCATTGGGCTGGCGCTGCTGCCCTGACACTGCACAACTTGGTTTGGGGCCTCCCTGCGTGACACAGCGGCCTGAGGATGCCGGGTGCCCAAGGGTAACAAACTGAAAGGAGGTGAGAGGAAAGGAAGAGAGATGCAATTATGACGTGCTCACAAGTCCCTGCAAAATCTCAGATGCTGCGAGTACAATACAAAAATCACGGCAGCATCTGGATCCAAAACAGCAATGACAAGAAAGCGTTACACTACAGCGTTACCGGATCGTGTATGCCATAGCTATAGCAAGAGGAACAGTGCACAAAAAGAAGTGTTTGATGTACAATTTTTAACTTCTGTTTCACACTTATTTTCCGTTTACAAGAAAAGAAAGGCTGCTGTCAAGAAAGCGTAGTGTTTCTCAGGGAAGTTTGTTTAATCTCTAATTTTACAACAAGCCCTACCCCTCCATCTCAAAATATACTCCTTTAGAAAAGCAGAACTAACAACTCCTATTGCAGGGCATGCAGCTACATCAAACAAGCATGTTAGAAAAGCACAGATTGTTTGGTGGGGGTGTAGCCGGGTTGTCAGCTTTTAAACCTCCGCCTTTTCATCTCTTTCTGATTATTAAGAAATTAGAAACAAACTGGTCGGCTGAATTTTAAACCTCAGTATTTCTGAGGCAGTTCCTCCGTCCATTTTTGCTTTCCTCCTTTTACAGCAGAATCTGAATCCATTTGCTGTTTCAAGTGTTGGCCTACTTTCAGGAGTGATTATGATGGTACCACAATGTGCAACTTGACATCTCCTCCTCTCCTCTCATTCAAAGTCTCCCAGGGCCCAGCCATTTCACACAGGCTTGCTTTAGGCATTTATTAAATATGCACCTTCCAGTAGGGTTTAAAAACACCAACTAATCTCATCAGAGGCCAGAGACCTCCAGATATGTAAATCTACATCTGTTCCTCTTCAAAGGAAAGATTCTCCTGGATTACTCCAGGAGAAATGCATCCCACCCGGATATAGCCACTGAACCAGAGAAAAAGAACTCCCATGGCAAACGTGCCACCTCAAACTCGCCAAGATCCAACGACAATGAAATTACACTTAATGTAATTCACTGTTAGCTTTAAGAAGCAATTAAGTAAAAGGCAGTACAGCACTTGCCGTAGGCTGTTGGTTCCAACAGGGGCTGGTGGAAAGAGGCATATAATGTTAAAATTGGTAACGTTAGTATTAACATACGGATGAACTGTAGGTGGCTGCTCGACTACAGCGCTGTAAAATAGAGGAGTCCATTAACAGAGCAGCTAATGCCTATTTGTTCTATAGCGGGTTGTAGATGATTGCCAATGAAAGCACTCAGCAATATCATTAACTATTAGATTTTCATTAAAAAAACAACAACAAAAAACCCCCAACCCAAAACACAGGATTCCCTGTCTCCCTTCCAAGGGCCCCAGCAGTACTTCACCTCCCCACGCTGAGAGGTGAGATCAAACAATTTTCTGAGACACATTTCAAAGCTGTTGGAGAAGAACTACACATTTCACTATCAGTAGAGCAACATACACCCAGCAAATATACTTCCTATAGAAGGAACAAGCCCTTGTTTAGCTTTTTACGTTTGATTTTGTATAATATCATTTTAAAAGTAAGCACAAAGGATTTTTTTCTCAGTAACAAGTCATGCCCTGTACACGTATGATGACGTTCCACAGGTGCACAGGGGATGCTGCACACAAAACCGCCATAAGAGAAATGAATCTGTTAGTCAGAAATCAGGGTGAGAGCTAACCTATTTTTCATTCAGATAGTGACCTCTGTTGAGGTTCAGAATTTGGCCATCACCACAAAAAATCTCAGTTTTCTCCACTTAGCATATTTTTATTTGAAATATCTTTGGAAAGGTGTTTTTTGGCTGAAGCAGACAAATGTATTTGGGGAAAAGGTATAGGATGGCACACGTAACCATTATTTAAAATAGTCCTGAAATACAGAAACTGATTTTAGGATTAAACCATTTACTAAAGTTTTTAAAACACTACTTAAAATACTTTAATATATATTTGCTGATTTCTCGGCTGGTGCCACAGTTTGTACATTATGAATGCCGTGTAACTAGAGGAGACCGATGCAATGAATTTAATATGCTTAAGGTTTATAAAAGCACAACTTTATGATTAAAGGGACAGAAGACTGTTATTTTATTTATTCATTCGAAAGGCAAAATGTAGCAACTACAAAGATGTACGAAAGAGATCCCCTGAGAAAGACAGAAAAAAAAAAAAAAGCTGAAATCTTGTTTTGAGAAGAGTGAAAGACATTTTAAATGACTTAAAATAAAAGTTCACGCCTAATGAAGTCATCGCATAAAAAGTGAAACTTGTATGCTCAATTAGGGCTTATATTTTTCTCACAGATAAGATCTGAGCGAACTCTTCAAAAGTCAACATTATCTGTCATAACAGCAGTTCTACCTCTCCCATTGCAAACAATCTACACAAAAAGGAGGGAAAGATGAAACAAGGGATATGGGCAGAGTGAATGGAACCTAAATCTTTTAATTAACACCCTCTGAAAAGCACACTCTTTTTCCACCAAACTAATAAAAAGTGTGAGTGTGGGGTCTTTGTTGTTGTTCAAGCCTTGCCTGCGCTCTAAGGAACTGAGAAAAGGCTAATCAGGGTTATTTAAAGCCACTTTCTACTTGCCAGGCTCCAATATCTCATTAATTCACTCTTACTTGGCATCATTGTCTGATAGTGTTTGAAAATCACCAAAGAAACAAGGATTTCCCCTAATCCCGTCCATCAGAGGTAACTCGGGAAGACGATACCGTGCCATAGCGCATAGGACATGGCAAAGCAGCGTGTGCTTCGTTGCGAGAACACGTCTGCTTAGGTTTGAGCTTTACAACAAAAAGAACGCACGTTATGATGACAGCTTAAAGGAATTATCGTGAGGATCTGGGCTCTGCTTGAAGCTGTTGGCCAGCTCCTTTAATCGCACTGGTGAGAGCTTGACACAGACAAAATTAATGGCTGACTATGTGTATATCCCAGAAATAAAAATGAGGTTTTGAGCACAGTCATACACCGGAAAGGTTATTTCTTCAATGACTTTGTTGTCACAAACTACAGGATTCAATTGCAGATGATGACTGCCATTCTAGGATTTCTTTGTTTTTGATTTTTAATGGAACAGCACTAGGTCTGGGGACTGAAGTCTGGATAATAGCAGTGTATCAGCCTTTAGCCCAGCAATGGTCTTTGTCACAGACCAAGTCAGCTTAACACAGTTTTAGTTCCCTTTCCACGTAGTTTCTCCTGTGCACAAGCCAGCCTTTATCACTCACACACATTAAAAGTACAAGCACGGCTGTATCCAAATGATATTTTAAAGTAACAGCATACAGCTGCGCGCTGCCTCCCCAGCAGTTTCAGTCAGCAGCCTTTGGCCTGGCCACTCTCTGGGACTCGGTCACTACAGCCACCCAACTCTGCCCACAGCTCTTTCTCAAGTAGCCTTGGCTTCCTTTCATTGCCCTGTCAGAGGAGTGCTGTGACACAGCAGAGAACAGCCATGGCTATCAGTCTGGTATCACACACACCTCCAAAAGGCAATGCTTTTAGCCAGTTTTGTCCCACTACATTTTATTTAGGTTGCAGTGTATATAGGTTTGTCATCTAATTTCTAATTGCTTGATTGGCGAAGTAAAATTCAAAAGAAAGATGTAAAAATTCCATTACAGAATGGTATCCCAGAATATCCAATTGCCATGGCCATACCTATCTTTTTGTAAGTACTTATTACCGAAGCTGATCAAGAGAGATTCAGAAATTTCATCATACAGGTTGCCTTGAAACTTTCTGAAAGAAATGCATGCCTTCAATTAATAGACTACCTTCATAGCTTTCTAAAACCAAGGCCTCTCTTCATTATCGGTTTTTAGGGTGAGCCAAAAACTCAGGAAGACTAAATAATTCTACCTGAGCTGTAAACACAGGTGAACCAGGCAGCGTGAATTACCATCACACTCCCAGCATCCCAGCTGAGATGCTGTTAGCACTGGTTTTATCACTAGTCTTAGAGCCCTCCACATCATGTTTGTTGATGGTTCGTGGAAACCACCCACAAACCAGGACAGCGTTGTTCCTGCTGTTCATATTTCCCATCTCAGAATAAAAACACTTGCCGTGGACTCTTATTTCTCCTCTGTTGTGAATTTTATTCTGAGCTGCTGACAGTGCAAGACTTCTCAGTCTAATGGTAGACAAACTAACAGCTGCTTTGGTAGCAATTGATTGCGAACAAGGAGAGTGGTGGTGCTGGTTAATACAGCTACCACACTGCTGTGATACTGACAGTCTTTGATATGTCCTCTGTATCACAGAAAGGTGGCCCAAACTCTAAATTCTTCATTCAGGTTTTCATATTTCTAAGCACAGTTTCAATTTTAATCCACATTTCTAGAAAGAGCTCATTTTGTCTCATGCATTTTATACACTTTTTACTATTATGGGGAAGGAAAAAGTAAGTACTAATTCTGGACTAGGTAAAGTCTATCAAATCATGAGGACATAAGATGAAACTGCAGCATAAAAGGTATTCTAAAATGAGTAGAAAGTGATTGCAACACAAATTGTTAGGAATCCCTCTAGAACAAAGTGTTGTATAAGACACAATCTCCTTATACCTAGCTGCATACCATCTAAATAATACGGTTTTTCCTGTTCTCAATTAACAGACAACTAGGAAGAATATGCCACAACATTTGTAATAAGGTTAATAGGCAAGCCGTGAATACCCACCATGTGTAGTCCTGAACAATTCTGCCAAAAAAAGGAGAAGCTTCAAACTGGAAATTTTGGGAATATTTTGATAAAACTTCAGGTTTATGTCTTCATTAAAAGACCGGTTAGTATTTACATCATATGGGAGGAATGCAGACTGTAGAATAAGGTCTCACACATTCTAAGCTCTGTCCCATTTCCAAATCCCCACATTAGCTAACTCTGAAGATATTTCAGAAGTTAAAAAGATTAGCTTTTTGTGTGCTCAAGGTATAATAAAAATAGATATATCAATTTCCAATATAAAATGAGAATCCAGTCAGTAGACTAATGTAGATAAATGGAGGCTTTCAATTCTGGTGGACGCTTTCCCTTATTTTATATTACAATGCTGCTTTATTGCCACTGCTGTGGTTGTGAAATGTCACTGATTCTTTGGCTAATTAAAAGATGGGCAGCAGATTGCCATTAATGAGATTTGGCTTCCACAAAATAAGACCCTCTTGGTGTGTGGCTGCGCAAGTCAGCTAAGAGAATCAGACCTCCCCTTAGATGAAGGGAATCTGCACAGATCACATCGAAGTAAATTTAAAAGTAATCCGCTGTATAAAGGAATGAGCTTTTTGCAATTGTATTTCTGAGTGTATGCAGGGGTCCCCCTAAGGGTTTTGCAGCCACAAAGATATCACTCACTTTAGCCGGGACCTCTGCAGAAACACACAGCCAGAAGAAAGCAGACTTTGCTTGCTTGCCGGTTTGCTCCCCAGTATAAGACTACTGAAAACAAACAAACAAGCAAGCAAACAAAAACCCACCACACAACTAACTACAGATATTCTTCTCCATGTGTGAGTTGTACTACGATGGCAGAAAAGAGATACTAACACTAAAAATTGCTGCTAAAGAACTTCTTGGACTTTTATCCCCACTAAGACCTTTAGTCTTCTGACCTTTTTCAAGATCAAAAAGATCAAGAGGGTGAAAGTTTGATCTTTTGTGTGATAATGATCCTATTTTACCAAGTTACTGAGCCCATTAGAATAATAATAAATCAGCTCTTCTAGGCACTGATACCCAAAAGACAAAAACACACAGGCTCACACCTGCTGACTTCAGTGGCTGTGCCATCTTCTCCACGTGGATGCGCGCCCACCCTGCAGCCCTCTGCAGAGGAAGCCCCAGCACCTGGTGAGCAGCAGCAGCCAGGCTGACCAAATTCCCTGGTGACCCCTTCTGTGTGCCAGGGCAAGGCTGCAACCTTGTGGGTTCCTCAGCCTCCAGCTGATATCCCCAAACCTGAAGTGACTGAGGAGTCTGCCCAAGAAAGCTGCTGGAGCTGCTCCATAGGGTGTGGAAGTTCCCATGCCAAAGCTGAAAAAACCTGGGTTGAAATTGCACAGAGGGCTGTTAGCATATGCTGAAGTCCCCTCTTGAATATATAAGGTCATATTAATCTCTGGAAGAAGATTAATCCCTAGTCAAGTTACAGCTGGGATGAATTCAGCTCAAGATCTTTGGAGCTTTTTCATTTCTCAAAGCTCTAAGAAACACCCAGCGAGGTAAACAAACACACAGAATATCAGTCCCCATGCATCAGGATGTAGGCCAGCAACTGTCTCCATGGGGTTAGAAAAATGTTCTGCATCATCTCGTAATTACATCACTTTCCATTAAGTAGGATAAACACTTTTCAGATCATCAGATAGCGGCCTCTGTTTGAAACAGGACATCTGCCTACACAGGCCAGTGGGCTGACCACAGATGACAGTTCTTATTTTCCTAATCTCACATATATGTATACATATTTATATACCATGTATATATGATATAAAATATACATGATATAGATATATAAAATTCAAATACAGACCTCAGAACTGGTAAATACAAACTGCCATCCCAAACCTTCCCAACACCTTCTCAGCTAGCTTTTGTGCAGTTATTTTGACAACAGACTGAGCTGCAATTAGAGGGACCTGAAAGTTCAAAGCCACATCACAGCTCCAGTCCCCCTTTCTTTCCCCCACTTGCTTGAATTTTCTGCTTTTGCTTTTCTTAGGAAGCGTGTGTTTTTAGTGGTTAGCTCAGGGGACTGAGTCAAGTTCTGTTCCCAAACCTGCAGATAAGACAGTAAAAAAAAAGACCTTTGTCTTGTTTTCCTCTTATATAAAATAAAATTTATGTCGCCAACTTGAGAAACGACAGAACGCTTGAACTACTTTGATGTCCATTGGTTCCATTTCTGCTGTATTTTAATAGTTGAAAAATAAACAGTAAACTACAGAAGCAAAATACATTCAGAGAAGTATTTTAATTAAAGGCACTTTGGTGTCCAGATCCAGGATACTGAAATTCCTGGGAGACTGCTGATTTGATATACAGCATACGTATATGACAGACAGAAGGATCAATAAATACACACTTTTTTCCTACCACATAAGCCTTTTGTTTCCTCTCCCCCAGTGCACTTAGGGGACTTTCTCCACCAGAATAGCTCATCTCCGAGTGACACCAGCATAAAAAGTGAAGCTTTTTCTTGCCATCATTTATGACTCGTCCATCATTGGTTAACGTTTCCAAGTTTTAAATTATAAGTGCAAAAGGAAATAGTGGCCACTAAGGATCTGGTTTTAATGTGAGAAATCTCGCAATTAATAGGAAAGCTTAATTAAAACATCAGTTAAAAGTCCATAATATTAACTTAATGGTAAGCATCTACAGAAGTGCTCAAGTGGGTATTTTTTTCCCACACGTAAAATTAGCATTAGTGACTTTCAACACAGGTCTTAAAGAGCTGCTGTTATTCAGATGGTTGCAAAAATTAAAGCCAGACAGCAATTATGACAATTTTAGAAGTTGTGGACAGCTCAGCCTTGTTGGAAATGCACCAAACATTACCCCAAATAAATCTTCATTTACTTGCACAAATCTTTGATATATTAAAAAAAAACCCCACCCTTTGTTTCTTCACAAACATGTAACCTTTGCCCACTCTTTAGTGAAGCTGCATTTTCCATGGTGTACTCCTGGAGAACAAAGTACAACAGCAACTGGCAAAGTTTTTGAAAATACTACTGGGGGAGGCTCAAGGAGCCAAAATCATTATTTTTGTATGGAGTGTTTCATACCAAACACAAACACTGGGGGGTCTTGACTGAACTCCTTTGCCCTCCTGCCGTTTATGCCTATGATATTGGGCAATTATACAGCTTTGGCTGAAACAGTACACTAGATAGGAAATTTCTCACTTATTGGGGGGTTTGGAGTGTACTTGTCAACAGAAACGAGACCATTTAGTAGTCCTAATGAATTTAAGGTGCAAATCTTTTTGGTTTGCTCCTCAGATCTAGTTGTTGGTTTTTTTTTCCCCTCAGCTTTCCTTTCTTTAAGCAGGATACACTTTGCTCTATGCAGTTTGAAATTTAAAGGAAACCCAAGTCCCAAATTAATGTAAAACTACACCACAAATAAGAGTTCTATGGCTGAATAAGTCTGCGGGAGCTGCAATTAATGAGACTTGGCAGTGGCTTTTGCCAGCATGCTCGTGCTACTGCTGAAACACACACACACGCACAACACAGAGCCTTACACGTTGCATGAGAACTATAAAGGACATGTTCCATTAATCAAACTACTTTTCTTCTACACAATATTTATTCCAAACACATTTGCATATTAGAAGGATTCCCGATGATAAGAGTGTTTTGTGTAATCTTCTTTGAGACATCTTTTAGGAAAAGTTTGGGGTTAACCCTTTTTTCTCTTTTTACTTTTGAGAGTTTCTCGCAGGAAATTCCACCATTTCTTAAAAGATTTCTGTACCACTTCCACCCTACATTATGGAGTCATTTGGAGTATATGCACATATACCATTGGGTGTATTATATAAGCGGAACACATACATAGCTACATTACTGTATACACTTATGTCTTTGCTTGCATCCGCAGCTAAGAACAAGACAGATTTTGAAGCCACATTGCCTCGAGCTTTTCTGCTTTATGTCCTAAACAAGATAACTGGTAAAGAACTATTGAAACCCTTACATTGCAGTTTCTCAGCTATTAATTGGGACACAGCCATGAAAGCTGTGTGTCCTCCACAGGTGATCTGTCACAGTACTAAACAAATCCTGTTATCCACAAGGCTGATGCTACAGTTTCACTGAAAGCAGTACTGTACCCCGACACTTGCACTGACCATCATGTATCACCAACAGTCAGAGTGGTTTTCCACATTTAGCATCGTTTACTTGGTCTAGCAGGACAGCAGAGGATCTTCAGTCTGAGTGATGGTGGGGAAGGCTTTTAAATAACATACTCCGATAAGAAAAGCCACATGAGGCAGAAGGTTGGTGCCCCCTACCAGCTCAACTCCCATATGCAGCAGGGAGACCCCCAAAAGCCGCTTAGTGTGAGCGGTTACAGGGAGGACCTCCACCAGTACCAACCTGCTGAGGCCCAGTGCAGGCTGCTGTTGCCCCCTGCCCTTGTGGGGTGACAGAGACACCAACCCTTGAGGCAGCCTCCAGGACCCTCCTGCCTTCCTTTGTGCACAGCAGTGTGGGGTGAGTGAGCCATCACACCCCAACAAGGTTTGCATCCTATCTCACCACTCTCCCTCATTTCCCCAAACGTTCTCCTGCAGAGCATCCAAGTGACAAACCAGCTTTTTTGGAAGAGTGGTGGACAATACACGTCTCTGTCTATCAGGGCAGAAGGGAGACCAATTTTTCACATGAGCAGATAGCAATAGGACAAGGAGGAATGGCTTTTAATCACAATCTTCCCACTTTATTTTGATATTAGGACAAAATTCTTGACTCAGGGTGTGGTGAGTCATTGGCACAGGTTGCCCAGAGATGTTATGGATGCCCTACTCCTGGAGGCATTCAAGGCCAGGTTAGACGGGGCTCTGAGCAGCCTTATTTTGTGGGTGGCAGCCCTGCTCACTGCAGGGGCTTGGAGATAGAATGATCTTTAAGGTCCCTTCCAACCCAAGCCATTCTATAATTCTATGACATAAGAACTGGATGAAGTACTTCAGCAACATTAAGCCATCCACATCATCCATGGGCTCTGTTAGCTTAAAGCATGGTACCAGAAACACAAATGTATTCTTCCATCAGCATTAATCCAGCCGTATAAATAATACCAAGATAAACTGGAGATGACTCAACTTTTTTGTGGCACATTTGATTGCTTGAAGTACACCTGTTCTTTTGTTTTGCTGACTAAATGCACGATAGGTGCCACAATTCTTTTACAGATGGCTCAAAACCCATTGAAACATCTTTCTCACCTCATCTCGTGAAGATTTCTGCAACACAGTATTCATGGACATGCACATGCTTGGCACTCAGCACCTGAGTACACGAAGGCTAATACAGCACTACATATAGTCCAGCACACCCAATTCTCCTGAATTTGGTTCTCAGGCAGTTGTAATGCTAGTAAGAACAACTATTTATTGCTTCAGATTTCAGATATTATTTCAGATGAAGGCAAAATAGTTGTCAGTTTATAGCAAAAAACAAAATACAACAAACTGTATTGCAGCCTTCCACATCTTATGTAACTCCATGTGATTTTACAGAGTACTCATGCAGCCAATTTGCAAGAAGAATAAATATTTGCAATATTCAAGTCATCATCTACAAAAGGGTTGTAAATATTTTACCTTTTAAAATCCACAGATTTTGTTGGTAGCTTTCTATTGCTTTGCCCATATCTGCCGAACAAGATCCCAGTGAAGTGGCACAGCAACATGAATGTCAGTGAAAGGTCTACAGCTAATGAATGTCACAAAACCACAGCATTACCTGGAGCACCCAGGTCTCCAGTAGAACGAGCATTTTATGGAAGTTTCACAGTATTTTATCTTCTCTTTTTTCCTTTTGCACAATATTTTATCTAGAAAGTAGGCAAGGAGACAAAGGCAAAGACAAGCAGCCACAAAGGTACCTGACACTCTCAAGTCTAACATGGGGGAAATTGCAGGGCTTTTTGTTTGTTTGTTTGTTTGTTTTACCTATTTAGCACTACCAGATCATAAAGAGATGGGGATGAGTACAGCATGTGATCTGTGGAGCTATACTGAGATAGAGAAACTCAGGTAAAAATTTAAAAGCCAAACACCCCTTATTTCAATCAACAAGAGATTTTACTGTGCTAGAATTATAGCAGAAAAGATTGCAAAAGGAAAAAGACAGAGGTCATAGTCTATGAAACTCGGTTAAGGCGGTTTGGATGTTTCACACGACAAAGTATAACCTGACCCTTCCAGCCAAAAGGAATCTCTCCTAACCGATGGCTGATGAGGAAGGGTTGGGAATACATCTGCTGTTGCTGCAAGATTTGATCTTCTGACAAGCAACTAGATTTTGATGTTGCCAGTGAAAAAGATCCATCCTGTACATAGAATCTGCTGAGATTTTATAACACTCTAAAACGTACAGAATATGAATAATTTTGCTACTAAGGATTAAATAGCTTAGTCAACATGCATTTCCCCTTGGTTCCAAGAACAGGGTTGTTAGGTTGTGCTGCATCCTTTCTGCTTCTGAAGGCAGGCTGCCTTACTATATGTACTAGGGAGGAATGAACATTTCCAAGCAGCTCATGGCTGGAGCCTCCCACCCCTGCACTCAGGGCTCCTGCTGAACTAATGCATCTCCCAGGGGACAGAAACACATGGCAAACACTCTGAAGCAATGAGGAACGCAACAGTTTATCATGCTTAGCATTCACTGATTGCAGTGCAAAAATAAAAAGGGAAGGTGTCCCTGGCTGTGGCAGTGTGTTGGAACTAGATGATCTTTAGAGTCCCAGTGCAAACTATTCTGAGGCTATGAGAATGAGGTGGCTTTGGGCACAACCAGTTGAGCAGCATGGAGGGAGCTCATTTGCTCGATGTCCTGCTTTTGCTGTCTCCTGCACATGACAGGGCAGTTCATGAAGCACGAGGACCGGCAGCTACCGGCAAGAACTGTGATAGGGGGATAGAATGGGAGCTAAATACCACCGGTACATTTTGACAATAAATAAATCAGGCAGCACATAGCTTACAATTGTATAGCACCGCTGCCTACCTTACAGTCTTGGTGGTGTGCTTTAAGACTATTCATTCACCTGATCTTCCCTACTTACCATAATAATTAATGTACAAGCAGTGCTCAGAGGGACCATCTCCAAGGCCACAGAGGGGAAGAAGAAAGAGCACATTTCAAGAGAGTTTCTTTTTTCCAAATAAATAAAGAGGTACTTGGAAACCATATCAAATATCTAAAGCTGAATTTAATAACCACTTTTTACAGAGCTTTTTTGTTTTCTGTTGAATTATGCAATGTTATCTGAAAAAGTAGCATCTATAATTAACCAACAACAGGAATGGAATTAAGTAGGAGGGAATGGTGATAAAAAGCGTGCTCTTTATCACCCAAATTTAGTGAATTTGTACTTAAATTGAAGCTTGGGGGAAAAGAAATAAAACGGTAGCAAAAAAAATTCCCAATCCAACTTCTGAATGTGTACAACACTTATGTTTTTTCTTTCCTGCTAGTCTAAAGCACAGTGCACAGGGGAGATTTCACTTGTATCCACAAAAGCCAGCTTTCACAGAGAGTGATGGCACAAATAATTTAGTATAATAGAGCGGAATGTGATTTGCCCCATGGCCTGCAGTGACAATGTCCTGTGCTGCCTGCACTGCATTGACCTGGGGTAGGTAGCACACATCCCCATGTGGCACAGCTTGCTGTGGGCTGCCCAGCCTCATTCTGCCCTGCCTCCTGCCCCCATCGCTGAGGCCTCTGCTGCACACACAACCTGCCCGCTGCATCGGGCAGTAACTGGTCAGAGTTCACCTCCCCAGCACTGGACGTGAACTCCTCCTGAGGACAGCAGCCCTGAAAAATGCCCTATGGAAGAATGTCTCTTTCATAATGAATATTCTGGCCCTGCTGAGCCCTTTCCTTCCTGAAGTTCTGCTTTTATAAGAAAGCATCCCCTTTGAAGATCAGAGAGTCAGAATAAATTATATTGTTTAAGGGAATCAATGCTTACTTAATCCTGCAAAATTCTTTAATGGAGACTAGATTCAAGAGAAAAAGGACAAACATCTCTTCAACTAGCAGAAACATTAGGAAGCAGGTAACACTTTACTGGGCACCCTTGTGAAGCTGCAGCGAAGGTACCGGTCCTCCTCCAGGCTCTGCTCCCTACCTGTGCCAAGAGCCAGCACCCAGCTGCCCCCCTCACAACGCCCACCGCTGCTCCGTGGGCACAAAAGCTGCGGGTCACTCACTCACACATTTCTAGTGATTAGCAGGACAGGTTGCCATACAAAGCAGACAGCGTCTGGTACAGTCAGCTAATTATATGGTTGCTCCAAAATAATGGAAACCGAGAGTAATTACGCAGTTGTACGCATTACTGCTAACACGCTATCTCTGAGCTTGATAACACTGCAGATAATTAACTCATGTCACTACATCGGTATTTTACTTCACACACAGTTTTGCGCCTCAAAAAACAACAACAAAAAAAAAAAGGTAGAAAAGTTCCATGATTAATAACTACTCCAGAAAGTTTATAAAAGCCCCAACTGCTCAAGAGACAAAGGAGCACAGAAGCTTCAGCTGGCCAAGAGATCAAGTACCAGCAACAAATGCACTCCGTGATGGAAAACCTGATTAAAATTTCTCAAAGAAATCATTATGGGTGAGAAACTAATTGAAAGACCTCCCTCCTGCCAGAGCTTCGCCAGAAAGAGAAGACTTCAAAGGCATAGAGGGAGAGCTAATGTTTTCACACTTACAACTGAAAAAAGGCAATCCTCATGTTTGTGTTTGTTCAGTACACACTTCTCAAATGTTGCCCCCTCATGCTCTAAATCTGCTGGGCTGAAGATCTAAACCTTGAATATACAATGCACTTTAGCTAGGGTGTATGGTGCTATTCTTCCATGCTGTGTGCCTGTCTATTCATGCGCTTTTATTCTTTATTCTTCAGACTGATATATAATAAACAATATGGTTAGCCACTTAAAATTCTCTAGGTTATTAAAATGTGAGCAGCATTTTTTTTTCCCTCTCTCCTGGATTTCATCTGGAGCCACTACCTAATTAATATCCAGAACCCAGCAGGAATCTGAATAATAATAAAGAAAACTTTTGTTGTTCCTTGAATAAATCTGTGTAATTTAAACCATAATCATGGGGATTTCATCAAAAGTAACTCAATTCTTCCAAATCCCACATCATCGTTACAAAAAACTTTGCAGTGCATTTTCTTAGGCAAGATATCTCTGCACTTTCATATTTTAAAGGGAATATTTCTAATGACGGCAAGAACGTACTTTATATGTAAGAACAGGATCTGGAAGGTTAGAATACAACGTACTTCCCCATATCTTCTACCGATGCATGCACTGTACTGTAAGGGATCAGTTCGTACAAATCCTTCCCTCTCTCAAAGACACATTGTCTTATCAGTCGAGAGCTAAGGTGCAGTTGGAGTATAATGCAAGTCCATTTCTCACAAGCTTAGAGCTTAAGCACTTTGTTATTGGTTATTAGGGCTGGACTCCTAGAGATAAACCTACAACTACTGTACACCAGTGAAGGGCAAATAAGCAAAATCCCTGACAGAAGTCTGTTGTAAAATGATGAATAAGCCTCCTAAATTGCCATAAGGCGCTAGTCACAATGGAATTGTATTTGTCAGACATGCATTGTAACCCTAAGGTTATCATAGTGGGCCAGCAGATACAGGAGGAGTGCTTAACACTATCACCCCCTAATCATATCTCCTACAGGCTAAAAACTCTGCAGGGAGCATTACCACTTAAAGAGGTGGTAGTGTTTCTATGGACTGAATGTAGTCAGCTTTTGGTAGAAAGAAAAAACCTATAGAAAAGACTGACAGATATATTCACCCAGGCTGCTCGCAACTACATCCTGAATTGAGATATAAAAAAATCCTTGCAAATCATATCCCCAAGGCTGGGGTTCTAAATAATAAAATACTGTAGATTACGACTTTATTAGTTTTTAAAAAGCTTATGAAAAATTATCTTTTGCCTGTGGGAAGACATTTTATCAGAAATTATACCAACCCCAACAGTTTTAAGATATCAAATTTAGAAACTAAGCAGCTGTAGGAAATAGTTGGTATGATATCCTATTCTAGCAAATTTAATTCTCAAGTTCTAGTATTCCTGTAAGTTATTTTGTTGTATTTATCTTAAGTTTGACTAACGCCAATGTACAGTGCAAGCAATGATAAGCTAGTACTATAAATCCTATGTATTATTAGAAGTGTTCAAGAACACAATGGAATCCTTTTTCCTCCATCAAAAAATACTAACTGTTGAGGAAATGCTTGCATACATAGCCTTCTTTCTGGAAGTGATGCACACTCATGGGACATGCATGCATGAGTGAAGAGAGTCCCCAAGCCAATCAGTAGCCGAATGCTTAGGACACTCCTGCAAGAAACACTTTGGTCTCTGTGTGATTCAAAGTAAGGAACCGAACCTGCTCTGCTCACTGGGCTATGCTGGCATTCTTGCTTGCTTATTCTATTTTTTTCCCAATAAAACACAAATGTTTAAAAGAATCCAGAGCAGAAGGGGCAGTTTTAAAGCACAGCACTCTATGACTGCAAATAGCAGAAGGTAAGAGTTACACACTTTACAATTTCTCTGCAGCCTTTGTGATGACATAAAAAGCCTTTTGAATTCATTTATGTTTAGGCAAAATAGAAGTTTAAGTATCAGCTGCTCTGCAGTGATACAGCAACAGAGCATAACTATTGGTTTTACTGCTTATGCAAAGATCTAATTAGAAGCACACTTTCTGTGCATTCTTTAAATGCTTTCTTTAATTTATCTTACAGTCAATCATATGGATCTCTACTGCTTTATAATGCATACCATTTGGATTTCTTAGCAGTCACGTAGTAACAAAATCAACCTCTTTCACCCAAAATATAGAACAAGCAGTCAATTACATCTATCTTCCTTCTAAAAGGAGCTGTATTTTGTGAGAAGAATTTGTGAGATCAAAATGATGCAAAAAACCTGATGTAGTCTTACTAATAGTACTGAACAACAAATGTGGATGTAGCTTCAAACCATGCAGAAATAGCATTTCTTGTACTCTGCAGGGAGGATATTCTCCTTTTATACCACAAAGGGTGAGACAGGCAGAGCTCCCTTACAGGTGCTCCCCGGCTGTTCCAGACAAGAGAATGCAGTTTTTACTGCCTCCTCTAACCTCATATATCCATGCACCATGTGAAGTGTATAATTTACCCATCTAAAATAACTGATAGGTCACATTTACAACATAGTCCTCCTCTGACTCGAAGGCAACACCCACGGCTCTCTGCTCCTAGTATCTGGCTTAAGTTCCCAGTGCTTTTCTGTGCTAGACGCTCCCTCAGCTTCCACACACCAACATCCCAGCATCTGGATCACAACAGGTTCGGTTTGCTTTGCTTCTAAAAAGATGCATATCATCTTTCTCTTTTCTCATACCCCACGTCCCATTGGCTCCACTGCAGTTCAATGCAATGAAGATTTACTTCCCGGGAGTCTGTAGCAATGCTTTTCAGGGAAGTGAGCCCTCCTTCTGGCTTTTGGAGCCAATAACTCAATTTCATTGATTGTTTGATTTATGGTGAAAAACCACTTACTGCAATTTACAGTCACTGCTCTCACTCTTCCTTGGTCTTGGAAAACCATTGTTTAAGTAACAGAACAGTGTTTTCCTGCCATGGATATTAATGTATCGCTATTTACTATCTAAAAGCAAAGACTAAAGCTATGAGGAGGAGTAAAAAGATAAGACGAAGTAAGTAAAACTGTATATCAGAAACACTCCTACCAATGAATGCTAGTGAATATCCACACCCAAAATTTTCCTACATTTAATTTCTAGACTTAGATAAGCTGAGACAAAGCACTTTCTCTCCATGATATTGTAATCCCACATGAATACTGACAGATATATAATGCGATATGCAACTCGAACTCCACCAAAACAGTTACTGTATGCAATATTCCTGCATGTAGTGAAGCTGCCTTTGAAGAGTAGCCAGTTTAAGCAGCTGAAGTCCTCAGGTGGCAGGCAAGAAGATAAAAGCTCCCTGCTTGGAAAAGGTGAGAAAGATGTTACAAGATGCCGTATCCTGCTGGCATTGCAATTCCATTCTAGATGGACTAAGCATGGAATTGCAAGACGTGAGGGGTGTGTGCTTTTGGCAAGGAAAGGATTAGGAAAAAACTAATGCGCAATTCAGAAAATATAAGAATTCATGATACATCTCTGTAAAAGATATAACTGAGGAATATGCATCCTGAGGTGATCATGGGTACCAGAGCAGCTTCTTCTGCAATGCAGATGCATGAATAGCAAGCATCATAGTAGCCTATGAGGCTCTAGCCTTGGGAATGAGTAATGGCAGACTGCATTTTCTTTTCTGCTCAACCCTGAGCCTACAAACTTCCTTCCAGTTTCTCTGGTCCTTTCACCAGCACTTATCCCCACAAGTTACCTAGCCTTTCTGAACATCCACAGAAGGTCAACTTCTGCAGGAAAACAGGTTGAAGAACTGCCACCAATGTCAGTAATAATTACAAGGAATATAATGGCTGATGACAGTGCCATTTTATGGAGGGCATCAGCTTTCCCACACCTGCAGAGCACTACTGAGTTATTTGTGGAGTCTCCCACACCACCAGCCACATGGATCACCTTCAGCAGCGGTGTAACCTTCCGGGAGAGGCCAGGTTGGCAAGCATGCCATCCAGCAACTGATCCTGAACTGCAGCACAGGCAATAGCAGCACTACAGCACTTCAATCACAAGTGGCAAACCGTTTATTGTATACTTAGGAGCAGCAGATGGCACTCTCCGCTCTGCTTAACGGCGAGCAGGAGCTCAGCAGGGGGCACTCTGTAATTAGAGGCAACTTCGGTGCAGATCTCACCCCAGCACCGGCCGCTTCCAGCTGTTAAAGGTCTTCTGATGTTTTTCCACAAAGAAAAATACTTACCTCAACACTGTAATCATGTACAGCATCATAACCATACCTTCCAATGACTGTTCATATATTAGGTTCAAACCACTCAGTACTGAACTGATGCTCCATCCCCTAGGGGTGGCTGTTCTTCTGGGACACTGAGCACTGCGGTACAACCAGCTCTGCTGGCCTGTCTACAACAAGCTGTAGTGCCCACCTATGGAGAGGGATCGTTTTTCCATATCGAAACTGGATGTTAACTGGTAGAGGATCAAAAGTAGAAGGAAGTACAAGAAAAAACAATAGGAAATTGGCTGGCCAGGAAGGACGGAGAAAGTATTACCTCAACAAAATTAAGCTGACCAATTTGTGGTATTTCTAATTATTTTGTCTCATGACATGAGAGCTGATGAGAAAAGAGATGCACACTTCCTCAACAGCTCTGCTCCCTGCATGTTCAGACCCCACTGAAGCCAGAGAAGCTTCTCGGATGCCTACAAGCCCTACGGGCAAGTGCACATATTTGTTCTGTGACCACATTAAAACATTTTTGCTAAGAAAAAAATCACTTCCAATATAAGACATTACACCACACTAAAAGAATTCTGTGTACCTTTGTGCATTTTTTATGCAGGTACACATGCAGCTTTCTGATCAAACGACAGCCTTGTTTCACACTGAAAAGCACAATGCCACCAGAGTTGCAAACTGGTTGTACAGTAGGACAGTTACTCAGCCTACTGCCCCACATTTCACTTGATCCCCACCCAGAAGAACACTAGAGTTCAAATCATTGGATCCCAGCTATTCCCTCCAGCTCCCATCAGTTCATTCAAGCACACAACAGGCCCTGAGGGCTGATGGCCTTCTGGGAACAGCGGAGCAGGGGAGAGATGGAGCGCTGAGGGCTGAGCAGCTCAGATGCTTCCATTCATCTCATTTGTAGCATAAATCCATGCTTAGTCTCCTGTGTGGGCAGGCCTGATAGCTTTATAAATCAGTGGTAGTTGCTCAGAAATGTTAGTCAAACATGTTTTTGTGAGAAAATACCAATTTATCACTACTAAATATCATGAGGATATGCACATTAACTTAGACAACAAATGGTGAAGGATCCAATTTGACCAACAGGTTTCCAGTGGAAACCTCAGTTGCTCTCTGGCTTTCCTGCCTTGTCCATTTGCAACGCCACAGATCTGCGCAATTTCTTGCTCCATGGCAGTCCTGTTCCTGAGCCATCAGGTCTTGGACCAAAGGGCTGCCTGTGCCCACCAGCTGCAAGTCCCACCACGCTGCAAAGAGCTTACTGTCATGTTCCTGAAACTAAGCATTTCCCTGCTACCTGTGCAAGCCGAGTCCCATACGGTTTACAGAGCCTTGCAGAGGCTCAGAGAACAAGAAGAAACAACATCTCAGCCAGAGGGAAAAACATTAAGTCCATGAGGAACTTGGGCTCCCTGTCCTCACAGATCTCCAGGGTGGTGGAGAAATGTCACACAGGGCTGAGTAAGGAGTGTCCAAGTACCGAAGCATTGTTTTGGGAAGTTAAGCTTCAAACCACCAAAACAAGTCTTATGTTAGAAAGCAGCACAAAGTCCAGTTTTTCTAGTATTTGCTAGGAGTGACGTCTAGGATGATTTTCTAACTGTTGCTTTTGTCTCAAAAAGAAAGAATAATGTTGATTTAAAAAGACCGACACATTCAATGTCTGAGTGCTGGAATTATTTCTGTGAATTTACCACACCAAAAAATAGCATTTCCAAACCTTCAGAATGCCACCATCACACCTTCAGCTGCACAGTTTGAAAAAAGCCCCAAACCAGCCCAACACTGATACTTTTAAATGCCAAATACAGTGTAGAAGTCAGGATCCGAAGGGGCTGTCTCTGACAAGTCCACAAAACTTTTGAATAAAATGCTTGAAACAGACCAAAAAAAAAAAAAAAAAAAAAATGGTATGAGGACATGACTTCAAAACAAAGCAAGATGTCTTCATATGAATGTTTGAGTACCAAATGAGTGCATTGGAGGAACTTGTTTTTTTTTTTTCTGGAAATCCAGAGCTATTGTTATATTGTCAGGCTAGCTCTATTTATACGTTAGCCAAAAGCTCTTTCCTGTACCAGTGTCCTTTCACCCGCTCAGAATAAATCTACCTCCTCATGAGGTAGATTAGTTACTATTCTGATAGCTCTAAAACTGAAAACCATATATTATAAGCTAAACTGTTCCTGCATGGGCACCAAAATAAATCCAGTGATTTACCGAAGTCACTTTGGAATTGCGAGAGGGTAAATCTGGCTCCATGTCATTTACAGTAATGTTTTCAATAGTGACAAAATATAGAAAGTTGGAAATCCAACATAGCATGAAATCAGACTGAGCAATCTAAATTATGAGTGAGAAAGATTAGAGAAATCTGCACTATGTAAATGTGCACAGGAACCAGGGTTTCATTCTTCCAGCTTGCCAAGGAAGTAATCATGAAAACATAATAATGCAAAATTATGCTTGAGTTTTCTTCTCACCCGCAGAGAAACAATGACATTTGCTAAAGTCTTGAGTCAGACACGCTACAAAAATTACTGTCATTTATATACGCTTATAAGATTTATTTCTCCTCAAAAAAACCCCACGCAAGTCCTAAACAATTACAGCGAATGCAATCATATTGAGTGCACAAGAAGTTAAAATGCCTATACTAATACCCAGCTAGTTTGTTTGGGTTTTGCTTTTTTATTTTGAAGGTGAACTGCTTCGATTTTGTTCTTAACTGAGGTGTGATATTGGAGCCATTGAGCATCTTCTGATCGATTTCAAGAGATTTTGCACCAGGCTCACAGCAAAGTCTATTATTTGCCACCTTGGTGTCTCAGATGGAACAAAAGCAATGAGTTTGACTAGTAAGTCCTCCAAATCAATGTCTGCCATCCATTTCTATTTTGTTTACTTTCATTTTCAAAACTGCATTACAGTCAACCTTTGTCTTGCATGAAATTGAGAGAAAAGCTTACGGTATTAGAGATGTACACAGCATTTCTCAGGAAGACTTATTAGGAGTGCTAGACACAGCCTAATGAATATCTGCTCATTTTTGGTTCATTAACATCCTAGTATAACTACATGTAGTAGAGCACTAAAATTCTGTTTGCTAAATATCTACAAGTGGATTACTTGTGCACACACAGACTTCATCCCTCCCATCAAATCTAGAAGGAGATGAAGAACAAGAAGGGTCCCCTGCCACTATGGGATCATCCCCTTCTCCCTGGACGGAGACCATGCATGAACAGGCCTGGGGTATGTGAAGGGGAAAGGTGCCAGTGCCCTCCCAGCTGCATAAATTAGCTGGAAAAGGAGAGGAGAGAGTTTTAGAAAGGATTATCAAAATCACTAAAGCAAGGAACAAACGGGAATTGGAAAGGGAGCCCAAGAAGTAATATACAGATCTAGGACTCAAACATTCTTAATACAGTCCCCCTGTTTGGAAATATAAGTATGGGGTCTGACCTCCTTGTGCAACAGGGTCTGTAATTCTGGTCTGAAAGGATTCCCGTTTCTTAGAGCTTTTTGCTATGGGGAGCAGCAGTAGGAGGACTCCACAATGAAACCCCTGCGCTGCTGCAGCTTCTCCATCAGGCACTGCTCCCCCTGCATGCACTTCACCAGTAGTTCTGTATCCACAAGACACACAGGTGACAATCCACTCCTCAAAACAGTGTATAGGAGGTCAGCCCTTGCCTCTACCGTAGTGGTCTGATTTTAACTAGCACTACTGTGTTATTTTCTTTTTAAGCAAGTCGAGCAGGTCTCGGTCCACAGTTTCCACTGTCATTGCAAGTAGACCATTTCTCCAGGACCACTGTGGTCTGAACTATTTTCAAAGCCTTTAACCCAGTTCTAATTTTGCAGTGAGTATATCTTTAAAAAGGAAAATTGTTATGATGACAGCTAAAGAAAGCTGAAGCCTCTGGGGCCGGCATCATGAGTTCACATTAGGAAACTGACCGCTGTTGTTAGAAATTAAATGTTTGACATGAACTACAGTCACAGAAAAATAGGATTCAGTTTTTCAGCGAGCGCTGTTTATGAAAGCTTGAAAGAGCTGAAAGTCCAGTGTGATTTATATCCTGGGAGCTGGTATTCAACTTTAAACATGTTCTTTTTTCAAGTTCATCTTGTCATCCATAGATAAATATAGATTAGGACAAACCAAAATAAATGGGCGGGTACCAAAATCCACAAAACAACTAACCATAATGGAAGTGCTTGTTCTTCTATTCAATAGCAAAAACAGCATACACTTGGTTTAAATAGCTGGTTGGGGTAAAATGAGTATTACTGGACAGGAACACTTAGCCAGCACGGTCCAAACAAGTCAAAAAATAGCCAGAGTATAACCACATAAAATGAAACACTGACCAGATTTAAGTATAATTGGTCACCCTCCCATGTTTTCGGATTCCTATTATTATAGCTTAGGAAGCTCTATAATATACCTTTGGAAAAGTCAAATGGTTTTACTGGGTTTCTAACCTTTGCACTTCAGTAAGATGATCCGCTGAGAATGTTACTGTATGAGACAAAAAAATAGAACCCACTTTCATTGCAGAGGTGTAGCAGACACTTACATGACTGTTCACCACCAGCGCCTCCAGCCGTGTTTGCTTAACACATCCCTATTATGCACGCACTACGTGGGCAAGGCTAACTTTATGTGTTCCACCATAACAAGTTATCCTATTTTCAGCATAAAAACGACATTTAAATAAATATTTATTCCATGTCACTGGGAAATAAAAGCCAGGCGGCATCCCACTGTGTTTCTTTCCAGGATGAGCAAATCCAGCAATCAGACCGCAGGTCACCACGAACGCTTGCTTGGGACAGCAAGGACTATTTAGCAACGTTACCTAACACAGCAGGCTATCAATGGGCCCTTTGTAGATGTGAGCAAATTCAGAACTATTTTCTTCACTTTGAATTTTCTATAGCTGTGTTTTTCTAACCATTTCAGCCTATGCTGCTCTGACCCCCTCTGATCAAAGGATGCTGAACCTGAATTATTCCCACAGCATTTATTCCTACCAAGGTCCCAGGCCCTGGGCACATCTCCTCACACCAGGGAGCTCTGGGTGCTCCACTGCCCTGAGGACACAGGAAGGGCAGAAGTGCAGAGCTACCACATGGCGCTGCTGCTCCCAGCCACACAGGGCCTCCCCAGGTTAGCTCACAAACATCTGCAGGAATTCAGAAATGGCACAACACACTACAGAAGAGGCATTTCCTAATGCAATATTGACAAAGCAGTTACATATATGCATATATATATATATACACATATATATGTACACACACACACAGAAGCCCTGTAATGCCCTGTAAGACAGAATCTTTCAGAATTAAGCAGCACAAGATTTAGCTAGAAGCATTTGAAGCTATCATCTGCACACAAATTCAGTGATTTGTTCACAACACCATCGCTGTCTCAAAGACAGACTGACGACCATATTTGATTGCTTCCATTGCTTTTTCCTGGTCCTTAACCTCTGCCTACTTTTTCTTCTTACAGCCTGTAAGATGCTCTGGTCAGGATTCTTTCTTCTTCAATATTTAGAAAGGGCCTAAAAAAATCTCAGCCACCAAATAAGCACGTATTAAATAGCATCCCAATTTTGGATCCCAAGAGACTGGAAAGTGCAATTCAAACAGCTGCTTTTTTCATTTATGCATCTCCAAAGGTCAGCCATGAGCTTGAATGTATAATACATAATCTGCCTGTGCTCATCAAAGGAAAGGTCCAATCTCCAGTTATTTTAGGGAGGAAAGAAACCAGTCCGGCTAGCACCTAGTAAGATGCCCTGTGGGAAGTAAAATTGGTGTCAGAAGCAATGTGGGTGATGGTCAGCTCTTTATCTAATCTTTATAATGGTTGATTCACTCAATGCTTAGGTTTGAAATTCACAAGCAACATATAATCTTTGACTTCAGGAAAGCAGACTTCAAAAGAACACTTTCCTTAGACAAGCTGATTGAAATTTTGTAACATAACAGAACCTCACCGTTAAGCATTACAGCCACAATAATTTTAAGGTAATTTATAACGTCTCTTTGTTTTGCATTTTCTTTTAAATAAGGAGCTTGTAAACCATTAATAATCAGATGAAGACACTGAAAACAGTTGTTTGAAATACTTATGACAAAATTTGAAATACGGTATCACTTGAGGTGAGAACTGTATACCTAGGGAGTGTAAACCTATTGCTACTGCATTTCTGAACTCCAGTGTAATGACAGTATATTTTAATTTGGTTTTAAAGTTTTAGTTCCCACTAAACTGGATGGGAAACTGCAAATTAAAAGAACTCATGTTGCATCTGGATGGGGAACGTACTGTATTTTCCATACAGAATGAAGTATACTTAATCCACATCCATTTTAACATGGCATGAACAATTTGCAGAAAGAAACCTAGTCCTGGAAAATGTATAATTAAGAATATAAAAAGAGAGCTCTCTACAGTGGCAAACTGTATGTTCTGTATTGTAGTACTAACACATAGGGATTTTTGAATTAAAACAACTTTGTAAACCTCTCAGAAAAATTTACCCAACCAATGCAAACCTTTCAGCCAGAATTTATCAGTCAGATTTGAGTGCGTGAAACTAAGCTGGATAATGTGAAAGAGAATTCCATGTCTCATTAGAAAATCGTTGAATTTCTGATATCCAGCCCCAGGCAGACCCTTCTGATCACTACAACCCAACCATTTTTCTGTCATTAAATAAAAACTTGTGTACCACAGGCATTGCCTCCTCTCCCAGACACAATTTTTATTCTATCCACATTGTCAATCTCAGGACAAGAACAACTAATCCACTGACTCCGTTCTCTCTAATAAGTATAAGAAAGTAGAACGGACAAAAGTAGTCTGTGGTCAAAGAATATTTGCTACCACTGTAACTGTCTTATTGGCATAGCTTGAGAAATTCCCAAACCAGTAACATCTAACCATAGTACTGCCTCTCAGCAGTTCAATACTTTGCTTACTTTTTGTAGTTTCAGCTGCTTGACAAATAGTAGAATATCCATACATATCTCGTATCCCCTAAACAGCTTAGTTGGAGAGCAAGTTATGGGAATTTAAAAATCCAGATCACTTCCCAGCTGTAGACAGTGAACTTGTCCTAGTGGCACTAACAGGACTGGGTTTACCTCAGAGGTAAACAGACTTCTGCTCATGTATTTGCAGAGCTGTGAGATCTCCTGGTCAGACCCAAAACCAAAGTCTAGGAACAGGGACTGGCTTCATGGTATTCTTATTAAACAGAAGGTTTTGTTGGGAAAATGGTGCATTAACACTCCTGCTTATAGCTTTAATAAAGGAGAAAATAAAATTGTTGCAAGCATTCTAGGACAGCCATGCCACAAAAGCTACCATGATCCAGGGTTAAACAGATGGAACATCAGGAAAACAAAGAGTTGCCGACTTACTTGATAGTATGTGGCAGCTGTGTGCTGTCAGGCAGCTCAAGAAGCGGTAAAGAAGGATTCTGAGGAAAAACACAAAACCAGACTCGAGCAATTTGCCCAGTGGACAAATGTCAAACTCAGTGAGGACTGGTTCCATTTTCTGCCAAAGTCTCCTAGGCCATAGCACCTATGAAGATCCCCCTGAACTAAGTTTGAGCTCTTGTCATGGTGCATGTTTTTTCTCTCTGCAACAAAGAGCATTTTGTCTGCTAGGTGAAGACCCTTGTACTCTGCACAGCCAAAGGATTTCAGTCTGACCTACACAGACAGACAGCATAACCTCTTGGTTAGGTCGGCTGTACTGCCGCAGACTGTTTGCATTGAACAAATGACATGCTAACAGTTTGCTCTGCATGTAAAAGCACTGTCATCTCCCTAACCTGAAATCTGCAAGTACAGAAGAACACAGGGAAGTCTAACACACTGCTTGAAGATGTCAGAGGACATTTTTGGTGTACGAGCCCAACTGCTGGGTACAATACATGAATAACTTTGTATTGAATCTCTAACTGAAGAGAACACTCTTCCTACACAAATCAGGATGAAGTAGGAAGCCCAGATTGTCAATCTGGTCAGTTTGGGGTGGAAGTGACACAAACCCCACTGAGGGCTGTAGCACCTGAAGTGCTGATGTGAGTCCAGTCAGGGCTTCTGTTGAGCATTGCATTGCAGACAGAAGAATTGGCTTCCTGCATACAAACTGACACGCTACTAAATCCACTGGGACCAACAAACAGGGAAGATGTTACATCAGTGTTGCAATGAAATCACATGGTTTTAAATACAAAATCCAACTACTGCATAAACAGAAGTGTCACAAAGAAAATTGTTTTCCTGATCATTTTCATTTAAAAAAAACACAAAACCCAAAACATAAGAGCAACATTTTGCTCTATTTTTTAAATATATTTTTTAATCAAAGAGAGATCAATCACCTTCAGATTGAACTTCACAGTGATCCAGTTCTAATTCAGCCTATGTCAGAACTGAGTTTTGTCACTGATCGGGAAGGTGAAGCATTCATTATTTGATATTGTTTGGGGCAAGTTGTATACCAGATAGCCTTTTCTGAAATCACTTAGATGCCATTTTCCTACATACTTTTAAGATGTAAGCGTTTGTAAAACTAATTAAAATAAAATAAATAAATAACCCCCGCCCCAGAAAAAAAAAAAAAAAAGGCTGGAGATCATGAGAATCCTCCATTCATGCAATCAAACTCACTTTTTCTAAGCAGCACACATTGGAGATGGCTTATACTGGCACTAACAATGAAACACTGGTAATGCTTACTGTACCGCTACAATGTGACTCACAAAGTGAGGTCAGAGAAATCTCCTGGCAATAGGATATTCTAAAATTATTGGCAGGAAATGGGTATTCACAACTGCTAGCTAAATTATTTTTAAATGTAATGTGCTGGAGAGAGTGGGCGACTGGCCAAATTCTTCTCTCAGCCACATAAATGTAATTCTGAAGTGACTCCATTGACCTGAGCACTGAAGTAGAAATGTGAATCTATTTCTGTCTTAAATGTATTGCAGCCTGTCGCATTAGCACCATGATCGTGTCAGATCCTACAAATAAACAGGGTCAGGATGTGTCAATATACAAATGGAAGGCTGTCAAACAACCTCTAAATGTGTGAAGGAAGATGTGCTTGTACCTGCAAAGCCACAGTTTGTAAGCATCCTCCTTTTGGGGCCTTCTCTATGTGATGTCTGCTTGGGCCTAAACATTCCCCTTACATTACCGACAGTGCAAGACACCCTACCAGACACATCTACTCATGGAAGCTACAGCACGTGATGCCTTCCACGCACTCTTTTGGTGTCCCTTAACTCTTCTTCAGGTCATACTTCTGAAGATCGCTATCCTCCCTCATACCCAGCTAAGTATGCAGCTTACATAAACAGACCCTATTCCTTTTCCATCAGGATGAGATATCTCAAAGGCCTTTTTTCTGAACTACTCAAACCAACAAGCATCATTAAGGCTAAGATGCAGTAGGAGATCATCCTACCAGTAACTGCTACCAGAATAAAAGCAAACAGTAACAGCAGGAAGGCAGGGGCCTTTGTGGCTGCCGCCCAGACAAGAAGCATCCCACAGCCCAGCAGCATCCTCAGTACCTTCGTCCTTGCTGGGTGTTTGGGTGTGTGCAGGGGGAAGGGCATTAAGTCTCATGGTGTGATGATCTGAGATTCCTTGTGAGACAGTTTCATCAGCTTCACGAGGACTTGTCCATCCTCAGAAGGACTGCCACTTCCCAAATGGTCTGCGTGGTTCTAGCCAGTGCAAAAATAGCTCCAACATACAATCTCCACCAAATATATTTATATAGCTTGGATGGATAGTCTAAAACACAGGCAGTATACCAGACTGAATCTCTGGAGTAGACAAACTGAATTTATGCCTTATGTGATGTTAGGTGGCAGTATGTCGCTATGTTGATACATGCCTTCCAGTGCCCCAGGAACATTTGGGATGTTAACTCTGGAGCCTCTGCCCGATGTCAACTTTCCATTCTAATGACCTACACTGCAACAACGCCTACGTACTGCCTGTTTCTAGTCCCACACCTCCATTTTTCTGAGCAGACAAGCTAATTTTAAAGTCTGTCATTAAGTATACAAAGCAGTCTGCAATCCTTTGATTAAATGAAAATGTCAAGTGTCCTTATTAGTCAATAAGGACATACAGAAAGGTACAAAAGAAAAGTCTGAAAATTCTTTCAAATCCTAAATCTGTTTTGATCAACTTCACAGCACATTTCAATAAACACAAAAAGAAAACATACCTATTTTTGCCCTTATTTATTATGAATGCCACTGCAAAATGCCAAGAGAGGCCAATAGCAAAACACCCAATTTGTCAGTATCAAGATCTAATCTTTTTACAAACGCAGTATGAACAACGCTTCATCACACTAAGATCTCACCCAGTATATGAAGCAGCTGAAAGTTTGCTCAGACTTGGTCTCATAGTAGCACCTCAGAATTTGGTTAATAACGGTTATCCTTTATTTACACTGCCACAAAGTCACTGGACTCCAAATGGCTCACACAGCAGGATCAGTTCTGCCACTCTCTAATTTTAACACATGGAAACACAACTGAATAATCAATTATTTTGAATCAATAAAATCAAATAAAATTCAATTAAGTCTTCTATTGCTGAAAAAATTCCTTAGGTAAGATAAAGGCACACAAAAGGATTTTCTAAGTTTAGCAGATTGTACATAAATGTAGGTACACACAAAAACTTTTTGCTGCTGTTTTCAACACGACCTTTTCTGATGGCTAACTAACCAACTGTAAGCAGTACAAATCATCACAGCTCCATTATTAGGTCTTCATCATGTCTCCTATTAATCTGGCCTTTGAGTTTTGATATGCTTGCACATAATTGACCTTTTACCTCAAAATATCTAATTTGCATGTTTGCTTTGCTTATAAAATATCCAAGCAGTGGCGAGTACTTTTCATTAAAAAGATAATCTGATTTATAAAAAGATCCTTAAAACTTTCTGGACTTCACTTAATGTTACTAAGTAAACTAGGAAAAATGCTTAGGTTTTTTCAGTAATGTCAAATGGATAACTTACTTTTTTCATTCTTTGTTGTTGAAAAACTTGGTTACTTATAGAGAAAAAAACATCTTTATCTTTTCCAGCAGATTTAAATTGTATGGAATACAGAAGATAATTTATGGAAAACACAGATTACACAAAGTCTGAGAGAGATAAAAGCAATTCCACACTCTAATAAAAATTAAATTCCCCATAAAAATTTCTAATGAGAATGTTTCAGAATTGTATAAATGGTTTCTAAAGCCATAATTAACCAATATTGTAAAGTTGCCTTTAAGACTTCTAGTACCAGCTAAAGATGTCTGCAGCCACATGACACAGAGCTGGTCAGGCTTAGCCTCAGTCTGCCACTTCGGATTTGGATTCAAAAGTTTTTTTGGGGTTAATTTTGTACCATCAAACTGCATCTTGGATCAGGTATCCTCTGTCGGTACCACTCTGACCTGATGCCAGGTACAGCGCCACGTGTCCTTCTGCAGTCACCATAAAAGCACACAGGTAGGACAAAGCCCACATAACATTCTTTGACTAACTGGGCAGAAACATGCTTGTGCTGCACCATGTCAAACTAGACCTGTGAGCACTTGGTGTTATAAACTGCGACAGTGGCACAGCGATGATCTGAAAGCCACCATGAACTAATCCTGTGTCCCTGCTCACAGAACACCTCTTGCAATAGCAAGCACAGGTGTGAACTTAAGAGTTTGGGTGCAAAACAGTTTTGGGTGCAACTGAAATTGTGCTGCTGTAAACAAGTGCAGTAGTAGAATTTAGCGATAAACTTGCTCTGCATCAACAAAACAGAATGAACATTTTAAAGTGGGAAAGAGAACAAAATCAAATTAAGCAAAGCATCTGTGATGTTCGGCGGTTGCTTCTCCATAAATAACCCCTCCACAATGAGCGATCAGATGGTAATACAACACCCAACCTCGCTACCCAAACTTCAGGGCCTGTTTCTAGGATGCAAAGGGGGACAGTGCCAGCCCCAGCTTTCTGACCAGAGCCAGCTGCACTCAATGCCCGCAAAACTCAATGCCACCATGCACAGTGTGCAAAAATTTGGATGTATGACAAAAGATTTCAAAGGGGACAGCAGTGCCTTTCTCCTCAAGGCATTAGCCAGCCCCTATGCAGCACATAGGCAGCAAGCAGTGGTGTTTCACAGCATCGCCGCTCTCTGGTAAGTGGACAAGTGCTAAATAAAAGCCATGTCTTTGCTGGGGCATCTTTTACCAACATGAAATGCCCAATACGTAGGAATGCTGAGGCTGTGAAACTGCACTATGCAGAAAATTACATGTTAGCTATCTCCATTATAGCAGGCTGTCATCTTTCAGCACAGAGCAGCCATTAATCATCCAACAATCATTCATCCATCCTTTCGGTGAAGCATTAAACTGTGGCCCTTTCTGTCTGCCTCTGGTGCTCATCCAGGTGGAAATTAGAAATCCCAGAGTGCTTTTCAGAAAGTACAGGGGCTAACCTGGGTGACCCTCAATAATAAAAGAGAAAACCTGTTTCTATTGTCCACAGCTGCATGTAAGCTATCGCCCAGTACATAACAGCACCACATTTACCTACACAGTCACTGCTTCTCCAGCATTTAACTCATTCATCTGTAAGAGTGGCTTGGGACACCTTGAGTATGAAATATGCTATGTGAAATCAAATTCCATTATCCTTTACAGCATGCCAACAATCATTTTCAACCAAAAATTTCACAGTGTCTCCGTGATTCAATCTTAAACGACTCTCCTCCTGGTGTAGCAATCTGCAGTAGTGCGTCATGTTCATGCAGGGAAATAAGTACCCAGTACACCATAAAACATATGCTAATAATAACGGACAAGTCACTTAACATAGACAAATGTTTGTTGTTGGTTTTTCCTCTTTTTTCTCACACTGATTTTCTTCGGGGTTAAAATCACGATGCTAACATTCTCCAGGCTGGATAAAGACTTGTTCTTCCTTTTAGAGCTTCTGGATGAAAGACATTTAGGGACTTAGATAATCACCTTCTTAACTAGATTTGATCTGATTCTGAGGTCATTTTCATGCATTAGCTTAAAAGAATTACAACAAAATTTAATAATAAATTCTGTTAACATAACTTAGCCTTGAAAAATGGCACTTACATTGAGCAAGTAATATTTTTTAATGTTTTATTCACTAAAGCCCAATTCTAAAGACATTTTGATCCATAATCAGCAATGTCCTTAAGCACATCCAATCTTTCACTAGAATGATGAAATATAAAAGCAGAAAAACAACAATATAAGGGAGTTAAGTGACTCGGTCTCATTAAAAGAGGGCAAAAATCAAGCGCCTGACTGCTTTAGTATTTTTGCAGTTTCTAGTCAATGGCACATAAAGCATAAGCTGAGAGCTAAACAAGTCAAGGAGAAGGGCGTGGGACCTGCAGTGACCCCACATTCCACATGCTCTCCTAGCTGCTCCTCTGAAGGAATTTGCAATACCCCAATCCTACTACAGGATTACAGCAGATTTTACACCTTGCTCACTATCACATTATCCAAATAGCAGATAACTGAACAGAGAAGCAATCAATTGGATTTTCACTTAAGCTGCAACATTTATTTTAGAAAAGATACGTCATATAGGAAAAAGGAGGTACAGGCACAGTCATGAGGAAGAAAAATAAGTTGAACCATAGTTCCAAAAAGTCTCACAACTACAGTTAGATTGAAGGAGAGAAAGAAACGTGCTGTTTTCTCTCTGCTTTTTCAAAGGCACAGACTATACGGTCTGAATGAATTTCTAGTTGTTCCTTGTTGTGCACTGGAAAGACAGGATCTGCTCTAGAAGAATGCTCCTCAGTCCTGTGAAGAGGTTTACATGTACATGCTTGATTTCTTTGACCACAGACATAATTTTAGAAATCATATATCATTAAGTGCTACCTAAACTGTGTGTAAAGGTGGTAAATTTAGGCATGTGCATTTATTTGGAGTGGGAGGTGAGTGAAGTTAAATGAGAAATGAAGAATGAGAAGGATACAAATGTGGAGTACAGATCTTTCATTCATTTGGTGATGCTGTTTCCACAAGGACTACTTAGGAGGGAGTTTTTCACCCAGAGGCTGGTGACGCACTGGAACAGGTTGTCCAAGGAGGCTGTGGATGCCCCATCCCTGCGGGCATTCAAGGCCAGGCTGGATGTGGCTCTGGGCAGCCTGGTCTGGTGGCTGGCAACCCTGCACATAGCAGGGGGGTTGAAACCAGATGATCATCATGGTCCTTTTCAACCCAGGCCATTCTATGATTCTACGATATTGAACTTTCAAATATGTACTGCAATAAGGGAATACTTAATACATATGCTGGGCAATTGCACATTCCTTTCTTGTTATACCATCAGCTAAAAAACAGACAGGACAAGTGGTCTCCAAATGCAAACCTACAGAAAACAACAACTAAAATATCCCTATACCAGCAACTAGAAGGAACAACACAATGCATGAAGTCACACAGAAGGCCAAGGTGAAGTCAGCATGGGAACAGATGTGCATTAAATGACACAGGTCCAACAGCCTCTTGGTGTAAAAAGGCAAGCATCCTGCCTGCGGAGAGCAGAAGAAAAAGGCCTGCAACTCCCCCCCTTGTGATACATCGCTGGTTGCTTGACCAATGATTTATATCAGGTGCCTAACGTATCTGCTCTCAATTTTTCTGCAATTAAGGAGGGCAGGGCAGGCCAGTGACAAACGGTTTTCCTACAGCGCTTTTGGCTTTAGCTATTATCCCTTAGATATCTTTAAACTAATTCATCCCTCTCTAGAATCCCAGGTTTGGGTTGATAAATCAAGTGAGACCTGTGTGTGCTGGGAGCTGATTACAGGGTCATTCCTCAGCAGAAATGTTTGACCATAGTTTCCCAACTTCATATTTTATCTAGCAGCTGGTGATGTATCATCGCTAATCCAAATGCAAAGTATCAGGAAATAAAAGAAGGAGGCACTGTTTATAATAAATCACTGACAGGGAAAGCTTGACCTTTTCATTTCCTACAAGGTATTTCATTGTTAGACCACAGACAAACAGAATTTTTCATCTGGTGCTTAATATGCATCAGAAGAGAACAAAGGTTTATAAGAGAAGAGGAGTGGGGTACTATCTCCACTAGAGGACACTTATCTTTCCATAGATCAAAAAAGACAATGTTGTTAATAACGCTTTTTTCTTAAGATTCCTTTATTCTTATTATTAGATCATAATTTAATGATAAAATGTGCTCCATTGCTTTCATCCTGAAGGGAGATTCAGAGACCCTGCTAACTTTGAAACGTTTCTTTAAACCATATGCTATTTTGAAGGAAAATGCTTATCATTAAACACAAATATAAATGACTGACATTATAATGATGTACAAACATAAAATGATAACACTGCCATTATTAATGTTCAGGCCTGAAACATATCTACCACACGTTATTATTGGTACTGCAGTTGTGGCCGCAGATAGGAACACTGTTAAGACTTGATGCAGAGCAAACACCTAATAAAAGGCTTCCTCTGCAAGGAGCTTGTTTCACCTCTTACACACCAAGAATAGGAAACACGTACAGAACAGACACGACTCATTTGGTATCTTTCTTGAAAAAAGAAAATATATATATATCTGTTCAACAGAGGCACCTCCTCAGCCCATCTCCCCTGACCCTCAGTCACGTTACATGGCACCCAACAGTGAGATTCAGCCTTCTGCCAAACATGACAGCCACATCATGTTGTTACAGATGCAGAGGCTGATAAGCTGCTGGCACATTCCCTCCTGGGGCAAGCAGCAGCAACTGGCACATAATGGGACACAGGGTCTGCTGCCTTCACTGCCTGGTGGGGTCCAAGCCCCAGGTGCCAAGTTCCCCAGGGTGGCTTTGTCTGGGCTGATGGGCACCTGGGATGAAGCCACTGCTCTGCACAGCCAAGCTGCCACTTGCAGCCAACACAGACAATTGCTTCCTCTAGCTCCTCCATGGCTCTGCAGGACTCATATCACGAGGATCTTAAATATTCCTTCACACACATGTGCAATTACAACCACACCAAACCACCTCAGGACCACGGCAGCAAATCCTCTAGACCACCTCTTTTCCTGGTCAAAATCACAGAGTTACAGCTACAGGCCACAAGCTGGCTTCAGTTCCTTTGAAAGTTGGTGAATTGCTGACATTCCTTATAAAAATGGCCAGTTGGGAGCTCAGAAAACCTGAAGCCATTCATGCTTCATGTGTTAACGGGCAGAACGTAGGCATGCAAATGTTATCAACTATACGTCTTCTACTACCAAGGTATCTAAACATTAGCACAGCTTTTGGCATTACTTCAGGGATGTCCCACGTCCTCTTTCTCTACCATACCTCCAAGTTGTACCAAAAAACTTTATGTGGGCCTTAAACAGAACCTCTCCTCTCATCTTCAGCAGCAGATCTAAGTTCACCTGAGTAAAGAGCACCAAAAGAGATGCTTCACTGCTGCCAACCTACAGTATTTATACCAGTCTGGGCACTGGGATTACAGGCAGCTGATGTCTGAAGCGGCGCCAGCACCCTCAAAAGGGACAAGGGGTTTGCCCCTGCTGGCACAAAGGAAGTTCCATCTTCAGGAAGCATTTGCTCAGTTTGCTCAACAACAGCAATGCTACTTAAGCCCAACCTCTGGGTGTTTGTTCTGGTTGGTGGGCTGCGACCTCAAGCTCACAGAGAGTGCTGTCATATAGCTTCTGTTAAGCTGCAAGTAGCTTTCTTTCATTTGCCAGCATCTTAATGTATTTTACTATCATTAGCTACTTGTTCTCCTCTCACACAAAACAGGTTTAGAAAATCTATTTTACTAAGAGCTAGTATATCTAATTTGTACAAATTTACTAAAGCTTGTCAGTCACACTAAAGCATTTAATCATCTGTGACATTAAAATAAAACACTTTAAAACCTTTGGCACAGTGTTCCTGTTAAGAAAGTGCTGTAATAGTATTCACTCTGCTGGCAACACAGAAAAGAGCAGCAGAGAAATTAATTCAAACAAAATACAGTCATTCTCACAGAACTTCCACGCTGGTCAAAGCTGGGAAACCGCAGATGTTCCTGCGAAGAACAGCCTATTCCCACTGTAATGATTTGAGATGGTTCAGCCTGCCATACACAGCAGCCATGCGGCAGAGGGAAGCTATTATAAAGTCAATACTAGGGGGTTTTAGTGTAATTAGAACTCCTCATTGCCCAGAGGGAAGGAAAAAAAATTGTTGGAAACTTTCTCTCTGCCTTTATATTACTACTGAGAGAAAATCTGAACGCTTAAATTAGAGGAGTTATCTTAAAGGAGAATATCTTTCTGCCCTTCTGTGCTGCATCTTCACCGGAGTCGGATAGTTAGGAACTGTCATTTACTTCCACTCCTCTCTCCCTGCCTTCCCGGTAAAAATAATAATAAAAAAATTCAGTTGTCACATTCACTTCACTCCAAGGAAGCTTCACCAGCATAATGAGACTCCAAATTAAGCAGGAATTAGCAGAGCTGAGCCTGTCACTGTGCCACACAGCAATCCGCCTCCTTGTCCAGGAGCGGCATTGGGCAGTTCCTTGGGCTCCAGAGGGCAGCAAGGGCAGAGCAGCAGCCCACCAGCATCCACCCAGCAGTCACAGCAGGAGCACCTCCGCCCAGCCTGGCTGTGCTCCAGGGTGCAAGGTAGACAGCAGCAATGCAAGCATTCTTTAGCGGGAGAAAAATGCATACTGAACAAACAGAAAGAAGGAAGAAATCATAATTTCATATAAATAAAATTGCACACTACTAAACATACTTGAAGATTTGCACAGCTGCCTGTAGAATACTATTAACTCTGTGTAAATACATTGAAAACAACATTGCCATAGCCAGGTTTAGCACTCGTTTTCCTTCTTTGTGCACACAGCTTCCTTTGCTTCCAATGGGAATTCTGCTCATGTACTAGCAAGGCAATAAATTCCTTAATTTTCAAACTCACAGTCCTGTCTTCAGTCAGCTAGGATCCCTCCTCCTAATTCACTTTGCCTCGCTGAGAACGTCCCCAGAAGAAGGTAAGTCACTTTGTGAAAGGCACTTCTGCATGACTGCCACAAGGAAACCTCCCTGATTTTAAGCATGAAACACATGCAAGGTAGAACTAGAAGTATTTGAGAAATGCAGTCAGAAAAAGGAAGTGCCTGGACACTTGCCAAGTACTAAGCCCAGTTTGGGCATTAGTTAAAGGCCAGGATTAGGATAGAAGCATACACTTTTCATTTAAAAAATAAATATTGACTTTTAATATTTCCACTGAACTTATTGAGACACAAAGATGATCATTGCACTGGGCTGGACTCTAAGAGAGAGCCTGTTGAGGAGAGCCTGTTCAGCCTTTCCGAGGGAGCTGCCTTTTCTCCTCTGATGACAGATGCACAAATTTGCTCAAGGGCAGCTACAGTGTAAAACATCAGTGTGAAGCTGGAGCATCTGAGAATTTGCAAAGGAAAATATTTTCTCAGAGCTCTACATTTTCTCTGGTCAAACATCTTCTGTCTCCTCCCTGCCAGAGTTGGGGGCAGAGGAACCGGTCCCACATCTCTTCTAACTTGTTCTGGAAAGATCTCCGGCGTTCCTCTCCTCCAGCCAGGAATCAGAAACCAACCAGCACCAGGGCTGCCTCCTCACCACTCCAAAAACCCTGATGGCATTCCCTAGAGTCCTTTTGCTGAAGAAAAGTTGTGGGGTTATTTGTTTGTTTTATTCCTTTTTTAATATCCCCCTTCTATGCTCCTTTCTCCTCCCAAAGAGAAAAGCTTCCCATATTCCCAGCAGGGAGGACCATAGGTTTGGGACCCAGCAGCTCCACCAGCCCTCATGCCATGAGTGCAGCCCTGAGTCAGCTGCTGCTCTCCCCCTGCTTGGGATCCTGCGAGGGGAATTCCTCACTCTGAAATGATGTCCTGAAATTATGAATAATGAACATTCAGATTTTTTCAGCACTACTGCTACCTTGTCTGCAGTTGCCTAGGGTCAAACAAAGCAAAGCATGAGGGCAGATGTGAAATATTTTATCACACTAATATAGCTAGAAAAATAGATGAGCTCTTGAATGCATAAATCTTTCTTTAGGTGACCTTGTGCATCCAAAGTTTGGGGTTTTTCTTGACAATTGCTCTAACAGACTGCTCCCTTGGGAGTTCCTTTGTCTTAATTTGACAAAGAAGTCAGCAAGCTTGTCAGGAATTAATTAGGAGGTTCAGGCAGAAGGGGGGGAAAAACCCAACAATCTCCCACCTCCGTTTACAACATCCTGTACCAGCCTGGCTGCACCGATACTTCCCTGCAATTCATAAAGCCTGTATTAATCTGCAGATTGCCTTTTCTCACCAACTCCAGCACCAAACAGCCCCTGCTTCTATTTGGCAAAACAAAAGTCAGGGTAGAAAGAAAATGATATGGTAATTACATTCTCTCTCTGTTTTAAAGAGACAGCCTTTCTGTACTGATGTGCTCCTTGCAGTTTCAAGACAAATACAAGGGAATTAATATCGTACAGTTCTTGTGAATATACTAACTATAAATTGCTGCCTACCAAATGAAAACTAATAAACGCCATTTATAGCAATGGGAAAAGTTAACAATTTCTACCCAGAGGATTCTGCTATAGCAGACAGGATTACACCACAAAAATTGTCTCCAATGCAGTTCTCCAATTCTTTATTTATCCCTGTCAAGATTAAGAATGTTCTAAGTCATGGCAATTTTTTTACATCATGGTAATTTGGGAGGGGAGGAATCCAAACCAGGATACTCTCAATTGAAGTAAACCTCAGCACTTTTCACAGATAAGCAGTGAATCTTTAATCAAGGGGGCAAGCAAGTGATCTGAGGGATTTCTGAAACACCTGTTTCCATATGCTCAGAGCAAGTATTTCTAGAAGCATTCACCACAGACCCATATTGACTATAGGACAAACATGGTAGATTAAACTGACTTTCTGAGTTTACTTTTAACATGGCTGCCACTTCTCTATGTGTTCAGGCTTTCCTGGATTTTGCTTGTTCCCTTATAAAACATACCATAACTGCACAAACAGAATCAAGTGGTTTTGTGTTCAGCTTGGATTAAATGGAATATTGTTCATCAGCACGTGTTACTGCTCAATACAAAGGTGGCTGATGGGAGACAGAAGATGACACTGCAGTATCAGAAATATTTTTAACCTAGTATACATGGCACAGCATTAATTCCAAGGCAGGTTAATGTTTTTATAGTGTACAACTCCTGATCTGGGGTGGGTTCTTCCTACTTTATCTCTGGGATTCAACTCCAGTATCTTTAGACCTTTCACCTCCCATAGAAAAGAAGAGCAAATCCCTCAGGCCTGCAAAAACTTTGAGTTTCTTGTGTTGGAAACTTTGACGGAAGGAGTGGATTTCTGAAGCAACACCACAGTGGATTAAGCCAAGAAGTGTTGGATCTGCTGCTCTTGATGTGTCTATCTGATCACATTAAGGCTACAAAAACCATTATGCAAGCCTTCATCAATTTTAGCACAAAAAGAAACATTTTCACCTAGTCTTCAAAAAGTAGATGAGCCCAGTTCTTACTGTCACAACATCAAAGATTCTGTATGAACACAGAAGCGAAGAGAGTAGGAGAAACTGGCAGCTAATACAAGAGCAATTCGGGACCAGCAAGGCCACACCTTACTGAAGGACACACTTGTAATAACTGTGTGCAGTGATTTACACTTGATCGACTACCAGTAGCAGGCTTAAGGATCCTTGGTGGTCATCTGAGCCTTCATTTAGCTTAGCAAGTTTATTCCTACTTGTATTGTACAAATTTTCTGTATAAAGTTTCTGGATCCTCCTCCACATCACCACCCATAGAAAGCTGGCTTGTTTTAAAAACAAAATAAACATAGACCTTTAACTATTTAAAATCGAATTATAGCTAGTCTACAAAATTTCTTGCTAAATCCATGCTTACATAGGTCCTTACATGTGTAAATAATGCCACCAAAATCAGCAAAGCATGCAGATGTTCCATCATCTCTATTCACGCAACTGCCGCATCGAGCTCTCAACCAGTCAGCACATAAAACAAAGATGTATGGAATTAAATTCATTGTGTTCCATCAGTAAAAAGTTACTGAAATTAATTATGCAAACTTTAAAAAACACATTTAAGGATACGATTTGTTCATAGAGGTACACTATCTGAATCTAGCTGAGAGAACACATGAAACATTCATTTCATTTTCTGGTATGCGCTCGTTTAGTACAATACACTCAGCCATAATGATGTAGCTAACAATTTTATGGTCTTGTATGATTCATGCTGCAAAGGATACCATGCCACACTGAAACCTTTTTATTATCAATCACTGGGAAACACAACCTTGAAGACTGGCATTAATTAAGAGGGTAAGGATTTACAAATGCTCCCGCTTCATTCTCTAAATATAAATATTCATGTTAGTATCTATGGATCACTCCTTGAAGCAAAAATTGATCTTGGAAAATGAAAAGTTGTAACAGAAATAGGAACATAATTATGAAAGGCTGTCTTCAAGTCTTTCAAGTGAAGTACTTCATAATCATCTTTTTTCCCCCTTTTATTTTTTTCTAAAAAACTAAAAAAACCACAACAACAAAAACACACACACAGACACACAAAATAACCCAACAAAAAGCAACCCAAAAACCCAAGAGACAGAATAATTAAGGAGATATAACACAAATTTAGACCTCGTTCCTTTTTTAAGGCCAGCTTTAAGTGTAAGAAAAGCTGAAATTCCTTACTTGCTTCTCTACAGTTATTCTGTAGGACCTTTGTGGTCTGTTTCTCAGTGCAGTAGGTCTGTTAGATATGCCCCTACAGAATATATCTTCCCATCCCCATTATCCTGTGTTTATCTGTCACTTCTACCCTTATATCCTCCTGGACAAGTCTTATAGCACCTTTTAGGCCAAATGCACCATTAGCCATAGCTAAATTAGTTGCTTTTTTGTTTGCATCCATCTCATTAGACAAATCCTGTGAGCTGCAGATCTGAAGAAAGCATAAAAAATTTGAAGTCTATCCCCAGTTTTCTATACAAAAAGAAAATTTGATTTCAAGTACAGCAAAGCATTATTTTCTAGATCATCAAGCAGCAGCTGTTTTCCATTTAACATTTCCGTAAGTAAATATAACTGCTCGCGGTGATAAATATAGGGAGAATGACTTAGAACATTGTCTCCTTAATTGATCTGGAGATAAATGAACAACAGGAACTTGCCCGCACTTGATTTCTCCACGTTTAAAATTTGTCTGCTAACAACTGGCAAGGAACACTGATAAAATCAAGCCAAACTGACTTCTTAGTTCCTTCGATTCCTGCTTTCCCTTTTTAATGGTGCTGACAAGATTAACAGATAATGCAAAAATATCTTTGTCTCCACAAACCCCTGGTTGATCCATTTTGTCTTTATTATTTTGTTCCAACAGATATGCCCGAGCTCCTGGAATTCAGCAGCCTAAAACACCATTTAGTATTTTCTCTTCTCACACCAGGTCCTATTAACCTAAAACATTCAGAGAAAAATACCTCTGCATATACAGTGTTTGATTAAATAGAAGTATATTCGGGGCTCTCGTGTATGAATTCCACTTGGAAGAAAAATTGCCATGCTGCTGGATGGCACATTTGAATTTTCTTTCCTATCACAATTATTTATTATTTCTATTAGCTAATGTTGTTTTACTTCTAATTATGGGTAATTAGATGATGAGTTGTCAGCACACCCCATTCACTTAGAAGCTTCTACATTTAATTAACTCAAGATGGTTTTGAACATTTAAATGTCAAAACAACACTTAGAAAACAGAACATTAACATGTTGTTCATTGAACTGTACATTATAGAATGTGACTTACAGAACCAAAGGTTTCTGTATGATGACAGCTCTCAAATTCTACTTGTAGAGAGTCCAAGTTTACTGCACATTTTGACAGCTTTATTACAATGGCTTCAGGCTTAGCAGGTCACCTGCTGCAGAGCTCAGGGCTGACTTGAGAACACCATCTACTGCAAGGCATGGTGGATGAGGGAAAAGTACCCTTACTGAAAACAGCATCTGAGAAATCTCCACCCTCACCCACCATTCATTTTAATGGGTTCAGCATTGAGATGGTTGCTTTCAACAGAAAATGGGAAAGAATGAATGATAGAATCAAAGCCATCACCAACTGAAAAAGCTGCCTTTCAAGAACAAAGAAGTAGGTAAGCAGTATTAAAAGATATTTCAGTTCACAATAACCTAGATTTTTTTCACTAATTTATTGATTACTTTTTTCCTCATAAGAGGAGGACACAGAGAAGGTTATCAGTATGACACATAAAAGTGTAATGTATTTATAGTGACATCAATTATTATTTGAATTTGCCTTTCCAAAACAATCAATGGTCAAACAGGTTGCTTATCTGATCACTGTGGCTTCGTATCTAATGCATACCATCATACCACTATCTCACAAAGCTCAGCAGCTAATGACCAAGTTAGTGTAGTTTCCTGCTGCTGGCAACAGCCTCTTTCTCCTCATCAGTGCACAGTCTCACAGTAGAAGAAGGGGCAAAGAAGGACGCCAGCCACAGATGCTGCATAACTGATGAGAAATAGATATGAAAAGAGATTTGGCCTTGGGGGTTCTTATGGGCCTTCTTGGAGGTGGGAGAACACATGCCTTATCACAATTTTGAAAACATATCTGAATGTTACTTCCTTTCCTGAGACTGTGCCAAGCTGTCAAGGCACAGAATCCATGCTGGTTAACTCTAACACTTCATCTTTATTCCTACAGTGATCAAATACTACCTATTACATGTTTGTTTGTTTTACTTCCTAAGCCTTGCTTTCAGTATTGCCACAGTCCTTGCCTGAAGACAGTGAAGATGCTTCAGGGAGGCAGGCAACAAAGTGAGTTTGAGATGCTGGGATGTCAGGACTTATGTTAACAGGTTGAAAGAGCCCAAGGCTCATTGCCATGCTAAGGCTGTGACAGAGTCTGTTGATTGATGGTTCAATCCCAAAAGCCCTGAGAAGCAAAACAATACACACCAGGACTCTTACAATGCATCGGGTGACAGTAATAATTATTTTATATCAGAAGAGCTGCCAAAGGGCAACTGAGATGTTTGAGGTAACGTCTGATGATGTCTTTTCTTCTTATCAGCAGGACTTTCGGAAGGAGGCTTAGATGGGCTTGTGAGCTACATGCCTTGTTCACAGCCAGGTAGGTAACTGGACAAAGGCCAATTCTTGCTTTGTGATCTTCAAGGTTGAAGTAAACGGTGGCTTTAAAGCTGCCTTTGCCCTGACTTAAAGACAAATCAAAACGGACAAAACACAAACAAAAAGAACGTAACTGCAAGAGACTCCTCTAGCAAAGATGCATAGTTAATGAGACCCATCCTGTTCCATCAGAGTTTCCAACTGTTCTCCAGTGTCAGAAGTACTGAGAACGGCCTTCTATAAAATAACCAAACCTACGGTAATCTATCAGCTGATTCATACATTTGCTTAAGTTTCTCATAAAATTCCTGATGAGGAACAAAGCAGCAAAACAAAAAACCAAGCTGCTATATTTTCTAGCACCAAGTCAAGTCCTTCTAGTCAAGTCATACATATTTCAATTCACATGGCACTCGTTCTTTCACATCTCTGAAAGTTATCCTACATTTCAGTCTGACAAGCTGTCACTGTTTCTAGTAACACACTTTTGTTTTGGTGTTGGGAGACTTTTCATTACCTTCTGTATCAGAAGAACTGTTTTCCACAGTACATATCCCAATTGCCAGAGTGAAAGAAGGCTGCCTGCTTCCTTTAGCACCAAAGCTAGAAATTGAGAGCCAGAGCAAATGACAATAAAAAAAAAATTACTGAGGATTTGGGGTGTCTCGCACTAACCAAAGAGAATAACTTTAGGGCCTCTAAAACAAACACATTTTCTCTCCATTGTACAGTAGGCATTAGTCATTACCAGTACAGTTTTGTTATGGCTGAGCTGTGTTTTGGTACCAAACATCAAGAACATGACAAATGTTTCAGCCTTTCTACTCTCTTTCTACAAACACGAACATAACAGTAACCTTAAATGACAGCTCCTCCCATGCATCCTGCACTCAGCGGGCTGTGCAGCTTGAGCAGCATGGCGCTTAGCTGAAGCCACACAAGCCAGCACCTATTAGCAGCTTCCTTTGATTCTGCAGCTCAGACAGTGCAGGGTGCTGCTAAGGATAAGCAGCATTAAAAAATGACAAAAAAGTATTATCCCCCCCCAAAAGATCAATAAGGTTCTCTGAAGGTTTTTTTCTGTTTCACTTTCCAGTTCTTAAAACAAACTGTCCTCTCAGGATCTCTATGGCCACTCTGCATCTCAAAGATAAACTTTCTGAAACTATACAGAGATTTTGATTTAAAGAAATGCAGCGTGCAGTGTGGTGCGGAGCCTTTCTGCCGTACAGACCTGAAAGGTGGAGAAGCAAAGCAGTCACAAGAAATGCTCTTTCCTGCTCACATTTGTTAGAATTCTTTTTCTCTTCCTAAGTTCCTTTCTGTTATAAGCCACAAGACAATTTTCAAAGCTAACTGCACTTTAGAAAAACACTTTGAACCTCTGCTAGGACACAAGATGCTATTTCTACCTTTTCCAAAGCTAAAAATTCCTTGCATATTATTTTCAGCTGCCAAAAGTGAATAAGTTGAATCAGTTTGTAGCTGTGTTGTTCGTGACTGTGCATCTCTTTTGCTCATGTTCTTATGTTCCAGGCTCCTACATGCAAAGCCACAGTTTTTCAAATAAATGAATTTATAAAGTTGCAGCACATGCCCTGCATGAATTTGCATACATGTGCATGAAAACATATACAGGAAGTCTTGGGCAACTCCATAACATTTCTGGCTGTGCACTCTGTGAAACTCTATGCTGCAGTTACACATGCCAAAAGCTGAACCTTCAAGTAAGACTGAAATGCATTAAAACTAAGTACAGAATTTCTCAGAGGCTGGCATGCTTGCCCAGCCACTATGCCGTAATTGCATGGTTATGAACTTTTACTAGTGGATTGCTCCGTTCCAACCTGCCCACTTTTTCAATCATCTCAGGCCTGTTTCCTCTTGCAGCAAAGCCAAGGCTATGCTCCAACTGCTGTTCCTGGCACGCAGGGCAGGACAGTAACCCACTGCATATGCTACAAGCAGAGGAAAAGCCTACAAAGAAAAGGGCCTTGAGGCTCCTCTTGAAAAGCCTGCACCTAAAATATTCTTGGTTTCCATGCCCTGCATCCTAATACATTTCCTGAGTGACCTGTCTGGAACTACAAAGGGATTTTGCAAAGGATCAAAAATAATAAAAAAAAAGAATTAAAAAGTCTGCCTACATCTGAGGTGGTTGCAATGGTACAAGTTCGACAGAGTCAGCGTAATGCTGGAAATCCAATTCTTCAACCTTGAGATTCATGCCTGGACAGCACTGACTGTCTTTTTTCTAGCACCAACATATTCAACTGAAATAATCACAGAATGGCAGGGGTTGTGAGGGACCTCCAGAGACCAAGCCCAACCACCTGCTAAAGCAGCTCGCTACAGTAGGTTGCACAGGGCAGCATCCAGGTGGGACTTGAATATCTCCGGAGAAGGAGACCCCACAACTCCTCCTGTTGTGCTCCATCACTCCCACAGAGAACAATTTCTTCCTTGCGTTAGTATGGAGCTTCCTGTGTTCCAGTTTCTGCCCATTGCTACTTGTTCTACCGCCGCTCGCCAATGAAAAGAGTCCGCCCTCATTGCCCTGACTCCCGCACTTCAGATGTTGATAAACAGTGATGAGATTCTTAAGGCAAACATCATTTTCTTTTTTACAAGGGACGCAGAGTCCCAATCTTGACTAGAATACTTTCTATCATTCCGAATATAACCACTTGCAGAAATAGTAACTGGTAAATATGTTTTAGCAGTTCCCCCACCCTCAGCAGAGAGCACATAGGAATGACATCGAAGTACTGGATATGGTTAGTCTGCAATACTTAGGCAAATAATTACTTTGGACACAATTCTCTATGTTAGCACCAACATTTGTGGCTTGCAAAAGGCATTTTCTGCACTTACGCTTTGCATTTGTACTACAATTATAATAGTGAGAAACTGTTACAGATATCTAAATAGGCTTGTGCATGTAGCTCCAGCCGCCTTAAACACTGTGTAAGCCTGAATGTCTGATGGACTTTTTCAGGGATCACCAGATCTATGCTACTTCCCTGCAAACTAGATGCTCCCATGAAGCTACGGAACCTTTTATTAAAATACTGGCAGTACCATTACTTTTTACTTGCGATATCAGAAAAAAAAAAATGAAGATTTCTGCAGAGTCTAATGCTTCCCAGAAGATTAAATTGCAAAAACTACAGACCAGAAATGACTGAGAATCATACTAATCTCATGGAAAATTGGTACTGCCTTTCCAAAAATAAATTCCAGCTCCATACCTACCATTTCATACCCACAATCAAACACAGGTGCAGCTGTACAGCCACAATCAATGCAGGATACACACAGATGTGCAACTACCCGACTTGCAAACAAAGAACGCACATGTCAGTAGCGTGGACGACCACATCTTCACTTCAAAGCATTTAGAACTGTACTTTGGCAGGCAAAACCATACATGTGTTTGAGAGGCTCAACAGTGCAAGAAACGATCATACACTCACTAATCAAAATCCAACCGAGGCCTTCTTTGAAAATTTGGCCCTAAACGTTAAGCAGTGCCTGGGGGCTGATTAAAATTGATCTCCCCAGGGCACAGATCACGCAACACTAAGAAAACAAGCTTAAGAAACAGAAGCAAAGACTGCTGTTCTCTGCCTCTTTATTGGTATGAAAACTCTTAAGACGCCAAACAAGGGGTGTGTTCGGGGGGAGACATTAATATCTGAAGGGAGAGATCAAAAGCAGTTAACGTTCCTGGCACTGCATTGTGGCATGTGTATCTTTATACTTTTAAGCATACAGTAAAACAGAAAGGAAAAAAAAAAAGAAAAAGAAAAAAAGAAACATTTCTTTGTTAAATCAAATATTGCCACATGTTACTCATTTTAAGTTTGCTGTCCTAAGATCCAACTTAATTTAGCCTGCATTTAACATTTTTGATCTGAACATTTAACGTGGCAATGTTTGGCTCTGCCTGGAGTATTATCTGAATGTTAAACATGAACTCAATTTATTCATCAGAATATGGCAAGCATGATACTAAAGGTCATTTTGTTGAGATTGTCTTTTAACTCCATAACTTACGGCTTGTTTCTTTCCTCCGCAAACCTCAGAATACTCAAAAATATTGGATGTTACAGTGCGGGTAGTAGAATTGGATTCACATTTTTTTGGATCATTTTTATTTGGGACCTGGGGGAGGTAACGGCCTTGTTTAGCAGTAAGGAAAAGAACAGAAAACATGCAACATCTGCTACATTATGAACTGATAACAGATACTCAAGATAAGCTTGCACTAGCAGTACGAAGGACGTGTAAGAAGCTACATGCATTACACCTCAGTGTTCATAATGCAGTTATAATTTTCCCGATTCTTTGAGTAGGTGCTGATCCCTGACACATCAGTATGAAACCACAACCATCATACGCACATTTTTCATGCAAAACATGGCCACAAAGTCTTCACAGAATCCGTCAGCCAAATTCTGATATTAATTATGCTAGCAGACCTTTTATCACATGCATATGTGTCTCCACTGTTCAAAACTCCACCTTACGGCAGTAAGATTAGCTTAGAAACCCGTACCTTTACTTCAGAGAGCATCATACACTGCTCATATTATCGGTTACAATAATTCCACCACTGGAAATACTTTTCCCATCCACCCCCTCAACACTTAAGGCAGATCAAACAGAAAAGAATGGAACCACACAAAACAAGGTGAGCAGGTAGATGAAATAAGTGCTAATAGAAATATTCCTTTCAAAACAATTTCTCATTAATCCTAAAGAATTATGTCTTTTTTCCCCCTCATATCAGATCCTGATAACTCAGTTTATCACTTCTGTTTGTTCTGATGTGAAAATTTCTTTTATTTTACTGAAGAATCATTTCCCTTCTATTATATTGAGAATTGCTAGCACTTTCACACACTTACACACTGGATATTACAAAAATCCATCTGCTAAAGCATTACCAATAAAATCTGAAGAAAAAGAACTGATTATTGGTGCTTAGGCTTGTCAAATCGAGCCCACAGAAGCATTCAATACATTACTGATATTTCCCACCCAAGTCTCCTATTTACAGTGCTCAGAAGAGTGCTGAGCTAAACTAAATGGCTCAAACTGTATCAGATGGAGCACCTTTGCAGAACAGCCAAAGCAAAACCAAACTAATGCCAAAGAGAGAGCCACCTTCAGAAGCACTCTCTGACAGAAGGCAAGACAGGTGGTACGATGCAGAAATTCACAAGTTTAAGACAAGCTCCAGGGGGAGACCCTACCTAAAAATCTCAGTGTCTCATCTAAGTGTGGGGCTGATCCAGAAAGACATTTTCATGAACAGCGGTGTTTTCTAAAGCCAGCAGCAAAATGGGCTTATCTGGGGATGGGCTACTAGCCTATGAAAAGAAGCAAGCATCAGACTAGCTTTGCTTTCACTGCAGTTGGTTGTAAGCTTAGCTCTGGTTTGGGTGATGACAGAATGAAGCCCTCGTTCCCCCTTAAGCATACACCTATAACGACAACTTAGAGCATTAAGGTTGTATTTTAAGTGTGGGTATTAGCAGATCCCATGCTTATATTACTCTTCTATCATGTATATTTTATGCAAGTAGTTAGTGACCCCAGCAGTTAGCTCCATTCAGTCAAAGGCTTACGTTTCTAAATTGTACAACCACCTTAAGCCTAATGATTTCAAAGGTTCTTTTCTCTTAGTGACAGACATACACAAGTGTGCTAATTGACAGAGTACCTTACTTACCTCCATAATGCATTCTTATGTTTTATATACAGGTAAGCTTCAAGAGTGCATTTCTTAATCCAATGAAATATTTATCAGATTTGAGATCTAAAGTGTACATATTCAATTTTTTATGCACACCTTTACATGATTCATGAAATTCACCCACAACGCGAGTTCTTTTCATTAAATTTTGTTTTTATGTATCATTGTTACCCCACCCACCCACCCAATTCACCCCCCCCCCCCCTTTTTTTTTTTTCATCCAGATTTATATTGAACTGACAAATATCATTCAGGTATCTTTGAATAAAGTAGGTCTTACCTTTCGATAGAAATCATGGAGCTCCGGCACCTGCAGAAGATTCCTCTGTAAATAAACAAAGAAATAAATTCAGGATCATACTCAATTTACAATGAATCACAGCACGTAACACTACATGAGTTAAGTTTCTTTATTAAGAGCTTCTTTAGAAATGTTTGGAGGTGGTCAGAATTAAATGGAACATCAGACGTTAAAAGAAGATTCTGAATATGTACAGAAATGCACTGCTTTACTTGATTCAAAACTGATTTTGGATTGAAGATTGTTGGATTTCTCAATCAAATTTATGTTCTAGTACATCTTAAAGGCCAACTAGATTTTCAGTTGAAAGCACACTCTTAACAACCAAAACATGGAGTAGCATTACAGGTTCAAGGGAGTACAGTTTACTGATCAGACTAAGTCTGGCTACTGATGTGTTCATTTTATTTCTCATTTGCAGCTCTGCTGCACTGTAGGTGAGCTACAGGCTTTTGTCATCACTTTGCAGAATACAGCATGGAGGCCACCTCATGCACAGCATGAGGACTGTGAACTCAGTAACACTCATGCAGTAGAAACAGGACCAAAGCTTGAGGGGTTTGGCTGAGCTACCTATGTTAGCACTCAGCAATACTGCCTTGATGTACCCTTCATCACTCAACACTTATTTCTTCAGGTATCTCCAGAAACAGCTAGCCAACATTCTTTAACGTGGGTTTGAATTAGCAGTCACAACAACCAGTAGTATGCTTTATTCATATAGAAAACAGCTAAATGTAGCAAGACACACATACCCTGCAAACGAGATAGAAACTTCACACTGTTCAGCCAGCACTGTCAAAAGTGCAAACCATTTATTTATATAATATAATAGATCTAAAGATAGTTGACATCCTGTCTTAGTCCTTCTGCATTATTATTCTTCTTTTAAACACAAGGCTTCGTTGTCCATGTTAAACATCTTTGCAGCACGCTCATCTCATACTGACTCAGTAGGAGACAAGGGCTTGGCACTTTGTATAATCTAACCCTCAAAAATGCAAGTAACAAGGAAGAGTTTACAGTGTCATTTTTCAAAGTCAGCTGAAAAGCATAAGACTGAAGATATTGCATTACAGTGTCAAAAAAATCACAGAGAAAATGCCTTATGGTTTCTAAACCACTCGAGGTACCAAATTGTACCAGTTAATGCTAACTGCACATTGTATTTATTTGTGTTGAGAGAAAGAATACTTTTAAGTACTAACCCCAGCTACTGACCCTTTACATGAACAAATTCCTCAATTAACATTTGAATCATTTGCTTTTCCTTGATTTCACTGGGAGGAAAAGAAAATCCAAACACCATCATTCTTCCCCTCACAGTTAAGGTCAACGTTTGCTCAAACGCAGTTTTACAGGCAGCAGACAGAATGTCTGCTTTTGTTGTGAAAATGGATCTAGAAAACACCTTTCAGGCCAGAAATTTATTTGAAATTCAAAACTGGCAAAAGAACTCTGACATTTAATGCCAAGTCTTCTATATAGAAATGCATTCATACAGTATGCGTATACATATACAATTTTATATATATTACGTACTTTCTAAATATATTCCACTTATAAAGGTCAACTGGTTGAGGTGAGGATTTTGTTTTCCTTGAACAAGTTATTGCAGTGGTACTAGAAAGCATTGGCGTGAGAACCCTGAGGCAGGTGTGGCCATGCAGTGTCTGCATGCAGGAGGCACCCAGCAGCATGGCCTGGGGCTCCAGCCTCACTATGTTTCCTGCTCTGGCAGTGGCTCACTCAGGCAGCTCAGGTAAAACTCCTCACTTCCTCAGTTTCCTCATATAAAACCAAGAATAAGCTTCTGAAGTGCAACACGGAACAACTGGTGCCAGCCAGCCAGCTCTCTACCTCATCAGGTTGGATTTAAAGTAACTTTTGCTAAGTCCACTTTTCAGTTGGGATTCGCACCTTAGCTGCTTGATGCCTTCCTCAATTTTGGCAGTTCAGACACATCACCAGCTATAATAAGTTTGAACAAAACAATTTTGCTTTCTCTAGCAACTGGCCATAAGTTTGGCAACTTTAAACAGCAAAGAGATACTCTCTTCAAGAATAAGACTACTTATGGCACTAAGGTTTTCTTGCACCTCCAGGCAGAGACAAGGCCAACATCTGCCTTTGATATCCTGGGCTAACATCATGAAATAGGAGGCATTACTTTCAGCGCAGCCCCTGTACATTGATGATTACAGATCAATCTCAGGGAAACTGCCACTGTGCCACCAAAGAACGCTGCTGTGGATTCCCTCTTGCAGCTGGAAGTAGTGAAGCCAAAGGTGGGAAGAAAGCTGCCTTCCCACCCTCAGAAGGAGAGGAAGCCCATAGGGAGCACAGGGTGCAGTGCATCAGTCCCATTTTAGACTCATTTAGAAAAACAAACAAAGCCAACCAGATATGCTGCCACTCTCTTGCAAGTTCAAAGCAAAAAAAAAAAACAAACAAAAAACACTTAAACAATTCATAGTTTATAACAAGGCAGATCACAAAGAATAAAAGAAAATAAATGCTACATAAATCATGTAATCTCTTTCCCAATGCAGTTCATTAAGAGCGTCAGAAATAAATCAAAATAGCATTGCCAAAAAAAGAAAGCAGAGACAATTAGATTTGTACAGCCAATAGTGACTCATGCTAGCATTCCAAGGCGTCTTGAAAATCTCACCAACAAATTTTGGCTAAAAACACCGCTAGAAAGAATCCCATCCCTTAAAAAAAGAGCTTAACATATGAGTAGCCCATCCAGAGCATCTCCAAAGGCAGCTCCGTGCTGCTTTTGCTCTCTCCCAGTTTTAAAGCCTAATATAGATGACACATTCTGTTAAGCATCCAGGGTAACAAAATAGATGAGCTGAGATTTTGAGGTGACCAGGGCACAGAACCTGTGGCCAAACTACTTTTTTTTTTTTTTTTTCTTTTTTTTAAACAACCTAGGAAGGCAGGAGAACACAGATTTTAATGCTTCCACTTATCCAGGGAAGGGAAGTGTGCAGCGAGTGAAACCTGCTGCTCTTGACACAGAGAGCACAGATCCCCAGGGTAGGAACAGCAGAGTAGGCCGCCATGCGTCCTGCTTTCAAGCACTGCACCCTGTGTTTTGTTCATTGCCTTCCTACATTAAAGTTCTCAGTAATTGCAGTTGCTCTTTAGTATTATAAAATAAGTAAAGCTCGCACCTTTCAGACAGAAGTGCTACAGAGTAAGTCTGACCCACCAGCAAAGATAGCCGAATAATACAAGAATCAATTAGGCATTTTTAAGCTCAAGACTCGCGAGGTGTCTTCTGAAGGATCCCGCGATGCATTGCTCACAAACGTTCAGCTGACAGCACAGACTTGTGAGCACATTCACTAGATGAAAATTACTGTATGGGTACCAACTGCTCAGTCTCTTGGGCTTTATTCTAATCAACGAGTAGAAAAAAAACCCACGTGATTTAAACAGCCAACCATTTATGAGCAAGAAACAGACATTAAATGATATTTATAGTCATTCATTAATAATCCGCTGCCTGAACTTTGTTCTCTAATTGCACTGCAGATACCTACACAATCATGGATACAACTGTATAAATCAGAATGATGCATGAAGAAAAACGTTAAATGCATTAAATGAATCACAGAGACTATCATTAAGCACAGCTCTGCATTTGGCAACTAAAACTATCGTTCTTACCTTGTTTAATATTTGTCAAGGACCTCAAAATGCTTTACGATGCCTCACACCACTCTTGCCCATTTCTAGTTTTACAGTCTAAGCTGAAAAGAGATCTTACAGTTTCCTTGAGGAAAACACAGCAGCAGAACCAAAGACAAACTAAGTTGTCATTTCCAAAGCAGGAATTATTCCATATTTCATTATTCCATTCAGTGTTGAAGATGGATGTCGCAAAAATAATTTGTACTGCTTTAGGTTTATTTTTTGGGGTTTCAGTGGAATGGATTTTTTCATTCGGTAAATGAAATGAATACAATGTAATGCCTGAAATAAACCGTACAGGGTCGCCATTGAAATTATGTTCGGAAAAAAGAACCCTAACCTGTTATTTGGACAGGGAAATGCCAATTTCAAAGCAGCAAGTTGCAGCAAAACAAACTGGAAAAGTTCAACCAGTCAGTGCTTACACCTGAACGAGCAGTTCTGAACCTAACTTTCCTCAAAGTATGCAGAAGGAACATGTTTTCAAGAATACTGTTGCCCATTATTGGTATATGAATGTTTAAATTAATCTCTTTTAACAAAAGGTCAGAAAGCTGTGTTATGAAAGAAGGTATAGCTCTTCATCTTCAAAACTGCAATACTGACAATTAGGAAGCCTCAGCAACCATTCAAAATAAAAAAAAAGAAAAAGAAAAAATCCCCCCCGAAAACAAATTTCACAGTGTTACGGATACCTTTAAATATACAATTCCTGCAGAGTGCAGGGGCTGCAAATCGCAGACCAGGAGAACCTTTGTGCTGAGCAACAGTACTGCTGAGGCAACAGGAGCAAACCAGAGCTGCCAGGAGATGGGAGCCCGTCCTCTCCAGGAGGGCTTCTGCTACAGCAACAACCCCAGGCACAGCAAAGCCCCTGGTCCTTCAGAGCACCCCGCCACCTCGCTGCCAGCCCACACTGAATTGAAGGTACTTTGTACAAGGTCTACAACGGCAACTCACTGGCCGTTTTAAAAGGTTTCTTGTGGTTAAAGGAGATGTATAGCCAGAGTGACAGTGCACTAATCCACAAGGACAGAATGACTGAGTAAGGGCAGGAAAACTTCTTTTGGAATTACCTCAAATTCTGATACTTCTCCCCAGTTTTGCCAAGCAATAATAAAGAAAAAACAAACCGCAGTCTGGTTTCTGGGTGGCTACAGCAGTTATATCCCAGGCATAAAATACCAAACAAAACTATCTTTTAATAGAAAACTTTCCTTCAAATGTAAAATTGATACTTTTTTTCTGGTTTATGGATAATTTAGCTTGATTACTACAATTGTAAAAAAAAACAATATAAAAAAAAAATGCTGAAATATAACTCTTCTCTCCACTAAACAAAGATTGTCTTACAGGCCTGGGATCAAGCCACTGACTTTGTTGCTCTGAATGAGTAATATAAAAAATGAGGTTTTAAAGCAACCCAGAAATTTGCCAATTCTGACCCACTAGCAACGCTGAAGGAGCGTGACATTGCCATGACTGTTTAGTACAAAAGAAGTAAATTGAGCAAGAAGCCAACAACATACAGAGCTGGGAGGAAGGAGGTGCCCAGTGACCCCCAGCAGCGGCTATGGAAGAAGCACACCTCCTTTTTGGTCCCCCGACTGGTTGGATTTACAACGTATTAAGACTCCAAATAATTTTATATCTGTGTTTAATAAGAACTGCTGATAAGATGAGCTGCAAGTAACTTTCTTAAGAACAGAATGTAACCCCCCTCCAAAAAATGCCCCACAACACATATGAGAGCTGCACAAGAGCAGCAGTCAAGTTCGGATGCCTGTGCAGATTTTTACAAGTGTGGCACGCAGGCTCTTGTTCATTGCTGGTGAACGTGCATACCTAACAGTGGTTGTATTGAAAAAGAGTACTTTGTAGCTGAGATTTTGCTCTATCAAGAATAATGTTATTGCTCTCTTGATATGTGTTGCAGTTTCCATGGTAATAAATAGGAGACATTACTTTCGGAGCAACCTACATCACTAAAAAACAGAGTTTGTATAAGAATAAAAACAGAATAAACTGGGGAGACTTTTTATTTTTGTATAATGTGAAATCTAATGGAGACCTTGCAATAGATGGTTCCCTGTTCTGGGCTGTACACGATGATGGGACTGTTGTCCATATAACACTTCTAAGGATAAAAGAGGCTTCCTTCAGATGTCTGTTGTTACCAAGGGAATCTTGCATACTCCATTCTCTCCTGGAGTTTTAATTTTGTTATTTCTGTCAGTTCCTTTCATCTACAATGAAAGTCATACATTCTGAAAGCATAGTTCCCATCTTACGTGGAGTATCTAACATAAGCCATACACATATATGACTTTAACTTCCATTACAGGGAAAGAAGAAAAAACAATTAAAGAAGGAAGGATTTTTCTGCACATAATACTTACAGTTTGTGGAATTACACCAACACTATCCTTGCTTACTGCTTCAAAATGGTCCTAAATAACCCTTGCTCTACCATTTCCACATGCCCAATTTTACAAGGGAAAATGTCAAAGAAGACAACTCTTAATATTGTGGTGTCAGATCTCTGACCCAGTAACAAAAAGCACAGTCTTGGTACACGAGGGACAGAACCCATCCATGAAATGCCACCATGGGGGCTGCCTTTTGTACATTATATAGCCTTTATTTAGTGCTTGAAATGAATGTGCACATCAGGGAAAAGTTTTAAGAGCAGATTTCTATTTTATACATACATTAGCAAATCTTCAGAGGTTACCTGGCTAATTGAATACCATCATAATTCCCCTACACTGAGCCTGTGGAATGAACTGCCATTCAAACATGGAATGGAAATAGAGACTGCAGTATGGCAAATTTAATACAAAGACTTTTAACAGTGATTGCCAGAGGAGTTCTCAAAATGAATCACTTTAAGGCAGAACAACGTTGCTAATTTCTATTTAAATTTGAAATATTTAACACACTCGTCTTTCCTGAGCGTAGTTCAAAGAGCACACTACTCCTCTGTGGGGCAGCTATGGGCTCTGCTTCTATAAAAGCACTGCAAGAGCGCCAGAGCTGCTCTGCAGTCGTGTATGAACGTGGTGTGTTAGCTTGGTCACAAGGATGACTCAATCAGTATAGCTTAACACTAATTTTTAAAGAAAAATAAGCCAAAATAAGGGAAGTACAATGGTCCAGTTCCCTTTTCTGTGCCTCAAAAGGGCTCTCCAATGGCTGGTGCCAGAACAAGCTAAGGCCCAGGTCCCACCACATGCAGCAGGGCTGGACATACATGTACGTGTAGGAGTTAGATCTTCTGTTTCCCAACATGTGTTGACCTATTTGAATGCCAAACAAATGTACACGTTGCTTACTGTCAGAAGTCTTCCTTCCTTTTGTGCTTTGTTCCTCCTGCCAAACAAGCATGCTTACGTTGGACCCTCTGAACACTGCATTCCAGCTGCCACAACCTGTAACCTGTAAAATGGCACAGGTGCCAGAATTCAGGTAAACCAACTGGCTAAGTGCTCGCAGCACACGTAGCACCATCACAATTGCTCTGACATGAAGAAACTCTCTAAGAACAAGTAAGAGCGTTATACCTACAGATGAAAGGATACGTCAAGAAAGACCAGAGGGAAAACAGGTGAATAACTAATCCTTTAGCCTTGACAGTTTTTGCCAATATCCTTAAAGCTGACATTTGAGAAGAGAACAGCTTTGGTTAAGGGTTTTATTAACAAAGGTATCAATCCTATCAGATTTCAAGTGTCATGGAAATACTCTGATCTTCTCTATGACAGAAAATCTCTTACAGAGCCTAACCTGAGGCCCAAGGATTCCCATTTCTCTCAACTGCCTTCAGACTGAGCCATTTATAGCTCTTTACAATCTAATAAGATGCTTGAAAATACATTAAAAATACTCTAATTGAATTAAGTCTTTGCTTAATTACATCATTGGAACTGAACTATCAGATACAGCTTCCTACAAACTTTGCAAGAAAAAAAAAAAAGACATATGAAGTGGTTTGCAATATTGTGTTAAAAAGTACAGTGCTTAGATATTAACAAAGCTCTTTCAATGTCTACCTGTAGCAGATAAGAGCTTGAAAGTTACTTCTGTTTTATTCTGAAGCTGCATAGAATTAAAATGACATCTAAATGCTCAAGCAGATCCCAACTATGCCTTTAATCTCACTCATTATCCTCTTGTGGAACAGAATTTATGGGCTTCTAGTATCCCACTACAGGCCTTAGGTTTGTTATGGCAACATGCACTGCCTATACTGGAACACATACAGTAAAGTGTGCTATGATGTACACTGTGACCACACTACAGCATGGCACGTGGCACACAGTGGAGCCTTTAGAAGAAGGGATCTGCAAGACAGCTGTCTGCCATTGCAGAAAACTAGAACCAGGGACGTATGCTCCCATTTATCATATTTTCTTTTTAATAATACCCTCAAATATTTGCACACAAACATACGTAAGCACACACGCATACAACGCTTTCAAACATACTAATGAATTAGTCACTACTCAACATTGTACTTGTACTAAAATACAAAGTTCCAGTTGCATAAAACAGTTCAGCAAAAGTACGTATTGCTAGTCAACGCAGCTGATTTTCAAAGTTAGCATGAGTTCAGTGAATAAGATTACTCAGATTAATCCTGCTGCTGTACTATAGACTGGTTTTCATAGGATGAATCCTGCAAGTAGCAGCACATAAAGCAGTTAGAAGTTACTCTTGTGGCATGAGCCATCGTTTCCTCCTCTTTTCCATCTATATTTGATTCACATTTTAGAAGTACCTACAGATCGAAACGGTACAGTGCATATCCATTTTTCTATTTTTCTAAAACAATTATCAAGGCACAGAGTAAGTCCTTTCCTTCAGTTGCAGCACTGGCCTATCAGAGGAAAACGCGGATGGAATTAACGCTCATCCCACTGAGAGATCAATTTCTAAAACATTTCTTCCTCCAGATGCCCACAGGCTGTAGCCAGTAGGCAACAGCAGAACCACCAGTCTCAGCTCCTCTCAGCAAGCGTGACAATGAAAACTGCTGAGAACTCCACTAGTTCTGCTTCCAATTCATTAAATGACCATATGCAATCACTTCTTTCATATCCCAGTTCCTTCAGGTGCAAAAACTGGCTTACTACCTCTGTGTGGTTCTTTGGGATCTATGCACACAACCCCGAACTCCTAGCTGCACATCACACGCCACTTGTCTTCAAGACTGTCCTGTTAAAAAGTGGGTACTGAGGGTTACTGCTGTATTCACTCCTCTTGCAAAGTTTCACTGAAGCACACAGATCTCACATTCTTCAGAACACCTGGAGGGGCAGTTTTAGGGTTGACTTTTTTTCTTACTACTTTTACACCAATACTTTTATTATCACATGCTTATTAACAGGAAAACACAGATCCTATTCTTGGGCACATTGATGTACAAAAGGTACTGATTTATAAAACTATTTTTTTTAATTATGAACTTGAACAACTGCTGAGATATATGGAAATTAAACAGATCTAATGAAGTGGAATGGAGTGCTAAGTTTTAATTAAAAAAATTAGAAAACTTGCAGAAAAGATATTAAATACTTTTTGAAATGGAAATGATATACTTAATTCCACGCTTTGCTGCATTAAGACTGCAGTTCAGTGGGTAAAATACTCCCAAATGCACCTTGGTTAAGTTCTGCAGGGCAAACAACACGCACGTCTACACACACAATTTCCTCTGAATATTTGCTCCAATGAAATGTTTCTCTGCACTTTGTCTTTACTTTCAACCAGCTTCCTAGGGAAAGTTCTTTTGTGATGCACAGTTTCCTACAGAGAATTTGTAGTGAATCTTAGAGGAAATAACTTATAAAATAAGCACTCAGAACCTGTACATCTCCTGAAGGCCCCCAGATACACAATTGCAAAGCACCATGTAGATGACCTGTTATGTCTCTCCAGCACTAACCAAATACTTTCATTGACAAGGTACTTCTAAATCATCTGCAATCGAGACAGCTTGCAGAAATCGCACGGTGAGCTACTCTGAACACAGACGCTCAGAAAAAACATCAGTTAACACAGAACTGGAACAAGAACAGAAATAAGCACATCTGTGAAGTTATACGTTGTTCTACAGCATTTCTCCTTTTCTGTCCGCTTCTACTTGAGTAAGCTTTGCATTTCCACAGATGTTTCCCTAACGGTTATCAGGCAGTGATCTGATGAGTGCAGATGGACACAAATAAGTCTTTACAGTGTTGCTAAGTAGACTTGTGAGCTTACAGCAAGTTTTGGTTTTATGGTTTCCCTTCTACCACCCTCAGTTAACTGTAAGAAAATCTATACCTCATTAAAAAAAAAAAAGTTATCTACCCATTGGTTATCTACCCATGTGTTACTGGCACATTTGCTGACCATGCAGATGTTGCAAACTGCACACAGAAAACCTGAAGAGCCCGTCAGTAATAGGCAAGTGTCTCAGGAAGGACTTTACCTCACAGCTCCTGAGGGGCGGCAGTGGGAGCCCAGAGGCAGCAGGCAGCTCTCTGAGGAGTTCTCTGACGTTCCTCAGACACACATTTGAACACTACAAGCTCAAACTTGAGACCAGCTCCTCAGCAGGCAGGGAAGGCTTCAGCTTTCTGCTGCCACAGCCACGATGGTTTTGTTAAAGCCGTAAAGAAACTTATAATCGAATTTCAGTATACCTCTACATCTGTTGAACATGACTCTGGGTGCCTGCTTTTCTGACTAAGTATGGATTCAGGAGCTCAGCAGACCCTCACCTGTGTGATGTGGTACTGAACCGCCTCACGCCTCCACACACCCCAGCAGCCTCAACAAGCCCAGTCTCCCCTCATATTTTTACCTCATTTTAAGAGCTTCTCCCAGCCTCGGGAGACGGTGCTTTTGTTGTCTCTGCCACCTGACAGCATTCCAGCAGCAGGCTGCAGGCTGCAGGCCTCGCCTGAGGTGAGCGCAGCACCAGGCTGTGCTGAGGTGCACGAGGCCCAGGTGCTGCCCCAGCGCTGCTCTGCAGAGCACTGAGGCCAGAATTACCACAGGGAAGCCTTTGTTCCTCCAGCTGGCCTCCTCAGGGCAACCCACATCCATGGCACCAAGCATTAGGGCAATGTGTGATGAGGTAGGTGAATGATCACCCTGTGTATGCTCAGATTTTGATAAGCCATGTTATCTTGCCCTATTTAAAACCTGGCAGAGTCAATACGCTAATATTTTTAACGTGCTCAATTACATCAGAAAGATTTTTTGTGTGTCAGTGCAGCTGAACAGCATGGTAATTAGTAATAATCCTAATGATCGGAGCTTGCAAAATAAATTATTACTGAATAAGCAGAATTAAAGTTCTATATAGCTCTCTCCTATCTGACAGTAATGTCTGCACACCTGAAGTCTTATATCAAATAGATAAAATTTGACTGGAGTGCGGCTGTCTCTCAGATGCTGTGCAAAAATAGGAATGATTTGTAGTATATGATATCCATTAGAAATACAGAGCATTTAAAAACAACAACCACACCCTGTATTTTGTAGCACCTTCACATTAGCAGGAAACTTTATGAATTTCCTGCATTTGATGAAATCCCCTCCAACATGCTTTTCTTTCCCTGCAGATCTAAGGACAGACGAAACACAGGCTTTCCTCTTTGCCCCCTCTTCTTTGCAGCGTGCACACCTTTTGGTTTACAGGAGTAACATTACCGATTCTACAGCAAAAACTTTGCCTGATCACGTCCCAGCACACTCAGAACTGTAAAAGGAAAAAACATCAAAAGATGACTTAGTATTTTTACATCTATTTGGATGCGAGGAAAACAGAGGCAGAGGATCAATTAACGGTATTACAAATAGTCAGTGCAGGCCCGATCTAATGTCTGAAATAAGGAAGTGCCACCTCATTTTCAGTGCTAGCTTATAGCAAGAACCAAGCTATGCAGGTGCCTGGGAGTGTTTCCATGCTACATGGGACCAACCAACCTGCAAGTGTCCTGCAGATCCCCTTTGTGGATGTGGAACTGAAAATGACTATGACAAGTTTCTGTTTGAAACTCTGCTAATCCCTGCAAATCAGACAGTACTGGTAGAACCAACAAACAAACACAGTGGAAAGAGAAGAATTCTGTTAAAAACAAGTAAAATGCCATAGCCCTCTTCCCCCGCTTCCCCACAAAGAAGAAAGGGAAAGAGATAGCCTAAGTTAATTAGGGTTTAGCATGATTTATTGAGGGAAAGCTGCTTGAGTCAGAAATAGTGTGTGAAAAGGTAACAGAAAGCTTTGGACACCAGTAACTTTGATTTTCGGGTGATACTAAGGAAGAAGGAATCTGTGGGACAAAATGCAATAATGCTGGCTTCTCTTTTATCATGAAACAGCTGATGAAAAATGCATACCTAATCTGAGACCAAGACAGATGTATCTTTGCCTGCCAGCACTGTAAGATTTCACTCAGTAAAACACACACCAAGGAGACATGCATGCCCTGAGTGCTTGCCCAGGGACTTTTCTCACCAGGCTTCAAATTTTTACCCTTCCTTCTGTTTCACTTTTTGCTTACAGCAACATCAGCTACACACATACTTTCACAACACAGAACAAAAGAGATTCTCACAAGACTCCAAGAAGTAGGGCTTTAAGAACAACAACAACAAAAACCTAATACAGGAATATCATGAGGCTTGCAGTAAAATTAAAAGTCATGACATCACTGCTGTGCCACCTTTACTGTTTTGAAAGGCTCTGAAGAGATTTTTCTGCTCAGGAAAATCAAATAGAAATTGGGGTCTGAAGACTTGGTCAGTATTCTTTAGTGCGTGCCAAAGCCTCATTTCAGCTCTACTTTTGAAGTCACCAACCTGAGTGCAACAACACTCAAGTGCACCACAGATTTATAATATGTTTTTATTTAAAGAGAAGAAATAGCCTACAGTACCAGGCGTGAGATGATATCCTGTCTGTTCCAAATGAACTGCTGTAGCAGACATTAAAAAGGAAAGGTGAGTTTTAAGAAAACAGCTTTAGAAAACACACTCCACCAGCTAAATCTATTTCATCCCCACTTATATTTTTAAGAAGAGAAGACAGAATGAATTAAATTGAAAGCCATGTATTAAGTCTTTAGATTTTTCACAGAATTTTATTGAACAAAACTCCTAAGAAGCTGCTCGCTTCTTTATCCACAGAAACCTATTTATAGGAGCTGAATTCTAATAAACACAGATTGCAGAGCAAAGAAAAAAAGGTCAGCGGTGTATGCTTAAAGCTTTATTGATGTCTTGTCAATCAATCTTTTATTTTGTTGTTTAATTTTTTTTTCCTTAAAGGAAAAAAAATGCATGTAAGCACTTTTTCTCCTAATAGTGGATTTATTGAGCATTTCAACAAATCAGATCATAGATACAATAAGCAATGATAGCTGATTATCAACTCTGTGTTTTCAGGTCAGGTTGTAAATTGACCCTGCATTCTCTGCTCCTCTTCCTGGGGAATAGCTAAGGCCTTTTCAAATACAATAAAGTTGTTTGGTTTTTGTTTTTGTTTTTTTTCTCCATGCGTTCAACACTCTAGAATAGGTAGCTTACTGGTTAAAAAACACCCCTACAACTATCCTGGAAAAATATATGCAGTCACATATACTGTCTCCTTGTAAACTAGTTAAAATAATAAAGCTGACTCTTAGATTTAAGAGTGGTTAATCTAATGGACTTAAACTTTAGAGAATGGTGCTTTAACTGTCGAATTTTTCTCCCTCCAGTTGATACGAGAAACAGTTACAGATGTCAGCTCTGATCCTGCACTTGAGGGGCAGCTGCTGCCAAAGCCCTTCCAACTCTGGTAAGTGGTTACACCTCTCTAAGGTAGACCATTTAACCTTTCCATTTGCCTGCAGTTTCACCTCTATCTTTTGTTTCTCCAATATCTCAGGTTTGTAATGTTGAGAGCCAGTGGTCAACACCTGCACATAGCAAACCAGAGATCAATTCATGTTGCATCATTCTGTTATTTGTTACCTACTCCTCTTGTAATGTTACCATTCTCTTTTATTTATATATATTTTTTTAAATCAGTATTTGCACATTGAGGAGGAGATAACACTGAGGTGATTAACCTGGCAGTTGATTCCTCTGCCTCAGCTGATACACCTAATTTAGCAGAGGGTAAAGTATAGCAATAGGCTGTTTTCTTCCCTCTGGTATACTCTGCATTCACTTGCCGTTCCATTGTCTGGACACTTCTTCAGTTGGTCTTTTGCGCTACTAAGTTTTAGTTTTCCTTCTGCTCCAAAAAAAGTGAGAACCAGCAGACAGAACAACGCATGAACATTACCACAGCCCAGAGAAAATGGATAATGTAGTTCAGCTCATGAGAAACGTCCACTCCACAAAAATCTTTCCCAAACGGAATAAATACCTGCAACTCTGTCAGACTCTCTCCCTATCTTCTGAAAACTCAATACTGATAAGATCTGAGAAATAATTTTGATATTCTAGTTAATTTTCTGCAGTACGACTGCAGTCTAAGCAAGCATATAAAGGAGAACTGTGGTACTATATTTTGATGATAAAAAATGACAAAACCAACAAATCAAAAAACCCCACTGCATTTTAAAAGTATTATCATTTTCGCTACTGTGAGTTTATGATGTATTATAGGTACCAGTAGGAGCATGACTCAGACTGAATAGCTGTGACAGTGAGATCACTTCTAAGGGGGTAAAAGCAAATCAAGTCACAGAAATACTCTTTGATTGTTATCACAAAGATCATGAAAATACCTTCTAAAGAGAACAGCTGTCACCGTATGTAGCAATACAGCATATTGTTGGACCAAATGCCACTGCAGTTTGGAGCCAATGACCAGTTCAATATCACATGCTCCTTAATTTTATGTTACTAGCATTACTTTCCTTCCTGGCATCTTGTTCATCCATCAACTAGCCTTACAGGACAACATCGTTTCACAGAGACAGACAACCAGTTCTGAATAAATCCTGTTGTGGTTGGCATGAAGTAGTAAACGTGTGACAAATATGGTACACATTACTGTTTTTCACTTTATTTTATAAAAAAATATGGCTAGCTAATACAAGTTAATTGGAGCGAGATAAATAATACTTCTTCAGGAGTCAAAACCAAACAGCAATCTCCTACAACCATTCCATTTAAAAAAACCCTTTGAATTTCTGTAGATGTGTTTGCAATTTACACAACTTGTCTGACTAATTAAAATTAGCCTGAAACTCTTTCTGGAAGGAATTATTTCGTATTCTATTATATTTCCACTTTCTGCCATTAGTGGCATTTGATGAGTTACTTGATAGACTTTCAGCTGTCTGACTGAGTAGCACATTATTATTTTTTTTTTAAAGAGGAGTAAGACAATAAATAATGTAAATGCACTTGAACTTCAAACTTTCGTTAAACTTTCACAACATTTTGACGTATACCAGTGGCCACATGGAAATTCACAACAACAGATAATCAGACCCTACAATGAGCAATAAATCAAATTCGAGTCTCCTCTCATAAACCACTTCAGGAATCTGGTTCTTATTATTTGGACAGCTCTGATTCTGTCTCTCATCATGGAACAAAAAGCTTTGTCCCGGAAGGAGTCCCTCTGGGACAGATCTTGATTCTTGATGTTGTTCTTTTTCCAGATAGTTCAGCTGATTTAAAAAAAAAAAAAAAAAAAAGTGAATCTTGCCTTAACAACATGCTTAGAAATTTTTTAAAGGAAAATGTCTCAAGCTATAAACTGAAAACCTGAGACTACATCTAACTGAGCACAACTGTACATCTCAGCATGGCTCATCCCTCAGACACAGGTGAATGTTTGACCCAAAAGCAGATGCCAAGATAAAAGGTTCTGTCAAGGAACCACTGTTTCTCTCTGCTTTCTCTGTCTAGGTTTCTACTGCTTCAGGGAGAACTGCATTACTGGAATGAAAATATATATTTAAAATATTCCTTTAGGACACACAATAGTACAGCTTTCACTTTGCAAAGCAACAGATATTTGCGCTGAGAAGGAGTCTCCTTTGGAATTATGGGTTGTCACTACAGAAAATTTAAACTCAGGTGCAAAATTTATCCCTTATTCTTCATAGGACAGGATTACATTTATTTTATAAAATTGTTGTAGAAGCCACAAGTTGTGTTCTTCTTGCCATATCCCTGTTACAGGAGGTACATTTCTTTTTGCTTTACAAAGCATAAAACAGAAGTGTCATTATATACTTCTAAAGTATACGGATTTAAGCCCTCCCTTTCAAGAAGTAAATCAATACCGTTTCAGAAGGAAAAGAAAACATCAGCTCTAAGAACAACAGTGACTCTCCACTTTGAGTCACTTACCCTGAAATCCTGACTGCACTGAAATCAGTGGCAGAAGTCCAAGTGACACTAGGGTAAGAAAGTCACCATTCATACCTGGCTTGAGCAGCCATGTACTTAGGTAGCAGAAAGCTATTAAGAAAGATCAAATCTCAGGGTTCTGTCATGCTGCTTTTATTTTAAGAGGATGTATGAAATACATCAAGATTCACTTGCTCCAACAATGGCAACTCCACAACCCCATGGGCAACTTATCTAGTTGCCCTAGACTACCCCTATCATGAATCAGTTTTTCCTTTTGCTTAAAAAGTAGTCTTGCATTTCAATTTAGTGCCCATTGCCTTTGAGAGGAGCCTGCGTACATCTTCTTTACTCCCTCCATAAGATATTTATTCACACTGACAGGTCCACTTGAGTCCTCTCTTCCCCACCTCTCTCAGCCATCCCCCAAAGGCAGGCACTACAAACTCTTAATCACCTCTCTGGCCTTGCACTGGACTCACTCCAGCATGCACATGCCTTGCATGGGAAACCAAGCTCCAATTAATTTTACATTCTTTATTGTAAAAATAGGAAAAGCAGACATGCAAATATTTATAAGTGAACTAACCAAACATTTCATTATTATTCTTGCAGCTTTATAAAGCCTTTCTGATGGAAATGATACTGAGTAGCAGAGAAACATGAATGAATGCAAAGAGGTTCCTTGCCGATGATAAAATATTGACTTGCCTCTGCCAACACAGCCATTACTGTATTTATCCTTCCAGCACCCCTTTGAGGCAGGGAATACTAATATACACACTGTACACATGCAAGACAGAGGACATGGTGACCTACCTAATATTGCACAGGAAGTATGTGGAAGAGTAAGGAACATCTGAGGCTAAATGTTTTATAGCAGATGGATGAGATATAAATTAAATACTCAAGTTATTAATGGAGAAAACTTACAGTGCTGTGGGACTCATTGGAAAGGATTTCCTATGGTATGCATTTTGGTCCCCTATAATTTCTCGTGGCTTCCATGAAAGCATGCAAAACCTTTCTCTCCCTGTACTCTCACTAAGACCCTGGCTGGTTTCAGGGGACAAAACCAACAAACGAAAAGTACAACAAAACCCAAAAAGAAAAAAACTCACAAAGCAACCAATGACTTTTTAGTTTAAAACTACTAAAGAACTATTTCTGTGTTGTCAGTTCAGGTACTTTGCTGTGCATCTCTGACCACTACATGCTAGACAGAAACTATAAGCTGTTCAGCTTTTATTTTGCTGTGCTAGAACATGTAAAATCCTTTTGTTTCTGCTCATAAAATAGGTTTCGCTTCACCTTAATAATTCTTATGACCTTTCTGTACATCTGTTCCAGTTTTATAAGACATTCCTGTCCATGGTTGACCAACACTACACGATATTTCCGAGGCTGTACCAGAGTCTCTATAATAGCACTAGCATTTCCTCTGGAAATACCACTCCTAATGCATCTTACAGTTGCATTGTCTTTTCCACTGCTGCATCATTTCTTAAAATAATTCTCTTTATAACTCACAATGCAGAGGAATAGAAGTATGGAATCACTATAATTGAAATATGGTTGGTTTCTAAGGAATTTCTTTGAAGGATAGAGTAGTGTACACATTTCATAGATTAACCGGAGTCTTTTTTCAACTGAGAAGCATACACAGATGTGAGAGGAAAAGAATAGATGGAAAGGAAGAATTGGTGGGTGTTATATACAAATGGAACACAAAGATGAGAGCACAGGAGTAATGATTTCTCGTGTGCAACAGCAGGAGGATATAGACATTTTCTCAATTGGAAATTCACTAACAGCTCTACATATAGAGAGGCTTGCCTGGTTCTCCTAATTTCTGGGAGGAGAAAACAGTAGATATTGACAAAACCGAGACTTTACCTACTTAAATAGGTTTTATGCAGCAAGAAGGGTCTGCGTGATCGAGCTTCTTCATCCTCTCACCTGTGCGTTCAGAAATAACTACGCAGAACATTAGAGCAGACCTTCATGCTGCTGTCAGAACTACGTTATCATCAGGGAAAACTGCACCATTTTGTTACTTCAATGTAAAAATCATAAAAATTAAGATAGTCTCCTGCAATTCCTCTAGTAAATGTAAAAAGCAGCTTTTCATATAGCTGCCACAATCACACAGCTGGTAGGAATCTAGAATCAGAAATCTTAAGGAAAGGTGAGGTTTGGTTTTTTACTTTTAAAATTTATAAATAAATACAAGGAACTTCCTATGTAACAAAACAATCAACTTAAAACCATAATACATTTTTCTCTGTGTGTGTCTCAAATGTATTAGCTTTCACAGTACTAAAATATTAATTTTACTCTATATTGTGTGCATATTAAATATACATCAGAAAATATAAAATGGTACATTCAACGTTCTTGAAGTGAAATTAGAAAGCTGACAATTCATTTTAACTTTTTCATGTGAAGACTTCAGCAGCATTGGCATGCTTCCACGATACATTTTCCCTTCACAATTTTACTTTTTGATTTTTAAGTAAAAAGTGTTGTGTGGAATTTTTATTTTTATTAGCCTTAACGAACGTCAGCTGGCTTTTTCATGTAGAAAACCTAGAAGTCCTTACTCAGTCAAAAACCTCATTGATTGCATCCTCTGATGTTAAAAATCATTCATAGCTAATACATGATTAATCACTACATATTTGTTCATCAACATTATCTCTCTTTCTGGGAACGTATTTTTCTACACACTATTTCTTTCTCTCATGCAGACTACTTTCTGAAAAGTCACCGCTGGACCAAGGGAACATCCCATCTTGCTACCTGAAAACAAGAACTTCGGTCACTCTGTTATACAGGTCAAGAAGAGACAAGACCACATAAACATAAGTGACTCTTAATGAGTTATTTATCCACAGCTTAACGAAAGCACAAATAACCTTAAAGTGACTAGCTATTGATTCCAAACCCATAATGATTTAAGTTATTTCTACACCCCGAAGAATGAAGGTGAGGAGATAGAACGTCTTTAGCCAAGGCAGTAATTATTACCAAAGCGAGTTATCTCCAAGAGCCCTTGTCCAGCCATCAGCAAACATTGGCAGGAACAATCACGTGTGACCTAGGAGTTTGCCCACTGCAGCCTGAAACCCCAGAGGACAGAGCGCATGCTGCTGTCCTTCCTCCTGCCCGGAAACCTGCCTCCAGATTTCACAGAACAATGGGAGTGTGATTCTCTGGGTGCCAGGAGATCATCCCAGTAAATGCCAAGTCAGCAGATTAGAAATGGTTCCTGCGGACCAGATGAGCAGTCATCTGGTCTCTAAGCGGGGCTGTCACCAGCTCTTCTGAGCAGAGGTGGAAAAGAAAGAAACAAACCACCCATGCATTATACAGCTATGGAAAAACTTGCGGACATGAAAAATCTTTTTACGCATTTCACCAGTTAGATGCTGCCTTTTCTAGACACAGAGTCCTACCTGACTTCTAAAAATCTACGTACTGCTTTCTATTTCCTTACGTCTTTCTGTCTACGTCTATTTCCGGCTGAATGTATATTCTGAAATTGTCTGCAATCTCTGCCTTCCGTGAGATCCCCTAAGCCAAAATTACTGAAGAATAAACAGACTCCTTTTTCAATAATTAACAAAAGGGAGCTGTAATTTAATTTTAGCTATATCACTGGTTGTTTTCTGACAGGAACACATTGTCTTAAAATATATATATATATACACACACACAAACACACACCCCATTATATAGTATCCTTACAGAGGTCTCGTTGGAAATATCTCCTAGCTCTCTTTATTAAGTCCCTTGACATCTAATTCTTTGTTTACCCCAAGTCTCTTCATTTCTGCAAAATGTTGTGGCAGTCAGTTTCATAGGCTATGCAATTGCTGAACTATTCCTAAAAACATAAATCAGTCTGCTTTTGCTTCACTTCTGATTTCATATCACATTGCTTGATATTGTAACATTGAAAAGGGAGGAAGAGACAAAGAAAAACAAATTCCTACAGTGAAGTTAAAGAACTTCATGTAAATAAAGCAAATAATCCATATTACTAATGGACCTATTTACATCTGTGATTTCTTGTTTGCAATACATGCATAATATATATAACGGCAAATCTTGCTATGCATGCCACTTCTTTTTTTTTTTCCTCTCCTCAAAATGCATACTAATTACTGCAGCAAAATTGAATTTGCCTGTGCATACATTGAGGTTAACCATGCAGTTAGTAATGAATGAAGCACTAAGAATCAGCTGTGCAACCAAGAAGGAAATATGTATTTAAAATCATGAGCAGGATTCTAATTACTGAGTCTGGGAAATAATTTAGTTAATTTCAGCCTTAAGATTAAATAATTCTAAAAGATACTAAGCTGCTTTCCACGCTTAATTAGAGGCTCAACTTCACTGAAAATCTCCTGAAACACCACGGTCAGTGACAGAAAAGTATCCACTTAAACTCTTCCCTGGAATATCATAGCATCTACAAGGACTGCTCTGAAACTAACACCTTCCCAGGACACTGGGGCAAATGATGGTGGTACAGCCAGTAGGAGTTGAATCTTCCTGCCAGTATTGTTACGTGTTGTTGCTGTTCAACAGATGGCAGCAGAGGGGCACTCTGACAAAATGATGTCTGATGTGAAAGTGTGTATGAAGCAAAGGGGTGGAACTGAATTCCATCATGTGGGAAAAAATGGTGCCCAGTGATGTTTATCAACTCTTGCTGAGCATTTATGGAGACCAAGCAGTGGATGCGAGCACAGTGAGCAGTACATTTCAGCAGTGGCAACAGCTGGTCACCTCCACTGGCACAGATATTTTTATTTTTACAAGCATGGCATGCAGGCTCTTGCTCACTGCTGGTGAAAATGCAGAGCTAATGGTGGTGACTGCATCGAGAAATAGTGTTCTGTAGCTGAGGTTTTGCTCTATCAAACAGTGCTATTGTACACTTTGCATCTGGGAGTTTCCAAGGAAATAAAGACGAGGTGTTACTTTCAGAGCAAAGTACTTATGACATAAGCGTTATTACTTGATAATGTCATGGCATGCAGAAGAAAGTTATTGTGTTCTTACATTACAATTTTGTTAATATCATCTAAATCACCACAGAACACTGCGCAGCAATTTATAGTGCATCATAAATACTGACGAATGCGACAGGAAAAAAAAAATCACTGAGATGAGAAAAGACATTAAGTGTGAAAGAAGAATTTTCAAATTAATTTACAAAAGTCCCAATGCTGGAAAGTCACTGTATCAATTCTGACCAAATTATTCACAAGTTTCCACATCACAAAGAGTACACACACAGAGTAACCATCGAGCAAGCCAGTTGCAGCTGAGGGAAAAGCAACTGAAATGACAAGTCAGCATGAATGCATGGGTGGGACTGTTTGTCAAGTTCCTATGCCAGCAGCTAAGACTATATCAGTATTTCCCTTCTAAAACTCAATTTTTAAAGAATTTATATTGCTTGACTGTTTAAATATGTTTTTGAGGCAGAAACAACGGTGCACTGTGCACGGGCAAATTTTTAAGTTAAAAACGGCCTCCAAAATTGCTCCAGCAATTTTCTGCACGCAATTGTTTCCATGTGAAAAGATCTGCATTTAGGGGTGAAAACAGCATACTTCCTTTCAAAGATTGGTTTTTCTCCTTTTCAACACAAAAATGGCAAAACAACAGCTCCAAATCAAAAGAGCAGCACCCCGAAGTAAGCGTTACTGGATTTGCCCCTGCATTTGAATGCAGGCATACTGCAAGCTGGAAAGCACAGGTTTTGGTGTCAATTTTAAATCCACCAAGAATTCTATTTAGGAAAGTCTCAAATGAGAAACCATTTTATTTTCTAATATGCCGTTGTGTCCCTTGGCAAATATGCCAAAAGCAACAAAATGATGAGGGCTTGCGTTTTTAATATATTTTTTTAATATTCATTTTTATTCCCTAAGTGAACGATACGAACTAAATCATAGCAGCCGATCATCTTTAAATTATTTCTATCACCCTCCCATTAACAGCTATTCTTTCTTTTAACCATCTAGGTTTTTGGAAGATAAAAATCAATGCTATAAGCCATTGCGCGTCTATTAATAAAGACAATATTGTTACAAAAAAATGTCATCGCTTTTCAGCAAGATAAACAGTTCTTTTAATCCAAAACATCAAAGCAATTATCTACATTTTGCTAAACCAAAATGTCTTTTTAAAAACCAGCATGCTTAGGGATTCACATCAATAAATTACAAACCAAAACAGAGTGAAGTTGCTGAAATGTTTCTAGTTTCAGTGGAGAAGACATATGCACCAAGCAGCAAGCATTCGTCAGTCCTGCAGTCTCTGTACAGCACAGAGAAATAGATGAGCTGGGGGTGCCAGATCAGCTGCTGATCCTGCTCAGCTCCAAGTGACAGAACAAGACACTTCGGAGTGAAAGGCAAAAAATAAAAACAAAACAGGAAATTACGCTACCCTGCAGAAAGAGTTCCCTGCAAGTGCTTAAACACGTTTACATACACACACACACACAATTAATTTAAATGCTATTCGTTTATCAGCTGGTTTGCTCTGACACATGCATTCTTTTTCAATATTTACACGAAGGCAGTTTCTGCAGCACCCTTGCACAGACTCTGCAGGAAAGAACAGGACTTTCCTTTGTTCGGGGTTTGCACACTAGAAGAGCTCCTCAGCATGCACATGGCTTGAGCACAACCTACAGATGCAGAACCTTTGTGCTCTTAATAAAGAGTCAGTTTTCATTTAGGGAGACGTAGCCTCCCATATTATTGCCCACCATGCGGTGCATGAAACAGCTTTCAGTCGGGCCTGAAATCTTATCATGTGGGGGGCTGTGGACACGCAAAAGAAAAACAAGACTGGCCAAAGACAGATTGCAATGCAAAGTGATTTGTATTTGGAATTGAAATAGAGCCCATCACAACCAGCCTGGAAGCAATACTTGTTGACTGACACCGGAGCCATTTATAAAGTTTGAAACTCCACATTTTGGGAGCTGATTTCCGCCATTACTTTAAACTGTAACTACTCGTACCTCCCAGCAACTAAGCTGACCAATCCTCTGCAATCAAAAGCCTTTCCTATGTGTGCATGTTTACCAATACGATCGTTATATTTCTTGACATCATCATTACAAAATCACAGTATCAGATTCAAGTATTTAAAAACAAACAGACAAACAAACAAAACCCCTTTTCTTCACCAGAACAGATCAAGGAGACAGCCTAATACTCCAGATTTGAAATAAAAAGCCTCAGCCATAACACCTTTTTCTCTCCCACTAATCGCTACTGTGAGATCAGGGCCATTTTTGCCTCAGTTTTTGCCTTGAATCTGTCTCTAAATTCACAAACTTGAGAACAAGGCAGCATCCCAAGGGACTTTTCCCCAAGACCTTCTGGTTCTAGTACTAAATCTTTAAAACATGGGATGAAACAATATATACAGCAACATTAGAGTTCTTTTGAACTGCATCACCACAGTCCTCTTTTTTTTTTTTTTTAATGTTAGGCTCTCCCTGCTGCTTCCAAACCAGCTAGGAACCAAAGCACAAAGGCAGAACGCAGTCCCTTTCCCTTTCTGAAACACCCCACCACAAACCCTCTAATAAAAATACTTCACAATCTGCTTTCTTACTGCCGTGCAAAGGAACACATTGAATACCAGGAAAACAAGCTATACCTCATTATTACTCACCCATCTTCCCAAACCTGAGCTCCCTGTAAGCCACTCAAAACTAGGCAGGGAGCCTAAATCTGGCTAAAATTGTTCCTCCCAGCACAGGACCTTGTAGCTGGTGTAAAGGACTAAAACTGCTGATTGTTCCTTAAACCACCAGGACAGCAGAAGGGGTTGCAGGTGTGCACCATCAGATCATACCTCCCAGGCATCACCTGGAGCCATAAGCGTAACAGATGTACAGATTTACAGATGTACGAACCTCTTTGAAAAGGAGACTAGCAGGCAGCAGTGGGTGCATAGCATCTCTACCACTTGTTTTAGACTTTACTTCCACCCAGGTGATTTAACTATGTGCCTACACGATTGTAGTAATTTAGCAGTTTTAGTACTTGAGTTCCTGTGGACATGGCTAGCAGAATTACAGTGTACAGACCCCTAAGGACAAAGCTCTATCTGTGTGTCAAGGTCCATGCCTTGTGTTTTCAGTTATATTCTTCTTGGCCTCACTCCTGCCTTGCAGCATGGCTTGTGGAAATGCAAGGGGAGGACACTTCACGTGGTTGTGTGAAGACTTCCATAGGAGAGAATCAGATGCTGCAAACTACACTTCTGTCTCAGATGCTGCCCAAATTCACCTGGTATTTCAGAGAGCTCAAATCTGAAACTCAAGCTACCCCACTATCCCCTGCAATATTTTAGCCCAAGCAGCACTTTGTCATGAAGGGACTCCTTGCTCCCACAGAAACATGCCAGTACAAAGGACAGAACTACACTTAAGAAAAAACAAGATCAGCTGTGGAAGAACTTGTTCAATGATAAGCCACCTGCTCCATATCAACTACATTAGCTCTGCCCTCTTGTCTCTCCACCAGACCCCATTGGCATAGCTCACTGTTTGGCCAGGTAGGATTAGCAGAGAGCTCCTTGTAGATGTAACAGTCCCTTTCAAAGAACTTACATTGCTCGTATACTTTACTCCCTGTCCTTAGACCATCTCAAGTACTTAAATTATGTGATGAAAAGTGAGGTATATAAGCTCTTATTTAAGACACAGGCTGATTATCCAACATATTTTAGCACCTGCAATAACATCAGTGCACAGATCAGGCCATTGTAAGCAGAAAGCAGGCTTTCCAAACAATAGAACAGCAAGAGTTAAACAGTTAAAAAAAATACTACAGTTTCCCTGTGAAGAACAGTTACAAAACACTGCTATCTACCCTAGCCTTCTAAGGTTTAATACAACTGCTGAAGAAACTGGGCTGTTTTCAGTTCATTTCATATGACAAAATGTTTCAGCATTTGGAACTGAAGTTTCACAAGTATCCTTTCTAAACTGACAACAATGGACATATGTACAAGTCATTTAAGACTAATACATAGAACAATATAAATTTATAGCCATAGATTAACTATCCACAGGAGGCAGGCTTGGCTGGCCTTGGAGCATGTTCCCTATTTTATATGTATTGCTAGCTATTTTCTTCCAGGAAATGTTGTGGCTGGGAGGAGATTCTATTTCAGTATCCTGAAGTTGGGTTCCTTTTCTTGGTTAGGAGACAAATGCAAGTAAGGTGGAAATATTTTTGAGGAGTCTCATATTATTCAAAATATCATACTTCTATTTCTCACGTGAGCACTGGTTTTGTTCTTTTTTTTCATTTATTTTTTTTTTCCCCCATGCAGTATTGCACTCAACCCACAGTATTCTCTATTAGTAGCAGTAAAGTGCAGTTACAAAGCCAAATACTGAGTCTTTGGCTACACTGACCCAATTCTTTAGAACACACAGGCAATGCCAGGGTTCAATCAATTGAATTTGGCTCAGGAAGGTTAGGAGCTACTATCTGAGCCATAATACTTCCCTGAAAGCAGTGCAAGTGCTGTGTGTGCAGCTCACAGAGTGGGCCAATAGCATAGGTGTTCTCGTGGTACATACTCCTGTCTTCTGGTGAAGCTGCTGCCATGTACAAATGTTTTCAGAATAAGCAGCACAACTGTAAGCAAAGGCCAGATGGTAATGCACTGAACATCTGTAAATACTTGAATGCAACATACATAAAAGACCTGTTGATCCCCGTGCTAACCCACAGAGAAGGACGAAGCAGGCAGTGTTTTCTAGGGACACAAGCAATGTCAGCCCTTCTCAGAACTCCAGCTTTTAGATGGATGAAAGGAAACCACATCAAATTTGGTGCTATCCATAAAAATCATAGTTCTTAGGCCATCTACCTGCTTTGGAGCACTAAAGCGTTTCTTTCTTAGTCAACTCACCACTGTTCCCGCTAGTTCTCACCTCAAACTTATGCTGAAGTACTGAGGGGATTCTCTTGTAAAGTTTGGGGATGTCACATTGACACAACTCTCCTTAAATTCTCACCTTTCTTAGTACTAGTTCAGACCACAAGGCTACCAGAACTTCAGTATCCGAGTCACTGCATATTTCCAATTAATAATGAAGTAAGAGAGTTGAGGTGAAATCATCAACATTTTTCTGTTTTAATCATACATGGGTAATGCATTATCTAAGCCACTTTCACTACTGAAAAAATAAGTTTTGAAAAAATCCTCCTACATATAAATTTAAGCCTGTCTTCTAAATTACCCCAAACGTTTAGACTGCTTCTGCAAGAAACACACATGGCACTCGGCGTCTTAAGATAATTAGTCAGTCTATAAGCCTCTTGTCTTAACTGCTGTTGGTATTTTTACATAATTTCTTCATCAGCTAACTCTTTTTTCCAGTGATGTCACTGTAATTATTTCTGTTCAGCCTGGGTGTTTTGCATTATTTATCCAGTAAGATAGCTGTCTTACATTTGAATGGTTTTACCTTTTTTGGAACTGAATCCCCTATAAAATTTAGCTCCTGGGGTGGTTCCCAGCCATCCACTGTGATATTGTTTGGAAAGTGGATTGCAGCTATTTAATTTTCTACGTCCTGGCAACTTCACTATATGGTAACATCAGAACAATGATTTCTCCGAGCACACTGGCTCACACCACCTTTCCTGGGCAGGAAATCACAGATAACAATCACTACTTCAGCAGAGGCACTGTGGTTGAAAACACTGGCACTGCTCCCGCTCTGGAGCATCTCTGCTAGGACTCACAGATTCGTTCATTGGTCAAAACAAGCTCCCTAACCAAAGTTCCGGGAAGCACCTTTACCTGGGCTTACTTTTAAGTCCGTGGGTACTTTCACACAGTCCAAAACTTCTCTTTCTTGCTGGACTGGAGTCCTTGCCAGACATAACAAAGTTTGGAAGACCTGCTCTAAAGCAGTGGTGCCAGAAAGCCCACCCATTTTCCTGTGTAAATCAAGGAATCAGTATCAGCATACCAAGAAGTAAATAAAGAAATGATTACCCTGTTTTGCTATTTTCCTGCAGCATCTCGCAAGTCACCATCAATAGCTGCCAATAATAATTGGCAGAAGCCTCTCTGTTACTGTTTGTACTGGTTGCCAAATGGTTGTGTTTTTTTCTCCTTTTCAGTAAACCCGGGTGAGCAGGACAGAATGTGTTGGTAACATTTTGAAAACTGTCTTTGTGATCTAAAGTGACAAAACCCTTTCTCCTGAGGCATCAGCAGAAAACAGCAAAACTGTACAGAAGTTAGCAAGCAAGAGCAAAACAATCCGACCTGGGGATTTACTACTTTTTCCAACAGTGATTTTCTAGAGTCCCTGTTCATTAGTATTTATTATTTAGCTTTTAGCTTCACGGTGCTTCCTTTTCACTCGGGATATGGGTTATTGCTTTGCAAATTGTATACTAATATTGCTTTCCTACAAATACTTTAGGTATGACCCCAGAGGCAGTGCCGAATGCATTTTAATGAACCTTTGAACTTTTAAAATCCAGTGGCATTTATTTTAACCAGAACTGAAAGACAAAACTGAATTCCAAATTTGGTGGTCAACTTACACTTACTTATTCTTAAAAGAGACCAAAGTAGGACAAAATTTGCTCCTACACAGAAGGCACGCAGTAAGGCTGTCCTCTAGTTAAATCATCCCCAAAAGAGACCTTACATGCTTCAAAATGGATGTCCTGAAATATCCTATGAGGGGGAAACGCTAGCTTCAGTTGGGAAGGAGCAAAACAAAGTGTATTTGAGATTATGTGTGCTTAGAATATTTGAGACAACTTTTGAAGAAACTTGGCAGACTGCTTCATGAAACGAGCAGTTGTTCCTTTGGATATTAGTGAGACATTGTGAGAGAATTAGGATAGCTAAAGTGTTCTCAGATGTTTGCAGTGATCACTCCCCAGCTGAGTGTTTGGAAAATCCAACGTGTAAAATTTCCCATAAACAAAAGGATTTTAAAACTGTCAATTCTGGGGTGTTCTTGGCCGAGATTGCTGAGCAAATAGGAACAGGCATATGAATATAGATAGCTGATAAGGGCTGTACTCAGGAATACTTGCGCTCGTGAGCCAAAGGTAAAATTAAAGTAAAATTACAACAGAAAAAGTGACAGAGCTGCGAGATCTGAAGGCAGCAGTGCCTGTCCTTTTTCACTCATCCTGTTTCAACTCATAGGTGGTACAAAACGTGACTCCAGGCACCAATCACAGACCCAAACCACAGCTTGAACACTCCTGACCAAGTCGTGTAAAAATGTGTGTGAGCCTCCCACCTTCTTGAATAAAGGCTCTCACAGCCTCACCCCAAGCCCTCTGTGAACAGTTACCCATTACAGAAGCAACGAGATCTCTTTCACATGGGGAAGAACTTTCACCATTTTCTGCTGATCAGAACAGCTGGATGAAGTCTTTTATTTTCCTTCCACAGAAAACGTGAGGGATGGATATTGAAATTCCAAGAAAATGTATCTGTAAGATGACATGATAAATTTTTGGAAATACAGCTGTGAGCAGCACTGAAATGAAGAAGGAGAAAAGCCAAAACTCTAGGGAAGAATAAAAAGAAAAAAGATAATTTCTTACCTTTCCATCATGACTTGATTAGCTGCAACAGGCTCCAGGTTTCACTGCTGGCTCTCTTCTCAGAAACCTGGGAAAATAAAACCAAACTGTTTGAGTGTTCAGCAAATGATACTTTCATCTCTGCCAACAGTGAATGAAAAAATGTAACTTCTCAGGAGGGAGAGAAAAGAGTAAGTAAAACCATTTAGTGAGCAGCTGATTTTTTTCCCCAAGAACAGTGATAACTGGACAAATAATTATTCATTCACAAATACAATGCAATTTTGACTAAGAAATTTGTTCTTCTTGAGCAGCACCTCTATCCCTGTCTCCCTGAAACTGGAGGTTTTGGCATCCCTAAGCTTCAGGCATTAAATTTATATTAGATTAGTTCCATTGCGTTACAGTGACCACAGGTAGCTTCTGGCTTACCAAGAATTTCCTGCTTCATTACAAATATATAACAAAATCAGGTTTATACCCATTTTTTAAAGAAAAATATCCCCAAATAAGCAAAACAAAACATGAAGTGAAGGTGTTTTAGACATCCCTTTCTTTATACCATTGACAAGAACATTTCTTTTGACACTCTGCTCTCTGGAAAGGACTCGTCACATCACTTGGGCCTCTTCCGTGATGCTTTTCTGCATTTCAGAGAGGATATATGACTGGTGCTTGCACATAAGGTTGGAAAAAAACATAAACATTCTGTTTTATAAAAAGGCTTTTTAAACACCACAAATCAGCTTGCAATCACAGGTAAGGCTCTAGGTCAGTGCAAGCCAGTATAGGAAGCTCTTCAGCTAGAGTTAATTACCAGCCACTGGCCTGCTTTAAGACAAAACCTCCTTCTACCTCCATCTTCAAGGTCTTCCTTTTCATGGCGGTGTAATCTCTGGGTACACAGCTGTCTCAGCATTACTGTTTGAGTGTGCTCAGCACGTGAGCATGTGAACACACTAACATGGCTCCAACCCCTGCCACAGCTCAGCTTAGTCTCTCAGCTTGCTTTATCTGGATGACCTAAGGCATGCCACAAACAGTGCGCTAAGACCTACATGACTATTATGCCCTCCTAACATGTTAGCATACACAGCAAGTTTCTGCAAAACATCCAGTCATCTTTTTTATGGAGAAAACACCTCTGCCACAGCAATAAGTACCTACCCAGAGTAATTCTCTGTGCTATGAGGAAAATGGGAACCAGAGGGCATGCTCCTCAATACCCTCCAAAGCCATTGGGCTGCTACGGACAGACAGTCTGCCTTATGAGATCTTGCTAGCTGAGTCCAGCACACAAGGAGCCACCTCAAAAAGATATAATCTTAAAATTCTGTCCACCAAGAGACCTCTGGGGTGATCCTGTCCATCCCCTGCTCAAAGCTGGGCTCTCTTGGATCACATTAAGGCCACTTACTTAGGCTGAGCCCACCCAGTAATTAGCTGTGTTAGAGATTCGGACACCAGGAACCACATGCATGCATATCCCTGAGAACAGTTTGGATCACATCAACTACAATAGCTGTAACAAACTGATAAATGCAGGGGGAAAGAAGAAACTGCAGAAAGGAGTATTCTGTTCACAGCCCAAATTCAGACTTGTACTTTCATGTCCTTTCTAGATGCAGAAAAAATTCATCATGCAAGTTCAATGCAGGTAGTTCTATAAAAAACAAAGCAAACACAAGGAACCCAGCAAGGTCTGTTTGAACCATACACTTTGGACGATGTTTAGCGTTTAGCAGATACAGAAGTAGAAAAGAAGACATCCATTAATGCCACACATTAAAACAGCCAGCTAGAGTCCATTTACAGTGCTCAAAATCTTGGGGATATGTGCTATGTCACGTTGGCAGGATGGGACCAACACACCGTACTTAAGTGGCAGAGTTTGGGTGTTTTTATTTGTTTGGCTTTAGATGAGACTTCAAGAACATAACTTCTAGTGAGAGAACTCCTTTCATAACATCTGTATGTCAGTTGGAAAGGTACGATGACAAAGGAACCCCTCCAGCCTTAGCTGTGAGCTGGAGAGATGGTGGCCAAGAAGGGAAGGGAGAAAAAGAATTTCCTGTTACTTCTACAACCATAGGAAAATGAGCATTCTGCTGAGTTTAATGATTCACTAACACTTTTCAAAATAGGTTAGCCAAATTTTTTTCTCTGCAAGGTTTTTTTTTTGTCTTCTTCTCCCTAGAAGCCATGCCCCAACTTTACCAAAGACAGAAACAAAGCAAATATGCTGAACATATGGATACCGAAGGAAATGATTTCTCTAGCGATGACCACATGAGAACTCTTAGAATTTCCTTCCGCAGCTCACGACTTTTTAGTGGTTTGGATGACCTTGATAGGAAAAGTCAATGTTAAAGATCTGATCTGAATTTTCTATGACAGATACAGTAAATGCCAGAAAATCCCTTCCGCTTCCCAAAGTGTCGATAGCACACATCAGCGAGTACCCATTTATGGAGCTTATTTGGTGGCTACATACAAGTACCCGGAGATGCTGACTAGTTAATAAAGCCTTAGACAAACATTTTTCTTCAACATGCAAAAACACTGTCATCGTCACAGTGCCTAATAATTAATAAAAACCCCATTAAGTTCAGTAGATAAATCTGTGTTGGTCCTTAGGTAACTAACTCCTTCATCAAAATTCAGTAGTATTTAACGCTTTCGAAAGTGTTTTTGCCCTGCGAGGTGAAGAAATGCAGAATGTAGAGGTGGTGAAGGTGAGGTCCAAACGCTGTGGTGATGCCCACAGTCAGGAATCCTGCACGCTGGCTCCCAGTTCTGAGCAGGAACCACTGCTGCAAAACCCACCTTTGCTGACCGCAGCATGGCAGAAATGCAAGTGCCTGCATCCAAACATGAGCACCTCACAGGGCATACCTCAACCTCAGACTGCCAGCGGTTTCACAGAAAAACAGCTTCCTGTCCATAGAAATACAGGAATTTACATTCGACTAAACACAATTTTTACTTGAGTTTGATCTTGTGTGTGTTTGTGTTTTTACAAAAATACCCAGCATTATGTGATCTAAGGAAACCAGCTTCCAGGAAATTTGTAGCCACTTAAATTTAATGTTGGTTTTTGTTTTCCTTGACCTTTTTCCTTATGTAAGCTAATTGAATGCTTTTCATAACAATGAGAATTTGGTCACAAGTAAACAAAAATATTGTCCAAAGGAGATGCTCTCTCCCCGTATACATATTTATTGTGCATTGTGTGAACATTTTCTCCCCATGTAATAGAGAGCCAGAAAATCATCTGTCAGGGGATGATGGATGATGAAGTCTGCTGCTTCGGCCTCAGGGCCTGGCCCTGCTGCTATACTTGACTTAGCCTTCGGTAGGCACTAAGTGCTCTGTCAGATTCCTGCCAAGGGAAAAGCACATGCCTGCAACTCCCCGAAGTGTGGGAACCAGAATAAACAGAGACATTTTTAATGTTACCGCACATTTTAAATCTGCTGTGTCACTTTCCTGTAAGCACTGTCCGTATTTTTGTAATACATGCAGTCATTACGGGTTTGTGGTTCTGTCCGTCACCGCTGTTCTTTGCGGTGTGCTGACCAAGAAAACAAATGAAAAAGAAAAGGAATGCACATAAGACTTGACCACGAGGCTGCCTACTGTCCTCTGGTAGCAAAGGAGAGAAGAGTTCTTGGGGTTTTCTGTCCTCCCTTGCCCCCAACAACACTTTTGTTGGTTTGTCGCAACAAGGCTTTTCTCACCTCACACAGCTCTATTAATTCAGGGATTTTTAGAGCCCACTTGGGTGCTCTATCACCGCACACGGGTATGTTACCGCAGGGCTATCGTTAAAAGCCAGCTTCCATGCTTCTTTCCACCCCCAAAATTCCATCAATCATTGAGTTATGCTGCTTGGCTTGGATGGACTGCAGCAGGGCTCTGAAAATATCAGGCATTTCCATTATGAGCCCCATGTCCCACAGATCCAAGTTAAAAACAACGTGAACCAAACATTGTTTTCTAATGCATACTTTCATTTCATACTGCCTAACTACTATTTATATCCAGGCTTTTAAAACAATTTTCTTAGAAGAGAAATGGTCAAATGCAGCCGGAATTTCCATTCTTCAGATCCCCGAGATGTCTCTTTCATCACTGCCTTAGCATATGATTTTTATACCATCACTAGTATTAAAAGGTTTGATTCCTTGTTTAGGAGAGTTAGAGAGAAAATGCCATGAAAATTACCAGTTCTTGCATGATTGAGAGAAAATAAAAGGTCAAGTACTAGCTTTACCCATAGAGATCAGTATACAAGTTTCATGAAAACCTTTTATACATTAGATGCCCCTTCAGTTCAGAAGAGATATTTCCCAGCCCTAATTTACCACTGGATAATTTCTGAGGAAGGGGCTCATTCACAGCTTCCTGGACCTGGCAGAAACCACTGAGGCCTGACAAGCCTTAAAAACAGAGCTGCACTTACATGTTTGGATCAGGCACATCGACCCTTAACGGCATCAGCTGGGTCCCTGCAGCACCACAAAAGGCGCGTAGCAAGGTAAGCAGTAGAAGTCACTGAAGAGAAGAAGGGATATTTTTAGGCTGGCCAGCATCACTGTCACAACTCCTGCAAATTCCAAATTTCCTTGGCTTTGACACTGACATTGCATGGCTTTGAATATTTATCAGAGCATGATACCTGCTCTTGGAAATTATCTCTCCTTATTCATGAAAGAACTGCCATTTGCAACCCTCGCACTGAAAACTGATTTCATTTTAAGTTATTAGATGAGGATCATTCCTCTGCAGAATTAGTAAGGATTTCTTTTCCACAATAGACATTAATACAAGAAGATATCCAAAGTCTGTTCATTTTACGTTATGGATGGGTTTAGCTGACAGCTAGGAGCCTGACTTTTATACCAATGCATCCATCCCATCATCACTCCAGGCTTCCTTACTTAATATGCCCATCATTCAACAGCTGCAGAACAGTTTAAATGCTCTTATCTACTATGTTAGAATCCCTCAGGGCAAACTGTTCCTCAATATGATCTTTACCTTTCTCCTGAATCCAGTGCATTGGGATCTAGAAAGGCATTATGACCAAAGACTAGTGTGACTACAGCAATTACCAGTTCAGCAAATAAGCTTCTCATTGCAGGCATCGCTGAGGCTATACATGAGCCAAGAAGAACCCAGAATCACTGTGTCAGCAGTTCTCAAAGACTATTTTAAATGCTATCAAGTTTAATAAAACTTTTACAGTGGAGAACAGAATGTACTTTGTGTTCCTTTGAAATTGATGGAACAAGCCAATTTTTCCAGGTTTGTAGGCATAACATGTATTAAATTATAATAAGAAAATAGCTATTTAAAACCATGAAATGAAAGATTATAACATACATTTAAAGGTCAACAACTGCATGAGTTTTCTTATTATATATTTTATCTGAGAAATACTGGAAGACAAAGGAGCTCTGGCACTACACGTATATGTTTGCAGGCTCAGACTCTATTCTCTGTTCTAACTTGGACAAGGAACTTCGTACTGTTACAGGATGGCCCTGCTTCACCTGAGCCTCTTCCAGAACTGCCTTTTCCTATTAAGAGGGTGACTTACACCCTTTAAATAAGTTCCGTGACATGTGCTCCATGTAGACAGAGCTTTTGTAGTTGCAATAGCAAGGTCAGACTGAAATACTCTGATTTAATTCCCATCTCTGCACCATATTTTCTTTAGGGCTATCACTAAATCAGTTTTACTGCCTCCACCCCAATTTCTTGTCTGCAAACATGGGAGGTTAGTATGTTCTTTACAGGGGAATAGATGCCATGTTAACTACACTGCCAAACAGAAACAATAGAGATGATCAACAAAGAAAGGCCCATTAGAAAATACCCAGATGCAGCAGAAACTTCACTGAAATTCTGGCAAGAAATGTGATATAGATTTTGGTTTTTAAAAGCATTTTTATATTTCAGCATTAAAAGCATTTTATTTCTTACTCAATATGTCAACTGGAACTACAAGGAAAATGATAAATGTTGTTGTTGTTTTATTGAAGTGCCATTTGAGCAGGCCTCCCATATTCTAGCCTCTTTACTTTCAAACAGGACTTTACTTCAGCAACACTTTTAAAGCAGCGTACCTTCCTGGATCCAGAATCTATGCAGAGACGAGAGCCCAGCAGTAATCCTACTTTGCAAACACCTTTTGTTTGCTAACAATTACAACCAGGTTTCCAAGTTCATAGCGTAAAACCCAATATTGCAGTGCACTGAAATATGTACTTCATTATATAGACTTGCCTGAGCTTCATAAACCTCAGAAATCTTAATTGATGTGAATGTATAGATATATGTTGCACATGGAGCCTGATCCAAATCCACTGACATCTATGCAGTGCTTCAAGAGAAAATAACTGGGATCGCTACGGGCAACCTTATACCTTCAGGCTACTAATCAGCTTTACAGCATTAAGTTCAGATGGCTTACATGAAACACAAAATAATTTTTTTTTGAGAGGAAATCTTACAGTATTCATCAAATATGTAAAGCACAACTTAGAAAAACACTACCACAACACAAATCCAGGTGTTTAATGATGAATGTTGTAAAATTGGCACAACTTCGAGAAGCACAGCTGTGATTAGGATATAATTATCTTATGCAAGAAATCCATTTCAGGGCTATAATTCTTTGCTTCTAATGACAGGAACAGATTTTTATTATTTTCCACTCACCTTAATTCTGCAAAGCCAGTGTGGCCATAAAAGGGTGATTTGGACTCTATTCTGGCTCGGAGTTCTAAGTGATTTTTTTTTGTAGCTGATTGAATAACAGCGATTTCTTGTGAAGAACCCAGCTTTTATTCTGGATATCAGATTGATGGAACAGGGCTGGCAGCCCACGCCAACAATTTATTACTGGATAAATATGGCATGAAAATAAGTAGAAGAAACCGGGATGCCACAAATATTTGTACGTTACACAGCTGACCTGCGTTGAGATTTTATATCTCAAATATTTCATCATATCAGAAAGACACCCTAATATTGGAAAATAATTCTACTCGTGTATGAATACTGTAAAAGTTGGATGCACTGGTTGTCTGCTGAACTAGCTCACATGTTATATCCTGCACAGACATCCATAGAAACACACATGTATGCCATATGTACACTCGTATTTTCAGCTCACAGTCTGTTACCATCGAACGCAATTGCAAAATTGCACAAGAGCCATATTGTTAAAATTGGCTCAAGGGAGGCAGAGATGTGGCGATGGATACATAAATCTCCTTCCACCAGGAGGAGAATTTTCTTTTGACACATTAAAAAAGAACGGCACTGTGTGGGACGAAGATCCCTTCCTGACCAAAGATTTCTACAATATTGCCAAAACCCAAAAGGATTTGTTAGCATAATGACTTCGAATGTTAAAAACAACCTCTCTAGTTCCCCCCCCCCCCCCCATCCCCCTTCTAAACTTCAGATGCAATAGCATTAGGGTGGAATAAATACAACCCAAAGATAATTTGGGATTTAAAAATCCCAACTTATATGCCCGCTGTATTATTTGCAAAGCCTATGTATTAACATTAAAAACTTCTAAGAAAATTAATTTCTATTTTTAAACCACTTTTATATTCAGTATGTTTAATTTGAAGAATGTGAGACTGCAGACAAGATGAATTTTCTAGTATCTTAATCATAAAAATATATTACCGTTCCATATTCACAAAATGGTTAAATAATATTCATAATTTAAAATAATGAAAGTGCAATAATTTAGATTGTTCTACAGCGATACTAAAGGTGAGCAAAAAATAAAATACCCCATCTGGCTATTTCAATTAAAATCTGCTACACCGCAATAAAAAAAGTATTGGGAATTAATATAGGCAAATAACACCTGCCAAAAAAAATCCTTTGCTCTGATTGACTGAGACTGATTCAACTCTGCTGTGGGCTCTGGCCACAAGAGAGAAGCTACGCTGGATTACACAGCACTATTGAGACATCTTCTTTAAATAGGTATTTTAAAAAGTCATGATCCCCTTTTCCACTAGATGTTCTCTGTAAACATTTGGGAAATGAATCACTCAGCAGCCATGGAATAGAAGAAGAAAAAAGCACTCATAACTTGGAAAAACATAGCTGTATTTCTTGAAAGAGACGAGGAGGCTTTCTGTAATATGAAAGCACAGCTTAAAAGATATGTTAGATCCACGGAGATCTATTGCATAAGGATGAAATTTACCCTCTGCGTAAAGAATCAGCACAAGATTTACCCAGCCATTAGCCATGATTAAGTGGTATTTTACAGATGTAGACAGGAGCTGACTGAACAAGGGATATCACGCCGGCCCTCTTCTTGATGTGCAACTCTTCCCCTCCTGAGCTGAGCGCGGCAGCACACCTGAGTTACAGCTCCCAAATCAGCCAAAGGGAGAACAACAGCACCACTGAGCAACCCCTGCTAGACCCAGCTCATCACTCTGCTCCGTGATGAACAGCATTCAGGCTTCCCAAAACATATCTCATGATTCCTTTAGCGAGCTGGAATCCCTGTGTCTGGTGGGCTAACATCCTGCAGGAGTGGTGGCACCGAGTTCTGCCCACGGGTGGCCAGCACAGCATGCAAGCAAAACGCTCAACCTCCACACTGTGCCCTTTCTCACTTTACAAATGCCACCTAAAAGTACCTGAGAGAATGCTTTAACATCAACTGCATTATAGCCCATGAGAACCAGCTTACAAATGGTGCAGACCTTGAGGGACTTTCTGGAGGAAGACGGTTTGCTAATGGCTCCGAAGTCACTGAAAGCCCCAAGTCTTCCAGCAACGTGGAAGTCTGTCTGCAGCAGTGCAAATTTAGCAGCAGCGTCCCAAGGCCACCATCCTGTGTGAACCAGAGTGTTTCCTGGGCTCTGCTCGTCCCCCTAAACTCTCGTGGCAAGCAGAGGATGAAGTGTTGAAGCACAAGAAAAAAAAATTCTCACTTTTGAAACACTGCAGCTAAAATGGAGTTCAGCTGGAGCAAGAATATTTCCTCAAGAAGCTGCAGTGTTTTATTAACTCGGGAAAACTCTGTTCTCAAAACGTGACTGGAAATCTCAAGTCAACCAAACCTCTAGACAAATTCTGCTGTTTGTGTACCTCTCACCTCGGTACCTTCCGCTAATTCTCAGTAGGAGACCTAAAGGAAAACAAGCAGTTTGTTTCAAACTGTACCTTGTCTTCTCTGCTTCCCCTTTCCTGCTAGCAGAATAGAAAGGAAGAGACTCAAAGTGCAAATTAATTACGGTACAGACGACTTCCCCAAGACTTTTCAAGCCTCATTAAAAAAATTCAATTCTCATCAGTTTTATAATCCACTAACATTTCTTTTGAGACTTTGTCCCTTCCCCAGAACAGAGAGGAGTGCCAGTAAACTGGGTTCAGACTCTGGGTTAATCAAAATAATTTCAGTTCTGCAATTACTAAACCCAGCTAACAAATGAGGAAACTGCGACATATACAAAAAATGATGTAATTTGTTTGACATGCCTAGTGGTCTGCTGCATTAATTAGGGGCCTGACAAGTTTATGGGAAGTATTTGCTAAACACAGGAAAGCTCGAATTGGGAAACATCTCCACGGACAGTGCGGTGCTCAGCCCGGAGCAGTAGCACGGACTGACGGATGGATGGGGTAGAGCTTCACTCGGTAGCTGTAAAACTCTCGGGGAATATTTAAGTTAACAACAGTGATTTGTATCCACAGAAAATCCGGGGGCTGGGGCTGGATTTTAAAAGTCACTCTGTAAATTGTACCGGAAATCATCCTGCATGCAAAGCTGCGTTTGCACACGGTGATCCGGCAGCTGGCATGGAGCTGAGCACATGCAGGTAGATGCCTTCTTTCTCCTCTGCTCTCCCTTTTCCCCCTTTACTCCCTCGTGGATGGGGTGAACAGAGTACATTTCTAGGAAGCTGAAACAAACTTTAAGCTGACTTCAAGTAAGGAAAACAATAAAGAGAAAAGCATGAATTGTGATGAGCAACAAATTGAATGCAGTAAAGTTTTCCCCGTAGCAGGAGACTGGTAAATGTTGGGAAAAGAAATCTTTATAATTATTGACACTTGTGCTGGAGCAAACCTAAGCCAAACCATTAAGTCGTTCAACCACAAAGACATGCTTAAAATTTTTTGAAAATCTGGCTGTGTTTTTCTTTTGGAAATAAAGGTGAGGTAGAAAATTGAGTTTATATCTGGATGTTCCACCAAAGCAAACAACCAAAAAAAACCCCCAAACAAGCTAACTTGTTTTTAATTGTTGGTGTTAAGTGCAGGGATGTAATTTCAGGAGGAGGAAAGGGAGGATAAAGAAGCCCGCTGCAATATTTCTGTGACGAAAACAAACACGGAATGTTTTATTCTGTGATTAAAACATCTTCAGTATTCATACAGTGGGAATGCTGAGAACATGTCCAAGGGTGGGATTCTCAGAAACAGCGATTTCTGCTAAAATATTACCTATGTTATTAGAATGCCCCCTCACAGGAGGAAAACCAAAATATTGAAGTCACGTCACCTTTAAAAAGCAGCCTTGACTCATTCCCTAAGAGATGCAAAACAAAGTAATCTCCAAAGAAAACACAAACTAAAAGCTTTCTAATCACCATAAGTGAAATGAGTTATTTCTGTGGGGAAAAAAACCAACAACAAACCAACACAATTTCCCAATATTAACTGTCTCATTTGAGATTGATTGGGATAAAAATAATTTAGTTGACTCATGCTGATCTAATAATCTTTTTTTTTTCATGCAATGTGCTGTCTTTGTGGCTACATATTGTTCCAATTTTGGTTTCATCCATTCCATTTTCCAAACGACCATAGCTTTCATACAGGCTTGCCATACACCAGATCCCATCTGTCCGTGACCCTGAATAAACAAGGGGCCTTTGATGTTTTTACGCACTTCAAACCACTTTGTCATCCCCCATGATATACGAGCCACGCTGCAGTGACATGCAGTCATTACTGGTTTGTGGAAGTGCCTTCTGCTTCTTCTCCTGATGTAAGCCTACCATAGAACAAATTTACTGTAATCTTTCTGTTAACTTGTGCTTCCCTACGGAGGGAGGAAGAGGTCAGCAAAACAGCACTGGGATGCTGGAAACAGGCTTTCTGCACATGCAGCACCCTGGCAGCCAGAAACAAAGGTCTATTTCTAGAAATGGAACACGACATCACACAAAAGCCATCCAACCAACCAACCAACCAACCGACAGATGATCAGAAGAGGGACTGCTTGAAGACAAATAATTACAAGGAATTTGTTAACTGATGGACAGATTTACACACCCCGCACAGCAGCTTTGTTGTGGCATTGTGTGTTCATCCTATTACATTTCGAAGCTGCTGTTCAAGGCTGTTGGGTTTTGGCACTGTCAAAATGAAACAGAGATGATGTGGTACCATATGTCAGGCAGCTGAACAAGGATTCCTGGCCTGACAAGTTTGCCATGCTCGTCCACAGGGAGCATTAAGGAACTGGAGCAGGAGAGGTGGGTGGCTCGGGACGGGCTCTCGCTCCCACCCTGACCCCTCAGCAGCTCACAGCATGCCTGAAGACTCATGCCTGGATGTTTCTGTTCCTGCCAACTGCAGAACAGAGTTCATCTTTCCTCCAAGACAAAGAAAAACATGAAGCAAAGCCCTCCAGCAATTATTTTTTAATGTAAATGCATGTTTATTTCATGCCCTCAAGCCTTTTAGTCCTGGTTGTTTGTGACAAACATTCCACAATAGACTCTTTAAAGTCTGGCATATGTGCCAGTGCTAACGAACATACAGCACAAGACGTAAGACAATTAAAATGAAAGACGACAACAACACGCTGCTAATGGTTTTAAATTATTACATTGTAGAATACTTACTGGTACATCATGGAGGAGCTATCCCCACAGCTCTACACAAACCTGTGCTCCATCAATAAACTAATCTTTACCATGTAATACATTGGTTTTCTGTTACTGTGATGCTTGTGTTATACACTCCGGCATCCTGTAACCGCAGATCACGCACTGACACAGCCACACACCAATCGGCTCGCGTCTCTGCTTTGGTGTGTGATAGACATTCACGGCCCACATCCTCAGTCAGTACCACCAAGGAGGCACCATGCAGTGATTCTAAGATGGAGCTGCTCCGAGGAACTGCTCCAGGGTGACCTGTGAGTGCCGGAGTGCCCAGAGTGCAGATGCTCCACCAACATTAAAGAACCCGGAGCTGGGGAGCAATGGGCTCAAAGCAGCATCTGAGACGTGCAGTGACTTTGCTCACAGAGGACCCCACAGGCTGCAAGCTGGCTTTGTCACTGCTGCCTGGGATGCAGTTTTTTGTGTACTCTCAGCTCAACAAGGGTCCCAGACAGATAACCACACCTGGAAAATGGCGCGTAGGCACCTCAATGATGGTGGTTTTTTTTTTTGTAGAATGTTACCTACAGACAAACAAACACATGAAATCAAAACTGTAGAGAGGTTCCAATGTCTGCCTTTCTTCTTTTTGAGATTGTGGGGGCAGAAACAAGAAATGGAAAAGAAACACGGAAACACTCAACTAAAATCTACTGCCAAAATACAAAGGAATATTTTAAGGCATAAGAGACTCAGGACTGAGTTCCCTGACCCACGCTGTACACAAACACCCTCGTCATCCACATCACTGACTGTTTCTGGGCAGCTTCGTTCAAAGGAGTGGCAAAGCTAATGCTTGCAAATAAAGATGCCTAAAAATCAGATTTCAGTGAAGTGGAGCTCCAACTGGATTTAGCAGATAGCACCTCTGAAAAGCAAGCTTCATTGTTGAAAGATAAATGGAAACGTGCATTCTCTGCTTTAAGAACTGACTCTCAAGAGCTCCTTTTTCTGGTCCTTCCCTTTACGCAATATCTGCGCTATATAAATATTTCAGCAAGGCTTTTCAATGCAATTTTAAAAATAAAGACATTACGTTCAAGAAAGACCAAACAAAAAAAAATCTTAACATTGTCCCTTTATGTTACTGTCACAGTTGGCAGAAGTCGCACATTTTCCCCATTCACTGAAGTTTCTACTTACATAATGGTAACTATACCAGCCATAAAGACACACCGAACCTCTCGGAAAAGTTGTTATAAAGTAAAAATTGAGAGCTACAGGGAAAGATTTTTCACACAAAGCACATGTTTTTTAAAATATATCTTCTATCTCCTCTTCCTTCCTCCGCCTCACAAAAGTTATTTATTTTTTAACCAAAATGAGAAGACACAGACATTTGTTTTCAGGTTAGCAGCACAAAGGGAAGGAGCTTCAAATCCCATGAAAGAAATGAGGCTCTGCGAAGCTTAACTGTTCTAAATTATTGAAGCATTGGAGAGACTCCGTGTTTTTCAGCAGTCACGAAATACATTTGCAAGGAGTATTAGCTGAGTTCTAATGGAGCACAGATATCACCTCCCCCGCCCTGACAGAAGCCAAGGGCAGGTGGGCTGGTCTGAGCATGCATGGCTGCCTGCAGAGGAGGGCTGGGATCCAACACGAAGCTGCGCCACCACCCACAGTGTGCTGTGCACAGCCTGGGGAGAGGTGCAGGTGGGCACCCAATGCACGCTGCCAAAGCTCAGCCACCGTACTTGGACAGAAGATCCCAGCTGGGAACTCAAGCAACCACACGACTCACTGGCATGTTCCTTGACAGTAACCACACACCAGAGTACTCATGAAAAAACACCACCACTAATAAATCAATAGATAACACTATTAGCATTTTATAGAACTGAAACAGACTAAGCAGCAGTTAATCCGGATCTGCTCTTGACCTTGTTTTTATGTTATGAGAATGGAAAAATGACTCAACTCCTCTGCTGGCTGAAAGAATACCTCCAAATCCCTGTGGCCCCTAACAGGAGTTTGGGACTCTCGTGGAAAAGTGCTCACTTGGTTTTACAGCTAGTGAGGACAGATATTTCTGCACTTTAAAAAGCATTCACATGACAGAGGCATTGCCAGCCTGCAAGCCACGTGCTGCACAAAGAGGCTGCACCCGCTCTTGTTAGAGCAGAACACCCCAAATTAATGGTGATCAAAGATGAGAAGGAAAATATTTCCTTTACTTGATCCTGTCAAAGCACTCTGCACAGTCAGCGCTGTGCTGCTCTCCTGCAGATCCCTACTTCTGCCTTCCTAAAGAGGCACCGAAAGCATCAGTGCTACACAGGGCCCCTCCAGGGGCTCTGGCAACGGCTGGTGGGCATGTGCTGCTCCCACCATATGACCACTTGTTCCTCTTTGCTCTGCCAGGGAGCTTGCTGTGGGGCTGTGCATTTATCTTGGCTTTCCAGAGCAATTTAAAACACCTTGCCTGAGGTTATCTGCCAGGCCAGGATTGAAACATTCCTCTTGAATATCAACCACCGATCTGGCCAGCAGATGTAGCAACCTGGATGCAGTTCTCCATCCCGGACATGCACAGCTCTGACATGCAGGAAGACCAAAGGCCTCACTGGGCCTTTCCTACTAAAGCTGTTTTTAGACATAGCAGCTCCCTTCCTGATGACCAAGCAAATCTTCACTGAGCGAAAGCATTGCGTGCAGTTTTGGAAGGATCACTGCTCACAGAGACAGTGAGTGGCTCTTCAGAAGAGTCTGCCAGTCTGCCATTGCCCCCATGCTGCACTGAGACTCCCTCCCCTCTGGGGCTGCTCCTGCTCTCAGCCTGGCTCTGACACACCTGCTCTGCACTCCAAGCAGAACCCGCAGCAATTCCTGCAGTTCTGGCCCCAGGCACAGAGGCAAGGCTGTAATTTAGATACCTTTTTCCCCACAGTCTGGGAAGGCTGGCAGAATGAGCAATCAAACCAATCTCACCATGTGTTGTCTGCTTTGTCTGAGGCAGATACAGTGAGAAGGGTAGGTGCGTCTCCAATGTAAGGTGCCAGAGACCATGCACACGTCCATTAAGAATGATATGAAAGTCTCCATGTGCTTTAATTGTCTTTGCATGGCCCAAATTCAGCAAGACATTGAAGTATGCGCTCTGCAGAGCCAATCTGTGGCGTGAAAGAGACCCAATATTTAATCAAAATTAACATGGATATGACTTAAAATAATTATTAATACTTCTAAAAAGAGTAAGCTTCAAGTTATTGGTACTGGAGTGTTCATCTAACATGGAGAGACCAAACTACTGCAAGGCATTTTTTCAGGCAAACCAGAAATCCAGCGCTCAGAATAAACATTCATAAACTCTGCAATCTAATTTTATACAGCAACAAAAATGTACAATAAATTTCACAGTTCTATTGATCCTAATACCATTGGCATCGCCCCAGCAATTGATTTAGTCATTTGATCAGCTGGAGAAAGGGATGGGGAATATAATATTTTAGTGGACTTCATAAATTCAGAGCCTCAGCTTTCAAGTCCAACCAATACTACAATAAACCATGCAGACCATAAATGGAACAACTAAAGTTTTGTAATTACAACATGGTTTATTATGTAATAATTTAACACATGGCAGGCATGTTTGATTTATGCAAGATGTAGAACAGTAGGTTGTTTCTGCGCGGAGCTGCGGCAATGCATTTCCTAGATAAACATTCAGTTTTGTATCTAAACTTCCCCAAACGGTGACTGCATGCTTGGCATTACCGAGGGTCTGTTTTAGAAGCAAACCATTCATTTCCCATCTTCCTTACACAGATTTTTGGGCCTGCAGGGGCAGTGTGGCCAGAGCGCTTTGCAGTTTGATAATTTTGCGGGCAGGGGTGTTGGGAAGCACAAGGAAGCCTGCACACCGTGCGGCACAGCAGTCAGACCCGCCCTGTGAACCCTATGGATTTGGGGGAGACGTTTCCACACATTCAGGGGTCCTGCTGCAGGCTTGTGTGCCAGGGGGATACGGGCAGCTCTCTGTGAGCGGGGCACAGGACAGAAGGGGTTATTATGTCTGGCTGCTGACATCCAGTCCACCTCAAGAAGACATATTTGCACTGAGAGAAAAGAAAGCTTTATTCTCTGGATAGCAATACATCCATTTTCATAAGTTCATCTCAAACTTCAGGAAAAAAAAAACAAACCCAACAACAGCAAACCAAAGCACCAGCCCTGCAAAATCAATTTCCCTGGTTTGAACAGCCTGCAGCTGTCCCCAGGCACCCCGACAGTCAGCAGAAGCCCAAACTCTCACTGCAGCCCGAGGTTTAGATCATCTGAAATTCAGACCCAGCGATGCTGCAGCACTCCCAGGAAGCTGGTTTTGCACGGCATGGGGCTGTTCCTGAACCCTGCAAAGCAGGGAAGCAACCCAAGGCTCTGCTCCAGTCCATAGACAGGCTTGCACCTGGACAGGAGAAATCCTGGTGCACCAGCAGGAGCTCTGCATGAGCTGCCTCTGCTATCAGAGCCCCACTGAAATACCAAACAGCTCTGCTCCAGCAGTTGCCCTATGGAGCATCTGAACAGACAGACAGTAGTGTGCTGGGAAGATATTCAAGAACAATCCTGATCCCAAGGCTTCAGAAGCCCCGTAAAACTTGTTTGCTTTGAATTTACCAGCTCTTAAACAAAAACCCATGCGCTGTCCAATCCTCTATGGAAAATGCACACTAGCAGCTCCCAGTGGAGGAACACAGCTAGCAACACAAGCCTGCAGTGTAGGGCAGCCCCCAAACGCCTGCCTGTGGTCCCACTAGAAAGCACTGAGCAGGCAGACGGCTCCCAGGCCTACAGAAACAGAATCACAGAATCATTAACTTTGGAAAAGACCAGTAAGGTCATCCAGTCCAACCATCAGCCCACTGCCCACATCCCTCAGTGCCACATCCCCACGGCTCCAGGACACCTCCAGGGACGGTGAACCCCCACCTCCCTGGGCAGCTGTGCCACTGCCTGACCGCTCCTTCTGAGGAGAAATGTTTCCTGATATCAAACCTGAAAGGAGCTGCAGCCTGACCAACACAGGCCTTGCTGCCGTTAGCTGGTACTTCTGGAGAGGTGCTCTCCCTTTTTTAATCCTAATTTCTGAGTACCTCTTAAAAAAAAACACACAACTCCTCTTCAGTTTCATCAGAAATGACTTGGATGATCTTCTGTTAAAAGAATGACTTTTATCTTCATTCAAATACATATTGTATTGGCTTAGAAACATCAAAGAGGCAATGTCTTTACATATTCTATTTCTAAGAAAAGAAAAGGAGTTCTCTCTTTATTAACATTGGTAATGTTGAATCTTATAATGAAAAATGCACAAAAGCAATATTTTTGATGAATAGGTAATAGAACGGCACCAAATAGGAGAGCATTAATGTGTTTCTTCCCAAAGACCAACTCAGATAATGCACCGGCTGGTTGAGACGAAGCCACAGCACAGTGTGGCCAGAGATGCCCCGCTCCCCATCATCACCTGCCCACTGCTTCTGCAGCACCGCCCGACCTCACCAACACCACCAGAGGCAGTTCTTTCAGTTACGGACAGAACAAAGCAGAGGCACTGCCAGCAATGTTTTTGTACCCTTCAGTATTTTTAGTTTATCGGCGAGCGGCCTGCAGAAAGTCTGCAACATTTTGGGGTAAAGGTGGGCACATCCCTTCCCTTCCCAAATTGAGCCTTTGTGCGCTTGGATCTTGAGCATTCCTTTCTCTCTTCGTCACTCCTCCCCACTGGTTTTGGACCACTCAGATAACACAATTATAAGGGCCATTTTAAGCACTTTGACTGGAAACCAAAAAAAGAAGAAAGAAAACAAATAAACCAGGCATGGCATTTTTGGATTTCTGTCACATCTGGCAAATACCTTCACACGTGTTTACAAAAAAAGAAAGGCAGTTACTTTGTTCTTCAGAACATTTTCATTAGGCTTCAGCATTTGAAAAATCCCAAAGAAATTTGTGAAATTCAGGGATTTCTGCAGCAATCCCTTCATGGTACGTTCAGTGTGTTCTCTGCTCATCTGATTTAATATAAAATGAAACTTTGCATTTGGGAGTGGCACGCTTTGCAGGAGTAAGGGTATTCCTTCCTGAGTGTTCCTCCTTTTCCTTTGCTTATTTTATTAGAGAAGGAAGAAATGCTTCATAGCAACAAATGCCATGAAGGAGGAAGATGTGCTGCCATGAGAGCTCGTACAGGAGGGTACCTGTGTGAGAGGCAGCAGGCAGGGTAAGGGCATTAGAAGAAGCAGAGTACTGAGGGAAAAGCAGAGAAGCATCAGTGTACTTTGAGGGGCGCAGGTACAGTACCCTCACTGCATTCACCCTCATGACTCTTTTGCTCTGCCTCGCAAATTATTTTCCACAGAGGGAGATTTAATCTACATCTCCGCTCATGACCCTGCTGTCTGGGTCCATTTGTCAGCTTCTCACCCCATCATTTCTGCACTGGAAGGACTGCAGCCTACAGCCACCCCATCAAGGCTGCTCACACACAACCCATCCCAATTCAGCAGGCGGTTCTCACTGTCCAGATTATCAATCCTTTACAAAAGCAATGCTACTATGCTCATCACGTTAACTTACATGTAACTGCATATTCTCCTTATTATTGCCCTTCTGTGCTGTATCTCTGTCTGCTTGTCTGTCTTTAGTGTGTACAACACTCACAGCAAGGACTTTTTCTTTTCAGTGCTTGGAGCTCAGCTCATAGGGGGACCTACTAGAGATAAATAATAAGACAACAATTTAATCTGCACTCAATCACTGTGATCTATGGAACAGCAATGTCTTGTTTGAAGTGTGGTATTATGTTTGGAAACAGCAAACAAGAAGCTAATTATTTTTTGTGTTTGTATCTGTCACTCTTTCCTCTGGATTGAGGCACTGTCTCAGCCCGCTGGCATTGAGCTTCAGGGAAACAAGAGACCAGCAGGGCTGAGCTGTGCTGGGGGAAAAGGTTCAAACGAAGAGAAATGGTACATGGAGATGTCTGCAACATCTGAGGCAGCGGCTCAGGATGCAGATGTAATAGTAAGTTGCACAGCCAAACGCTGGCTTTTGGGTGATTACTGAGTTCAAAAGATGTCCACAGACGATGAAATTGGAATTAACAAATAGCATACAAACTGCACAGGGATATGTGAGTGAGATGAGAGGAGAGAAAAACAGTGCTGGGATTAGGAGCGCGCGGCTTGCAGGATCTGTAACAGCTATAATTTCTGCATGAGAATAAACACTTCAGAGGTGGGAAGAGGAAAGCAGGGAAAAAAAACAACAATGAAAAGAAAGGGAAGCAGCAATTGTTCCCCCTGCTTTAAAAAGCAACTATTAGAAGTTCCTAAAGTTACTTTTGGATCCAAGAGTTGTAACAACTCCCTGTGCTGTCATTAGCAACCAAAGATTTCTCCTTAAAAAGGACAGCGAGAGTTTTCTTAACAATTATTCACAACTCTGCTTCTAATGTACAATAAAAGTTACAAAAACAGAATTGGCACGAGAGATCTTACAGAGCTGTGAAAAATTAAACCTTATGGGAAATACCCAAAAGAAATATTTCATGTATTTGTGTGCACATTTGCTCGTATGCTCCGAAAGATGACAGCCGAGAAGTGCGTGTGCTGCAGGGAAGGATGTATGAAAGAGAAGCGAGGCCCCTCCTGAGGCTACTGAACACTGCATTTTGCTCCACTGCCTTCCTCTCAGTTCCATCCACTTCTGAATACCACACCAGCATTAACATACATCTGAAGATACACATCTCCACCAGAGCACACAGGTACAGGAATCATCACCGCGCCTTGGAGTTACGTACGGGACAACATCTGTCTCAGGGAGGCAGGGGTAAGCCCTGGAAACACCCATACATGGGGTGGCTGCAGGCACCCCCCCATCACCAGCTCACACTGCTCCCTCGCTGTAGGTACTGCAACAGTGCCTGTGGGACCTCAGCAAACCAAATCCTGCCATTCTGCTAAATCCCTACCCATTTGTTGGCAGTTTAAGAAGTAAACCCCTGGAAATATAATTACATCCAGATTCAGGTGCTTATTGGCAGATGTCCTCTCCTGTTTTATTCCTGCTGCAAATGGGTACACTGCAGTTTTTAAGAGCATTTCACTCCACAACACTGCCTTCAGCTGAGGAATACACAAGTGTGCCTTCCCTCCCCCTGCATAAAGCAGAGAAGCTGCTGCAGGACTTGCTGTAGCCATGGCAAGGGGTCTGGGGCTAGACAAGGGACACAGCCCTGCTCCAAGCCATGGCAGATGCACTCAGCTATGCTTGGGAGGGAGACTTTTCTTCAAGCAACTGTCTCCAGTCAATACATAATTCAGTTTTCTTCTTAAAAACATAGGACAGAAGATGCTCAAGCCCTAAATCCTACCCAACTCAAAGATGCAGCCCTGTTTAATTATCGTACAGCCACAATGAAGTAAAACAATTCCTGAGATCCTCCAACCAAAGAGAACGTGCTGTAGCCACAAGGGCAACAACATGTTGTGAACTCACAGCTGACAGCACCAAAAGCATGGAAATAGAAACAACAAACAGACTGGAACAATGCAGAATGAGGCAGGCAAAGGATACAGCCACATGGAGAAGAGCAAGGAAGCAGAGGGGTGATCTACATCTTTATTTACAGGAATATCCAAGCTGAGCAGATCAAATCCTGTGCTTCAATCCTGGCTCTCCTTGATGCACCATTACCTCACAGATGATGGAGGAGGAGATGGGAGAGAGATGGGGGGAGCTGGACACAGCTGCCCTCAGCACTGGGGACCTGCAGGGCCAGTCAGGCAGACCCACAGCATTGCTGTACCAAGAGGCAGAACAGCATGGATGGCAGGGTCGTGTCAGAAATGCACTCACATGGGGGAGAGCAGGGACATAACATGGAGTACAGCGAGACCCACCAGGACTGAGGGCACATCCTGGGGGTCTCTGGAGAGCAAACAGCATCAGCAGAGTTCAGCCATGGCTCTGGGGTCACACCCAGTTAGATACCCACGCAAGCAGCAAGCAGAGAAGTTCTCAAAGGCGGCAGAACTGAGCTGACCACCACCACCCTGTCCTCAGCAACAACAACCACCACCCACCATATTGTTAGCACTGCCTTGTACTATCAGGCCTGTCAAAGCCATCAGTCTATCCACACTGACCTGGCAATGAAAATTCAAAGTATGCAGCAAGTGGCCATTCTGATTCCCTATGTGTTGCCATTAATCTAACAGCTGCATCACCTGACGCTGTTGTAGAGAGCATCAAGATATGAGAACATCTTACGTGAAAGCCTGTATTTTTGGTAATCCATCTAATTAATGAAAAATAATATGTGAATGCCCGAAAACACAAAAATACTGTCTTAAGTAAGATTGCCCATGGTTCACCTAAAGCTCTTGCACTAAACAGTACAGAGATGGGCTGAGGTCAGTACAGTAAGGGTGATCCTTGGGCAAACAAAAGGCTCTTCCAAGGCAGTTCCATTAACTCAGTTTAAGCTGGAAAGGTTTACCATCCCAGCTGCCATCCTGCTACACACATTCAGAGGAGGCACAGAGATGCTGAATTCACACAGATGCAGCAAACTATACTGAGTAAGTCTGAAAATATCTCAAGACCTCAAACCTACCACTCCAACACGTTGGGAAGTGTTTCAGTACTTTAAAGAACAGGTTTAGCTTGCAACCATCGCTCTCCCGTTGTGTCCCCAGAGAAAAAGCTTTCCACAGCGCACCTGATGTGCAAGCAGAAAGGCAATGAGATGGCTGCAGAAATGAAGGGGCTCACACCCTGCACACAGGGAAATTTCCTCTCCTCAGAATGGTCCAACCTGGTCAGGATGGAGCAGGAACTTCCCATGCCTCCACTGCTCTTTTTGGTCCCACTGCTCAGAGTCTTCGGCCTGCTCCATCACTGCAGAACTTGGAGGCTAACAGGCTGGGCTCTGCTAACCTAAATACATCATGCCCTTGACCAGATCCAAGTAATAATAATTTGAGACATCTTACCTGTTTGGATTTAGAAGCTGAGAGCGCTAACAATTTTACTTTTAATGAAGAAAAAGGAAGACGGCTGCATTTTCACTGACTTCTAGAACTGGGACCTTAAGAAAATCCCTTCCCTCACAAGAATTGCACAAGGCCATCCTGCACAAATTTCTTCCTGAGGACTTTCCAGTCTCGTGGAGATGCTGAGTTTATTTCCCTCCCGTCGGAGGTTCTCTTGCCTGCCCCCATCACACGGGTGAAGCACAACACACTTCTGCATTGCTGGGAGCGCCACCATTATTTGTACTTCTGCAATTCGGCATGTACAGGGAAAAGTGGCCATCATATTAACTTATGGCACTTTCATAACTACTTGCCACAGCCAGCAAAAGATTACTTGAAGGAAATTATTTCTGGACACAAAAAAATGGCTTGCTTTTGCTCCGGTAATTTTTCAGCTTGCCTTCTCTGCAGAGGGGAGCAGGAGCACTGTCTTGGTATGCAAACACGGAGCCCAGACTCGTCTGTGTTTATATACATCCCACTTCTCAGATGTGCAGGGTGCAAACATGCATAATACATACGGGTCAAGTTTGATTGCTTAGGAAGGAGGCAATAATACCGGACTAATTATTTTCCTGACCTGATGGGTAATATTTTATTTAACTCCACACTGGGGAAGCTAAACTAGCTGGCGGGAAAGAGAAATGTATTCTCAAAGGGATAATGCAAGTTTATGCAGCACCTTTGATTTTGCATACACACGATGATTGAGATAATTTCAAAATATTATTTATTCATTATGTTTTTATTTGGGCTCAGAATGCAAAGGTTCAATTTTCCTATTCCCCTCCCCATGCCTAATATTTGTTACAGTTGCATTTTTCAAACCATTTACTGTCTGGAGGGTAAGTAGAGTGACACTGCTCATAATGTGCAAATAAATGTGAAATAAGCTAGTCAGCTCAAGTGGAATGAATTACTGTCACTGGTAAAATAAGGCAAGGGGGAACGGCTGCCTTGGGAGCTAAAAAAGACTCCAGCAGGTACTGCTATTGAGCGACTGGAATAACACTTACTATGATTTATCAAAGACCACTTGAAAGCACTTCTGAGGCATTAAATAGGCATGAAAAGAGGCTTTAGTGGCAACGGGACTATGCCAGAACTGAGTGATTAGGAAACTCAAAAGCTTGACCCTAACATGCAGCCGATGAACAAGTGACGCCAAAAATCTTCAAAGCCTTGTGCAGTAGAGTGCAGAGTACAGTCCATTTTGGAGAGGAGATGACCACAAAGCCAGTGGGTGCCCGTTACAAAAAGCTGACAGCACAGCTACAGAGAAAGGAGAAAAACCCAGCCCACGATTACCACCGCAGCCACACAGCACACAACCAGCAAACAGCTTTCAGTAGGAACAGTCATGCAAATGAAAGAAAAACACTGAAAACTTTTTCAGTTGCAGCATCACAGTGGTTTTAAAAAGGCAGTTGGCTGCAAATGCAGCTAATTACAGCAATGCTCCTGCAGCAGTGGCACCACGCAGCCTCAGCCAGACCCAGTGCACAGCTCACCCCGTGCTCCCAGGTCTCCTTTAGCCAGCCACTGCTCAGCCTGCTGCCCAGAACAAAGCATGTGCAATACACTCGAGTAGCTCAGTTTTATTTTCATAACAAGAAATAAGGAACCAAGCCACTGAGCAATTCACTGAAATGAACACTTGAGGAAGGAAGAAGCTCCATGTGGCAGAGCTCCCAGCTCCATCTGCACAGGTAGCCAGGGACTGCTGTGGGTGGGGAAGCTGAAATGGAGAGCTGTAAAGCGGTTGGGGAGCACAGACTTTCTCCTTTTAGACTGCCTAATAAACTACGCTTTGCCAGCCAACTTTATGATTTTGTGCAAAAAAAATAGACATCTCTCCCTACTTCTCAGCAAAGATTTAATAGCAGCGAGCTGTAAAGTCGTCTCATGTTACTAAGACTTCATTATTTTCACAAAATATACTACTGTCATTTACTTGAACATCATGAAGTATTATCATAAAACAAGTCTCTTAAAGTCATTAGCATGAATTAATGAAGTTCTGCTGTCTATCTAAATACAATTGTTGCTGTTCTAGGTCTTTTAAATAACTAAAAGCCCTCATTGTGCCTGAGACCAAATAATGCCTGAAAAATACATCAAACAAATGCTGATATTGTGAAGTACAAGGCCCACAGCATTTCCCTTATATTCCCAGGAAGTTCTACAGGAGAGAAGCATCAGCTCTAATATCATAATAATGACACTGAAGATGCACTGCAGTTGTTTCCATATGAAGCCCTAATGGCGCAGAATCAAAATAACCAGGAACCCCTCTCCCAGTGGCTGGACCTCTCGCCGTTAACTCAGCAGGCTCTGTGTGCTGGAGATCCCCCAGAGAGGAGCCCCCACCTCCTGGCGCTGTGAGGGATTTCTCTGGAGAGGACTTATTGCAGAGCAGCATTTCTGTGGCCATGAACTTCCCAGAGACATACAGGAAGGAAACACCCTTCTTGGAGGTGTTCAAGGTGAGGCCGGATGGGGCCTTGGGCAGCCTGATCTGGTGGGGGGCAACCCTGCTCATGGCAGGGGGTTGGAACTGGATGGTCTTCGAGGTCCCTTCCAGACAAAGCCATCGTAGACAAAGATTCTACAGTTCTTTCCTGCTTTCCAACTACACAGCGGCTCAAAGGCCACACAAGCACTGCTGGACACCGTAACTGCTTTAAACCGCCATATGTTTGCCCAGCAGAAATAATGCAAAATGCCATATTTCCCCAATGACAATGGTGCTTTTCCAAAGGTAATTACATTGCTCCTTGGGAGGCTAACTAAACTAGGTAAATTAGTTGTGTCTGTTGCTGCTAGGGACAGGTTGGAAGAGCTCCACAACATGTGCAGCTTTAGTTACAACATCTCTGGAAAAGTCCTCAGGGATTGAGAACAATGAGACTGTAATTTAGCCAGTCAGTCAAAAAAGAGATTCATAGAGACTCTTCTGTGCGCTCGGCTCGCTGTATATTTTATGAGGGGTGCACTTGCTGCCTTCCCTCTCATTCCCCACGCGTCAAGCTCACAAAGAGAACAATGCAAGTACAAAGAAAGGGAGGGACTTTATCTTTGTGGCATCTTGTAATAAATATAAACCTCTGTGCAATTATTTATTTTCAAAGAAGATCCCCATTTTCAAAACACTGAAAACACGGCTGGTTGTTCCACTCGTGTAAAGGAAGGTTCAACAACTCACAGTAAGTGAAGGATACAGACTCTGAAGACCGTACTTTGGTTTCTTTCCTATGATTTCATAGGTAACTTATGTAACACAAGGCATTGTCTACATGCACTTGTATTTCTATGCTACGGCCAGTATTTCTGCTCTTCCTTCATCTTTCAAAAGACAAAGCTCCCAAGGATACGCACAGATCCAATAGGACTTGCTAAGTAAGGATTAGCCAAGAGCCACGCACATGGACATCTCCACCCACAGAACCCTGTATACATTTACATGAATATTGGCTTAGCTGAGAAGCAATAGCAATTAGAATGAATCTGAAGAGAGACAAACTTAAAACGGTTCCCTGCAAACCCTGTAATTACATCACCAACAGCTGTTTAGCCTCGTTGGCCTTTATCCAAAATAATAATGATTTCAATGGAAAAGGCTTCAGTCCCAGAAGAAATATGACAAAAAGCAAATCATCGTGTACCCACATCAGGGAATTAAGTATCATTTGACCGTTATTCTGAGTCCTCTCCCAACAAGGCTGAATGATATAAAATAAAATTTGATCAGAAAAATTTGGTCAGAAGAAAAGGTACACCATGGGATTGAATGGGGGGATTGCCCCTGAATATAGTTTGTACTCTTAATCACTGCATTGTCATGCATCTGAAGCACAGTATCCGGCAAAACTAGCAAGATACAAACTCACCAGTGGAAAAATATGGTTCAAGTGGAAGTCAACAGCCTATTTTTCCTCCCTCTTCTCCAAAATTACAGTTCAAGTTTTAGAGCACCTTGAAAATAAAATAATACCTTGAACACTCCGCAAAGAAACCAAAATCAAATGGAAAAGCAAACTTGCAGAGCTGATGGGAAAGAGGCTGCCCCATCCCTTCTTCTAAGGCTGTAGCCATGCAGAGCAAAGCCTACTTGTGAGCACGGTGAATCAGGCTCAGCCTGAGCCTGCCCAGCAGCAACGCTCAGTAAAGCTGATGTCAGATCTGAATGGACTGTAATGTGTATAAAAGCTGAGCCCAAGGTGCTTTCCTTCTCAGCATGCTGAGCCAGACTAAGTAAGCTGGTCTGCTGCACAACTTCATCCTCTGAGCAACTCCCTTGGCATTTGGTGTGGTGCCTGATCAGTTCTTCTCTCCTCTTTCTGGTTACTTTCTGAGTTGCACTCAATCCAAATTCGTAAATAGTTTTGAAATGATTAAAATGTTTTGCTTCTCTGAGTCTTCTTGATTTTTTTGGTATATTTCCCATTCACTAAACTTCCCCCAGTCCTCCACTCCTAAAGAATATATATGTATATGAGGCTTGTTTAGTGCCGGTGGTGCACAAGAGTAGCTCACACAGCCCACCCCCATCACATCTTTAGCACTACTCCGCATGTCCTGCTTTCCAGTAGCACTCAGGGACAGCCAAATGACCTGGAGGATCCTGTATGCAAGGCAAAGCCAACCCAACCCAGGTCTCCTTCCTTGAGACTGCCCAGACGCAACGTGAGAATCACTACGTCACCAATAAGAAGATTTTAATGGGCTTTGGAGACATGTGATACTATTTATAATCAGCCCTCCTAGACAGTTGTTTGCATACTCCTCCCTGATGCAGTTTCCCTTGAAGAGAGTTGCTACACAATCATTACAAATTGATTGCAAAAGAGCTAACAATCATGATTAAATCATTAAATTCTTGTCTACGCTTCAGAGAGCGGAGAGAAAATTAACTTCCCACCAACCTAATTTTTTCCTGAACATGAAATAATGATTTTCTGCCCGTCTAATTACAAAGCCAACATCTGATCAAGCCGGCATCCAGAGGGGATTATCACATGCACAAGTATTAGACCTCATTACCAGCTTGAGTGCAAAATTATTACATCTTGTAATTGGATGGTGAGATTTATATACAGATCGGCCCGGTTTCTGTAAGATTGTAATTACAAGCTTCGTTGGTTAGCTACTTATCACTCAGCACAGAAGAGAGGAAAATAAGCAACAGAAAAAGCATTTCATTAACCCATAACCCTATCAAGGGAGAACCACTGTAACATCCATGTCTGCATTAGGGAGAACAGCTAAACTCACAGATGAAACAATTTATTATACTCTTTGCAAATGGGATTTCATTTTGTTTAACCCCTAATGAACTATTTTGGTAAACTGCATAAGCAAGCCATCCATTTTATAGACAACTAGGTTCAATATAGTAATTATAAGGGGTAACTGACTGAAATAAATACTCATCTGCTTAGGGGCAAGGTTATTTGATATACAATTGCACATAGATCTGAGCACTCACAATAGGTAAACAGGGAGCCTGCCTGTCACAGAGACTGGAAAACCCCTCGCATACAATCAGAACTGGGAGAGCATAAGAAATCCTGCTGGCAAGAGTAAGACATACACACACAAATTACCAAAAAGCTGAGATCATCAGGGTCTGTGAGGGCAGGGCATGTCTGAAAGGCAATTAAAAATACAGAAACATTCCACACTGCTGTTCTGGGGCTGTAGAGCTGCAGATACGTGCAAACAGCTGAATGGGGGTGGTGTATGAGGGACAGGTGTGTTACTTCCATGCAAACATTTTTAATATAACAGTTCTAGGCTTTTTAAGCAGAGAAAAATTGAAATAGTAAGCCTGTATTACAGGCACACTTTGTGCCCATCACAGCTCCAACGGCATGATGTCAGTGGATGTTCCATCACTGACTTCCATCACCACGTGAATCCTGACCTCTTTGGGTGTTGATTAACGCAGTTTGTGTTTAAGATGATAGCAGAACTTGTCACTTTTTTTTTTCTCCCTCATTATTTTAAATCACTATTGCTTACCTAACCGGGAATAGCAAATCCAGACATCACTTTTTTTTTTAACAAACCTCATGCAAAACAAAACCATGGCATCCTGTGTAGAAGCCATTATGGCAAATGCTGGGAATCTCTCCCATATCCAGCAAAGTTTCAGGAAGGCAAAACCTTCCCATCCTGCTGAACTATGAACTATTTATTTGAGTAGTAAGCCAGTGGAAAAGCCAAAGTAGGATCTGAATATAGAATAAAAGAAAAAAAACGCTTCAATAATCTGGCAGGGATGTGTTCTGGGTATGAGGAAAGGCTCTGCATGACACCTAGAACTTTCCACCCTACACCAAAACCAAGCCTGGTGAGGTTTGGTGTAGTCAGTAGGAATTACATATTACACTGCAGAAACACAGAGCGATTCAAAAGGACACAGGTTTTTAAAAGGTTAACGGAATATTTCCCAACTCAGTTCACTTTTGGAAAGCAACTCTGATTTCAAAGAGCATTTTTATCATAAGCCTAATTACAGTGGATTTTTATCTCACGTCAGCTGTTAAACTTTCATTGATTTCAGTAGTGCAAGGTAAGCAGCATATCAGGATTATCTGCAAAGAAGGATGATTCCCTGCTATTATTTCCAGTAGTAGCACCCAAAGGTTCCAGCTGGATTGCTCAGTTCTGGGCACTCGACACATACAGATAACAAAATATCTGCGCCAGGGGTCTTGCAGTCTGAAGGAACTGATATATAAGAGAATGAGAGCGACCTACTACCCCGAGGGGTCCTCAGTGCTGTAATTCTTCTTAACACAAGCTGTTTGCCTGACAGAGCCTTTCTTTGTTATTACACTCAGCCTGTATATTAAATATTTCTAAGGCCTTCTGAACTGTACTTGCCTATTTTATATCCCTATCCTATCGTCCTCCAAAACCATACACAAACAGGAGTGAACCCAAGCAATTTTTCTGTAGCAAATTAAATAATAATAATAATAATTATACTTAAGGAAAAAGAAATGTTTTCCAAAGGAAAAAAAAAGTATTTAGGTATAAACAGGAGGACAGTATAGCTGTTGAGTGCTATGAGAGAAGCTCACAGTGTACACTCAACACGCTGCCAGAGGACTTCCAAAGCCTCCTGGTTGAGGGAGCATACAGAGAAAGCTTTATGTCTACCAGTTCTTACAGATGTATTCTTATGGAATAATTACTTGCAAACTACGTTTTGGATTTTTTTTTCCTTTTTGATTGGCAGATATTATATGTATTATTTATTAAGTTGCACTAGGGTCATGTCCTAGCCTCATTTTTTTTCCCCCTGCATTTATTGTTATTTATTATTAGTAGCACCAAATAGTTCTGGCCATCAACTGGATCCCATTCTGCTAAGTAGTGGAGCAGCCAGACAGAAAGGTAGGGATGCACACTGAGGACGAGGCAAAAAAATGTGAAGATTTGCAGGCGTGAACTCTCGGCTTCTTGCACATTTGTGCTGGATCCATTTTTCTTATAGGACAGGTGCATGGAGGAGAATGGGGAAATGGAGTGGTGATGACTTTCTCCCAAGGGTTCATGGAAAAGAGCAAGGGCACCATGTCTAGTGGCAACTGTGATCCTACCAACACAGTCTGCCTCCATGGCCTCATGTTGAATTATGCATGCAGTCTACAAAACTGAAATTTTTATTATTAAGGCAAATAAAACTAATACAGCATTCAGAGATGTGTAAAAAAGCCTTCTGGGCTAGTATACGTGCTTTTTTCTTTGATGTACTCGAGAACATAAATACACCTCTCCATTAAATTTTCTTAAAATATTTTGACAAACAAATTTGGGATGAAACCAGTAGCACCTGCAGGCAAAACCGTGGACTTCTCATGTCACACTGAACTCAAATCCAAGAAAAATAGGCGCATTTCCTTCACTTTGGCAATCTGAAGGAATGGCAAGGCCCATGCACTGAGCTTTGTTTCCGCAGCTGGCACAGGATTTCTAAGCAGTTTTTTCATCTGGATTCTTCCCCTCAAGGCTCTGTAGGAGTCTCCGCACTCCAACATCAATGGTGCCCTGCACTGTGCTGTGTGTTCGGTTTTACACTGATGGGCCTTTGGTCTCTATCCCTGTTGCGATCTCTTCTGATTCCATTTAGGACCCTTCTCTGGCCTTGCAGAGTTCTTTCAGAGAACAGACCCACCTGCAAGGTGCACAATCCCTGCTAATCCCTCTCTGGCTGAGGTGAAGTGAAACACAATAAATCCCAGCAGGGCTGGAGCCTTTATGTTTCTATCCCCATTAGATGCCACCTAATAAATTCAGAATCATGAAAAATTGAAGTTGGGAAGGGAGAGAAGAGAAATGTATGAGGCAACTCTAGAAAATCCTTCCAATTGAGCTGACGGGAAAGCTAAAAGAAGGCAAGTGAAGACAAACTGCTGCTTCTCTTGGACTTGGGCCACTCCAGAAGTGCTTTGAGGTCCAGAAGAGCAAGTTCAAGGAGGTCAGAAAGGCCTGTCTTGTAAAAGCAGTAGGGAGAAGCTTTCAGTTTTATTGGGTTAAAGCAGGGTGGAAGAAAGATAGTAATATCATAAAAATGAGCAGCAGAAGGCATTGTATTTAGTTCTTGTTGCATTTCAGGGAGAAAAGACAACATAGACAGAACTCAAGGGAGTACAACAGACAACAAGTGTTAGAGCAGTAAAAGCTATCCACACATTCAGAGGTGACTTTAGACACGAAACTTCAAACAAAGCGTTGGAGATGAGCAAAACCAAAACAATTACACAACAAAATCTGGCAGCACAAGAGCCAGCTGTTCCCAAACTGCAGACATCCAGCCTTGCTAGGAGGGCACAAAGTGCCCTGTGGGTCCCCAAAATGTCTGTGCTGCCCCTTCCCCTTCCTGCTGGGCTGATCTCACAGCTGGGCCCTCCAGAAACACATACAGCTTTGTATTTGGGGCTGTATCTCTCGGTGCTCAAGAGAAGGAAATCCCTACAACTTGAGTTTTGAAGACACAGCAGCTCTGAAGGAAACCAGCTCAAACCCAAGAATGCCCTGCCACTCATTCACAAAGCAATTACAATAAAAATTACTGCAGTTAGCAGTGGCAGAAGTGCTACGAGCAAGGCGACCACAGCAAGCAGCTTCCTTTATTCACCGCAGCCCCTCATTATGTATCACTCCAAGAAATCCTGCTGCTTTCCCTGTTTGCAAGGGAGCCTCGAGCCTTTTCTCAGCAGCTGTCACTTGGTTTGCAGAAAAAAAAAGAAAAAAAAAAAAAAGAAGAAAAAAAAAGGGCCTCTCAGCACCATGGCGATTAAATACCATTATAACTTTCCTCCTTCTGCATACTGCAGTAGGCAATCAATATGGGCTTACATTTTATGAGACAAGGAGTTAACTTGTTCAATTACGGTGCAGACAGCTCTATTCTTTTGTAACAAGTAATCTGGGTAGGGAAATCGATACTGACAGGCCCGATGCACGCCAGCTAATTTCATATTATCCTCAGCCAATCGGGTACCTGCGAATAATAGAGTTGTTGTTACAGTTCATTATGGGGAGGTGGGATCAATATCTGTACAATAAGAGGATTGGCAATGCATCTGCTGCAGAAGGAGCCCTGCAGGGGAGGGCAGCCCCCCCGCATCCATTTACACAGGGGGAAAACAGGAGGGTAATGGGGGCCCCGAGCCCCGACCCGCAGGTACAGGCACGGGCACCCGGGATGGAGCAGGGCAAGGGTGAGCAGAATGTTAATGGCAGATTAAAGGGCGTGCATATGCTTCTCCAAACGAGATAACGCAGCACAGCCGAGTGAACCAGAAACAATCTATTATTTTTGAAGCGTTACATTAATATACAATGTACGCTTGACAAAATACAGGGCAGGAAAGGGAGAGAACAGGCAGTCATATTCTGGAGGTGGTGATATATATTATATACTCATGATATTTCATAGAACATGTTTCTTTGATGATGCAAAGCCCTGCCTATGTTAGCATTTATTATGCAGTGTGTGCAAATGGGGCCCAATAGAAGGAGATATGCTTGTATTCAGATTAGAGGGTAAGGAGAGGAAGAAGTCTGTGATGTGTTTCCAAAACAGCTTGAGAAGTAACACTCTATTTGTTATTTAGGCTGTTCGAGAAATGAAACAAAATTAAATATATATATATTTTTGACAACGGAATGAGTGGGGTTCTTTTGAAAGAGTAGGATTACTTAAGATGAACAACTCATGCTTACTTTCCTCAGCCACAGAACTGGCACCGGCACTGCCTGCAAGGACACTCACACCTCCGTTTCACTCAGCTGATCTCTTTCTGGTAGGTGCCTGATCTGAGGCAATGCAGGCTCCATTTCAGAGGCTGAGCGTACAGCCTGAGCCAACTCACCACGGAGCTGCAGCTGCTCATTGGACTTCAGCCTTCAATGAAAGGTAGAACTCTGCATAGATTCCAAGGGACAGAAATCTTCCAGAACTGCCTGAACCCACATTCCAATCTCCAGATATGAACTCTTAAAAAACCAATGCCCTGCCCCAAGGACTTCCACCTCTGGGCTACCAAGGCATTTGTTCTTACTGATCCCCATCGCTCTTAACACTTCCACTCAAGCTTCCCAACCTTTCCTTTCTAAAACTCAAACCTCCCTGTTCCAGGACATTTTGCATTATTTTCCAGAGCTGCTCTCCATACCGGACCCCAGCTGCCCCTCTCCAAGGAAAGTCTCACTACAGTTCACCAGAGGCTAAACTAGCAGCAATCGAGTACTTAGAAACCCATTGTCCCATTTTTAAATAGTCCACTTTGCTTATTTTGTTGTTAAACGTGCTCTGCTGTCTGCTTTTGGATAGGAGTGCAAGCATGGGAGCCAGATTCACTCCACATTTTAAAAACACCATAACCCATGGGGGACTTCAAGTATCCCAATTTGTGAATGGACTCATCATGTACTGTACAAACGTGGATTTTCATAGATTGCCAATTCCACCTTTGGAAAAGAGTTGAGAGATGTCTTCAATGTAAGTTTTACAACCATCCATTGTTTTCTTGTGTATCTTTGTCAAAAGATACCCTCACAGTTTTGCAATAATGGTAATACATAGAATCATAGAACTTTCTTAACTCTGAGATTAACATGGTATGGCCTTTGGAATAGATTCATGGTAACCTAATTTAGTTCCTTACTCATCCTGGGCATTTCTGAAGTCCAGTAATCATTTTTCACCAAAACTCAAAGTCAGGCACAGCTGAAGAGTTCTTTCTCCATACTCATAACTCTCACCAGCAAACTTCACGTACAGCACAAGGGAGAGCTGGTGTGTCCGTTGCCAAGATGTGGTGAAGCCACCAAGGATGGAGTTTGGAGGAGGCTCACTGCTAACAGAGCCGGCATTTTTTGTGTTAAAGAAACCACTTGCTTTCAGCTGCACCATAGGCACAAACCAGCTGCCACCAGCCATCATGGCTGCAAAGTAACAGGGCCAGAAAGGTGTCTCAAGAAGAGACCATGCAGAACAGAACACTGGCTGTGCAATGCCTCCATCCAATGCTGCCTCCAAGCAGCCTGCATTTTTCCCTGAAACATGGAAATCTTGCATGGTACACAAACTAATATGCAGGAAAATGTACTCAAAAGCAAGCATTTCCCAATTACAGCCCTTTAGCAGAGAAAAATACCATAGGTGCTGCAAGAGAGGAGGGAGGAGTTGCATACGGTCTCAACCCCTGGCTAGTTTAACAGGTAGCTGAGGCACACAAAGTGGAGACCACAAAGATGGATCAGCAGGTTCTGATCTATCCTCATGCACTCCAGAGGAGAAGTAAATCACTGTATATTAGCTGGGAGCTCGTGGCAGCAGCCAGACTCTGAGAGCCTCTGCAGGTGCCCCGGGATGGGTAAGTAAGAAATATGTGCGTTTCTCAGTAAGGGATAAATGGCTCTAACTTGTCCTTAGAGAGCCCTTCTATGTATCAGCGTTACTATTCTCCTGATAGATGCTCATTTCTTGCAGTAGAGTGTCATAAATACAGGTAACTTTTATATCGCAGCTCCCAAGCGGCCATCATTTTAAATCCTGAATCACTGGAGCTCTTCAAAACGTAGTTAAATTAATAGAAGGGTGAAAGAAGGTTTTGTTTCAAATGCTTAAAACCTGTGGAGCTGAAGTACTACAAACATTCCCCCCCCCTCCTCCCCCCTCCTGCCACACTGTTTGGGGCTGTGGTGGCAAAAAGTATTCTGCTTTTTTGAAAAAGGCCAACTCCTCAAACTGAATTCATCTGCTAGAAACCGGGCAGCTAATGGCTACATGGGGCCAGCTTCGAGCAGGCGGTTCTGAGAAAGCAAAACCAGGGTGGGATTGGAGAACAGGATGGCTCCCCTGTAATAAATGGGGTGGTCATCCCAAAGGAGATGTCTCAAGTAGAAAGGGGCTCAGCCTGGCACGCCGCCAGCTCAGCAGAGCTGATGTGGGACGCTGGTTCAGATGAGCCGCTGTGGATTCTCTGCCCATCCCTAGGTAAGATAAAGATAATTACCTTCCTTTCTTGTGGTTCTCTCAAAATTCAGCTTCACAGTCACTCCCAGCAAGGATGCCTGCTGTGATCCTTGCAACCAAAGCAAGGATTGCTGCATTTGTATAATTATGTACCATTTAAAACGTTATTGTGAAGTGATAGCTCCACACCCCAGCTATAGGTACTGTGCCGAAGTATTTCCAGCCGTCGGCTATGCCATTTAACAGCTACTAAACCCTTGGATATATTTATTAAAAGGCACCAAGCAATTCACATTTAATTACTTCGTAAAAGAAACAGAAGTAGCAGTGGAGGAAGAGTTAAATACTGTACTAAAAGGAAGAAGCCACAACTAATCACAATTAAGAGGAAGTCCCAGGCTATTTAAATGCTACAATCCAATTATATCAGGTAAAATGAATTACTCCTTTAATGCTGACTTTATATGAAGATACCTTCTTATTGCTCTCATTAATAATCATCAGACATCATTTTAGCCCATATTGGCTGCAATAACATTTCTATTAGCATCATAGTGTAGCAGGGCTGACAATTAAAATAAAAAATAAATCAAACCCAGAACTGAATAAATGTAATTATAGTTCAGAAAAGAGCTTTTATGACTATTTGATTAGTCAACTGAACAGTACTTATCTTTTAAATCTTAAACTTCAGCTAAATGAAAATCTGAGACGTTATTACTGCGGTCCCTGAAAAGCTAAGATACAGGCAGCAGATGTTTTCTAGAGTTCTTTAGCTGCCTTGGAACCACTTCATAACGCGTTACTTGAGAAGCATCAACTAAAATGGACTTCATATGGCCACGTACCACCAGAACACCTGGAAGTACAGGAGACATCCTCTAAAGAAATCTGCTGCTGAGGACACAAGCGATCAGGCTCCCTTGGCTGTTCCTCCCCTGGACTCTGCACCATTTTGTGCTTGAAATACAGAATACGTACTGAATACAGCACAAGAACATACATCGTAAACAGCGCTGCCACAGCCTGGACAGAGGGATCTACCCATGAACAACAACGGAAGAAGCAAACATTTTTGGTTCAGAGGATTCCCATGGGATGTAAATAAGGGCCGCAGCACCAGGAGCCATGGTGCGTGCTGACCTGCTGCAATTCCCAACGGAAGCCAACTCGTTCTATCCAAAATCTTGCCAAGAGCCAGGCCCAGCTGCTCCAGGAAATACAGCTTATTTATGGGCAGAAAGGAAACGACAGCAATGGCTTTGCCTGTGCCAGGCATGGAGCACCAATGTCTGGAAACTTATAAAACAAACGTCTGATCAAATAGACATCATTATCAAATTTTCTACAGGAACGTGCAGGATTGTTACTTCCAGCCCTGAATGTTTGATGCTGAGAATTTGAGAGTAACTCATTTACACAACAAAACGTGCAAAACTCTTCCTTTTTTTTTAAAGGGGAAAAAAACTATTTTGATAAGAGTTCCAATATAGTCGCATTTTTTCATCTTACAGTGAAAACTCATATTTTAAACTCCCTCTAAACTTCAAGAGTTTCATACCTTAGCTAGAAATCTAATCCCCACTGCTGCAGGAGACCACCACAACAATTATATCCTCATATTTTCATCTTTTACACCAAGATGTCTTCACTAAAACCACTTTTAAAGTAAAGCTTTACTCTCCTCCAGGGATAAAAAAACCCCACAAACAATAACCTCGGTTGTGAAGCACTTAACAATTTTCTTTTCTCAAAAATTACCAGGCAACAAAAAACACTCCACAACCCAACCGTAAAAGTTTCACATTCACTGCATTTTCAAGGGACGAAAGAACAATTCGGCATAAGCACGTGTTATAATATTGTCCTAAGAACTCACCATCAATGGAAAGAAGTATTCATACAATAAATTGCTCTCGGGCTGTACAGTCACCCCATTCCCACAGGGGGAACTGGGTGCCACAACCCATGAACAGCCCTCGCAGCCCTCCTCCCATCACGAGGCCCAGCAGTGAGAGGCACTTGTCTGCCATACGGGCTATTCATCACATTAAAGCCAAGCAGTTCTACATAGGTCACTCCAAAAGCAATGTCTCCTATTTATTTCCATAAATAGGAAATAAACTAAAATTAAACAGATACAAAGAGCACAATACTCCTATTCGATAGAGCAGATTCTCAGCATCAAAAGACTACTTCTCAATGTAGCCACCATCCCCACTATGCATTTTCACCAGTGATGAACATGCTGCACTCATGAAATGCACCAACCACCACCTCACTGTGCTCACATTCTCTGTTTGGCCTCCAGAAACATCCAGCAAGTGTTGATGAACGTCAGTGAGTGCCTTTTTTTCCCCCCACGTGGAGGAATTCAGTGACACACCTTTGCTTCATGCGCCCTTTGACATCAGATGCCATTCTGCCAGAGTGCCCCTCTGCCCCTTAGCAACAAAACGTAATGGAACATTGGTGGGAAGGTTCAGCCTCTGCTGCCATACCACCAACATCTGCCCTTGATGCTGTGGGCCAACATAATGACATAGGAAGCATTACTTTTGCAGCAGCTCTTGTGTAATGAAAAGACAAGTAGAAGCATCTGCGTTGCAAAAGGATAAAGGGTGGATCTAACGGATCCATGTCTGCCTCTGGATAGAAGATCTTTTCTATTCAGGCATATTCAGATTTAAGCTTTGCCAACACCTCCTTCTCTCCGGCACGCAGCACTGCAGGTGAATGGCAGCCTGGAACATCGGTACTGCTGGTGCACACCCCTGAACCCACATCTGCACAGCCAGGATGAGGAACGTGGAGACAGAGGCTCGAGTTTTGCAGCAGTGCTTCAAAAACGTGAGCTGCTACAGAACCACAGGGCTGTCCTGGCCCTCCAGAAGCCTCTGAAAATCCCAGGCTGATCATATCTCTTTCGGTCCATAACAAACACTTACATCACAGCAGTGCCTTTGGTTTTGGCGCTCAGGTTGCTCAGGACTTTGCATCACCATTTCTTTCAGAAACACCCAAATTCCCAGAAAAAGTCCTCAGCCCTCTGCAGCGCAAACAGAAGCACCTGATACACTTAATTTCTGCACCTCGTGCACTGATTTTTAACATCCCTAAACAATTTGTTTTGTTTTCTGCTGTTCCTGGTGCCCTCAAGTGAAAAAAAATAAAAAAGCACGTTTTAATTTCAATATAGAGAACTCCTGAAATCCTTGCAGCTTTTACTGTTGATTATTTTATAAAGCCACGGAGAAGAGTTTGCAAGGAACCAATGGGCAATCATTATCCCCATCAGCAATGAGCTGTGACTTGTGTAAATTGCATAATAAATTAGGTAGTTTGAGATAAATGAATTTAAAATAAACAATCACGGCCCAAAAAGCTTTACTTCTTGTCTCCAAAGGCACAAGCTCTGGTTAAAATCAGCCACAGGTAGTTAAGTGATTACAAACTGTAAAAATAAATCAACCTGATATAATTGCTCCAAGGAAAAAATTACCAACATATTTAAAATTTCAGCAGTGCACCTTTTCCCATATCCATTTGGCATTATCTAATTACCTTCACATTTCATTTCCATCAATGATATGACCTGTATTTTCCTTTTATAACTGTCAGGGAGGGGTGGGAGGGTGGAGTGAAGGACCACAGCGATAAATCAACCTCACCATTAGGACCGAAATGGCTCATCGCTGCAGCTCTAAATCCAGGATTTATAAAGATGTCTAGGCCATATAGCACACTTGTGGACACCATAATAAATTCATGAGCACATTGCCAAGGCAAACTACTTCATTATGTGGCAGGCTGCTAGCCATTAATCTAGCAGAGAGAGATTCCTGGGAAACTGAGACTGCCTGGAAATTTATGCAGGCCTAAAGTTACCCATTTCATTATGGATTTAATCTGCTCTTTCTGCCAGAGTGCATGAAAGGTTTTTACAGTTTAGATCAAGTGCTTGTAACTCCCTATTTTATATTATTTCTTCAACAATAATGTCCTAATTTTCTTCTCAAAAACTATTCAAACTGAATGCCTTCACGCTTGCCTTCCTCTAATATTACACTAGATAAAATATTTATACAATCAATTGACAAAGAGCAATTTTTTCCCTTAAATGTTCCATTAACATGTAAATTTTCATATGATCTTTATCTCATAGGCAAAATGTGCTCCGCAATGCCTACCTTCTTCCAGGCAGTTAACCCTTTTGTTGGCTGTAAAGAATCCAGATCAAAACAGACTCAGGGCCTCATTTCTAAAGCCCCTAAAGAGGTCCTGTCTTTAAATTACTATTCATTGAAAAGAGATGTAGCTCCTAAAGCAATTTGCTTTCCTTTGCAGATGGCTCATTCTCTCCCACTCATACACATGCACAAGCAAAGACAGACAGATATGTATGTTAAGTCCAATTCCTGTAACTAAGGTATTTCAAAGCACCATTTTCAACTTCATAATAGACTTTAATAAAGTGTCACTAATAAGGTAGAGTACTCCAGTCGATGTTGTGACTCTGACACGTGGAATTAGATTAATGAGACCAACTATAAAAATACTCTATGCTGCACTGAGTAATTGCAGATTACCATCTTCTGTAAATAAAGATTTCTGCATGTTCCAGGTACCCCCCGTTAATTTATGGCCATCCCATCCTGCTTATGCTACTAAGAGAGAAACCGAGGCCAAAACATTGTCAGTGATTTGATTAATATAATGACTCATAAGGAGAAGACCAAAAACAGAAGCTTGAATAATAAATGTGTGCAGAACACTTTCTAGCATTCCACTTTCTTTTACATTCAGTACCCTTTGCTGATAGCTCACTATAACTCCAAGCCATATATTTGGGAACACGCTCTGATGCCTTGCTGGAAAGGGGTCTAGAAGGCTACGTTTGCATGTCAGGGTGGTTCTCATTAAATATCTGAAGTTAATTTTGATGGATCCTTTGAAACTATGATGGCGAACGCTATCTGTGTCATTCTTCTTACCAGTTCTGGTAACCTAAAAGCACACAAGATCTACTGGTTAATAAATCCATCACCAGCTGAGGGGCAACCAACTGCCATGATTTTAATAAGACTACTTTATCTTCCACATCAATCTTAATATAAAAAAAATATAACAGAGCAAGAAAACATGCGAGAACAAGGAACATATGTAATGCCTTCCTCTTACTAAAACTTTTCATCTTTCCCTTGTCCTGGGTTAGAAAAGTGGCAGGTTGTCTCGCCCACTTCAGCGAAATAAGTTTTTTCCCCGTCAGAAGCATGTGGGTTATAGGACAATTGCAACTCCAATATTAAACAGGTGTATTTTGGTGATAACTTATCTCCTAGTCTTTCAGATGTGCAGGCTTCATGAATAACACTTCCACCCACACTAATGTATATCTCTGCTAAGACTTAGCTTCTGTGGGATAAAACATACACTTGGAATGGAAAACCTGTGAGCTGCCTATTTGAAAACAGCAACAAAAAACCCAAAAGAAAACAAAACCCACAAACACCTTATTTTTCCATAGCAGAACAACTCAAGTCTACGTTGCAGGAGGAAGACCAGATCCAATTTTTATACCTAATAAAGGGAAACTACCTTTTATATAATTCATTATTCTACCGCCAAAGAGAATACTGAACTCAAAAAGTGCATGATCTCCATATCACAGTGGGAAAAAGGTTCCTGTGCAAAGAGATAGACATTCAGATTCAGCAGCTCCTTACATCTCTCCGGCTTGCAGACACATCACAGTCTACCTGAGCTGGGTTCCCATGCCCGTGCTAATCTGCATTTTCCTTTGACCCTCTCCTTCCCCCAGGTATTATCTGCTTTCCTCTGACAATGGAGCAGACATATGTTCAACATGGGGACCAACTCCGCTGAACTCTGATATGAAATTCTCATACGGAATTACACTGATTGTACAAATACTATAAAACAGCGTTAGTTAATCATTTAATTACTAAGCACAAAATTACATAATACGCACTGTAGGTGGTTGATCTGAGCACCAGAAATCAAGAACGTGCAAGGGCCTAGATGATGACTTTCCTCTGGTTAGTAAAATTTCAGCATTTCTCCAGTAGAAACAGGACAGTGTCAACCATGAGGTTAGGTCTAAAGCTATTTTTACTATTATTAATATTATTAATAATACTTACAGTTTCTTAAAAGCGTGGAAATTAAGACGTCTTTCACAAGAGTTATCCTCAATCTGAACCAGAAAAATCCTTAGAAACTGGCTGCTTGGAGCTCTACTGTGGTCTGTCACATTAATAATTACAACTAGATTCTCACAGACCTTTGCAGTTCCAGTTCCAACTAGGACACTTCAGACCTCCAAGAACAGCCAAGACCATCTTCAAATGTCACTAGATGTACTCTTGGCACTGCTGACATGACAGCAGACTTATTTTAGGAATGAACAATAATGGCATTCTTTTGAGATAAGAAGATTACTTTTTGCACTGCGGTCAGATCTTTCTCTATCTAATCAATCTACCTTGGACCCTGGGATGCATCAAAACCAAAGGAAATGACCCTTCCTTCAGATCTTCACTGTTGCAAAAATAGATCTACGAGAATCACAGAGGAGAGTTTCTCCTACAGATAATCACCTGGGAGAGAATCAGTTTGCAAAGTTATGTTTAGTGGAGCTAATGAATGCCATAAAATTGAATTAAAATCACTTCTCAAATAGGTCCTAACGTGGAGGACAAGGGTTCTCAACATATAAGGATGGCACTTTACCTCTGTAAGAAAAAAGTTAAATCAGTTCAGTGACTTTGCTTAGAAGTCACTGAGGATCGCCTGTTTCTGGGTATCTCAGTCTTTCATGACTTCCTTACATTTTCTCTTTTAATTCTTTTTTTTTAAATAGAAATTTCCTAATATGCCTTATCTGGAGGGTAGTGGGTGAGAGGAGTGGGAGCAGATTTGACTGTTTTTTGTTGTGTTTGTTTTGTTTTTAAGTACAGCTTTAACTTACTCCAGGCAGGCACGAAGACCCAGACTCAAGCATTTCAGTCCTGACCTCCGATCCAGCCCAAACCCAACAGTCTCCCAATTAATTTCATCAAGATTTGAGCATCCATCTGAAGTGCACAGCAGGAACACCCACCAGCTCTCTGAAGCACACCTAGCAGCCAGCAGGTCCCCACTTCTCTCCAGGCTCCACCAGCCCTGAAACGAGCTGGGACAGGATCTCACCACGGCACACTGGTGTTTCCCTAAAGCCACGATCCATCGAGTTCACCTTGGGTGCAGCTTCTCATAGAAGCATTTTAGAGGCTCTCAGAAACTCAATAGAAAGGTTTTCTTACAACACTTGTAGTTTTCATCTTCAGTGCTTTTGTGGCTTTGGGCCTAGGCTACTGCAAAACCCTGTAACGCTGTGGTCTTCTTTGAATACTTTAAGCAAACAAGCAACCAAACCTCCACACCCTCTCATTATTTTTTTTTTTTACATATATATTTTTTCAAGACTTTGTATGTATCTGGCTATACAATAAAAATAAATTTCTACCAGAAAGCTGAACAAAATCCAAGGTTTTAGCTGAATTCAATCCATTTAGGCCAATGCAAATACAGGAAATATAATACAGCTTAGCAGAGTAAAAGCATATAAAACCTACAAAATATTTCTGGAGGCAGTGATCCATGCCAAAATGCCAAGAATAATACGTCCAGTAATACACACACCAATTTTTAATGTAGACAACACAATCCACAAGAGTCACATTTGTATATCTAAATTGGTATCACCAGCACTGTCTATTCCAGAGCACAAAGGAGATTAGTTAGAAGCTATGACATATGTATACATCAACAGTGAATTACATCTGAGTAGAGGGAAGTGCTTGGCAATAAGATATGCTTGAAGACAGCCAGCTCGATAAAAATCACGGGCCCAGATAGTCAAGGTTGTGAATGATTTCTTCAGTCTTACAACTTGATGAACATACCAGTTGTAATCAGACTGCAGCCTTCATTAGACGACCCATTAAAAGGAAGGCCAAGACCTCGAGTGCTCTTCCAAGCACCCAACAACCGGGCGGGCTGAGAAGATAAACAGATTGTGTAACATTTTAGCTCATGCCTACCTTGTCCCTCACTTGCCCATTAACTCATACCACAAGCCTACGTGCCATAGGCACTGAGTAGGGGCCTATAGCTTCTGGTCCCTGTACAGCATGAGAAGGGTATCCATAGTGCTTGCATGCAACGTGCTGACTATAATCATGATTTCTGTTTCTATGATCAGGGCTATGTTCTTTCAACTAATACTTTACAGAGAAAGGTTAACCAGACCTCTCTAACAGCGCAAGCAAATCTGAAACTTACAAGCCCACCAGTCTGGAGAGCTGCAAGCTTTGGCAGCAGGATCTGTGGAATTACTTGCAAAGCCTGAGCTTGGTTGGCTCTGACTGGTACTGTTAGTTTCCTTGTTGCACACCGATAAAAACAGCAAAAGACCTGTGCTTTTAAAGCAAATAACAGCTTTAGCTTGATTTCGGTTATCTGATGGCAACATCTTAATTGTGTTATCCCATCTAAACTCCTAGAGACTGCCAAAAAAACATTTACAGAGATAAATCATATGCAGGAGAAAAAAAAAAAAAAAAAAGAGAGATGTGATAAAGTTCCTTTTTCCAGAAGCCCTATCATCCAGCAAGGAGTGACTCTGATCAGCTCTACAGCGAAGGTACCTCAGGCATTGCTAGCCTAGTCTGTGCAAACTTTGGGGAAAAAAGAGTAGATGATCTGAGCTCCAAGATGAAAGCTGCCAACACTTTCTTACCAGGGGGTAGAAAATCATACGAGCTTAAATACTTCATGTTCAATAAGAGCTAGGCCTTTAAACTGTTGGCACAACTGGTCCTTCAGGTTGCTGAAGTTAAACTACATTGGCATTGCCAGAAAGCAGCAGCAGAGTGTGCCAAGGAGTCAGTCCCTGAGTAGGCTGATGAAATCCAGCACATGCAAGCAGCAACACCAGCAGAGGTGAGGCCACTGAATGGACATGACACTACAAAGAGTAATAAGGCTAGAAAGAATGACTTCTATAATTTCAGGTAATTCCTGGAACAGAAGAAATCACTGAGCATATGAAATGGATATACATAATGTGATTGAATAGTATTACTGAGCTATAAAGTTTGAATGCCAAAGGGATTTGAAATGTGCACCAGATTCTGGTCTTGGGCAAAACAGCATGATTGCACAATAGCAAATCTTTTTGAGTATTTGGCCTCGTACATTTCAATCTGGATCGCCACTTCACAATCACTTACCTCCTGTTGCTTGTGTATTAATGTTAGAGATAACTATTTTCTTCGAAGTGTATTTTAAAGTGCAAGAGAATCTAATCTAAAGAGCCAGAATTTAGTCTGTAAATATGTTCAGGCATCTTCTGTCTAAGTCAGTGCAAGTTGAGCAAGAACACGTCCCAAAAAGATTGTCACCCTCCTGCCTTTAAAATACGGGCTGTGTTTTATTTTATCTAGGACACAGCAATGCTACCGTACACATCCATGCATCACACTGCATTGCAGACTCAGCTCATGAGGGGAATCCTTAAACGTGCTCACCAGAGCACCATTCGGAATCTTCCATCAGCCACAGCATAAAATTATTTACTCAGATCTCCTCCAATCACATCCTAGCAAACTTGTTCGAAAGAACGAAGGCCTGATCTTTCAGCATCGACTCTTTTTAGTTGGGAGAGCATGGTTAAGATCTCCCTGATGCCACGTTTTCTTTTCAGTCACATCAGAGACCCTGCAAAGAGCCGTCCCTAAGAAAACCAACAGGAATGCACCAGGCCACAAACATTCAGTTCCCCCTGTGAATGTTTTCCATGAGAAGCCACCCAAAGCATCACTCCCAGCAAGGTCTGTGGATGCTCCCCTCCCTGCTGCCGTTTGCCAGGTGAGGTTTCCACGTGTGCTTGAAGGCCCCGGACAGTGCCATGGTTGCGTGTGCTTTTCCAAGGCCACGGTGCCAGGAACTAATGATATGTGAAATGCTCCATCCCTGCAGGTTTTCCTGCTCAAACATCTTCTAAATAAATAAATAATTGAAGACAGTGGCGCGCGCCGCATTCCAGCCCCGAATTCCCGGAGCAGCTCAGGTCCTTAAACTGAGTAATTTGCCTCAGCTTGCGTATTGCAAAACCCATTCAGCAAAAGATTATGGGCCTTTAAGTGCCATCCAGGCCTGAAATATTACTCTAGGGCTTTAGGATGTCAGAATTGAGAATTGCTAGTGAATATTCTGTTCTGGCAGTACTAAAACTATCGTTATTTAGCAACGTGGAAGCAGGCAAATGGGGGCTGGGGAGACAGAATCTGACAGAAGGGAAAGACTATAACTTAACACAAACAGAGGTGCAGTTTTCATATGTGGCCACATGAATTCTTTATGGAATAAAATGCATTTGTGAATCAAAAAGCAGATGCAGATTTATATTCCCCACTTAAATCTGCCAAAAGCGAGTAAATGAATACTGAGAGCTCATTTTAGTTCAGGAAACAATTTATGAGGATACATGGGTGGGTGCAGGTACTCTACGTGAGCAGTCTCAAGGGGAATTAGCAGCTGCTTCTGCTTCTCACAACTAAGAATAAATAGACTAAACTGAAAATTAGCAGCACCTCATTAAATGTAAAACCATCCACACGTAAAGCAACCAGGATTCAATCTTTAAAAAATTCAGAAGGTGCAGTATAACATGAAAGCCAAAGGAGCTTTTGTCTTTCCATCACAAATTATTTAGGCATAGATAGTAGCATCAAGCCTGAGCTCAGAGACAGAGCAGTCTGAGCCACTTTTCCTGGTACAAGATGCTTTCTGACCTCAGGTCTTTCAGCCCTCTTCAGCACTCCACAACCTCTGCCTCACCCTCCTTTGCCCTGTTGCAGGCTCACATCCCTACCAAAGAGACCTGGTCCCGCACTCTGCCCGGGTCCAGGCAGTGCTTTGGGTCCCCAGTTATCTCCAAGAAAGCCCAGAACCTCCTGTGAAAATTTCTGCAACACATTTACTACTCTTCCTACAATCACCCATCACTGGAGCTCCACTCAGGACCTAAACGCATCCACGTACCTAACAGAAACCATTCTCCACGGTGTCGTGTGTGTAAATGTTACTTTGGTACCAATGATTTGCAGCTTCCACTCTAACTCCACTTCCCCTTTTCTCCTGTTTCTTAGATGTTAAGGGCAGAATTACTTATGAACCACTGGAGGAGCAGTTTGAGTTCAGAGCCATAGGTGCAACAGCACCAGCACGCATGCAGTTTTAATGGTCTAGAGTCAGAACTTCTGCTCATGTTCCCTCCTGTTCCTTTTCAGATGGATGGGAGACAAGGAAAGCCAAAGCAGTGGCAAAGGGCTGCCAATTCTCCTTCAGGGCTTTACAAATGGAAGTGTCTATTAAGCACACTGCAGAGCTTCCTTTCCAACAACAAACCACAAGTTTAAACTTGTGGCAAGGATTTTTTGGACTTCACAGAATATTGGATATCCTTCACGCATATTCTTAATGGACGGTGATTGTAATGGTTTTGTTGCATTACTGGAGTATTGATTATTCCAATACTATTGACCTTTAGAGGATACGTTTGATTTTTCATTACCATTAAGTCTTAATAAGGTTAATAAAAGGAATAACAAAATAAATAAATAATAATCAACACCAACAATTCCACTTAAGATTCTGCAGTATAGCTGCCTCTTCTGCATATGAAATAGCACATAAGCATTCTGGTTACCAAAGAATTTCCCTGCGCTGTTACAGTTTGCCTGTTTGTATCGGAGAGTGGCTTCATGAGTGACTTTTTGAAGCATGAAACAACTGTGTTTCCAAGTTTAAAACTTTGAATATTAGCACTCTTTCCTATCTGAAAGTAGACGACTGGCCTGCAGTTATTTCTTTTCCTGGACCTTTTTAAAAATGAGGAACTTTTCCTCATTCTCTCTTCAAGCTCCTTTATCCACCACACTTTTCCACAAAAGGAGCGGTGCAGCCTCCATTGCCCCCATTCTGGAGACTCTGACCTGGTGGTTTCTCACTGGTTGGACTTCCAGTGACCTACAAACACACACTTCTACCATCAGGCCCAATTTCAGAGCCTATCTCAGTTTGGGCTTATGAACTGAAACAGATTGCTGCCTGGGTTGACAACCCAGACCGCCCAGGTATTCAGTGCTCAGATCATAAGGGCATCGCACCCAGTTAGAAGGTAGCTGTACCCTCCAGTATCACACGTGCCTTACAAAACCCACCTTTCCTAAAGCCTTGCCACAGCAGAGATTGCTCCCTTGTCTAAAGAGCTCTCCCAGCAAGGCATTTGCTAAGTACAGACACTGAGCTACGGGAGCCCCAAAGGAAGGGCCGTGCCGGGACAGTCATTTTTGGAATTATTTCCCTTCTCACCGAGGTTTTCCTTGGAGAACCAATATCCAATCACTCTGCTTAGCTTACAAGATTGAACGGGAGCTACAACAATTCATGATTCCTGACCTACACACGCTTAAAAACAGAAATTCATGCCATCATCAAGAAAACCTAAGGTAGAAAATACATTAGGCTTTATATCCAATATTAAATTAATCTTCATAAGAGAACCACTACCTCTTAGTTTGATACGCTTATAAACAAGAAAGTCATTACATAGGCTCAGCTCTGACTGCGTATTAAACTGAACCAGAGAAGACAAGATCCTTTACCCAACTTTCCTGTATTACTGTTGTTTTGAGTTTCCTTTCAAGCCCTACAATAGGCTTTTCAGAAGATTGGTTTTTGACACTATTTCCTGACACCGATGCATCAAAGCAGTTAACCTAGGAAAGGCATCAAGGGAAAGGCACATCTTACAAACCCCTAGTCATTAGCAACATCCTCAGGTGACAGAGAGAGCTAGAACAGTGTCAGCTCCCTTGCGGAGCAGATCCAAGGCATGCGAGTGAAATACCAATCCGAGGCTCATGTTTTTACTGGGATGGGAGCAGTGGAGAATTAGATGTGAAAAAATATCAGCTTCTATCAAAACCTCCTCTCCCTTTAGTAACTGTTGGAAGTTGTAGGTACAACGTGTGAGATGACAGAGTACGAACGCCTTCACTAACGGGCTGTAAAACAAGGCTGAGAGCCAGGGATTCACGGTGCAGCAGACAGAAAGTTTCTTGCTAGTCCATAGACATCTTCATTACATGGCTTCATGCTGCATTAACAGCACATGTCTAAACAGACATGATCAGGAGAATCGGGGAGTAACCTAAAACCATTCCTTACAAAAACCACATGTAAAAACTTTCGTACCTTTCTACTTTAGAAGTTAATATTTCTGTTTGAAGAAATACGGATAGATATTTGGGGTTTGAATTTCCAAATATTTAGAGATATAACTTTCCTGAGCCCTACGTTTAATGTTATTGAAGTCACCTTCTGTACACTAATGCACCCAGCTGCCTGAGCGTGTGCAGGATGAGACCCTTTGCTCACTGCATTCATAAATACCAAGGCCAGAAGGGACCATTACAGCCTGGGCTGACCTCCTGCATAAAACAGGCCTTCAAATTTCAGACGTAATATAATTAGGGTTCTCAGGTTTAACTGATAACAGCAGCAAATACCCCACGGACACTTTAAAAATGTGTCAGGCAAATTTACACATAGAAGGTATGCTTTGATGTGTGTCACTGAACATCACCAGAGCTCAGCTCGTTCATGCCCAGAAGTTCGCCTTTCGTTTGTATTTTAAAAGCTCTTCCTGACAGCTTTCCTGCTCCTGCTCCAGGGAAAGCTGCGAGGACTGTTTATTGTTCTTGTCTTTTCTTAATATTTTTAAGCCCCTCTCCAGGCAATGGCCTAAGATATTTTTCTCTTTGTTATTTACTTGCCAGGAATGACTGTGGATATGGTGCCTGAGGGTGCCACAGGCTCTCCAAGGACAGCAACTGACACAGCATTTTTATTTTTTAACTCCCACCAACGCCGATAGCCTCAATTATGTTGGTTTTTCTCTGTTCTACATACTTATAGCTAAGCGGCCTTGAAAAATAAAAGCCCTCCAATTCACCCTTGCTAAACTATTCCATTTTTTATTAATATTCAAACCAATTAATCACTTGTACCATCGCTCACATTGGCTATATTTTTCTCCCCAGTGAAAAAAGTTCTTCCCCAATAATCATTAGTGCCATTAAATTACAATTCCATGGAGAGAGACAGACCAGACGAATACACCACTGAGTACAAAAATATAAAAGATAATCAGCAAGCTGCTCCAGACTTGCATCTATTTTGGTGTGTTAGTTCATGTGCTGCTGAAGGGCACGTGTGATAAGGGGTAGGTGATGTGTGCGATAGCATCACGAGATACATGGTACTCCCACTGCAGAGGTACTGTGGGCAAGACTGTGGAAGGTGGTATGGGGAGTTGAAAGCAGCAAAACCATGTGAATTATATTAGTTCCCACCCATTACATATTCATGAATGGGGGCTGGTATTCGTGAATTTGGCTCAGATGAAGCTGCCCTGACTGGATTCGGACTTCCAGCCAAACATTTCTTACAACTAAACATTTTCCTAAATGTGACATGATTTATTTAAAGAGATGTTTTCAAAGTGATCCAGTTACTGAGACTCTATGTATCATATTGCAGCTTTAAAAACTTGGCACTCTCCCTTCTCCCCCCAAATTTGCCCTGGTTATGAACTCCAGAAAACATAGTTTATGGTGGCACTGCTGAGACACGGCTTCAATTAGGCTACAGTGCGGCTGTCAGGTGCTGCAGCCAATTATCTAAAATGTAAATGTTTTAAGAAAGGCAGCACTTTTTGTCAGGACCAAAATGATTTCCAGCCTCCAGTTCATTGTTTCAGAACCAGAGGCACATAACTCAGAGAAACATAAGGCGTACAGTAAAAACATCACGTGTTGATTTACACATTGTATTGACCAATACTATCAGTGAAGTATTTACCTTAATCAATATTAAAAGATCACACCGATGATTTAAACGTTGTCTCAAATCAGTCCCTATTTTCATTCATCAGCATATGAATACCTGTGAGCTGTCCACCTTTCCTACCAACCTCACCCACCAGGGGAAGAACACTCCTACCAAACATCCTCTTATCGCCAATCACATCCGAGAGTACACAGTTTAAATTAGAGTTCTAAATATTAAGCTCTGCATACAGCCACCTGTGTAAGTTTCACATTAAAAAGAAAGTGCTCTTGGAATTCTGCTGAGGGTTAGACCCGTGCCTAACGATGAAGAAACACAGTGCAAAAGGTTGTACCCAACCAATAGGGAGTTCCTCCCAGGCCCCCCTGTGAGTGAAGATTTCCACCTTACACCCTGATCCATCTCACCTCCAAGATCACTGCAACGATTAGCTTCGATGCCAGGACTGCAGGGCCTTGTTTTAGGTGTACCTTCACCTCTCCTTCGGGACAAACTCCATGCAAACCATCACTCTCTCTCATTCCTGTTTCTGTAATGTTTTCCCTTCACTATAAATGTTACCTAACTTATCAGTCATCCTGATTATAAATATTAATTATTAAGTATTTATGAGAAAGAATATATTTGATTTTACTTAGGTGGTAACATTTAGTCAAAAATCAGTTTTAGTTCCAAATCAGATCAGCACATTGCAGCCCCAGTTGCTGCACCGGTCTGTGGCAATTATAAATACGCTGCTTAGTAGTCAGAATCATGTTGCTATTATTTACAACATGTGTTTAACAGATACATTTGTCATCTTTTTTTTTTTCCCCTACAGAGAAATACCTGCTTACTTCATGCACATTTGTATATTTTCAAACATAACCACAATATAGAGGCAAATAATAACAAATTGAGAAAAGAGTTTAATAGGATTTCTTGTTGCAAGCATGGCCAAAGCTTTAGCAGCTTTTCCTGATGACCTGCATACACAATTACATGCCTGAGTAACAGATGTAGTTCTTGTGGCCCCAGCACAGAACCATAGCTGACTTTCCACTGGAAACCTGAAGTTGTCATGCTAAGCTCCCTCTCCTCCCCATACCCCAAAAACGCCTATGCTTTGCTCAGATGCCTACTTACCGCTGTAATTTTCACAAGGTAGACATTAACTGAACAGGTGACTTGCAGCACACAACCATGTAGTTTCTTCCACTCTTTAACAAGTACAGATCAACAGTATATCCACCTTAAGCCCATTTTTAAATATATATTGAATCCTGCTACTCCCACTGATGTTCCCATGAAAAATTACTTTGGTCTGTTTAGGAACCAAACATTCCCTCATACTTTGCAGCCCATATGCCTCACAGACATGGAGTCCCTGTAAGTTTCAGGCTCTCTTCGGGGTTCAGCCTTATACTCCTGTCTCACTTTTACAGCAGACATTAAGTCCTTGACCTTGGGCCATGAGGGCTCCCCGTGCCTTCAAGCTAGGGCTGCACGCTGGAGTTTCATGGCCTTGGCAAGTACCTCCTTCTTAGAGGAACTCATAAAAATGAGGTCTCTTCTGCCTCTTCACTCCAACTTGACCTTACTGGTAATATTTTATAAGCCTCAACATTATTAGATCTCAGGCTCTCAGCCCGACCAGGAACATCTTGCCAGGGAAATGGCTCAACCAAATAGTCTTACAGCATGTATTGCAAGGAAAGGGGAAACAAAAAGAAAACCAAAGAAAACTTAATGTTTCCATGTCATCGCCAAGATGCCATCCTGAAATGCTGGATCCTTCTGGAACTCCAGCAAGTCACGGACCCCCTGCCTCTGAAAACATTTACTGGTGAATGTCACGTGGGAGCTCCTGACAAGATCCAAGCAGGGAGCTGAAGCTTAAACAACTATCTGGGACAACAGAGCAACTTTCTGGAATGGTTAGCCATTACGTGCATCCAAATTATAACGTTCCACACTTCTTATAAAGCAAGCTACTCTCCCTGCATGAGCTCACTGATGTGCCATGAGCTGCAGGATTTGATTCCACACTTTATACTCTGTGGGCTTATCTGCTACTTCTGATAGGCAGGAGGCAGCTTCTTTACAGTACCAGTGCTAAGCCTTGTAGCTTTCCTGCTCAGACTTCCTCTCACGGTGCTGTCTGTTCTCCTGGCACACGCTGCCCATCACCTCAGAATCATCACCACTGCTGCAGCAGCACAAGATGAGTCAGCCTCCACACGTCCCACCTCACACCCCAGCACTAATGGCACAAATCTCATCCCCTAATTGGAGCTCTTGGAAGCGGAGAGGATGCTGACATGACTAGTGGTTTGTGGAACTGCCCCCTTAAACTTCTTCTTAATCTACTTTAACAAAGCTCCGTACTCTCCCTTGATTTAAGGGACTGTTGCTCACTGCAGCTCAGATACATTAGCCTGTGAGAGAGGGGAGAGAAGACTGATAAATCACAAAAATGGATTGCACTGCAGGTAATTTACATGGGCGAGGGAAGCACGCTCCTTATTGTCCCAAAGAGAACGCAATGGGAACGTGTCGTAAATCTTCAAAACATTTGTTTGTGAATTAGGTTCCAACTTCAACTGATTTTACAACTGTAAAATGAAAACTATTTACACAACAGAATTAACTCTTGTAAAGACGAGATTTACTTATTCATAAATTAGAGCGTCCTTTCACTTTGCATTGCATTACTTGCAAACAGAGAATTTCCTGCCCAAACACTGTGTAGCAGCAGGGCTTGAAAATACCACTTATTTATTATAGACAGAAGCTGTAGATATTGTATAGCATTCACAGCAACACAAATTCTGGCCCAGAGCTCAGTATGTCTTTCAGTTGAGTTTTGGTAGAGAAATTTGGGGTTTTGCTGTTCCAGTGAGTAAACTTCAGCCAGATCTCCTTGCCAGAGACTTGTCACTTCAGTACCTTTGGATCTTTCCTCACTTTAGAGCTAAAAGCAGAAAAACTGTCCAGATTTAGCAAAGCGCACACCAAGAAAAACTAAATCATAGTTTAATTGGGTGCCTATGCTAGATACTTGGCAACACATCGACAAATCTGAGGTCTGAATCTTCAACATCCATACACATCATGAAATCATTCTGCCAGCAGTATGGAGTGAAAAGTGGCTATAAAACGCTCCCATATCACAAAGATAATAGCTCACAGCACAGCAGGTACTAAATCCAGTATTAACTACTTACTGCATGGGGGAACAGGCTAAAAATATCTTCTAAAGAGGAGCAGCATGTTTCCAGCCCTATACTGGCCAGCTGCAAGTCAACTCACAGTTCTAAGACAACCAGGCAGGAATGGGATGAAGTAAGCCAGCTCCAATCAGAAGGAGTAACCTCAAAAGTAGTTATGAGAAGGGAGAGGATAGGAGACAACCTCAGGTGATCTTCAAGATAGTTTGGGAACAGCATTCCTTTCCACCCAGCACAGAGAGAGACTGCAATACAGGCACCTGAACTAGAGGGAAGGGTACGTTCAGTTGGGTGTGCACAGCTATGCTCTCTCCCTGGTTTGGACCCCAGACCCACTCCAACTCAGCCACGTCCCCACAATTAAACACTGGAAACAATCCTTTCTGACCTCAGTGAATCTATACCATGTGCAAACCTTTGAGGCCAGGCTGCGATCTGCTTACTGGCACTCTCATCTCATTCCTGGAGATGTGGGAGTGGGAACTAGGAGACTTGGAAAGGACAATTAAAATTCTCCATAGTCAAAAGGCCTACTTTGTTGTTTGTAATCACTGTAATTACTATGGAAACATCTCAGATGAAGAGAAGCCAGCCCCACAGCACCTGGCTCTCCCAAGCCCCAAGCAGTAAGGCTGAAGCTCACGGCGTGCTCTGGGCACCGAGCCCCACTTGCTGGAGCACTGCGAGCCTGGGGACATGGCTGCAGCCATGCACACCCTGCTGCTGCCCCAGGTATCTGGGAACCCCTCAGGTCAGAGGAGATGGATGTGGTCTCTAGACAGATGACTCCTTCATATGAATAATATATGTGCATCCATTTAGAGCAGGTGTTTAATCCGCAAGGGCTTTTCTGGCCAGTGGAAATTCTATCACATTCTTTCTTCCTTGTCACCGTTATAATACTTTTTAAATGTTGTTTTTCTTTCCCCCATTAAAAGGAAAACATTTCTCAGAAACAGTAGTGGGCTGTTAGGGCTATAAAACAAGTTTGCACAGTCATGTAACACGTTGAGCCGCAAGACACGACAGAGTGTGTTTTATGGGGCAATTAATACTTGCCTTGGGAGCACTGTGAGGTATGAAGCACCATCAAACACATGCTGGTACATCCGAATGCAACTTGTAAGGCTGCATTTTGAGCCTTGGAAAATACTTATGAATTAGTTGCTGATTTCTAACTCGCACTGGTTGAAGGAGCCATGCTCAGCACCAATGGCAGACAAGTGCACCACCAGCAGATTGGCCTTACCTCCAACCCAGCTGCACCCCAAAAGCAGCTCAGGGCAGGATAACGTCCCTCTGCCAGGAGCTGCAGCACTGAACAACACAGCAGCATCACAACACAGAGCAGGAAGGTTACAGCAACAGAGGCTGACTGGCAAAGCACAGGGACCATGTTCCTCCCCACATGTATTACAGTGGGAGAAGGACAAATGAAGTGATAAGGCTGAGCTACAAGCAATGCCAGGTCTGCATGAGCAGCTCAGAGCTGGATCCTCACCTACTGTAAATCAGCACCATCCTACAAAACTCATGTTTACCTTGAAACTAATGTCCTGGGCTGTCATGCCTAGAGCCATGACCCTTACAAGCTGGTATTCCAGATGAATCCTCCAGAGGTGTTAAAAAATACACATTGTTTCTTCTTGGATCTCCTTTAAATCCTTGGAGCTCATCTAGATTTCTGCTAGTCTTATTTTTTGAAATCTAAAGTGGTGGGGTTTCTTTAATCACTTTAATACAATGGTTCTATAAAGCATTAGAAACAAGTATTAGAAGGCCTTTGATACGAGAAAACACACAGCACTGTTTCCAATATTTCATTAAATGCAAAGAACTTTTTCCTTCGAGAGACAATCTGATGAGCAACAATACAGAATTGTTAACGCATCCATTGTAGCTGCACCTACCAGTTTTGAGTTGACCCTAAATTAGTATTTTATCAGGGACCTCATACTTGAAGCGAAGGTGGGTTGCAGTGTAGTTCTGTAACACTTTTCAGCAGCTCTCCCATCTTTTGGGAGATCCCACTTTTGAAAGGAATGTTTGGGAGAAGTTGCTAATAAAATCTCTTACTTTTTTTCTTATCAAAGCAGCCTTAAAAATAGAGACTGCTGAATTCACAGCAGGCTGCGTTCACAACTCGGTTGGTAAACGACGATGTGTGCATATATGACAGCTTCATTTTTTTTTTTCTGTCACATACTTCAGGAAAAGTTTCCCAAGAGCTACTTGCAGCTCTGACCTATCACGCTACATGCAAGTAGCTGTACGGCTCGTTAAAGTACAGCAAAGCAAACAAAGTGAAAGTTTATTTTATATTACTGTGTCAGTCCATAAAAGCGAGATCTACTTTTCCAAAGAGAATAAGGTGAGGAGGGTTTGGGGAACTTCCAGTTCCCTCCCAAGACTGGCTGTCCTTCCAGTACTTAGAATTCAATATTGACCAGCTGTTCTTACTTATTTCTACAGAACTTCTATTGATGTTTGAGGCATTTTCATTAGGAAATGCACCAAGGGGTAATCTTACAGTAGCAAAGGCAGAACTTGAAATGTGGCAGAGTCTCCTGCGCTAAGTTCTCTCAATATCCATTTGAAGATAGGATGCTAGAGATGTTTGCTTTTAGTCATTTTATTTAACCGCTCCCCACCTCTATCTTATTTGGGGCCTGTACACTGACCTCTACAAGTAATAGCAAGGTTACAAAGACAGTGAGAGCTCCCAAATATAGGTATTTATCTCCATTAATCTGCCAGAACTGCTCACTAATCATGGTCCCATTAAATAGATGTCAGAGAACATCAATTTCTTTGATTCTGAGATCCAATTAAAACATAAGAAGTAGGCATAACAATTACAGTACTTTACATAATAACTTTGCATCTCCATTCCTCCTGCATCCTATTAAACATTTTAGCACCTATTAGGGATGACACACTGTGTACTAAGGAGGTCAAAAACTTAAGGGAATCTATCCAGAAGTCCAAGAGTACTGAAAACACTGGTGGCATTTGACATAATTTATAGTGCTAAAGAGCTGGGGAACAGGAAAAGGTTGATGTAGTAATAACATTAGCAGGAACTATACAGTCCATGCAAGGCAGTGCTAAATAAAGTGCCAATCAATAGCTCTTTTATTAGCAGGTACAATCAATGTACAGCAGGCAGGCTTGGCCAATTAAGCTTATCGACTGACCAAAGAGTAGCAGGAAGCATTCTTTCCTCGGTTTTGTTTTCCTTTCTGTAAGTGAGAAATGAGTTCCAGTTTTATCACTGGATTCCCACCAAGGCATCTCCAGGAGTTCCTGTGGAGTGGAAGCGCTGACAAAAAGCAGGCAGGAGCTATCTTGGTATCCTTTAACCTAGGGTCAGCCACCAGAGCCCACGTAGTCAAGGGTCACTTGCAAAGTTACTTTTTTCTTTTCCTAGTGACTGTAGGAAGTAAAAATGTTCGAGATGAAGAGGAGAGAACCGCTAAGGGAAAAAAGCAAAGCCACCTAGCAAGGCTTAACTATTAACAGTCCTGGAAGGCGCTGGAAAATGAAGCCTGTTTCCATTTCATGTATTCACTGTATAAACTGCACAATTTCAAGCGTACAGCAACTCGAGTACGTTCCTTAGAAGATAAAACTCCAAAACTACAACTAAAGTAAAAATTAAACTGAATTTCCATCTCACATTGTAAAGACTGCTGAAAATAAGGGCTTTACTATTCAGCTGTGACTAACTAGGCAGATGCAAATAGGATATTTATCCCCAGTGCTCCCCCTTCCCCCCACTCTGATCTCCTCTTCCTCTGTTATCTCTTTCAAAAGGAAAAAGCTCGAAGACCTGATAAGCTGTGGGTTCTCAGTGTGATCAAACAAATACTGTGCAGTGGTCACAAAAAAAGAAAACACGTTGTAGGAACAAACGGTAAAGATTATGTTTTACGAAGAATCGCATCCAAAATTAGCAGCCCTGGTGCCAATTTCCCACTGATGGAAGCTGGCTGGGATGGCTGGGGCCCGGCCTCCCAGCAGGCAGCACGCAGCATCCATCCCTGCAGTAGGGCAGGCTACATCAGCCTGCTCTTCTTGGGTTTGATCCTTCAGCTTCTTATTGGAAGTCAGTGAATACAGCCTAGTTTGCCAGGCTCATATCCCTCAAGGTCTGGCACATTCAGAGCTTCAGTTATTAACACCTCAAAAAAGCTAGGGGGAGGAAGGACATTCTCAGCATGTTTGACCACAGGCAGATGGGCCCTGCAGGATAGGTCAGTTTTCAGCTTCATATCAAGCAGCTCCCTCAGCTGTATCCAATTCAGAAAATATTTTAGCAATCTGCAAAAGCTGCCTTAAGTGTCAAACAATCCACTGTTACGGGGGAAGGATCCCACTTGTTATATTTATTCTGTTTGCTGGCATTATTTGCTTGCAGATGATAATATACAGGCCTAAAGAAAGGCAAATCAAACAACTTTGCATCTTATCTAAGCATCACAAGCTCAGTCTTTGATGCAACTCAGAACAGCTCAGACTGCATCGACCGCACTGGGTGTTGTACGATCCTACTTTTAGTGCATGGCCTCTGCTAAAATTCACCACAGACCACATGGGCATGAATTTCCCTTTACTAGAGAAGCCAACCTAGCAGCAAGCCAGCTTTGTTCACCTCCCTTCATGAGATATGAAATTCCATAACCCCTAGCCCACTGTGTTACGACCACGAAACACAAAGCGTGAGACAAAAAACAAAGCAGGTATTTCACAGAAGCACAGAATCAAACGGGTTGGAAGGCACCTCTGGAGATCCCCTAGCCCAACCTCACTGCTAAAGCATGCTCCCCACAGAAGGTTGCACAGGAAAGCATCCAGGCAGTTCTGGTATACCTTGAGAGAAGGAGATCCCACAGCCTCTCCATACACCTAATTCCAGTTTCCAGTTGGCTTTCTTACATGGCAGCTCACAGAAGGCGATGGAAGACAGCAATAACAACCATGAGCAGTGTAAAGCAACTCAATTTTTCAGAAGCATTTCTCACTCAGGCCTATGGTTCAGCTTCCCATGAGCTCAGAGGCCACAGGGCTTCCAAAGAAAAGTAAATCGCACTATTGCTTTTGGTTGAAGAAATAGCTTAAAGACAAACTGAGAAACAGTCTCAGCTATTTTGTTCACAAAGCAGAATTTTGTTCAAGATCCCCTTATTTAATCCAGTCTGACTACGAGGCTCAAAGAGTTCAGCTTGTCTTTCAGATAGAGGTGGTTTACTCTCTGAAATGCTTCTGCAAGTGACAGTTCACACCCACATTCTGCTCTGAAACAAGGACATTTACAATCACCATTCAGCACATCTGAGCATGACTTTACTTCAACGTTGCACTGTGCATATCCAAGCACTACAATACAAATCTAGACACAGCTATCTCTGGAAAGCCATGGGTGTGGGGGAAAGCCAGCCCCAAACTTCACCCACCTCTCAGAGCTGCCCGGCGCTGCTTCTTGCTCTGGTGGACACATCCAGCCAAGCCACTTCGTGGCTTCATTTGCCACTGCTGGTCTCTCGCTCTCAGAGCTGGAGCTCATTCCTCTGCAAGAGCATCTGTAATGCAGAGGACGTCCGTTAATTTGGTTGAACATCTAAACTAAGCTGAATTGAGATAAAATAAGTCAAAAGTCTTCGTGAAGGTAAAGGCTGCAATGAGATGCATAGGAACTTCTGTCTTCCAAGTTGTGGGGGAAAATAAATAAATAAATAAATCACACCTCGGGGTCTTGGTGTGCTGTTATTGTTTTGAGGCTCCAAAGGCAAGCGAGTTATGACTCAAACCACCAGGACAGTCATCCTGGTGCTCCCTCGTAAATTTACAGGTTAGTCAGGGCTCTTCTTCATTTGTAGCAGCGTCATTCGGTTATAAACCCCACCCCAGACATTGAAGTATGAAGAAGCTAATCTTCTCTACTGGGCAGGAGGAGTCAGTTTTGGTGGCAAACAAGGCTTAGTAACATTACTGAGCAAGTGGGAGCTGAAGGCATATCTCAGGTTTGGGGAGAGGGCTGAAATACAGCCCATACCAGCACTAGAAACATCTTCAGAACTCCAGTTTAAAAATCAACCCTTTTGCCAAGAAGCAGCAAGTTCTAAGATGCAGGACTACATCTTCCCACTCAACACATTCTCAACTAGAATCCTTAATGCAAAAGTGGGACGTGCTATAAATCCCACTTGGTTACTCAGCAAAATCACTTTGAAATTCCCTTTCTATGCATCCATCTCAGTAGAGGGAAGAGAACCAAGAAGCCAAAGCTTCCCATGAAGGCCTTCTTGCGAGCACAGAGGTGGTGCCCATTGCAAAACTCCCAATGCTCCTTGAGCCTCTTTTTCCATCGTGCTCCTTCCTCAGTGGTGCAACAGATGGCAGCAGTTTGTTTTCTAAAGGTCTTTATTATCTCAGTTTTTCTTGTACCATTCGAATCTGACCCGCTACCATTCTCTAGCGAAGAGCAGACATTATGTTAAGCCTAATTATCAAAGGCTGAAACCCAGCAAGCGAGCAATCAATCATTGAGTGACACGTTCATGCTTTCACTGATTTGAAAAAATATTTTTTCGTGGCTATCAAAAAAAGAAGAACTGTTAGAGACAAAAACAGTCACTTACAACACGGTGCATGAAAATATCAAAACTGGAGGGGGATGAGTGAAGACTGATCATTTGTTTTCTCTGAAACCAAACCCAGCACCTTGGCACATGAGCCCAGAAGTCACCTAAGATGTCTTTTACTGTAAATAATCCTTCTGCTGAGGTTTGCATTATAAGTAAGGGTGATTTGAACTGTCACAAAACCAGCATTCCTAAACTACTTTCCTTAAGAGTCAAAGTTCTGTAGTTTTCTTTACTTTCCCCCCTTTTCCTTGATTATTTTTTTTTTTTACTGCCAAATAAGTGCTCCAGCAGCCGCATTCCTGGGGAACACTGACATCCAGTGGAGAGCTGGGGTCATCCCCAGAGCCAATGAACTGGACCCCAAGTCAGCAGCTGGGAGAGCAGCAGCCCAGGAGCCACAGGTTGCACTGCAAACCAAGCTGAGCCTCAGGAACAGCCTGGGTGACCTTGAGCTACAACTGTTATTTTGTCTTCTGCGTTCTCATTAAGGCGATCACATTTCTACCTATGTTATTTCTAGTGGTTTACTTGTGAAGCTCAGATGTGGGTTGGTTTCTTTTTTGTTGTTGAGGAAATGTTGAAAGAAAAACCACTTGTATCCACCGATTAGGAAATACACCATGCTTGCATCTGTTTCAGTGATACAGGATGATATGGTTATGTGTTTGGACAGCATTGTATTTCAAATGATAGCGGACAGTCAACGATTAACATTGTTTTCCTTGGAGAAACAGCCTCTAAGGTCACTCATGTTATCACCTAGCACAGAGGCATCTGATAGCACCAGCTGGCTCCAGCCACCACAAGGATGTGCTTGCAAGTCGGCTCAGTAAAAGCCTACCCAAAGGCAAACATGCAGCCTGGTCTGGGAATCAGGTCCATAAAGCCTACACTGAGATGCAACCATCTTCATGCTCCCTGGTAACTGCATCATAGATCAGCTTCCAGGAGTTCTCATTTTAAGGCACTGCTTTGTTAGGAGCGTAAGGGGTAGAGGAACAGCAAATAGCTACAAGAATTACAGCGCTGGTAATGCTGCCTCCAAACCACAGTAAGCAACATCCAAAGGAAGAAAACAGTTGTACTGCAAGCTGCAAAACAAGAACCCTTTCACACAGAAACATTTGAGGTTTCTAAGTTGGTTTTCACTCCACACTGCAATCCAGGACACAGCTTCAGAACACTTCATCCTTCCAATCCCCCAGCATGGCAAATCTACCCCATCACAGCCACAAGCCCGACCACAAGCCTGATCTCAGAGGGACTGGGCTTTCTGAGTCCCACAGAGAAAACTGGAACCCAGGACAGTCATATCCCAGGCAATGTCCCCACAGCTGCTTTGAGCAATCAGCCCCAGCTTGCTCTCTGCTTTACCACAGACCCTGCTTTCATTGGGCAGACCCATTATTCATTAAGATTGTTTTGTCACAATATTTCTAAAGATGTCTTTGATCAGAAGTTCCCAACTAGCTCCAGTCAGGTGTATTAACCTTCCGGCCAATAAGCCATGCCATGCTCCATTTCACAACATGCAGTTTTAAACCAACTCTAAAAGGTTTTTGAATAAATGATACAGTTGTTATACATATTCCTTAGGTTGTAATAATGCAAAACAATCCAGTTAAAGGGGCAATTATCCTTCACATCCTACTCAGTGTGTGCATGGAATTGCATCCATCAGCGCCTTACTATTGAGAGCAGCACCTCAGGGTGGTCAAACTGCTATCACCTTTGCTTCAGAAGGACTTGAGCATGCATTTAAAAACAGCAGCAGGGAATGGAGATGCTGCCTTTGGAAGGATGCACCAAGAGCAGTGCTAAGGCAAGTCTGTGCTCACGTGCCTGCTGCACCTGGGACAAAAGACCATGCCAAACAGGCAACCTTTTTCTACCAAGATCTCTGCTTCAAAAGGTGAGTATGAGATACCTGTTCATTCCTGACAAGAAGATTTATAAATCTCTCTAAAGTTCATGCTATTTTAATCTATTTTTCAGAAGTATACGTACAGATTGTAGTGCTATTAAAGAAAGTGCTCCTTTTTCCCCTCTAGCAAACGTTAGACCTGTCTTAAGGCAGGATATCTCCTTACTGCCTGTTTGATTTTTGTTACACAGGTTAAGTAAAGAAATACCTCAGGTTTTTTTGTTTAAAAAAAAGTTCTTAATGCATCCTTCCAAAGGAAATAATAGGGAATGGTTCTTGTTTCTACAGCTAGCAAACTATGTGGTTTCTTTTATGAGCTAAATGAAAGGAACATACAGAATAATCATTATGGATTTGTATGAAATTACTAGGTATGGAATGCAGTAAATCCCCAAACAAGCTTTAACTATAGCTTGTAAGATATAATAATCAGGTAAAACTGGAGACTATCCTTTTGTAAGATGCAGTAGAAACCTAATATTTTATCGGAAACCTTGATTTATGTTTAATAGCTCTGCTACCTACTAAAAAAGATCTTGTATTAGCAAATGGGTACAGATCCAGTCCATTAGCTTAGGACAACTGAAAAACTCAAGGGTTTTGTGAACTAATGCAATAAAATATCATTAAACACTGTAGCATGACAAGACAGACAGAAGGTTTGAGTTGAAAGTCAGGAGAAGTGTTTGAAATGAAGTAAAATGTACAATAGATATGTTTAGGTACATCTGGCTTACATTTGCAGTAGGTCGTCAGAGGACCTTAGTGTCTGTGATGTAAATGAATAACAGAGCCCTCAACAATTTAACTGTCATCAGTATAAATGCTTTAACTGGCACAGTAAAGCAAAGCTCTGGGCCTCTTTCTAAATCTCCATAAGCTCCTGGTCTGAATTATAAACTGGGGCTGCATTACCTGAAGATGAAAGCAGCCAGGTCAATTCACTTAAAACCGGAGAATTACCACGGCGAGGCTGTGATGAGCAGCACAGCAGCATGTGTGTGAGTGTGCAGTTGGGGTTTCCTTGTAGAGCTTCGAGAAGAGGAGCATCTGACTGGCTGGGCATTGCAAATCCAGATTTGCAAAGGGAAGGAAATTTGTGTTTTCAGCAAGTCAGTGTTTCCAAACAGTAAGGCCAGAGATAAACCTCCAGAATTAAGTCTCTGCTAAGAGGAGGAACACTGCTTTAAGGAACAAATAACTCCTATGTGATGTGCTCTGAGCCCATGGCTTGCAGACAGCTCCCACCAGGCTGCAACTATCATGCTTACAGCCAGGTCAATGAGCCTGACTACATAAGCTCTGCTTCTGCCTTTGGGGCTTTTAACCAAATCTTCCCCTCTCTTCTTGCTGTCATTTCCTTGCTTATCTTCTGTCAGCCTCAACATCAGCAATTCTGGGCAGCAGAGGTTATCCCTGAGTGCTGTAGGTGTGACACAACAGACCGATTCCAAGGCTCCTAAACCAGACAAAACCCAGAAACTTGATGAGTTGGAAATATTGGACAACTCTGCTGGGTAAGGGCAACCAAACTCAGAAAGCTGCGATAGCAGACTGAGCACACTCACTGCCATGCGGCTCAGTTAGCGTCTCGTCACATAACCTTCTGGGCTCAAGATGAAATTGCTTCCCTCCCCCTTCAACAATTGCATAGGATGTTCTCCTTTATAGTAAATTCCAAACAAATTAATGGATTCCAACATGCACCATCAAATTTATATTTCCTCTTCCACAGAGTCCTACCCCTGTAAGTAATCCTTAAAATTCGTCATGAAGCTTTCAAAACAATTTATGCAAACAAACATCAAGCGGAGCTATTTGTATTGGCAGCACATTTCACTTAACAACCTACAACAAGGAACAGATGGTTGGAGCTCTGGAAACAGCTACAAAGAGAACAGTAGGAGCAAGTCCATCAGAAGCACTTTTTTTCCCCCAATTTTGTGAAGATTACAGACTTGTTCATGTTTATTTCTTTGATTAAGCTGTTATTTTATGTACTCATGAATCCTTCCCTTGCATTTCCATGGAATAAATCCCCCAGAATCACATTCCCCAACTGTGCCCCGTTCACAGAAGCGCTGTTTTATGAACTGAGCTATCTGCTCCTCGCTGATCCGGCACGTTCTGAAGTGGTGGGGAAGGAAGCGAAACAACATGCAGATGTTGTGACAAATTTAAGGCAAGCATCTTAACAATTCATATTTGTCTTTACCTCTCTCCCCAGCCCCAAGTCTCTATATTAAAGCAGTCAGAAGCAAATGAGCTGCACAGCCTCATCCATCATACACACCATTTGTGCCACCGCTGGTGCTGTAAGCAACAGGATTCTAAAAGAAATCAGTGAAACATCATGAAAGTGAAGCAAAAAGGACCCTGATTCCACTTGTGATGGAACTGTAATGTTTTCCCCCTATCAAAATAAGTAAAAGGAAGAATTGTTAGAAGCAGAAGCACTACTCAACTGTACAGATCTTTTAGAAAGAAGCAAGTCTGACTCTGATGGCCAGTAATGAGGCATGGCTCATTATTACCAACAACACTAAAAATCACTGTCATATCCACTAGAACCTATGCTAAGTTCATGCAGATATACCGATAGGAGCCCATGAAGACTCCCCCAGCCCTGTGCTTAACTTGAATAGATAGGGGCAGCAGCCCCACTGCCCAGCACAGCCCAGCATGCACCCTCACTGCCACACCTCAGGCAAAATGACCCCCCGGTGCCGCACAGGGACCAACATGGGCTGTGATGGTAAAAAATGAAAACCAAGAAGTCCTTCACTCCCAGAGAGACCATCATGATCTCTTGAAGCAACAAAAACCTTTCTGAAGGGCATTAACCTGTGTGGGGACAGAGGTCAGCTCAGAACAGGTTGGCTTTGAGAACTGAAACCATGTTAAATCTTGGTGGGGCAAAGCCAAGGACAACGCAGACTGGTCTGACAGCTTAATAGCACCTTTGAGCATCACAGCAGAACAAACTTTGTTTGACACACCACCGTGTAATTTGTGTTCTGCTAACAGTATGAGAGCAGTTGGATAGCAGGATGGCTGCAGAGCTGTTTTCACTGGCTGCCTCAGTGAGCCGTAGCACCAGTCCTTACATACCCTGTGCTTCCACTGCACCATGTAACACACTGACAACTAAAATACTTCTCAGGGACAAACCCAACGCTGCAGAACAACATCCTGCCTTACACAGCACCACAGGTCCAAGTTTTCTTCTCGGAGAAGACTACAGTGGCATGGAGCAGCAGAAGCCCATGCAGCCAACACAGATAACTTCAGCGCAGTGTTTCCCAGCGTCGAGCTACAGGAAAACAAACTCACAATGAAGCTGACCTAACAGTGCTGCAGAGCAAAAGGCACTTTGGGGGAAATCAGATGGAGCTGTAGGTATTTCTCTGAAGTTGTACTTATAAACAAAAAAAAGTAAAAGTAAACATGAAGGCTGACTGTTCAGAACTTGGGCTATCTGACTGCATTTTAAACCAATCCAAGTGTAGGTACAACTCGGAGTTCACAATCCGACCCGTAACACGATATCCAAACCCAGCAATCAGCCTGAAGTTCACTCCAACTTTCTTCATTTGGAGGATTATGACGAAGCGTTTCCTGAGATCTCACACTCTCAGCAGCTAATGGCATGTGACAACCAAGCACTCTTACATTGACATTCTAGAATTGCAAGCACTTGGCCTCTCCCCTGAGCAGAGCAGTGAGGAGCGGTGCTGCGCGCCTGCTGCTGGAGCCCTGCTCTTACTCAATGAATTTGAGTCTGTAGCAGCACAGGCAGTCATACAAACAAAGCCATGAGATAAACTCCCAAGGCACTGGGAGAAATAGGTGCCCAACCCCTGTTCCATCTCTGATGCTCTCCCCGAGGGGTCTTCAGAGCTGACCATGTAAAATAGCATCACTTCACAATGAGTAAAGTTCCATGTTTGCTTTAATCTTTCTCCATTTCAGCTCCCAAACCTGCATGAATGCTGCTGTATAAATCAGTAGAGTAACTTCTGAGCCATTTCAGCACGAAGAGACTGCTCAGCTGCTGCAGGCACCAAGCAGGGGGGGTCCCAGCACGCACCCTGTGCTGCAGGACAGACAGCAGCAGGGGCAGCTGCACCACCCCAGCACTGCCCAAAGCCCCAACACAGCTGCTGGGGTTCAGCCTGAGTACTGGAGCCAGCACTATTCTCAAAAGCATTTAAAAAAAAAAAAAAAATCAGGATGCTTGTTATTAAGCTTCAAGTTCCCTTCGAGGGGAAAAATGCTGTTTCAGCTGAATTTAGTGGAATTACAGGAGCTGGTTAGGTTAAATGCTGACTGTGTTTCCTGGAGGGCACCTGAGACAATGGCCTGACCCAAATTATTTAATCTTGATCCAGACTTGAATTATTTAATTTTGAGCTTCACAACTCCAGGAGAAGGAAAACGTAACAGAGGCCTGAGAGCTGCTTCTGGGTCTGGGAGCTGGGAAGGGCACCATGACCCAAAGCCCAGGGTGACAAACCTCGACAGAAAGAGCTGCAAGAGGGAGGGGACAGGGGCTTCATGCCAGCTTGTCACCAGTTGGCTGTTTTGCACAGCAGTGCAGCTTCCATCAGGAGTTTAGCTTCAGGACTCATGGTGATGGAGCACTGGAACAGGCTGCCCAGGGGGGTTGTGGAGTCTCCTTCTCTGGAGATAAAGACCCGCCTGGACATCTACCTGTGCTACCTGCTATAGGGAACCTGCTTTGGCAGGGGGGTTGGACTTGATGATCTCTGGAGGTCCCTTCTAACCCCTATGATCCTGTGACTCAGGTGAAATTTCTGCCCAAAAATGAAGAAAAGAGACAAAGGTCAGCTCTCCAGGCTCCCAGCCTGGAGCAGCCACCAGCACCGGAGCCTTGTCCCTGCCACATCATTTATCCCCAGTGCAGCTCTGACTACGAACCCCAGCCTGGCCCTGAGATGTTTCCCAATCAAAGCATCATTAAAAGTTTCCCCAATTACTCCTGCTCAGGACATTCATTTTTCAGACTGAAGGAAGCCAGCCACACTGTGTCAATAATAATGAACTTATTAGCCTGAAAAAGATAAAGTATTGATCAGCTTGCTCACACCTTTCAAGAGCTTGCTGAGTAACAGTATCAGGAGATGAATTTAAAGGAAAATATCTCAAACTTTGCATGAAAGGGATTTAAAGGGTACACATGAAGCATGTAAGAACACTGCTGAACTGCACAGTGCATCAGCATGCAAAGCTCCCACAGCTCCTGATTCAAGCTCACCAAGGTGCATGAAGCTGCACAGCTGTGTTAGCAGGACTCCAACCACCATTAATTCACCCAGGTGAGAAACAGCATTCATTAATTCAGACTGAATGGCCCCCTGCCTTGGCTGGACCCACAGCAATTTCATATATCTTCCAATTGTACAATATTCTGCTACATCCTTTAAAAAACATAGTCTCTGGTCTCAGCTCAGCACAGGACAGCTTGGTCTGGGCATTTCACCACCAACCACACAAGGGAAGGGCTGTAAGGGTAACAGCAAGGAGAGCACACGCTCATCAGCAGCATAGCCAAGGCACCTGGCATGGGATGCCGCAGCACGACCCCAGGAGCACCATCCCCCTGCTGCTGGAGGAGTGCTCAGCAGAGCAGTGCTGCCCCATACCAGCCCCCCAGCCCCTGCACAGCCTACATCCAACTGCACCTGAGCAGCACGGCACAAATCCTGCATACACAGAATGTGTTTCAGCAAGGGACAGGAATTTTCAGTCTTCCCTCTAACCCTCACTGGGCAATTCCAAAAAAAAAAAAAAAAGCATGTCCTGGTAGAGCAGCCGAGCCCTTCCCATACACTCCTGACCTACATACATGCTTAATATGTTAATTTCTGTTTTGGTTTCAGAACAAAACCTGCCTTTTAAAGAATATTTTAACAGATTTTAAACCAGAAACACTGCACTCCCCTGAGGCATTAAAAAATGCAAACTGAAGACTTCCCATGTGTCGAGGTTATTACTTATTTCCTTCCAAAAACAGAAGAAGTGTTGCAACAGTTGTAATGCTCCAGCTCACTAGGCCAAGAAGATGTTTTCTTTCTGCACACTCATTAACCATAGTGTGGAACTCAATAACTGGTCTAATTTCCTACTTTAAATGTTTTTCTTCCCTCCGGTTTTCATTTTATGTTTTACATTTACATAGGACTACACTCGACCACTTACCTTGAGAGTCTAGATGCTGTCAGAAACAATAAAAGGAAAGGAAAAGTGTCTGGAATCACAGAAGCTTCAGTGTTGAAAATTGTAATTTAATTTCTGTAAATGAATTTAAGCACTCAAAGCTTTCTTTGTCAGCCACAGATGAGAAACTGATAGGCTTTGAAGGCAGGCAATGTTTTTTCAGTCAAACCTCTGAAGTAAATATTTACATTAGATATAATAAGAGATGTTATTTCACACCACAGATTAAATCACAGCTAGTTATTAAATCTGGTATAATACTGGGGAGCTCCCCGCTCCCGCTGCCCACAAAGGGGGTTCTGTCACTGTGCTGGGAGCCCCAAGACAGCTCCCGAGCTCCCTTCCCATCCCCAAGCATCCCTCAAGGTACTTCCATGGCCTCAGGGGCCCTCACACCAACCCTGCCTGCTGTGTGGCACAGGGACGGTCACCTCACCTGGTTCCAATCCTCCGTGTGGATCAGCAGGGCTGGGGAACCCACAGTGCTCAGCAGGGGCTCAAGGACAGGACCCTCACCCCAGTACCACAGATGGGAACAGGCAGGGGAGTAGCCCTGCCTGCTGCCTGTCCTCAGCTCCACCTGCACACTCACCTGTGCTAGAGGGCACAGAGCAGGAGTTGGCACAGAGGCTTTTCCCTTAATTTGGAAAATGGCTTTTCAGAAGAAAGCTTCAGAGCATGTTAAAGAGTAGGATGACAACACCTCACAGGTGAGAAGGCAATTCGTTTCTCCTTTTGCTCTAATAACCACTTAGGGTGGATCACTCTCCTCCCATCCTGCCTGCCTTTCTTTGCTTTCCTGCACATACTTAACAAGACCGCTTATTTACACATCCGTTGTGCTGTATTTCTAAGGCAAGGTCATCAACTTTGGAAGTCTCACCTCACCTTTCATTTCTGCCCTCTACCTCCCCAGAGCATGAGGGCAGCAACCAGCAGATTGAGGGCAGTGGAATTCCTCCACTCACTTATCCGGTGCCAATACGCTGCAAAAGTTGCTTTGGTTCGGGTGGGCATATGTAATGCCAAAGCACCTGAAAGGTCTGTCTGTAAGGGAGAGATGCAGGAAACCCTCAGGTATCACCCTCACCCCAGCATGGTGAAGGTTCCCAGGCTGGTTAATGGAGCTGGGCATCTCCCTGAGCATATGCACAGCCACGCAGACCTGGCCTGGGGAACCAGGGGAGGTACCAAGGGCTCATACAGCCTCCTCTCATCCCAAGTGCTACTGACTTGGGAGAACTTTTAAGCAAGATGATGCAATCCCATTAAATTCCAGAAGCACCAAGGAGAGGTGCAAAATAAGGCACGCTCTTTACTGGCAGGCCACTGTAATATCTTCCTCTGCTCATCTAAGGGTAAGGCCCCGCAAACAAAAGTAAGCCAGAAACCCAGCTAAAAGGGGCTAGAAATAGTACTGTACTTCACCAGATATCCACCAAAGAAGAATACAAACATGTAGTTTCTAGGAAAGAACACAGCCACAGTATGCTAACCACAGTAAGTATTAATTAAATCATTATTAGCAATCAATCTAATTTCTGTCACTTTCTGATATCTTAACTAAAGGCATATTTGCAATACTCTTATAACAAGTTACAGCTCAAGCAATGGAGCTGCTTGCAATAATTCAGAAACATGTACACTTTCATATGAATATATCATGCCTAACTAATGAGATTGCTCATTTCATAACTTCAGTTCCATTTTTATTATTTCATAAAACTGGAAGTCCTTATCCATTTTATGAAAAACACCAAACCTTTGTGAAATTCATTAAATAAGCATAAAAAATTCATTAAACAAGTGAATTGCATTCATGGCTGCTTTGATGCAAATGCCCTTTAAGCAATGTAAAACTCCATATTGATTTAACCTTTCATGTTCTGATATTTTCATGTGGAGATATATATATATAAATCTTTATTCAAGGAATGAAATTAAGTTCTGATCCCTTGATCTCCAGCCAGGGTGAGGTAGATTGGTCAATTTAAATAGTCACTGCTGATCAGCAAACAGCTGAGTTTGTACTAAAACAGAGCACCAGTATTCCTGTACCTCCTCGCCAGCAGATAAATACACAGATAAGATCTAGGGCTGAATCAATAGGATGCCTGAAGTTTTGTCTATAGAAGAGAGGCAACACTCACCCCTGCTGGGCTGGCTATCACAAGGCCAGAGTGACCTGCTGAGGGGCAGCTACTCATTCCCATTACCCCCACTTCCACTCAAAACTGCAGCAAGCTGCACGGCCAACAGGCTGGGCTCTGAGTCCCTGTGCACCCAGGAGCTGCCCAAGATGGGAGTCGCGTGGTTTTCCTGGGGTTACTCCACACCCCTTTGCCCAGCGGATGCAATATTCCATTGTCTCACTTTCTGCCTTTGAACTCTATGGAAATCACAAAGCACTCCAACCCTTGGGCAGACAGAAGTCACAGCAATCCCTAGCCCAGTAGAGTTCTCTTCTTCACCATGTCTACAGTGCATAGTGCTACACAGGTGGTGACATGATAAAGATGTTTCTGTGCCCAAGGCATGCAGCCAGTACCCAAAATGGGCCCGGTTAGACCCAGAGCTGCCACGGACTGAAGTACTGCAGTCCTCCAGCCATCCCCAAAGCTTCGTTGATGGGAAGCAGTCATTTCACCAGAGGGTTTGTAACAGTTTGACTGCAGCAAGCCAGGCAGAGGTGGAAGGACAGCCACCGTGCACTGACACAGCTATGCCCATGGCCAGGATTTGTGCGTTTATCCCACCATGAAGGTGCCAGCTTGGAGGGTACTGAGCCAACTCACCACACTTGCCTCACTGCAGTCCCAGGAAATCAATACGACTTCAAAGAGATTGAAATCATATGGTTAAATACCGTATAAAACACTGCCGAACCGGGCCTAAGGTGCTCAGGTGCCAGCAGAGCAGAGCTCAGTGCCATCTCTTGACACTCCTACACCACATCCCCTGCAGCCCTGCTACCCTCCTTCCAGGTGCCTCTCCAGGATGTGTCCTTCTCCTCAGGCTCACTGAGATCCAGCAAACAGAGCCAGGAACAACTATTTCCATTTACAACCATTTAAATTACAAACAATAAATTTTACACACCAAAACAGGTCTTTAATCCTTATATTTCTCTCCAAAATACACCCAGACATCCTAATTCTCAGCTGGCTCAGCCAAACAAAACAAATTAAGTCTCTAGCCCAAGTTTTCCAGGAGTTAAAAATGAGCCCCAAAGCATTAAAATAAATTTTAAAAAGAAAATTACAGCTAACATGTTCAAAGCATCATCACTTCTAAAGGTCTCCTCAATTCTTACCTAACTTCCCAGAAAACACTGCCTCAAAAGGAAAGCAGAGAGTTTCTCAGAGAAAGACAGAGCGGCACCCAAAGAAGCTTTGCAGAAGGGACCCCAGCCTCCAGCACACAGGCAGCAGGCAGGGCTGCCCTGCAGCAGGGAGGAAGGAGGGCACAGCCCGGCCACCTCCATGCCTCCTCACCACACTGCAGGACAGCCCAGGATGGGCAGCTGCCAGCCAGCCCCAGAGAGCACCTGGAGCCCTTTAACTTCATCATTATGATGTTTTAGTTCAGGCTGCCCTTGGCGCCATGGGGCAATGACAGGGCCCATGGGGACCCTGCAGGTCCTGGAGCTGTGGGAGCACACATCCCCACCACAACAAAAAACTAAAACTGGCTTTGTGATAATTGTAAAAGGGAAAAAAAAAAAGGTAGTAAAAACCTTGGGAGCTTTTTCATGATTACTAATTTAACATACAAACTATGTTTTATTGATAATTCCAATAGCAAATCTGCCTTCCGCACACATTGCGGTTGATGCCTAAAATAAGATGTGCAAGAAGAGAATCTTGTGCCTAAGGCTTTTGGTGTTTTTTTTAGGATAATTTGCTATGAGAGCTCAAACAAGTCAGGGAGGAGATGTTCAGTAGGGAAGTGCTGAGCATGGCTGCTCCATGTACTCCCAGCCCTGCAGCAGAGCTCCATCCCCACATGCTGCAGCCACGCGTTGGGTCACCAGTCAGGTTCCCAGTTAAATAAACTCTTGGTGCAACAGCACACCAACTTCAACAATTTGGCTCTGCATGTGTTATTAGAAATGGAGGTATAAGCTCCAGAGAGTCCGCAGCACAAACATGGCCCATTTGTCTGGAGCAATATTATTTGGCAGGGAAGTAAAAATTAATACTGTATGTTTTGGAAAGAAAAATGATTTTCCCTAGATCTCACACATAAATAAACGAGGCATATGGAAGAGCAGACCCAGAGCAGCTTGAGGGTAGTGGGGCCACTGCAGCTGAGAACGTGGCCTGGGGGCTCCCCATGGCCCTGCACTACAGCATCACCTCCGTGGGGCCGGGACACCGCCTGGCACCCAGCACAGCTCCCTTCCTGAGCACATGCCGCCCCATCAGCTGTCAGTGGAAAACTTACAGCAGCTGCAAATAACCACAGTGCTGTTAATGTGTAAACATAGCTTTCTGCAGCCTCTTCCTTGCATTTAAATCAGTTTCACTTGAGGAAAAAAAAAAAAGTATGTTTGTTTTAGTGAGGCTAACCAGTCAGTGATGTGTTTGGCTGGGAACTTGTTATGTTTTGCTACTTTCTCATGTTGCTATTTCCATGTTCAAAGGCTAGTTAAATTATTTACACTACACTTCATATATTGTGTACAACACTTGCCTTGAAATGAACAGCAACTGCAGAGCTGAGATCCTTGAGCCCACGCCTTGGAACGCAGTGCACAGAAGCCCCACCTGCAGCTCTGCCCAACCAGAGGGCCACATGGAAGCATTTAATTCTTTGGGACAATAGAGGACATGAGGTACAAGGTGAACAAACTGAGTGCTACATCTGCAGAAACAACAAATCTGTACCATTGTACAAACCTGCAAAAGCAGAGGTGAACCACTGCCATTGGCACCACAGCTGAAATGCATCACCCAGCTCCTCACCGTGTTCTCATCCACTGGTTGGTCTCCATAAATGTTCAGCAAGCATCAGTGACTGTCAGTGGGTGTCATTTCTGACATACATGTAATGGAATATTGGTGGCAAGGTTCAATTTCTACTGCTACTCCACCAACATCTGCCTCTGACATTGCGGGCCAAAGTAATACAATTATACATTGCTCAACCAAAGTGGACACAAAAGTCAGGCAACCAGCTCCCCTTGCCAAGTATCAGTGCTCTACAGCCTTAGCACTCATCCCAGTCTGAGGCCTTACCAGCACAGTGTTCTCAACAGCAGCATCTGCAAGAGCCAAAGTAATTTGCACTAATAAGGCACTGATGCACACAGTCCCTAATGACCTCTCAGCTTAGGCAATGCTCTGCACCACTGTCAAGTCACTTGAAGTGGGGTTTTTCCACCAGAAGACCCTACATCAGATGGAGGACAAGACAGTAACACAATCACAAGGCTCAGAGTTCCGCTCCATGTAAATTCATTGCAATTATATAAACTGCCAAATTAAGAAGAGAGGTATTTAAAAACAAAGGGGTTATAACAGAGCCACAAATAAATGCAAAAACAAACATCACAGAAATCCATAATTCCATTTCTTGCCTTGCTTGCCTATTGAAGTGCCATATGCTGCTGCAAGTGCTGTAAAAATATCATAATAAGATCATAATTATAAGGTTTGTTGAATTATAGAGTAAACAAGCCACTTATTTACATTTAAATACAAACACTGGTAATTGAAATGTCACATGCTTCTCTGTTCTCAGCTCCAGGAAAATAGTTATCTACTGACAGCTTGATGTGCCTCTCACCAGCAGCCCGGATCCACGATGCTCTCCGTGTCAGTCCCTGCTTGTTTGTGTTACTCCATTTCTACCTTCCAGCCCCCGGGCTCAGTACCGTGGCACTGAGGAGTGGTACAAGCTGGCAGCCAGTGCTCCCAGGGGCTGATGCGGGAAAAATCACACAGTGGCTTTAGGAAACCAATTTTAAGATGACCTCATCAAAGCTGTGTAAAACCCAGATGCAGATGCAGTGATACCAATCAGGTCTTGTTAGGAGTCCAGCTCAGACTGAAGGTGAGCACACATCCAGAGGGCTTAGATGTCAGAGCTGGCTTTGCATAAGCACAAGAGACACACCAGGATTTTGCACATGGTTTCTGCTCCCACATACTTTATTTCTGATAGCTCCTCACACCTGGATTGAGTCATGGCCTCGCTCCAAGACTGCTGTTCTCCTGTCTCACGTGGAAGCCAAGGGCAGGGGGGGATGCACCAGCTTGGGTTAATGGCCCTATACTTCAGCATGAGTTAATGGTGAAGCTTGCAGTTAGCACAGCAGCTCCAGGCTAATGCTAAACCAGAGGATCTCAGTCACCTGCTCCGCTTCCCTGCACCTTCCCCCAAACAATCCCCTCTTTCAGGTTTAATAATTAAATGTTCCAAGGAAAAAAAACCTCTGAAAAAGCAGACAGGTGCCTGGAGCTCCGTGAGAACAAGCACCACTTACAGGAAAACACAAGAGGAGAAACTGTTCTGGGGCAGCCACAGCTCAAGAGAAATCCCAAGACCTAACGGCAGGATGGGCTGCATGGCTAGAGGGCAGCAGAAACAGCCAACCTAAGTGGACAGCAGTACCTTCACACTGGGCCAGCATCATGAGATGTGACAGCCACTTCATTTGTAGAATGTATGTTAAAATTATTAGGGTAAGAGTGCTAATAGCAAGGGCAACACTTCCATAATTACACCTCCTTGTAGGCCCTGACTTCATACCAACACAGCAGTGGCAACATGCAGCACAGACCCTGCAAAGACCTCCACTGCTGGGTTTGGGGCCTCACAGATGCAACACCAAAGTGCATTAATGACCAGGTCTGATTCTTGCAGGACCCTGGCTTTTGTGCTTTTTGGATCAATTTGATCTAAAGATCCAAAGACTTCCCCAGCAATGTTCCTATGGATCCTGAAGACCCCAACAACACAGCCTCACTTCTTCACCATGCTGCAGATTAGGCTGGAAGAGCAAACGATGAACAAAACCAGAAGCACAGGAGCAGACTGATTATGTTTTAAATAAATAAAATGCCACCCTACAATACCACAGGGCCTACATCAGTGCAAAACACCTCTGAAGCTCATGCACTGTGCTTACAAACGTGGCTTTTTCTTGCTTATTTTTAATCCAAGCATTGGATACTGCCCCAGCAACCACACTACCTGCTCCAAGATATGCAGTGGTGAGAAGGCACCAGGCCCAGCCCTGCCTCCAGCAGGGCCATCTCAGCAGGCTGCTGCCACACTGCAGAGCAATGGCATTAGACTCAGACACTCCACAGAGCACACAACTTTATACAAAGGGGAGAAGACAAAGAGAGGAGCCATGCAGACTGCAAGCCTTCCCTAGGAACTGTTAAAACGGTCAGAAAACACCTCCATCTTACCTCTCCCCTGAAAATAAGAAGTATTGCGCATTCCCATCTTTGTTTCATTTTTGCATACTTCACTTTATCTCCCCTTTACAAATCATGAAGGTGAATAATGGACTGAGAATAATGTGTGCATATGTAAAAATACAACAGCCAGCACAAGTCAAGACAAGGATAAATTCTTCCCCAGCACAGTAAATTAACAACTAGAATAGTAAATCAAATTAAAAATAATAACAACCAAGCCATACAGTTAGATGGACAGAACCCTTCCCAGAGGCTCTGGTGAGCAACCATCACTCTGTCCCACAAGAAGCTTCACCACATTGTTGCCCACAGAGCCATCCTGCTCCATACAAACAGAACATTTGATGGAGTTTTCCCTTTTCCTCTAGGGCAGAGCACACACAGCCCCACTCCTGCCTCTCCCTAAGCTGACACAGCACCACAGCTGAGCAGCACCCCCCAGCCAAGGTGGGCAGTGACTCCTACCATGGATCTGAACCCCCAGGGGGTGCCCTCCACCCCCAGAATGCATCACAGTGGCTCCCCCAGCACATCAGGGACATCGTATTGAGACACCCACCTTCAACAGTCCATCCCACAGCCACGAGGTCCTGCTCCCACATCCCTACTATTCCACACTGCTGCCGTAGGGTCTCCTCCCTTCTCCAATAGAGGTGGAATTGCCTTCAGCTGGGGGCGACTTGCAATCAAGTAGCCTAAACCCACCTGTGGCTGCAGTCACCCACACCACTGCTTTTAACCTCAATTACAAAATCCACAGGGAAACCCTAGGCTCTTCTTTCTCCATTTTTGAAGAGGAAAACCATCTCCTTTAAAAAACGTGAGTGCCATCACTCTGGCTCGTGGCCATCTCTGAAGAGGTGACCACCGTTGAGGTGTACGACCAAGGAAACCCAACCCCATTGGCGATGTAGGGAAGCCATTGGCCCACAGACCCAGGGGGCTGCCAGGAATCAAACCACACAGAGGGCCAAGAAATTGTGCCTGCAGACAGAGATTTTAGAAAGGTCGCTGCTGATTGCCGCTTCCTACTGTCAGAACGAACCTCCTCATTCTGAAAGTCACTTCGGGAAAACCAATACCCTTTTATGAGTTAAACTGTTTGGAGTAACTTTCTAACAATTCCTCAACTCCTCTGAGATTTCTTTCATGGGATTGAAGGTTTTTCTCATATCAAATTATCTGGATTTCTCATGGATTATGCATTTCTCCAAAACTCGCTATTTGCAGATTAAAGAGAGAAAGGAGAGTTAGAAAGGACACAATAGAAAAAAAGATCAGTAAAGAAAAATATTTTAAATATTAATGACCAAGGGGGAAATGGAAACACATTAAAGGCAAATGTGAGAGCTTTTAAATATGTTATTAAAATTGATTTATAAATGAGACTTTTCTTTAACCAAGTGCTTCAGCCTTCACTCCTTATTTCCTTCTGCTGTCTCTCCAAGCATTGGTGTCACCACCCAAAGCCTGTGCATCAAGGCAAGATATCTGCAAAATAATTAGGCTGGCGATGACTGCGTGCTGTTCAAAGGGGAACACATCACCCTGTTAAGCACCTCAGAGAGGAGATGAAACGCTGGCTGCCACCAGCAGCTGCAGAGGTACGTGCAGGGCATCGCCCCGTGCCCCAGGGCTGCTCAGCACCAGCCCCAGTGGGAGCAGAGCGGGCAGGACAGGGACCTGGCACATCCACAGTAACTATTGGTTACAAAGGCAGAAAGAGACATTTCCCATTTTTGTCCTTGATGGACACGGCAGCAGAAGCGTATTGCACAAACCATGCCATTAATGGACCCCAAATAGTGGGAATTATCCTCGAAAGGAATCAACGTTGTAAATCTGAGGAAAAGCACCGGTATATATTTAACAAATTAGTCCCTATATGTTTAATGTTCACGTAGATAGGCAAAATGCTTTATCTTAGCGCTGCTATCTGCCATAAACCACCATAACGTTAGAGGTGAAAACTGCAAACAGAAATATAAAACATCACCGAGAACCACAGAGCTCATAAGTTTGATTTTGTGGTGAGAATGGTCCACAGAACTCATTCTGAATGTCCTCGTAAGATCCTTTTTATAGCAGGTTATGAATCATCACATGATATCTTTAAATGGATGATCAATACTATATTTTCCCATAAAACGTTTGGTTTGAAATCCGATTTTAAGTGCATTAGAGTTTTTGTGCACCGAATGAGTGAGTGTCATAATAAATTGTCATCGGATACGGAAGAAATATGGCTTAGATTAATTGCCATATTTATTTATGAGTCTATAAAATACATTGTGAAAGTCCTGGCACATTTTTGGGATACCAGCTTGAACTTTCAAGAAAGTTAAAAGCATTAAGTGAGACTGAGAGTAGATTTATTATTGGAATGTTTTTAATTGCAGTTCCAACCAGACACAGGTATTAGAATGGTTGTGCCCTTAATGGCCACGTCTCATGTGTTTTTTCTTTAAAAATGATATACTTCCCATATTTTCATTGATTTTATGAGATTTATTGTAGATTAGCACTGCCTGTGTGTGAACTCCCCAGCGGTCCCTGCCTCCCCGAGCAGCTGGCCCAGCCCTCAGCACCTCCAGAGCGTGGCTGGAAGGGGACGGGGGGCACGGGGAGCGTGGGGATGCATCCTGTGTGCACGGCACCGGGACCAATGGACCTCAGGGTGACAGCAGGGGTCCTGCTCACTGCTCCCTCCTCCAGGGGCACAGCAGAGCAGATTCAGATGTATTTGGAGCAGCAGGCTGAGCCCTTCACTCAGGCTTGGACTAAGGGAGAGGCTCCTCGGGGACAGCTGATTTGATGGGCTGGGATGAAGTGTCCTAGGTTGAGTGCTTTCGGTTTTTGGTACGAGCTATCAGAGCAGCTCTTCCTAATGTGCGGCAAACGCTGCTGGGTTTTGGTCAATTACAAATGAAGGTAAATAAGGCGGCAGCACCAATCCCCATGTTTAATGGTGCACGTAAGCTGGTGATAACTCATGGAAAATAAGGCACCATCACTTGTAACCGGCACGCTAATTAAAGCATAGATCCTGGAAATTACGGCGAGCAGACTAGGAAATGGAATAAAACTGTCATTCACTGCCACAGAACAAAGATGACGAACGATACCTATGGAAATACAGATAAGAGCCTCCAGCTCAGAAGCAGCCCGCTCACCTGGACTGCCCCTTCTCATCAGCAGTGCAGCAGATGTGCAGAGGCCAAGGAGACACTGCATGGTGCGCTGCCCAACAGCACCAGGTGAGCCTGGCATCCAGCTCAGCTGTGCCGAAGGAGTGTGGGGTTGCCCTGCTGCACAGCTCCTTTACCAAAGCAGCCTTTCCTCAGTGGCCAAGCAAAGTGAAGGTCCGCTCAAGGCCACCACACCGCCCATGGCTCCATTGGCTGTCACTGTCACTCCCTTCTGTGCCCCCCACGACCCTCCCAGCACCATGGCAGAGTCCAGGAGCATCCGACACCTGCAGAGCAAAACCATTCAGCTCCTCGGATTGCCATAGGCGCACGGCTCTCCTAGAAGCCAGCGACACCTTTTTCATATTCCCCTCTGGAGGATGAATGTCCAAAGACAACCAGAGTTATTCCCACTGTATTCCAAAGGTGCTCTAAAAAAGCCCCCCTGCCCCTCGTGTTTCTCCCCCAGCTCACAGGGCAGCACGTTATCCTCCCAATTGCACCTCGCCTCACACCAGCGTGTGTCCCACGCTTGGCTGTGCCAGTTCTCCCCTCCGTCCTGAAAACAGTTCTATTTTCTGCTTGTATGCTGAGCAATTAAAATGCTTTATCTCCAACAAGATATTAATCTTAATATTGTCCTAATTTGTTTAATCTTTTTCTGCCTCTCATGCAGAAATCGGTCTTGACAATAGCCACTGAGATAAGGACAGTGCCCAGCGAGCTGCACAATGCACCATCATATACACTATTTTAGTTTGTCAAAACAATTAGTGTTCATTTTGGCTTTATTCAGTTAAATCTACAATGACTGATCAGTATAAATTATGTATTAGGCTGCCCAGCTGTACTTGTTTATTCATGCATGGACTTGAAGAATTTTCATTTTCTCAGTACAAAAAAAAGATGCGGCCAAAAGAATCCCCCCATATTCTAAAATATAAAGAGACTTTATTCTCCACCACATTTCTGCTGCGTGTTTTTGAAGCTGCTTTGTTCCTGCCCCTCTCAGAACGTTATTCTTCCTGCCCAGAGCCGCTGCTCTAACGCTTATGTCAATTAACCTATTCTTTCCTTCGCAGCTATCGGCGCCTGCGTTTGCGTTGCTGCAAAGCATGCACTGCTGCTCTCACCCCTTCCAATTACCTCTAAGCAAAGAGGTATCACAGCTAAAACAAATGGTGTTGGTTGTAAAATGCGTACTGTTGTGCTCCCCTCTTTCAAAAACAAACGTTTGTGAATTGAGGGGATTGCTGTGGCTCTGCCTGTGCTCACCGTCACAGCCCTGGCTGGGACAGCTCAGTACAGGCACTGCGCTGGGCACATGTGGGGACAGCTCAAGTGGGGCAGGGATGGCACGAGTTTGGATAAAGAGAAATCTGCAGTGACCGCTTACAGCACCAGTTCACCAGTTATGCTTCTCTGAGAGGCAGCAGAATGGAATCAAAGCTGTTTCCCTGCAACGAAAGCAGCAAACTGCACATTGCTTCCCTAAGCACTGAACCAGGCTGAGCTCAAGATGCTGCTCACAGAGAGCTGGGGAAAGGCAGAGCCCTGATTGCTGCTGGCAGCAGCCCGGGCCTAAGGGCAATTCATGGGGTGGCTCCTGGGCACAGGGAGGAACAGAGCGTGCGGCAAAACACTTCTGTAGGGCAAGCACTGCAGGAGCACTGCCATGGATCAGAGCTGGGCTCAGCTGAGTGTGCCCAGCAGTCAAAGATGCACTCCCAGGTTGGCTGCACAGCTAAAGTCGGCAAAGGCAACGCCTGCTTCTTTGGGCAGACAACACATGTGCTGGTAAAAAATTATAAAACAAACAAACAAACAAAAACGAACCATGAATAAATTAACAAAGGAAAGGAAGGAAAAAAGGGGGGGGGGAGAGGGAGGGAAAGGAAAAACCCCTCGATTTTGCTGAATGAAGTGCTTTAGAACAAGTGGTTTTATTACTTTATAATTAGCATAATTTCCCCCGGAGGGATTCTCGCAATTAAATAATTAGCAGTAATGCTCCCCAGAGGCGCTCCGTGAGGACGCTCCCAGCCACCCCCGCAGCCCCGCAGCCCGACCCGCGCAGCGCCCCGCCCGGCCCGGCGCGCAGCTCGGCAGCGCCACCCGTCGGGAGCGGCACCGGGCAGCGGGACGGGCAGAGCGGCCGCCGCCCGCCGGGCCCAGCGCCGGAACGGGGAAAAGTTGTCGGCTTTTCTTTTTTCTTTTTTTTTTTCTTTCTTTTTCTCCCTTTTTTTTTTTTCTTTTCTCTCTTTTAATTTTTATTTTTGTTTGTTTTCCCCCAAAAGCAAATCGCGGCCGGGCCCTCCGCAGGGGGATCCCCGTTTACCACCCGCGGATGTCGCCTCAAAGGCAAACCCACACGGTGGCCGCTGCCGTCAGTTCATCGGTCAGCGGTGCGGGCAGGGCCGGGCTGCGGGCGGCCGCCCATCCCTGCCCGCCCCGACCCCTCCTGCTGTCGGCTGTAGGGAGGCACGACGGCTCCGCTCCGCTGCGGGGGTAACCGGGGATGGGGCGGCAACAGGATTCCGACCGGCTGACGGAGCCGCTTGCCCGCCGCCCGCCCTCCGCCCGAGCCCTGGGCAGGCACGCTCGCTTAGTGCCGTGATTTCCCCCTTTGTCACTTTTTTTCCCACCGAGTCAAATTCGGATTGCTTAAAAAACAAAAGGAGCGGGGCCAACGGCGAAATACCCGCCGCCCGCCTCCGCCCCCAACGGGACGGCACCGCGGGGCCGCGGGCGCTGCCGGCCCCTGCCCCGTCGCATCCCCTACCCCTACCGCTGCCTCTGCCCCCGGCCCTGCCCCGCTCTGCCCGCCGCTCCCCGTCCCTACCCGTACAGCTGCCCCTGCCCCAATGCATTCCCCCGTCGCTGTCCCCATCCCTACCCCTGCCCTGCCCGCCGCTGCCCGCCGCTGCCGGCAGCCCGTGACGTCAGCCCGCCCGCTCCTCGCCCACCGCGGAACGCTCGAGACCTATAGAGCAGAAAATAATACACCAAGCGGGCTCCGTGTCTTGCGAGCCCGACGTGATTTCCCCCTCCTTCAAAAAGAGACCAAAAAAAAAAAAAAAAGAAAAAGAAAAAAAAGAAAAAAAAAAAAGCCCCTTTGCGCTTAAACTCTTTATACATGTGGGGTGGCTTTTTAAACTCTGTCTATCCAAACATATTTATTCAGAGCGATGGGAAGCGGGGGGCAGCCGCTTTTATTGTTGTTTAACCCAGGCAGGGAGCCCCCCCCGCCTCAGATGTCGGGCTGCTTTTCTTAAGTGCAATCATCTATAATTGAGCAAAAAAAAAAAAAAAAAAAGAAAAAGAAAAAGCCATACGTGGCAATGTGTGTGTGAGAAGGGGCATCCTGAAGCGGGGTTTAGTTACAATCGATCTTGGGGGGAAAATATTGCCTATGGGCCAAAAATAAGGAGCGGCTATGTCTTTCTCCCAGTTCGGATACCCCTACAGCACCACTTCGCAGGTAAGGCGAGTGAGCAGCACTCACTTTTGTTCAGATTCCGCTGCTGCCGTCCAGATGTCTGTTCCCCCTCCCTTTTTTTCCTCCCTTTCCCTTACTTAGAGTCTTTTTTTTTTTTTTAAAGGGCACATCTGGAGCCTTTCTTTAAAAAATGTGCGTGTGTGTTTATGTCTCGTTCGTGTTGTGTTAGGCTTAAACAAATAGCTCGCAGTTCGCACAGCGAAAGGCGTTTGGGAAACCGGTGCTTCCTGCCCCCGCTCCCCTTCCACCGCTCACTCGGAAGCGCAACAAACGAACACACGCGCGGTCCGTCCCTCCGCGCCGCGCTCCCCGGGCGCCGCTCCCCGCGGAGCCGCCGTCGGACCCCGCACCCCGGGGCGCCCCGCACCGCCGCCCCGCGCCGCGCCCCGGGTTGGGTGGGACGGTTCGGGCGCCGCGAGCGCGGCGAGGCGCGTGTGCCTCCCCCGTTCGGGAAGTTCGCCGTCCCTTTCAACTTCTCGAAATCGAGTGCCTTCGATTGCGTTAGCTGACATATTTACTGCTTTGTCTATTGTCGAATTAACTGTAATCGCAACTTCTTTCCTTGAGATCGATGCAAACGGACCGAGGGGGGCGGGCAGGGGGGAGCCGCGCGGGTCTTTTGCCGTTTTCGAGAGCGACCGTTCCCTCCGAGTTCCGCCCGCTCCGCTCCGCGCGTCCCCGCTCCCCGCGCCGGGAGCTCCCCCGCCCCCGCCCGCCCCCGCCGCTCCGGGGCTGCCCCGCGGCCGCTCAGCGCGCCCCGTCTTTCCGCCGCAGTTCCTGGTGCCCGGCAGCCCCGGCGCGTCCTGCTGCGAGCCCGCTCCCCGCTCCGGCCCGGATGCGTCCTCGGCGCCGGCCGCCGCCTCGCTGTGCTGCGCCCCGTACGAGAGCCGGCTGCTGGCGCCCGGCCGCGCCGAGCTCAATGCGGCGCTGGGCATGTACGGAGCCCCGTACGCCGCCGGCCAGGGCTACGGCAACTACCTGCCCTACAGCGCCGAGCCCGCCGCCATCTACACCGCGCTGGTGAGTGAGGGAGCGAGGGAGCGCCCGACGGCCGCGGCGGCGCGGTTCAGCCCTGCGGGACCGTCGAGGGCCGGGGATGGGGCCGGGGGTCGGGGTCCCACCGCTGCCGCTTGCCTTGCAGAACCCCCAGTATGAGATCAAGGAGGGCGCCGGCACTCTGCACTCGGGGATCGCGCAGCCCGCCGCTTACTACTCGTACGAGCACTCCCTGGGGCAGTACCAGTACGACAGGTAACCGCGCCGCCGGAGCGCCCGGGGAGGCGGCCGCCGGGAAGCCGGGCGGGCAGGGCCGGGGTAGGGTCGGGTACCCCTCACGCCGCTCCCGCAGGTACGGGCCGGTGGACTTCACCGCTTCGGCCCGGCGCAAGAACGCCACTCGGGAGACGACGAGCACCCTGAAGACGTGGCTGTACGAGCACCGCAAGAACCCGTACCCCACCAAGGGCGAGAAGATCATGCTGGCCATCATCACCAAGATGACCCTCACCCAGGTCTCCACCTGGTTCGCCAACGCGCGGCGGCGGCTCAAGAAGGAGAACAAGATGACCTGGTCTCCCAAGAACAAAGCGGGGGAAGAGAGGAAGGAGGACGGCACGCGGCACGACGGGGAGTACGGCGCGGGGAGCGACGGCCGAGGTAGGGCAGGGCGGGACAGGACGGGTCGGGCGGCGCGGAGAGGCCCCGTGCCCCGCACCTGCCCTGAAGACCCGCCGCCCCCTCCCGCTGTGTGTTGAGCAGAGCGGAAGAGCTGCAAGGAGGACAAGGAGCTGCGACTCAGCGACCTGGACGACCTGGAGGAGGAGGACGAGGAGGAGGACGACGAGGAGGAGGCGGGGAAGGCGGCAAAGGGCCGGCCCGGCTCTCTGCAGGAAGCCCCCGGCCCCGGCGCGGCTCTGCCCGGGGCCCCGCGGAGCGCCTGCAGCGTGCCCGGGCCGTGCCGCGCCTTCCCCTGCTCACGGGCCCCCTCCGCGGCTCCGGCCCCCGCCGCCCTCGCCCCGCCGCCGCCCTACGCGCCCCCGGAGAAGCCGCGCATCTGGTCGCTGGCGCGCACGGCCGGGGCCAACGCGGCGCGCAGAGGCAGCCCCGAGGGTCGCGGCACGGAGGAGGGCGGCGGGGCGGCGGCGGAGCTGCCCCCGGCCCCGGAGGCCCCGTTCCGGAGCTCCGCCTTCAGCTCCCAACCCGTCCCGCGGAGCTGCGCGTCCCACCGCGGCCTGGGGCAGCCGTGCCAGTACGCGGCGGGCGAAGGTACCCGCGCCGGCGGGGCCGCGGGGGCGGGGGGGACGGGGCGGACGGGGCTGCCGCCTCCTGCGCGCCCGCGGCCCTGAATCGTGCCCGGCGCCCCGGGGAGCGGCGGGGCCGGGTCGGGCAGAGCCCCCGTGAGCTGCGTGTGTCTGTGCAGGCTTCGGGCGGGACGGCGGGGGCGGCCCGGGAGGCGCCGAGCCGGGCGGGACGTGCCTGGAGCGGCTGCGGACGGCCTTCAGGCCGGTGCTGAGGAGGTGAGGTAGGTGAGTGGTCGACCGCTCCGCCCCGCTCCTGGCGCTGCCCCAGCGGGGCCGGGCACGTCCCGGAGGTGCTCGTCCCGGGCCGCTCACTCCGCCTTTCCCCCTCCCCTCACTCCCGCAGGGCCGCCTGCCCCTTCCTGAGCGCCGGCGGCGGGGCTCGGGCTGCAGCCAGGCTCTCGCCGTGAAGCAGGAGGCGGTACTGCCCAGCGCCGAGCCCCCGGCCCGGGCACGGCGGGCACCGCTGCTCGCAGGCGGGCGGAGCGGCCCCGGCCGCGCTGCCGCTCGTTAAATACCCGCGATCGATGTCTTTACCAAAACCGAGACTCAGCTTTTCTCCCGTTTCCCCACGTCGTGCTTTTGTTGTTATTTCCCCCCCCTCCCCCCCAAACCCGCTGGTTCCATTGCTCCGAGCGGCGGAGCGGCGGTGCACGACGCGCAGTCCCCGGCAGCACCGCCCCGGCCGCGCCGTGACCCCGCGGCACTCAGCGCTGCCCCGGGCGGGGACGGGGGCGGCGGCGGTCGGGCGTCCTCGGTGGGTCCGGGCCGCCGCATCCACCCCGGGCAGCGCTGCTCTCCGCGGGACAGCCGAGAAAGGGAAACCGCATCTCTGCATTCTTTCTGTTTAATTAAAAGTGTCATCAAACACTTTGTGTTGGGACTAATAAACCAAGCAGGGATGAGGAAAGAATGTTTCTTTGTTCCTGTTTCTAGAAGCAGTGGCAATAATTTAAATTAATAACTGCGGTAATTAAGAGGTCATCTATAGATCAAGCCGATACCTGCCATTTCCAAGTTCACCGGGGTCAGCATTTACATTAAGTCATTTGTGGTCAATAGAGTCCAATGAATTCTGCCTTAATAAATCAGGGAAATCAATCTTGAATATCGAGTACACTTCTCTATGTTTACCCAAGGTACCGAAGGCAGCGGAGGGAACTCCTGGGGGTGCGGACGAGGGGCCCGGGGCAGCGGGGCCGGGCCGAGGCGGGGTGGGAGCGCGGGGCTCTGCGGTCCCGGGGCGGCCCCGAGCGGCGCGGTAGCAGCGCGCTGCGCCGCAGTGACCCGCAGCTTAGGGTAGGGGAAATTAAGCTGCGAAAAGATAAACATTATTTCAAGTGGGATTTGAAGGATTAGGGCCTGTAATAAAGAGTATTAGGCCCTTTCGGAGGGTTCTCGCAAGGCGACTTGGCCGCTCCTCCTGTGCCACCGGCGGGGACGGGGTGCCGCCCCGGGGAGCGCAGCGCGGCGTCCCGACGCGGCTCCATCCCGGCGGCTCCGGAGGGGCTCTGCGGGGACGGAACGCTCGGAGCCGCCCACGGGAGGCGAAGCCCCGAAGCCCTCCCGGCAGCGCCCCGAGGGGCGGCGGGGGCTCGGCGGGGCCGGGAAGCTTTGGGATGCCTCTAAGGCAGGCACGAAGGTTACCCTCCGGGAGCCTTAAGACTTGTGTTTTTTATTACTTTGCCTCCCTTTTTATTAAAGGTCAAGCGAGCGAGATGCAGATTATCCCGCCCGCCCGCCCAGGACTCCTCCGCAATCTGTCACGCCGGCAAGATATGTATCGCAAATCTCTCCAAATATAATCTCCCGGAATCATATTCCGAATACTGTTTTGATTAAAAACCAGAGCGCGGATTGACGGAGAACAAATACCGGGAGCGGAGCACGGAGCGGCGGACGGGCTCCATAGGAGCGCACCGTCCCGGTGCCGTAAGGCCCGCAACAACCGCTCGGACCGAAGAGCGGACGCTGCCGGCCTCCCCCCAGCCGCTCCCAGAACCGCCGGCCCGGTCCGGTCGAGTCGGCGGGGGCCGCGCACACTCCGCTGCGCCCGCTCAAAGGCCGCGCCGCGCTCGCTAATGAACTTTTCTCTGAGACAATTAGGAGCTCGGCGGGGCGGGGGCCGATGAAAGGCCGCCTTTGTGCGGTCGAGACGGCGCGGCTCGGCCCGGCCCCCCCGGGCTTCCTGCGGCCCCGCGGTGACCCGCCCTGCGGCACGGCCCGGCGGGAGCGGCGGCTCTACCCGGGCGGCCCCTCCGGGCTGCAGCCCCGCAGATGGGGGCCGCTGTCCCGCTCCTCCCGCCCGCGGGCTGCTGCGGTCAGCAAAAGCGACGGCTCGTTACGGGGTGGCCGCCGGGTGGGAGAAAGCTGTAGAAAGGGCTCCGGGGAGGCGTGAACGAGGGCTCGAGCTCTGCGGCTGGGTGGGGAAGGAGGTGGGGGAGAGCTGAAGAGCGTAATTCCCCACCGCTTTCCCCAAGTCCCCCACGCTGCCCTCGGGCACCTGCTCGCTGTGCTTCTGTCCCTCCCGTACCAGCACAAACGCTCCTGTCTTTGGGGTCACGGCACGGCCCTGGGCACAAGGCACCGCCTGGCTCAGTGCCTCCTGGCCTCATGCTTCCCTTTGCAGGACGGTGGGAGAGGAAACCAACCCTCACTCCTGCACCCCACACCAGGACAGCGGCTGTGACAAGGAGCGGGATGTCAACCCTCGCCCCGCCTGGTGCCCTGCTGTCTTCCCCCTAAGGGGCAGCTCTGCCCAGGGCAGCAGGGACAACTCTGCCATCCCGTCTCACAGGATGGAGGAACCCGGCCTTTGGAGATCCCTCCTCGGAGAAGCAGAAGTTGTAGAACTACAAGGACATTGAGGTAATGAAGGAATGGACTGCAGCAATTGGTTCAACACAATAACAATCTCAAAGGCAGCATGAGCAGTGCTTGGGCCAAGTGCCATTTCTGGCCCAAAGCATCTGCTGGGGAAAGGCACTGTATTACTTGTGGTTTTTGTTTTTGTTTTTTGTTTTACCTAACGTTCATCTGAAAATAAATTGCAGGCCAGAACAGGTGGATAACATTCTGGAATGATTTAATGATTTATTTAATCTGGATTCTCTTTCAATCTACTTAGCAGGATGAATACTTTTTTTTAGCCCGAATCCAAAAGCTGGGTTTTTCATCTAAAGAAGAGAAAATACCCCAGCAGAGCTCTGCTGCACCAAGGTGTGCTCCCCAGCGCTGCCTGCAGCAATCGGTCATTCTGGGGCTGCTGAGAGCCCTGAGAAAACCAGAAGATTTTCTTCCTTGCCATCTGCACGGTGCTTTAGGCGGTATCTGCTCTTCTCTGTGCAGTGTCTGGGCAATAAGATCTTAGCACTGCGCCTTCAATCTGAGTGTAGGCAGCTTTCAGCCTGCAAAGACAGCTGCTCTCTGGTTCTCCATCTCCATAGGGCAGTTTGGGGCACCAGTGACCAGAGAGTGACCAGAGGGCAAGCGCTGCAGCGCAGCACCAGCAGTCAAAAAAGCAGCATTTCCCACCCCCATGCCCTTGTAGGGCCTGAGAGGGACTTCCAGCCCCTGCCCTGCTGGGGACAGCACGGTCACCTGCCAGGTGCTTGGCTGCAGTGTCCGTGTGGAACAGCAGCGTGAAGAAGCATGGGAGTTGAGTCATGCTTAACACCAGACATAATGCTGCAGCCATGAGGCCTTGCTTGGCTTGTACGACCAAGTGGATTCTCTCCTCTATTTTAAAGGCACACATCATCCACATAAAACACCTCCAAGATGCCCTCCACAGCTAGCTGCTTAATGGAACGTCTTAAATATATCCACCAGCCACGAAACAAGCAGTGCTGGAGCTCCCTGCTGCCACAGCTGATCCCACTGCTGCTCATTATGGGTAACAGAAAAATACCACCTCTACATCGCTGTCTTCCCTGTGTGAATCACGAGAGGCACGTGAGGCACTGAACAGTGACACGGTAGGTAAAGGTTCACACAGACCAGGAGAAGGTAATGTCTATAAAGAGAAATCATTTCTCAAACCAAATGCCAAATGATGGAATTTTTTTTAATCAGACACTTGTATGCTAAATATTCCTGTGAGCCATCAGCACCCAGAGTACTTCAGGTAAAGCAGTGCTGGCTGCCTTAGCTGGGGGGAGGCAGCTTCTGCCGGCAGGACTTCAAATGTCCCATTCCTCAGCACCTGCTGGAGGGAGCTGATGCATTCCTGTTCCCCCCACATCATGCCCTCACTGGGGCATCTCACAGAGGCACTCTGTATCTGGGGCCCATCTGCCTATCAAGGGTTACAATTTACCTGTAGAAAAATCAATTGCCAGTAAAACTCCCTGAGTATCCTGTGGAATTCAGAAATGTAACATATATTACTCTTCTCCCTGAACTTTCCCATAAAATATTGGCTTACTCAGTATTCTGTGGCAGGAAATTAATAAGACTTGTCCTAGTTCCTCTCAGTTGCAGCAATAATATAACCTCACTTTCTCTTCACACACGTTTAGAAGTGGAGCTACAAATGTAATACGTGGTATTCCGTAAATGAATCAGATGTAATTACAGTGTAAGAATGTGGTCGTAGGGGTGATTGTATTTGGAGCCCAACTCCAACAGTTAATAACAGTGACAGTGTCTCTCTCACTCCCTCACCCCAAATCACAGAGCCACACAGCACTGCGCAGTGCCCCAGGAGGAGCTGACTCCTTCAGCCTTTCCCAGCAGAAGATGCTGGGCCCTGGATTTGCTTTCAGAGCGCTCTGGGTTTTGTTTGGTGATATAAAATTTGGGGCCAGATTTCTTATGGAAACAATGCTCCTGTAGTCAGCATGAGAGAACACCATCATCTGCCCACCATTTCCTAATTCGTTACATTAATGACATATCTCAGCCCATTGCAAACACGAGTGTCCATGCTGCTGCCTCCCTGAATAAACTGAAAGCAGTCTGTGCCACCCACAAGCAGAGCAGCCCCAGAGCATCCTCTCCAGAGGTCCAGGGATTAAAATGGTTCTCCAGCAAGTGTTGACATTGAACGTAGAGGAGCAAGAAATGAAACCCACACACCAGAATGGCAGGGAAATTTCTGCTGCAGAGCTCTCTCGCTCTTTTAGCCACCCAGGCCCTGGCATGCTGACATGTCCACAATGCTCTGCTAGCAGCAGTTCTTAGCCCACACCCTAGGTCACAACTTTACCTTGTACAAAGTGAGCAGCAGACCCTGACCTTTCCCTCCAGGGGATGCCCAAAGGCACGAGCAGGAGCTCCGGGCTGCAGCTGGCTCACAGCAGGTGCTCACACAGCCTGCTCCATGCCAACCACACCACCTGCAGTTGTGTCCCCTGCTCATGGCTTGCTTCCTTGGAGGGAGGGTTGGGCTTTGTGAAGGATATACCTGTTTATTATGTCGATAAATGACACTTTTCTCCTACTTGATTTGTTGGGGACTGAGTGACCTGGCAATAAAACTGACTTCATATTGCTGCTTAACTTTTATTGATGTCTTGTTCAGCTCCTATTTGCATACATGGGAAGCAGAATGCAAGCCCTGCTCCTGAGCAGATTGCAAGGGATTCTCTCCTGAGCACTGATAGGTGCTGCCCGGGATGAGCTGCTCCCACCTCTGTCCCTGCATGGTGACTGCTGCAGTGCTCCCATACCGTCCTGTCACAGCTGGGGTTTGTCTCACTGCTGCAAAGGCTGCAGTATCCCACAGCAGCACTCCACTTTACCGTATTTTAAAATTAAAAACAAACAAAGAAACAAACAAAGCTGCCAAACGCGAGGACCGTTTTTTTTTTCTGTTGCTTAATTCCAGCAGGAAACACCCCAGTGAATACATTAACAGCAACTTCCCCCACTCCTGTCTGCTTCATGTAAGTGAAACTTCTGCCAGAGGGGGCTTTGCCGGGACCAGAACAAAATCTCTGGGGACTCTTTCCCAGAAACCTGATCACTGCCATAAAGTTCTGGTAACTGATCCTGAATATCCAAATTTAAGCCATTTCAGATCCAAATCCATTCTGCTCACCACATCTTTGCAGAAAAATCTGGTGCAGTTAAATGGTAGAGAAAGACAACAGATTCATGTCTATTACACTACAAGGTGCACTCTGCAGTGGTGTTTTATATTAGTTGTATGTGCTTTATATATATATGTAATATATAAAATACAGAGATATAGATTTACATTTATCAGGCAGTTCCGAAATGTTGGAAGATCTCATTAGTGTCTTAATAATTCAATGGGATTCTTCCCTCACGACATCTCTTTCCCTTTTGTTTATGTTTTGGGAGGAAATGTCAGCAGTACAAAGAAATGGTGCTGCACAAAACAACCACCCCAACAGAGATGCTGCAAAACAACAAAAGAAATGAATACAATCAGGAGAGAGCTCTGTAAGGGGGTCCTTGGTGGAAGGAAGTGAATGAATGGAGTTTTGCACACACACACACACACACACACTCTCTCTCTCTCTTATCATTTTTGATAGAAAACTATTGTTTTATTCTTCCTATTTGAGTCCTCTCATCTGTTCTTGTTTCATGCCAGCAACCACTCCAGGTGCCACCCTGCTTCTCCTTTTCAGAAGCTCACCTGATTTTAAAAACCAAACCAGGATTTAAAGAATTTGAAGAAAAGAAACCCCAAAGTTCATCATCACTTTTGGCCCATGGCTGTCACAGGAAGCAGATACACAGGGTATGTGACGGTCCTTCCTTGGCTGAAAGTAGCTTTAAAGTAGCCTCCCAGTGCCTTTTGGGAAGCCAACTGTCCTTAATCCCAAGATAAAAACATTTTAAGATTTCCTTCCTTCCTTTCTCTTTCTTCCTCTTCCTCTTCCCCTCCCTTCCCTTCCTCTTCCTCTTCCTCTTCCTCTTCCTCTCCTCTCCTCTCCTTCTTTTTTTCCTGATCTATCATCCAGAAAGCTGCATGTACATCACAGAACACCGGCACTCCACACCCGTGTGAGTTAAGAAGAGATTACTTTGCAGGGCAAATATTGCAAGCATTTTCCACTTCAACCTGTGCACGCAGTTTGCTGGCTGTTTTTGCAACTGCTGCAGCCATAGCAAATAAACGGCAGGAATATCCGTGGGAAGAGCAGTGCTTAAGCACGTAATGAAAACCCCAACGGAAAGCAAGTTGTGAATGCATACTTTTGCCCATTAGCCCTGGAGTCACATTTAGCCACGCAGAGAACAACAACAAAAAGATCTGAACCGATTGTTTACTGCTCAGAAGGCAGCCTGCTCAAATGCCCCTCCTTAGGGCAGCAATAACACGCCTTTCCAGGGATTGGGGCTGATTTTGATCAGTCGTACCAAGCCGCGCCTCAACCCATTTCAAAATGATTAGAGCCTGGTCATATTTTAAGTGTCTATGAAATTATGCAAATGGAATCTGTACCAGAAAATCAGATTGCCAGATAATTGACCATTAATCTTTGATAAAAGTTTAAAAAAATTAAAGCAATCAGAAATCAGCTTAGCATACAGTCTCTCGGGCCTTATTTTGGTCCGGTAAGTCTGTACACTAAGCTGATTTCTGATTGCTTTAAGTTGTAAAAATTGCTTTTTAACCCACGGATATCAATGAGATTGCACCTGGAGTAAGTCGGGCCGCACTTGATCCGCCGTGTGCCTTAATCACAGTATATTTTTGTTAAAACCCAGTATTTGTGTGGATCTGGGGATGCTGATTTGTTCGAGCGCACGATAATCTCCCCTAAGCCCGTCAGGATACAGCAGGTTAATAATGCCGTAAGGAGAATCCAATTTATTCATAAAGCGCAGCGCCTGAACCAAACTGTTCTTTTGTGGCCGGGCCGCTCCCCATTGGCGGCGGCAGACAAAGGGCTGTGCGTGCAGCCAATGGTGCAGGGAGCAATGGCACGGTCGGCCACGCGGCCGTGTGCCCGGAGCACATGCAGTCCCACAGCACGGGGCTGCTGCTCGACGCGCTGCTGCTGGCACCGCGGCCCTCGTTAGTGACAGCGCTCCATCAGCGCTCCATCAGCGCACCGAGCGCCCGCTCGCTGTTTGTCAGAATGTAATGAGCGCATGCTGTCAAACTTTCCTCCTCTGTGACCAACGAAGTCAGGATAAATCTGGAAGTTAGGCTTGCTTTGTGCAAAAGAAAACCCAATGTTTCCTCCTTGAAGTGTAAACTACCGCAGCCCGTGAGCTCTGAGCCCCACCACTTGTCTGTGCTTCTCTGCCCACACCAAGAAACATTTCTGCACATCTCTGTGGGCCATTCTCTGCTACCAAGCACAGCACAGCTCTTCCTTTCAGTGCCCCCCTCTGCTGCCCTGCTCAGAACCACAGCAACAGGGTGGCAGGATGGATCCCTTCAGGGCAGGCACCCAGCAGGTCCACCCTGCCAGACCATCCCCACCGCTGTGCAGGCCCTTCTGAGACCTCCAGGGAAGGGAAATGCAACAGCAGCCAACGCACAGCTTCAGATTCATCCACATAATACAGGCTTCTGATAAAATTACTGGTGAATCATAGAATCATAGAATGACCTGGGTTGAAAAGGACCACCATGATCATCTGGTTTCAACCCCCTACTGTGTGGAGGGTCGCCAACCACCAGGCCAGCCCAGCTGCCCAGAGCCACATCCAGCCTGGCCTTGAATGCCTCCAGGAATGGGGCATCCACAGCCTCCTTGGGCAACCTGTTCCAACGTGTCACCACCCTCTGGGAGAAAAACTTCCTCATAATATCCAACCTAAACCTCTCCTGTCTCAGTTTAAAATCATTTCCCCTTGTTCTGTCACTGTCCACCCTCATAAACAGCTGTCCCCCTCCTGTTTATATGCTCAAGTATTGGAAGGCCACAGTGAGGTCTCCCCGGAGCCTTCTCTTCTCCAAAAGATAAGGAAGATAATTAATATATTGAACAGACTGCTGTGAAGGAGATCCATCATCCAGCATGCATCAGAATTCCTAGAAAATAAACCATTCAGCATGCTTCAGTTCAACTCAAAGCTGCGGCTGCAGCAGTAAGAAGATGAGACCCAAATCTATGCTTTATGGTCCACAGGCGGCCATCCTGAATGCTCTGAGCGTTTTCTCCCAGGACAACAGTGACTTTGCTGATGCGATGGAATTTTTGCTAAAACCAGATAGTCAAATCACCTTCATCTCCCCAGGATGCTGCAGTAATGAAGACTGTCATGAGCTGGTAGGGATCCAAATGCTGTAACTGCTTTTAGGGCTGTGCCCAAGGACACCAGTGCTCCCGGTCAGCACGGCTGAGCACAGCACCAGAGAGCTGTTTGTGCTTCAAACAATTCCTAAAACAAATGCACTTTTACAGGTGCTTGCCAGAAGCATTTTCTCACATGTGCAACAGAGACTAACATGGAAAATGCTGTCTAACACTGCTGAGACCTCGCCACCTTAGCACCGGCAACTGCTGGTTTCAAACCACTTCCCACATTCTCACCAACACAGCAGCTCTATTCCACATCAGCTGGGTTGCTCATTTCCTTCCTTTGTAGAACTGCCTGGGCAATCCTATAGCAGCTGGTCTGTGCATGGAACGGGAGGGGACTCCCTTGCCAATGACCTCCCAGGTGTTTCAATGAATAAAGGAAATGGAAACTTGAGCAAAATGAGGTAATTCAATGAAGAAGGCAGCTCAGAATTGAAGTAGGAGTCAGAAGATCCCTCTGGTCCACCAAGAGCAAAGCACTATATTCAATAATGGCAACATCGCCTAACTGAGGCCAAGTGGGCCTTGACCTGCGGGACACAGGGTAATTCATTTGGGCAGAAGTAGCCCACGGTATCTTGTTTTATTTTTGGAGAAAAGCTTCTCTGCTTCATGAAAATCCTGAGGGACAAGTCACCTTGCTCTGGACAAAGCATGTATCTCATGGGTAGGTCCTACTGACAATTTGAAAACCTAGGTTATGAGAACACACAAGCCTTCGCACACAAAGCATAAAAATAAGTCTCCAAATACTCAGACGTGGTGAAAATAGCCCTCGGTGAGGATGGAAATGTTGCCACAACCACCTGGCCACATCCGTGTATCCTCAGGCATCTCTCGGCTAATTCCAGCGCTGGGCTTCAGCCTGCTGAGCACAGCCAGACGCCCACCCCACCCTCCTGCACCACAGTTCTCTTCTGCAGGCTCTGACGGAGCAATTCACCATTCTGCTCTTCCAGTTGCTTTAGCAGGGCAAAAAAAAGCCTCTTCTAAAACTAGTTCCCGCTGATAAAGAGTACAGGACACCTGTGGGAAGGCTTAAGGCACTTAGAAACACACTTCAGGATGGTCAGGGAGGCATTCCTGGATCAGCAATGCGATTTGACCCCTAAGTTTCAAACTTTTGGGGTTTTCATACGGAAGTTGCTTCTTTCCAGGTTGTTTGCCCATCCCCTGCCTTCGCCCGTGGCGGCTCTCCCTCTGCCAGAGCAAACTCACACGAGCAGCACGGCTTCGACGGAAAGCTTTGTTAGAAGAAGGGCCATAAAGTGAAATTTTACAGGCAGAGGAAAAGGTTCCCTGGATTTACGTAAGCCTACTTGGCAACGAATATGTTAACAGTTGACCGTAAGGGTTTGGAGGGAAACAAGCTGCTGGGATGCTGGCAGGGAAAAGCCGGCTCCATCCCATTCCTGCCGTGCCAAGCTCCTCCGCCCTCTCTCAGAGCAGCGTTTAGACAAATGCCAACATTTTAAAATTAAGTGGCCCCATCATTATTAATTCATTTGGTATTCATTGTAACAGCATTAATCATAGTGAACTGCGGCAGCTTTATTACACGTGTAATGTGTACTTTCCCTGGATTTCCCTGTAAAATCTCTGACATTGCTAACAATGTAAAGACAATGGGACGTTACAACAATAATAAACACGTAACTTAATAAATCATTATTCTGCCCGCAAGTATGTTAAAAAATAAACTCGTTTTGAAACCAGGGGGAAAAAAAACCAACATGCAATAAAGTGACATCAGTGAGTTTGAGGCTGTTGGTTGCAACAAAGAAACAAAACAGCATGCTAATATGACATTTACAAATAATACCTAACCGCAGCCTAATTAACTTATTGTGTGCTTACTAAACCGGCATACATATTATATTAAAGAAAAACACTTATTTGTTCTGTTGCTAAGAAACTTCAGACATTTGCATATTTAACAAATTGTTAGAGTGTTTTTAACCAGAACCCATCACTATTTATAAAAGACAAATTTAAAACATGAGATCAAAGGCACAACATTAATTTTTCTTTTGTCAACTGTCTTTGTTCAGTGGCTCAAAGAAGCAGTTTTATAGCCGGCTGATACATAATGAAACATCTGGTATTATTCTGAATTACAGCAGAACCCACTAATAGTCAGGGGCTTCTCTGGGTTTTTCATGCAGCAGCCAGCATCCTACAGGGAGCAAGCCGGCAGCGCTCACTTGAGGAAGGGGCCTCTGACATCTGGGCATGGTTCTTCTGTGCAGTGCTGGCTATCAGCAGAACCATCACCAGAGGGAAATCTCGCAGCTCCGAGCCTTCCCTGCTGCTCCCTCCCGCCTTGCATTACAGCACTATCCCTGCCCTCAGTCATTCTGGTAGAGAAAACGGGGTTTCGGTTTCCAAAGAGCTCTACTTCCCACTAACTCCTGAGCACTGGGAGCTCAGGTGCGCTTCTCTGCCACTTACATGGAAAGATACATCTCCCTGCATAAAATCTTACAGGACCTCTATTAGTACAAAAACAACAAGCAAGTACTCATTGATTCTGCAGCAGCCCATGGCTTTCCCTGTCAAGAATCCACTTTATCAGACTTTGAGTACAGAATATATATTTCACAGAGCTCATAAGTGTAAATCCCCTAAATTGACCACAGCGGCACCTTTATAACAGCCCATCTCAGGTGGGTCTACCTATTTTGCCAGGATTCCAACCTTCCGCAGAGATCTGATTTGATTTTAGCCTTTTCTGAAGCTCCACCCAGCCGCAGTAAATCCAGAGCACCAGCACAGGAGGAGGTTTGGTAGGAGCAGTGGCTGGGGACGAGCACTGGGCCTCACCACGTTTCTGTCGGCCTCCTGGAGTGCAGCCAGCTCTGCACGTGCTTCTGTTAACGTCAATGGGTCAGTTAGAGGTGGAAAGGCTAAAAATATGGCTCTGCAATTACTACTGTAAAGGAGCTTTACGGTATTTCCACTTGCTCTCCTGCCCTTAAAATGATCCGAATCCACTTGCACAACTTTGCAGCTCCTTAGGACAATGCACAGTGAAACTCCTTTGTGAAAGCTGCATGGCTGTGGGTGCTGCTCGGACAACACGAGGGAAGGGACAGCTGTCACCCAGAGTTCTCATCAGCTATTTACAGCACCCTGCCCCATGCACCATCTCGTGCCAGCTAAGCCGCATCTCTGCTGCAAGCCTCTAATTACTACAGACTAATTGGCATTAGCCTACAGGCCCCATTATCAGAGCAGTTGTGCAGTTCCTCCTGCAGTCTCAGGTGAGAACAACACCACGGATGCAGCCGGAGGAGCTCGGAGATGGGATCTGCCCATGACAGCAGCACAGCTTATTGATTCTCAGGAAAGGAATGGAATGACAAGCTGGATTTAATCAACTTTCAGTGAAGCCCCAAATCAAACATCTCTAAATATGTCTACCAAATACTCAGGCCATTTCATCCTAACAAAATGCAGCATCCGGCAGAGAAAATCCCATGGAGAAAAACAGACATTCTGGGGTCAAACTCAGGCAGCAATACTGGGATGCTCCTTGTCAACTCGGTGCTCATGCAAAAAGTGCTCTGGGTCTGCTCCTCCACCAAGAATAAGAAGAAAAATGCATTAGAAAGCCTGAGAATGGGCCTGGAGCTGCTGTCCCATGGCTCTGCACGCACAGCCGCACAGCTGGACTCAGCTCTCCGCTGCCCAACCTAAAGCCATGTGGGGACTCATTTACCCCCTCAGTGTGAGCAATCCATTTTGAAGAGGGGCTGCATCATGGGGCAGCACGAGGCATTTCCTAGAAGCCTGCCTCTTTCCTAGAACCAGCTGAGCCCAGGCCCACATGGAGCACTGCCAGAGCATCACACAGTGCTGCTCGGATCTCCTTATCCTGGGGACCTGGGTCACCAGACTCCTAGCATGGGAGGGCAACATTTACAGCAGCCCAGACAATGAGATGAGGGCACTTTATGTAGCACACACAGAAGACTGAAATGGAAAAAAAATTCCCTTGGAATACTGAGAAGAAAGGTGAAAAATGGCTAGCAGGAAATAGAGTTGAGAATTGCAGGAGAATCCCTGGGCAATTTTGCAGAGGTCCCCTTTGCTGTACGCAGCTGCTACCAGCACAAGAGACAACAGGCGGGCACTGCTGTTGGCGATGGCCCGTCCTTCAGGCTGCAGGGCAGGTGGGCACGTTTCCTCTGTGCCCGGATTCCTGCAGATAGAGATTAACCTCGTGCACATATGAGCAGCCCCACATCCCAGCCACATCTCCTGACAGGACGTTTTGGCTTAAAATCTCTCCTGACAAGCTTCCTGCAGCTCTCCATCAACACAGGCAGGTAATACGAGTAGAGTCGGCCAACATTAAAAACGGATATTCAGGAAAATGGTGGGTCATATACAAGGCACAGCGAGTGTTTCTGCTTGTGAAACCCCTGAGTTTCAAGAGTTCACCTGTATCTTAATTCCCAGTTTTGCTTGCACACCCATGCACACAGCTTGGAAACTTCTGTGTTTGTCAGGACAACCCGGCGGACTGTCTGTAGGTGGGGGCAGCAGGGCATCAACGCAACAAAGCCAAGTCCATTAGAAATCTTGAACATTTGAAAACAAGAGATGCTGCTGATCAGTCATCCCTAATCTCCTTATAATAGCCCTTCCTTGTTTTTATTTATGCGGTTTATGATGTTCAGGTTTGCTGAAGCTTTGCATTAACATGGAAATAAATATAACCTTATATTAAATCAATATACTGAGAGGTTATTCAATCATTCCCCTTGGCAATATCATCCATATTGGGCCTAAAGAGCTACCAGCCAAGAGAATTGTGCTTCTTGTTTGGAAATGAAGAGCCATGCTGCACATCTAGAAACATTCACAAGGAAACCATCATTATAGAGACATACATCTCACCATCCGACATCTCCAAGCATGCAAGCTTGGAAGCGAAAACCTGCCTGTGCTTAACCTGACACGGGTATGGCATTCCCACCCTGTATTTGCTCACACATCTAAAAAGAGCCAGGTGAACACAGGAACATCGGGTTGTCATCTGGGAGCACCCCTCTAATGATGAGCCAGGCACACTTGTTCCCTACCACACCGAGGGCTCTGCTGCCCACTCCAAGCAGCGTGCCATCGCTGTGCTCCCCCTGCACGCTGACCACAATGTTGTTTATTTCCTTTATTTATTTATTTAGAACGCATTTCCCCAATTTTGTTGCTAATTTGTTTCTTTGTGGTTTCCCGGAACCCTTCTGACAAAGCCACAAATGCTGTTCCTGTCCCCCCTGGCACAGCAGGGCACTACAGAACACGTGGAATTTGTTTCTAATTTTACATCCGCCAAAAAGCATTCCTGGGTTACGAATACACGCCAGCAAAATTGGTAGGGCCTATCCCGCTAATGCCACAAGACAAACAAAGCCAAAAGGAAATCAAAAGGACTAAAATACAGCGCAAATATTTTTGCACTTCTTTTAGCTTGTGAAACTTTTCCTTCTTCCCCTCCTCCCACGTTTTACCCAAGTTAAGCTTTCCGGTATTACATATTTATCTGCTTATATTTAGAAACAAATAATTACAATGCAAGAAAACAAGCTGGAACAATTCTGCTATTCCTCTTCTGCAAGTTGTGAGGGGAAAGGTGGAAACACCTTCAGCCCGAAGCCAGCACAGGACAACTCCCTCCTCAGTATGCCAGGAACTGAATGCTTTGGTTCCAAGGAACCGTGCACAACCCCAAGGCTCCAAAATCAGCTGCCTTTACACGTGCAATGTGCTTCACAACAGCTACTGCTTTTCATCATGGCAGTTCCTTAAATAATAATGTAGCTAGGTTGTCCCAAGCTTTGTAAGCGTGGTATGCAAGCAGCATCCCCAGTGATACCAAGCCTGCCAGCAGGGCTGGCCAAGGCCTGCAGCAGGGCAGCCACCGCCCCAGTGATGTGTGTGGCAGGTTTGGAGCTCGGCTCCGCTGTCAGTGTCTGGCTGCACACTGCAGCAGATGTACCTGTGCATAAGCAGCAGCTCCCAGCCCGGCTCAGGTTTCATGATGCTAAATGTCAACAGAGCAAAGAACACAAGTCTGGGTTTATTTTCATTAGCAGTAGCACAGTGTCGTGCTATTTCAATGCTCTGCAAGTGCTAATTAAAGACCTTGCCATAAGGAACCTGAGCATCTCAGAGCTGGGTCTAAATGCAGCTTGGGTGGTTTTTTTGGCTTGAATGGCATAGCACAGATACGTTAACACTCCATACAGTCCAAGGAGAGGACACTCACGTTTTCACCCTTGCAGAATTTTGCGCTAGATTAAAATTCCACAGTTTCCAACAGAGAATATCTGCTCTTACCTGGGGAGCCAAGGCTGCACACAGGAGCACGGCCCCTCCAGCACAGACAGGCTGTCAGGCAGAGGCAGGCGGGAGCCGAGAGGTCATCTCCATCACAGCCACTGAAGCCCACGTCACAAAGACCCAGCCCCTTTCACTGGAATGCAGTGTGAAACACCTTGCCCTAACATTCATCAGCTGGCGCACAATCCCCATTCAGAACTACCACCAGTCCCACCAAGTTTCCCCAGACACCAGCAGATGGGATCCAACACCTGCGTGTAGGACCAGGTCTGAAAACCGTGCCATTTGCAGATTGCACCGGAGAAATTTTGCAAGCCCAAACTGAACAACTTTTTTGCTTTCTTTTCAGTTGTGTTTTGCCCTGCATGTTCCATACCCACTTCCCCATCAGTTTCGCTTGGAGAGATATTCCAGCTATGCAGACTTCAGGCTAGAGACTGACCCGCCTGTGTCCGCACATGCACGGCATCGCTTGTACTGTACAAATGTCTTTTCCAATACGGATTATGGGCTAATAAGCGATACGGTTCTGCAAATCTTCCTGGCCTTTACTTTTTAGCTGTTTATATAAGAGTCGTATTTCCTAAAAGGAGAAACATATGGACTGTATCTACCCAGCGCTAGATGATCACAGGGGCTGCTGCTAAAAAGCATTTGGAGAAAAGTGAAGCCATCTATAGGAGAAGTGTGAGAAGAACTGACTTTGTAACTTCTGTCTGTTTGGTTTTGTTGTTTTCTCCTGTTTCAAGAATAGCGAAGAGCAAAAATTAAAAGGGGTTTGTGTTGGAATAGGCTGACCCTCTGTGTCCAACGCTTGAGGCTTTATATCCTTTTATGAGTATTTTCGTTAATATTTTTTAGATTAGGAAGTGAAAACGTTATTTCTAAGTTCCTCGTTTGGAAAAACACTTCAAGCTTCCGGGAAACGGAACTTTTTGCTCCAAACCGTCCAACAGATCTCCCCTGCATTTTTACCGGTTCGGACTTTGTATACGAACTTTGACGCCCGTTTCTGCCCTCCTGCTGACTGTCGGTCTCAGTTCCCGTGTCGGTGCCGCAGGGTACCGGTGCAGGCTGTAGGGGCGCCAGTGGAGGGGCTCAGCCGCCCGGTGCCGGGCAGGAGAGCGCGAGGCTGGGCCATGCAGAGCGCAGTGCCACCTATTCGGCAAGGAAACCGTGACCGATAAATGAACCCGTTTTTAAAAACTGCATTTCTTTCAACGCTTGCCTGCACATCCACTCCCTCCGTCTCTTCTCTAACGACCTGCTCGCAAACGACATCGCACTCCGTTATTTCTCACCAGCTCCCCGTACAGCCGCCCTCCAGCCTCAGCGCCGGGTCGCGGCTTCTGGTCGGCTTACCGCAGCCGCGAGCCCTGCAACAGACGCGCTTTTTTATTGATACAGATAAACATGATTTGTAAGACGAGTCCAATTAACAATCGATTACGGCCTAATGGGCTCTAATCGATACACCCGCTTAATGAAGGGAACGCGCGCCCGCTCCCGGAGATCCCCCCGCGTCCCGCGGGCGCCGCCCGGCCCCAGCCGCCATTGGCACGGCCCGGCTGCGGCGCGGAGCTCGGCTGCCCCCTGGCGGCGCGGCGGGGCGCGGCGGGCGGTGTGGGCCGCGATCCGGGCACCGCGACGCTCCGAATGGGCGGCACTGATGTGGCACTTCTGCTGCTGCAAAACGTAGAGGGATCCCTTACGTTCAGTTATAGCATTCGTGGAAAAAATAGGACGTGCCACGCCACGGTCTGAAAATGAGCCAGCAGCCCATCAGCCAGAGAGCCAGCCCTTGGGCACCAGCCCCTGGGCACGCACAGGTGCAAGGAGGGCATGGGGGGACAAGCAGCTCTGCCTCCCAGTTCTGCTTGGCTCAAGGCCTGGTGGCACATGCAGAAAGCACACAGGTCTCCATGTATGCCCAGGACTTCAAGGAAACCCAAAGGGAAGCAAAGGAACTGTTGCAAGAACACACAGAGTTTCTAAATCCTAGCAAAAAGTTGGAGGGATGGCAGCAAGTGCACATTTCACATTGCACTTTGGTAGGGAGAACGCCTTGAAGGCACAGCTTTACTGTCATGTAGATCAGCAGAACATGAGTGGAGCTGCTCCCACTCACTCACCCGGACACCCAGAGTTCCAGTGACACAACAGCAGTGCATGTGACAAGGAACGGGGCTGGACCACAGCCCTCCTGGGCTCTTGGAAATGACTCCACTGAGTCACTCTGAGATCTGCCTTCTTCTGAAAGTAGTCCATAACAGCATTAAAAAATAGTAAAATACTATGAAAAATGAAATATATACATATCTCTCTAGAAAGGGACCTGATCAGGCAAAGATGTGGCTGAGGGTTTCAGTGGAGCCCAGTGAAGAAGGCAGGGTCCCACCAGGACAGGATGCCATCCCCAGCACCAGGTGAGTGCCATTCTCCGGCCTCACTCAGACACATCTCATGTGGCAGAACACCAGGCAGAGGTGCCAGGCAGCTCCTGCCAGGGAGCAGCATCTGTGGGAGCAGAGCTGGCACTGCCCATGGGGCAGCTCTGGCAACCAAAGAGTCCCTTATCTGATGTATGCTCCAAATCTGCTCCATCTCAGGAAGCTTGCCCCAATACATGCATGACTGCTGGAAATGGATGACTTCTTCCCTTAATACTTGCTTCAGAAAATATATAATCCCCTTGTCTGTGCTGATGTGCTTCCCGCAACTACAGCGACAAGGCAGCATTGCACAGAAAGGCAAATCTTACATGAGTGGCAACCAGCACTCCTGCAGCAGGAACATGAAACTTGGGAAGGGGCAATCCGAACATAGGTGACAAATTCTGCTCTGTGAGTGGTAGAGCAATAATGGTGATAATAGTGGGGATATGGCAGACACTACATTTGGTTAAGCGCAGGCACGGAACACTCACAAAAATGACATGTAAATCACTATGAAGGGCATTACAGCCTATACAGACTTGCAACTATGCATGTAAAAACCAGTGTCGGCCACGATTGCTTCTATCACACCCCTGTTCTTGCCGGGGCTGGGCAATACCTGCCTCCTCCACCTCTGCCCTCTGGACACATTTTGCACACTGTTCTCACGGCTAAAAATGTGAGAGCTTTATAAGCTGGGAGCAGAAGCCTCTCGGCCTGTTTGATTAGTGCTGAACCTGCAGGGTACTACTTGGATTTCTCTGACAATGATAAACTTCCGTGATGTTGGTGAACTCTGAACCTGCGTGTACCGCTATTTTCCAAAGAGTCTCACTGTAAGGAAAGTGAGGCCAATTAGGATTGCAGAACACTATGGCACAGAAGCAATCTGTCTGTTAAAAAATCTTCGATTAGCAGGAGAAAACATTTCCAATCTGCTGCATGAAAACATCTTACCAATATTAGTTTAAAGAGGGTTAACTTTTTTCTACATTTTATTTACTATTGTGGCTTTTGCTTTGTTTTAACCCTGGGTTAACCCTAGGAACCTTGGCGAGGTACCTGGGATATGCCAATTACTTCCTAAATCAATTAGTGCCGCACAAAACCACTTTAAGACACTTCTATCATTAATCCCTACTGGCAGCTGTCCTGCCTGGCCTGACTCCCCGTGCACTCTGTGAGTGTTATCTCCAGGATAAAAGGCCTGCAAAGTGCTGGCATGTGCTCATGCGTGGATCCCTGCATCCTGCTGCAGGATGGCTGTGTCCCCATGGCCCTGTTCTGCTTGGAAAAGAGGAAAAGGACCATGTGCTGCTGTAAGAAATGGGAAGTTCAGAGTTACAACTGACAGTTTGATCAAACTGTTCTGAGAAACGAAGCCAAAGCTGAGTAGTGACATAAAAGAAGGATGAAGAGTCAGACTGCAGAGCGCTCTGTTTTGTCAACTTCAGTCAAGCCCTTACGATGATTAAGCCCAAATTACTCATATTGCAGAAGTCAATAAATAAATGCTCAAAATGAAGAAATAATGATTTCGTAAGTGCTTACATGGGAGCACATCTGTAATCCATCCAGTTGAAGAAATCAAAGCAGCACAGTCCTTGCATGAGAGACACTTCTCTGAGAACGTGACAATACCTGAGCACCACCACTTACACCTAGCCGAGGGATCACTCCTATTCCGTCCTGCACCGAACCTGCACATAAATGCATTTGTAAGCACAAACCCCACTGGGACCAGCCAGGCCCCTTGCTGCCTGCCATGCACGGCCCATTGCTCCCCACTGCTCCAGCTGAGCTTCAGCCCATCCTGCCGCATGGACAGGGCCTGGGATGGGATTCCACCCAGATCGCCGTGCTCACGCTTCCTGAGAGCACAGCCGTGGGCCCACACACCTGATTTTGCCCTTTGGTGTTCCAGAGGTAGCCCTTGGGCATTTCACAAATATTTGGATCATGTATTTATTACTTAGCAAATCATTCCATTGCCTTATTGATGGGGGGAAAGAAAAATCATCCCAGCTTTCATGCAGCTGCCTCTATTTCACATGGTTAGAGGAACCTCCTGAAAGAGTCCATTGAGTTTCACCACTCAATGAATATTTATATTGTTTTAAAGAAAAAGAAAACTTGAGAGCCTTGTTTTGCAAGATTAAGCAATAAATGTCTTATATTTCAAATGAACTGCTAAGACTTAATCCTGCAATTCTTTGCTAATCCTAAGGACTTCCATGAGATCAAGGACTCCTGACAGGGGTGTGTTTGCAGGGTCAGGGCTTTCATTTGTGCAGAACGCATGCAGGCAACCCCTATAGGTGAACTCACTTTGCCTAATTTCTAATCCGCTAGAGTATCGTGAGTTGGACAGTTCAGATAAAATTAAAAAACAAAATCAAACTCTACTGAATTTCCACTTAGGCAATGAAAAAGCAACAGAGAGGACGAAACAAAAAGTATTCCATGAGAACATGGAACATGCAATAGGAACCACGACTGGTGGTTCTGCTCTTGAGAGTAAAGTGAGGCCAATTTGAGCCCCGTGCTATTCCTCCCCAAAAAGAACACAGGTATCCAGCCATGGCTGCTCACACACGTTCAAAACTCAGATGACCTCTGCAGGAGCTGCCAGCATTCCTGCTCCCTGCTGTCCTCCCCTCAGTGCCACCACGGCTTCTCCTGCTCCGGCTCCATAGCTGCACCCATCTGTGCCTTTCTAAGGGCTGCTCCACCTGTGGAAGTTCACTGCAATTGGCCAGCCTTTTTTCCTTCTTCCCATTTCATATCAAATTTGTTGTGCCCATTACAACTTGTATTCAGTCAACAGGACTGTGACTACCTGTGAGATGTTCACATTCCTTGGTCTTTTGAAACACAAAGGAACTCATGGGTGGCTCAGCCTGAGCCTGGCCCCAAAGTCACCCCGAGTGCACAGCTGGGTCACGGGAAATTCATTAATTAGAGTATGCAATAAATTGTTATTGATATTGTTCTGTTGTTTGTCACAGCCCCAAATGGTCAATAATTGTCAACAACATTAAAAGGAACGTGGCAAAAGCCAACCAAAGCTCACATAAATTAACTGAGGAAAAAAGAGCACTCAAGGATGGTTGCAGCCAGAGTGTGGACAAGGGAGAAGGAAAGAGATGGTCAGGAGTTTGTGCGTCCTGAAGGCCTGCATCCAGCCATCACTTCAAGTGGTACTTCCTGGGGTCCTGCATGGCAGCAGGAGATGGGTGCTGGCTCTGTGCAGGGCCTGGCCCCAATGGCCTCCCCTCCTCGCCCACCTCCAGCAGCCAGGCCAAAAGCACAGCAGCAAATTTTGCAGAAACAGACAACATCAGGGCCCGGTTCATGCGACTGGAAACCACTGTGGCCACCGTGAGGATCAAACAGTCTGATGTATGCATTTTAAGTTTACCGAGAAGCTTTTTTTCCCCCCATCAATTACATTCTTTACAGTTCCCAGAAGGAAATGATCTTTCATAGGCAGAAATAGAATAGCCTATCATAATCACTCAAACCTAATGAAGAATATTTATTGCTGTCACCAGCAGCTTAAGGTCTAACTATCCCATCACATAAAAATAAAAAAAAAGAATGTAATGGCTTCACCGATCTGTTGCTGTTAAATCTGAAGTACATGGAGAATTAAAATTGATAAAATACGTTGGCCTGACCTCCATGGCTACAGTGTGGAACACTGGGAATACCGGACATGTACTTGAACATACTTTTTGCAACACTGCCAGTTTACCTCGGGTTGTTCCCAGAAAACTTCCAAACCACAAGGTTTGTAACGATGTCAGACAGAAAGTTCACGAGGCCAAGCAACGTGCGTTTGAAAATCCCATCCCTGCATTACAAATACAGCCAAAGTTTTGAGGTGGTTGAGGTATTCTGACGTTGGGGTTTGTGACTGGGGTTCTTGTTGTTGCTGCTGTTTTAAATCATAGACTCATAGAATGGCTTGGGTTGGAAGGGACCTCAAGGATCATGAAGCTCCAACCCCCTGCTGCAGGCAGGGCCACCAACCTCCACATTTAATAACAGCCCAGGCTGCCCAGGGCCCCATCCTACCTGGCCTTGGACACCTCTAGGGATGGAGCATCCACAGCCTCTCTGGGCAGCTGTTCCAGCACCTCACCACCCTCATAGTAAAGAACTTCCTTCTGATACCCAACCTAAATCTTCCCTCCTTCAACTTAAAACCATTTCCCCTTGTCCTGCTATTATCTACCCTTTCCAAGAGTTGAAAAATTTACAATGGAAGCTATTCACACAGGTAAACAATTCTGTGTTGCATCGTTGTTTTCTTAGCAGTGGCAATAGTTCTCAAGTGCCTATTTCTTCTGCTTTCACTTTTTTTTTTGTCTCTGTCTTTCACTTCATCATCAATGTTTGATCAATACTTTATTTTAGATGATAGCTTACTGTGTCCCGTCAGATACCCATATCTGTTTATGTTAAAAGCTTTAGCTTATTTATGCACATACACACACACAGAAGTACTAAGATTTTTTGTTCCCCAAGATGTCAGAAAACCCAGAAGACCGTCTACACTCTTACCCTTGGCAAGGATTACCCACTAATTTGGGGAGTTCTGATGCATGGAAGTCAAAGCACCTTGGATCAGAACTGTAATTTACTTTACAGCTCAGAGACTTTGGTGGACTTGCCTTCATTTTCCATTGGTCTCCCGTGATGCCAAGCCCTGAAATACATGCATAGCTCTTGTTCTCTGTCATCTGTTCAGGAGCAGAGTGACACCTGAACTCTTTTCATCCTTTTACCATACATGTCATTCCCTTTTATCTCTATAAAAATATTTTCCTGTTATTTTTAGCTCAAATCACAGCTTATTTAAAAGAAGAAGGAAAAAAAAAAAGTCTATGCTGTTTTTAGTACTGCCCCAAACTTAATTTCCTGGGCTGAAAAAGGAGAAAACACCATTGACTTTTGATCTGTTTTAGTTACAAGCCAGGCTTCCCAGTGCCAACTGAAAGTCCTCCCTCTTTTAAGCACCTCGAGGTAAAGGATGCAAGTCCCAGCTATGTTGGAACACACTTTGCTCACCTCTTCTCCACCTCTCCCCTTCCCCCCATCCATTTCTGACCCTGCTTTGGGGGACAATATTGAAAACAGTGAAAATATAACCCTGCTAAAAACATGAATCAAAAAGTCGCTGCTTGTGGACATGTTTTTAAAATTGCTTAGTTGCATGGAAGTCCCTTTAGTGCTTGAAGGACTTTAATAAAATTGATTTTCTGAGTATAGCCTTTTAGCAGCTACTGTATAAGCTTGAAATATGAACCCTTCATTGTTGAAAGTGTTTCATTTTTGCCCTGTAACTAATGATCAAGGGAAAGAATGTGTTCAGAATTCTCCATGGTTGCCATTTTCATAATTAAATCGTGCTAATAATAAAGCTTTGCAGACTTTAAACAAACTAGCACTGGAGTGGAATGTGGTTTGAGGACTTTCATTTACAGACCTCTACAATTAGCCCTTAATGGATAAGCATACCACAGTGATAAGTAAGACGTCTCTATGAACCGGTTATTTACCAAAGCACAAAACTGTGATATTCCCATTCCAGTCACTGAACATTATTCTCCAGATTTCTTTTGAGTGGCTCTTGAGTAATTTGGGAAGTTAAAACCCATTAATTGTCTTTAATACCTGATGTGCAGTGCAGCAGCAGCCTCTCCATTGTTCATCCTAAGTACAGTGGCTCAAAACTAAGCAGCCAAGCCAGTAAGACACAGCTGAGCACGATGCACACATTGCTGCTGATACCTGCCTACTACTGGTAAGCTACAAAGATCTTACAAACCCTAGAATTGCCCTCCTTGCAGAAAACAGCTGCAGGTTATGCCTTCCTGTCCTGCTCTGTATGCTTACATTAAAGGCTGTTTCACTTTTCAAGCATGCCCAGATCCCTCTGGATGTTTTCCCTCCCTTCTATTGTGTCAACGGCACCACATCAGCAAATTTGCTGCTGACGCTCTTTTCCTGGTGTTTTTATTCCCAATATGTTTGAATTCAGTAAATGTAAACCACGTTTCTTAAATGCTGACTTAATTTAAAGCACTCAAGCATTAGATCCTTTACCCAGAAACACACAGAAATGATGAACTGCAACCTACACACCTTGGGTCGTCACTGAAAAACTGGCAGCGCTGCAACTGATAAGTGTACTTTGTGACAAGGAGAGTCACAGCAGTGGGGACTGGGACAATGTCCTGGCTCCATCACTGCCCAGGCAATATGTCCAGTAAACTCTTCATCCCTATTATAATGTACAAGTACTTTACTTTCCATTTAAATTTCATACACCAGGTTAAAAATTAGCATACAGAAGCGGGCCCTGCAGAAGTGTTTTTCTTAAGCAGAAACCTCACACACTTCTTCCTAAAGTAAATCAACTGCAGCCAGCGTAGAGAATACACCTTTGATAGGCCCAGATGAAAAAAGCAGAAGCAATATATTGTGTTCATTAAAGTGATCTTAAAATTAAATTTAATACAAAGTACCTGAGACAAAAACCCAAAACTATTAACCCCAAAGCCACTAACTATTCATTAGCCAAGTCAATTTTGCATCCCATTATCATTCACAATGTGTAAATTCCCATTGAAATTGATTTAGTAAACCAGCTCTTTGATGGGTCTGAAATTAAAAGGATAGAAGAAAAGATACAACTAATTGAAGAACATAATTTGATGCTTGTACAGGGTGTGAAATTCACTGCGAGCGGACTGGAGCTTTAATTAAAGACAATGGGCCAAGCTCACATCTGGGATAGCGCTGAGGGATTTTGCTGAGGTTAGACCTGCAGCCATGCATGGTGGGCTGCAACTCAGCTGCTGGTGGTAGTCTGCTTTGAAAAGGAAGAAGGATGCTCCCGCTTGGACTCCCAAACTACAGGCACTGAGAAGAGCAGCAGCTTTCCAGGTGGACTGGCAGGACAAAAGCATGTCCTCTGCACTAGGACCAGAGCAATCAGAGCATGCACTAAGGCACAGCCCCACAAACGGGGCTTGACATTCCCCCAGCTGCCATCTACGCAACGGGGAAGTTTGAGCTGTTTGAGAAAATTCATAGCTCCTCTTTTGCCTTTTAAAGCCACCTGAGCACGTCAAGTTTTGCAGCTCCTGTGTGATGAACATTAGAATATTCCTGCTTGGGAACCTGATACATTTACTGATTCGACATAATTCAGATGTTGTCCTATGATTGATTTCACCTTTATGGAAAAAAAAAAAAAAAAAGCTGAAGAAATGAGGATATTCTGCATAGTTCTGTGCAACAATATACATCGGGATGTGAAGGTACTTCGCAAGTGTTTTCCTAAGAGTGGTAGGACCCGGGACAATATTATAATTAGCAATGATAGAGCATAACTATCATACTTTGGTTGCTTCCTTACTGAGAAGGAGTGGCTTAAGCCACACTTACTAATTTCAATGTGTGGCTGTTTATACTGTAGATGTAGATGAGGAATTCTACCTTCTTTCTTTTTGCAGACAGACTGTAAATAGGCCAGCATTATCTCTTAACTTCTGAATGATTTATCTATATTTTTTAATGAAACAATGTACCTAAGTTCCAAATTAGTCTATATTAAAATGGTCGCCAGCAGAAGTCACTAATTATTAATCTCGGTGGCTGCCTTGCCCAGTGGACTGGAATGCTGCAGTAAAGACCTGTGTGATAATCTGCTGAAGAAGGAGGTTATTTTAATAGAAGTGGTAAAGAAGTAGAGGACCACAGCAATGAACCTAGAAATTTCAGGAGTACAGTCTGAGATACTGAGACACAGGTGTCCAACACTTGGACAGGCAGGCTGGGGTGATGCAGACATGAACTAAGTCCCTCCTCACACACATTTATTATGCAGCAATGGTGCGAGCTGATCTGCATTTGGTTTTGCTCTCGCTGTTTTATTCATTATTATTTAATTGCCCCATTGACACCAGAGGCCTTAATCACACGCATGCTAAGCAGCAACCGGCAGTGGTTCAGACCCACTCTGTAAGGGCCCTGTGCAGCTTTGAAATACCCAGCTGCATCTTCTGGAACGCAGGCCCTGAAGTTGGAGCGGTTGGAGCTCAGGTCGGAGCTCAGGTCGGGGGCCTGGGCCTTGCTGCACAGATCTGTGCTGTCACGTGTGTGTTTGCACCTTTCTCTGCTGGCAGGGACTCATCTCCATAGTGAAAGAAGGCTTTCTTACCCTGAAATCATTACCAAAGTTAGGAATGGGCTGAAAGGAAGTCAAAGTCAGTACCGAGCAATGTCTGTTTGAGCTCTATCAACAACACCCGCATAAAAGCTGTTGTGCAGAAGTAAATAAGAAAAGTTGAATTCTTTGCCTGGTGTAATTCACTTCATTTATTGACTTTTTTTTTTTTTTCCTTTCGTTTGCCAGTGGTTCTGAGATGCCTGGCATTCAGGATGATTTGTAATGTAAATTATATAATTGTACTTTCACATATTTTAACATCAAATGGAATGATTGACTACAGAATTTGAGCTGCCTACAGGTGGGGGTCAATTATCATCTGAATAATCACACTGCCACACAAGAATAGCATGGCCATGGAGTGTGACATATTTTTATCTCTATGCATTTCAATGAAGTCAGTCTGGTACATAAAAGGTTATCACCTAGGAAACATATTTTCCTAAGCACAAGTTAAACATGCAAGCGAGATCAGCATAGATATTCAATTTAGCCAGTCAACCCTAACCTATTAATATTTTAACAAAATCCAGTGAGGATAATTTTTTTTCTTTGATCCCATTTCATTTGAGCAGCCTGGAAAGGGAAGAAAAATTAAAAACAAAATAGTCAAGCATACAGAATGAGGTTATGTATTAAGTGGGCTATTTAATGTTTTTGGCATATTATAGCCCTAGGGAAAGTGTGGATGGATTTAACAATCAAGATCTGTGTTCCCTGGGCCCACAAAGTTCGAGAAACATAAAATAATCTATACTTCCGAGCTGACAAATCTTACCTGACACTCTTCTTCATCTCACTGGGACTCTCCAGCTCAGCATTAATCATATGTTACAGGGAGTAAAAAGAAAAGTAAATCACACTAAGCTGGAAAGTGAGATGGAAGGTCTTTGGGCAAAGCTTTTAATCAATAATATGTGGGATAATAACCAGGAGCTATTGTTTGAATCTTCAGATATGAAAAGGTAGCAATGCAAAACACAAAGCAACTACAAACTGCTGCAGCTGCAGAGGGGTGTGATACAAACAGCAGCAGCTTGCTTTGCCCCAAACCCACCTCCCCCCTTCCTTCCTCTTCCTGGTCCACCACAAAATTCTGTGTTCATAGTTCACTAGGATTTTGATCAAACTCCAAAACTGCAGTTACAAGTATCTATCTCATCCTAGAGATGGAGGACGCAGTGGTATCACACGCATTACATTTGGGGTGTATAATCTGAGACCCTTTAGTAGACACTGAGACTCAGAGAGTGCCCCGCAGAAGATCTTATTGCCCATGTCAGACAAGTCCTCTCTTTCCACACTGGTCTCTCTTCATAGCTGTACTACTAACACAGAGACAGGTATTATTCTGCCCTAATTCTCCCTCATTTCCCAAGTATGCACACCTACCCTGCCTGGCTACTGCTTCCCTTCTCTCAACTCATCCTAGTACATTAATGAAAGGGGGAGGAAAAAGAAGTGTTACTTGTCTATAAACACCGAAGAGGAAGAGCCCTTTGACTTGCACGTTTCTTAACTAACTCGTTCACTGGGTGGCTGAAATGCAGCCCTGCAGGCAGCTGCTGGGAGCAGACACCGGGCTGGCATGGCCATGGCCAGCCTGACCCAAAGCTATTCATGCGGCTCAGTTCACGACCTCTCACTTTCCTCAGCCCTTCAGTAACGTATGCAATAATATTTGGTTTGCCGGGTTATGAACAGGAGGTGGAGACGCTAGTCCTACCTCATACTTTTGTAATTATTATTATTATTCTAGCAGAAGGAGAGCGAGAGTTACAGCTCGGGGTGAAACCTAACCCAAATCCAGTTCAGGCTGTTCATTAATGCAAAACAGCGCTAAATCTGTGAATGGAGCTCCAGTAATTCCTGCACTGCTGCTCAGCGGGAGCCCAGCGACACGCAGCGTGTGCAGCCACACTCAAAACACGGGTCATTGCCAGGCAAGCTCTCCGGGGCTGTTTGCACAAGCAGCCCTATCGGCCAGACTGTATTTTTGTACCGCTGAGTGTGTGGCCGCATTCTCTTCCTTTCACTTTGTCTCTTTCTCAGAATACAATCCATTTGTTCTCCCTTTGGTCTTTTGTGGGTTGTTTGTTTTTTTTTTTTTTGCATGTGAGTAAAATTAAAGATACTCAAGTCCTGCCCTGCCCCAAAATAAAGAAAAAAGACTTTTCCCTGCTTTAAACAGATCGATATTTGCAGAGTTTAGTTTTTTAATAGCTCCAGAAGTCCAAAATCATTTCAGTGTTACAATTTCAATACATATTTAACCCCCCAACATCCTAAGAAACGCTTGCTGAAAATAAATGAAACGATAACCAGGATTTTCAAAAACTCTGAAATCCATTGCCTTATTTCTGAAGGGGCTGCAGAAAGCACCAGCCTCCCCTTCGTGGGCTCCGGCTGGATGCAGCCAGACTTGGCAATCACTGCTTCTTCCACTGGACCCACCTCACTGGCCTACCCAGCCCACTTCTCTCTAGGGAGTGAAAGTAATATCTAGCAAAGGGTTGGCTGTGGTGTTTTTCTCTGCTCAGCATCAAACTGTACCAACTCTCAGGAGCTGCCCAGCTTCAGGAAAGGCTTAGGATCCCAGTTATTCTATTATCTTCCCATCAAATAACAATCTCCTTAAAGGTCTTTCCTATTGATGGTGAACAACAGAAATTTGTATGCACACTGAAATATTACCAGGTGAGACACGGTACTAATTTAGGTAAATTAGAACTAGACGTAAAAACATCAAAGGTGTTGGGGCAACGTAGGAGCCTGCAGTTCTCATCAGGTGCGTGGCCCCACTGCAGTGACTGCTTGCTTCAGCACACCCCCCAAATGGCCATCCACCTTTTCCGTCAACTGCAGAACGAGCTGCACGCAGGGAACCCTGCGGGAATGCGTCGGACACCTGCGGATGGGGTCTGCCCAGCACATGGTAATGCCACCTGCCACTGCTCCGTGAGCATCTCTGCAGCATCACTGCTGCTAAGAGATTTTTTTAAAGGCAATGCAAAAAAGAATACAGGCTTGAAATCAAACAGCAAATTCCCAGCCACTTTCCTTCCTTGTGTTGGTCCTACAGTGGTTCTTATTATGGAGTCATTGTTTGTCACAGGGTGCTACAGACATCTGCTTTGACAAAAGTAATTATCATCCTCTGAGGCTGCATTACAGTAAGAGCTGCCATCTTCATGACTGCAATATATCCAAAGCCACTATTTCTTACTTCTAATGGACAGCCCAGTCACATTTTTTCACCCACAGCGAAGCAGTTGAGAGCACACGTGGGCAGTGGGTGCGGGTAGAAAACCCATCCCAAGTTCAGCAGGTTTCATTCTGAGTAAAGGAATACCTAAAAACCATTGCTGTTTGTGGAGCCAGAGTGAGCTGCTTACAGTGAATAGAAGCAAAAAAAAAATCGTTTCTTTATGTCACAATGAGCCTTTGTATGACCCTTCTGGAAAGTGGTAGTGCTGCCTGCACTGGCTGCAGGTCCGGGAGATGCTGAAACAGTTAAATGTAGTGGTGCTGCCTGCTCTGATCTCTGCAGAACTGGACTCAGTATGGACTAATGAACAACTCTTTGAACCTCCAGGTCTCACAAGGTTTAATTTGTTATTTCTGAGGAAAAAAAAGCATGAATAAATAATGAGACTAAGGGACATGGAGGGAGAGACAACTCACCGGTGTCATTTACATAGACGGCGGGGCTACCAAGTCCTGGCATTACTCATTACCACAGTCCTATAGAAGCAATTACCCCAAGTCCAGGAAGGCAGCTAAATCCAGGGCTGCTCCGTCCCAACAGAAAGGTTCCCAGTACCCTCTGATGCTATTTTGTTTCTGTAAAATTCACACCGTGGAGAGTTAACTTGAGGCTGGGAAACCCAGACCCACACTGCAGCCTATGGTGTGTCAGCATCAGAGTTCACTTGGGTAGCAGAAAGGAACAGAACAACCCATAGGAGTGCTCAGAAAATACCTCTATGCAGGAAATAAGACTTTCACAAGAACATAGCAGTTGTGGCTGTTCCTTCTTGCAGGAGAGTTTTGTGAGGTGTTCAGCTGAATTTTCTCAGACCCAGAAAGCACATCACTGTCACTGCAGTTGGAACAAATCCAGGTTTAAGCCCTCAATTCAGAGCAGGGACATCAGTTTAGATCTCTCCCATCCTTCACAACTGCACTAGCAATTATGCTCCTCTTTTCGGTTTCTGCTATTGTTACTTTTATTATGTTTTTATTACACGTCTTTGTTTCACTCTTACAAGAAATTTTTGCTATTTCAAACTGGTTTGAAGATGTGGAAAGCATTGCCCAGGAAGAGCAAGCAGCAAGGTAACGGCAGTGCTGGAGCTTATTTTTCTTTTATTTAAATGCTCTGTGAGGCAAAGAAAAGCCACAACATTACAATAACGTTGTAGGAAGTAGCTTTGCACACAAAGCAAATTTTCTTCCTGAAGAGCAGTTTATTGCAATGTACGGAGCTCGCTAATTGGATTTACGACAGGCAAGCAGCAATGGTAAAAAGGAATAATGTGAACAGGGAAAAATAAATGGATATTAAATCTTACAGACACCCACACGTTCCTCGTGCTCTCCTGAAGAGATGCTAAGGAGCCAGCGCTCCCACGGTTGCCCTGGTTCTTTGTTTGCACAGCAAAGGGCTGTGCCTACACTGGAGGTAGGCAGGTAAGTGACGCACAGAGCCACCCACCCTCAGCTCATCACTGAGCTGAGCTCCATGGAACACACCGTGCTGCACTGCCTGGGCTGGAGCTCAAGTGCCCACTGAGCTGTTTTGTTGACCCTGGTGAAGTGAGGGGCGTAAGCAATTCATTAATTGAAATACCTGAGCAGTCTTAATTGATGAAATATACCCGAGCAGTCTTAACGAGGCTCTCCTCATAGTGTTCTGCCAGCCTGGCGTTCATTTGCTCCACATGACAGCCATCTATACCTTACACCCTCATTTATGAGCTCTGGCAGAGGTGCATCAGCTGCTGAAGTCGAGCTTTTCTTTTGAGGCTTCTGTGTTTTTCCTGCTCGGTGTGGGAATGAAGGAGCAGCACAGGACAGTTTGTTAGCTGGGGCTGCAGTATAACCCATCTAATCCTGACAGCCATAAATGTTTAAAGCACGGCTGAAATTCTGCAAAGTGTGCTACTGAAAGAGCGCCGCTGCAACAGCCACCCCTGAAACCCCGCACTTATTTCTCACTTTCATTCAGTGTCATAAAAGACCTCAGCATCAATCATTAACAAGCTATTAACACATGCAGCTGATAAAAGTGCCCAAAGCCTGCGCAATAACAATGACGGAAATTCCTGCTTTGCAGCCGGTTTAATTGGAGCACAAGGAGCCCACCTCGGTTACGTGCTTGGCTAAAGATCGCTTTTGGTGCCTTTGCTTTCATCTCTGCCTGTGTAGCAGTGCTGCGTTTCCTCCCTGCCACACAAGTGCAGCTGCTTCGTCCTGGGAAGTGGCTGCGAGCAACGTCAGGAAACCATTCCCTTGATTCGCCAGGTGATTTTTATATGCCATTACCTTGCAGCAAAGGTGCTACTGAAACCTGAAGAATGAGGAACCTCAGCTCAATTTGCAGTTCATTAATGCAGTAAAATAGCTCTCATTAACAACGAGAACGGAACAGGCTGACACACAGACAGCGTCCCGACATGGTGCCTCCACCCCGTTCCTTACATGGTACCACAACTCGGCCGAGCTGCCCTAACGACTTCTGCTTGGGCCACCTGAACAGAAACATCTGAGCATTCTGCGCCTTGCTCTGTGCGATGCCGCGTTGATTCCACGAACTCTGATGCCAAGCAACCTGAGCAGCTGCCGACAGGCACAGCGCTGCACACAGCGCAGCTGTCACCCGGCCCGTGGGCTGTGCGCAGCGCTGCTGGTTTGGCATCGCCCCGCTGCCGGCAGCACTCGCCTGTAATTGCATTCACTCGGCGGCAGCTCCTCGTCCCCGTGCAAAGGAAATGAAGGATGGAATCTGTAGAAATGACTCCATAGACCGAGTACAGGCTCAGAAACACACAGACACCCAGCCCTCATCTGCTCTGGTGTGATCCACTTCACAGCTCCCATTTCCCACGTAAAACAGAACATGATTTATAATTTATACTTTGTTGGTGCAGTTCTTCTTGGAGAAAAAAAAAAAAAAAATCTTTGATGAAATACTGGCTTTACGTTCTAAAGCTATTGAGAAAAATCACAGAACATCTGGCAGTTTACCTCCACTACCACATCTTTCAAGTTCGGGTATTTACATCTCCTGCTCTTTTCCAATGAGCTGAGCACAAGCACAAAGAGTCCGGGTGCAGCTCTGCGCTGAGCCGCAATAACAGCAAAGTACTGCAGGTATTTATGGACCTCCGGCAGCACTTCAGGCCCAGTCACAATCCAAACATCCTGCGTGGGGTGGAAACGCTGCGTCCCCCACCCTCATTAGAACCTGTGGCACAGGAGCAGCTGGCAGAACAAAGGCAGCGCTGCCCTCACCTGGGAGCTGCAGCAATCTGTGAGGGACACTCCACAGCACAACAACCATCCAAAGGCCGTGGTCGGACCGTGGCCAGCTCACGGGTTGAGATTGTGCACAGAAATTGAGGATTTCTGTTAAAAGCCACTTCAGACCTCCAGAACTATTTACTAACGTCAAAGGCCCAGAATCAAGGAGCAAGTGGGGATGCGGGCTGTGGAAATGTGCAAGGATCGCCCTCACAAACATGCAGCAAAGCCACACAATGCTTTACTTAAACTGTGCTGCTTCCAAAGCTCCTGCCTGTGATCTCTCTGTTCATGGTGGGTCCACCAGCACCGCACATCACAGCATGTCATGGCTGGGGCATGCCATGCTCCCCACTTACTCCAGCCCATTCCCTACATGCACTGCCCCAGTGCACTGCAGTGTGCACTCACCAACTCCCAACAGCACACCAGGGCTGTGCTGAGCATGCGCTGACACTCGGACGGGAGCGGGCTGGAGTGAGCCTCAGCTGTCGTGTCTTCTGCCTGTGACAGAAGGAGGCAGAGGAGCTATTTGGAAAACATCAGAATATTGCAGGTTGGTTGACTGGATGAAAAATATTATTTTCATACAAATGGCACACTTGAAAAGCATGAATTAAATTTCCTTTAGCGGGTCTGCAGATTTGTGATGAGACATCACCCTTTGATATAGCCACCCAATGAAGAGAGGTGAATTTGTTTCCCTTCTGGACAGCCCAAATCAAACTGTTTATTTACAGTGAGGAAAATAAATATACAATGGAAAAGGTCAAAAGCAAAACTCAAAAGACATGCAGGTGCTCCTGCAGCTCCCCCTTCTCACCCAGCACCCCTTTCCATGCAGGGTGTGAGGATGGGCTCCTGCAGTGCCGCAGCAGTGCTGCAAGGCCTTGGGCTGAGCCCCACATGGCTGAAGATTACATTCCACTGACACTGTATTTTACAAAAACATCCCTTTATCAGCACAAGGAGTTGGGAAGTAGTGCAGGAATCCCTGCTCCATCTGGCAGGAGCTGGGTTTTGCCAGATGGATCCCAACTCTCTGGTATGAGGTGGGATTTCCCAAGGGTCCCAGAGGACCTCAGCACCCAAACAATGTTGTCTGCAGGCCTGGTCACAGCAAGCAATCAAACCAGCGTCCCAGCAACTCTGTACCCTTCATGTGGAAGCTGCCACCTGCTCAGCTGGGGGCCAGGGGCCGCTTTTCAGGCTTAGCCCCATTGCTACGTGAAGTAAACCAGACTCACAAGTGCTTTCATTTTGCTTTGAAATCGCATCCGCTGTGCAACCTATTGCAGACCCTGTGAAATCGGTGAAACTCCTTGGAGCTGCAATAACCTGGCAAAATTAGGTGTGAGGAGGCCAGCCAGCCTGGAAAATGAGAAGGTGAGCAACTTCTGCAGCCAAGGATTTCATATGAAACCTTTCAGCTTTTGTTTTGTGGGTCGGCCACTGCTCTGCATAAAGATAAGACAAGGACAGGATCCTTGCTCTGTAAATGAGAAGTCATTGCAGAAAGGTACAAAAACAATCCATTGCCTAGTGAAACTGTGATGTTCACACAGAAGCAAAAGCCAAGTTGAATTTGTTAATTTGATGGGCAGCACTAGAAGAGGAAAGAGATTGCAATAAGAAAATGCTGCCCCAACCTCTGCTTTACCTCTCAAGTGCTCAGCCTCTACTGCCTAACCCAACCACCCACCTCTAATAGTGGGCCAACAAATAAAATAGGAGGCATTACTTTCAGAGCAGAGGGGAGGGCAGAAGGCACGCAGCCACACTGCTGGGAGCCTTTTGGGCAGGTACAGAACTCATCAGCTGCAACGCAGTTTTTTGTTGCTGTTTCCTTTCTTTTTAATTACCCTTCCCATCTTTCATCTGCCTTCCTGCTCTGCTCAGCTGCTTTCTGCGGTCTTTTGAGAGCTTAAGCCAGAACCAAAGTCACAGGGAAATAAAGCAGCAGTACTTGAGCTGAGGTTGCCAGCCCTGCTCCAAGACCATCACAGGGATTTTGTATAAAAGCTGGGCAGCCCACTGTGCAGCAGGAGGAGAGCTTAGAGCTACCTACCTGAGCACTTTGAACTTCAAAGAGGTTTTGTTCAGGTGAAGAAGAGAGCAGCATTTCTGCCATTTGCTTCCTTTCAAAATAAATTCTCTATCCAGGGTAAAAATGTAATTTTTCTTAAAAGCAAGGCGACATCTGAAAAATATTACTAGCCAAAGGCCAGATTCTTTAAATATTTTGTGAGAGCTAATGCTGTTATGGTTACTGATGTGGGTATCTTTGTCACAGGGGTGACAAGCTGAGCTCCTCCAGCTGCATTTCAGCCCACAGTTGCACCAGGCAGGAGCTAAAGCCCCAAACCTGCTCCCTCACACCTCCAGCTTTCCCTGATTTTAAATAGGAGCACTTGTAGCTGACGGCAGGGCTTGTCCCTAGCTGAGGACAACCATAATCCACGCACTAAGATGCTTAACTCATTTGGATCTTGAGTGCAAGCGGCAGCTCTGCCCACACAATGCCACGCTGCTCCTTTCGGAGCTGTCATTTCAAAGAGCAGGAGTTCTCCTTTGTACCCATTCCAATGCCTCTAACTTTCTACATTCCCTTCTTTGCTTTCATTTTATCCTCCACCTACGCTGTACCTGGCAGGTTCTGTGACACAAACACCCCGCTAAAGCCCAGCTCAGATGCTTGGACAGGGAAACTAAATATTACCAAAAAAAAGAAGAAAAAAACTATCTGAGAAACAACTGGCACGCATAAGCAAAGACAACCATCTAAGTCAGTCCTTCTGATGCTAATCTGACTGAAAATAATATGCAGGGTACATGAGAAAATGTCAAATCCACGCTACCTCACAATTGCCGGCTTTTCTCCAACTTGAAACTAATCCAAACGCAAAAGGCTGAAAGTTATATCATTATTTAGAGAGTTTAAAGGGAATAAAAACGCAGCTCCCATGAAACCCTGTTAGACAAATAATGTCACAAACTCCCAAAATAATATCGCCGTCTACTGCCATTAAAGTTTATAGGTGCGTAAAGAATGTGCTTAAAACAGGTTATATTGAAATCAAAACATTCCTTCCAATTTAAGTGTGGAGAAATATCTTCTGCAGCAGGGAATGCTCCGTACAGTTATTCTTCAAAACTGGAAGTCTGCGATTAATAAAATAAACGTAGGCTTTCACTGAGCACCAATCCCTTCTGACGTGCATCAGACATGCATCCAAGCCCCTTCTCAAGCACAGCATCATGTTTTTAACACAACCCTATTCCCCAGAACACAATGGAAGGCGAGCGTCTCAGTCAGAAAAATGATAGCACATAAAACGCTTTCAGTTTTAGCATCAAAGATGTGTTTACTGCAAACACAGAAAAGTAAGGGAAATGAAGTGGGGAGCAGGGCTGCAGCAGAGTTCTAAGGATGTATTTTTAGCACTCGCGTACCGGAGCCCTACGACCCATGCCGGCTGGTTTGCTGCACTGCACACAGCGGTGCTCCATCTCCCCTGCCAGCGGGATGCTTCTGCACATTCCCAGCCCCTGGAAAGTTTTATAGGGGTAAAGCGAACTTTCCTGCTCCCCCTGTGCGGGTCCCATCCTGCTCCGTGCTGTGCTCCCCGCTGCTGCTGGGCAGGATGGGCCCCTAATCACTCCCAGCTCCCCTGGAACCCTAGCAGAGATAAAAAGTACAAAGACGCTGCTGGTTCCAGTCTTCTTATTGAATTTTCATTGCTCCTTTTATTGTATCTATGAATTCAGTCCATAATGTCACGTGCTCTTTGTTCTCCAGCATGACATACATTTTAATACGCCGCGCAATATCTTTGCGCAGATGAAGTGTGTTCATGTGCAGCGGAGTTAACACTTTGCTACAGACATGGTTACAGCTAGAGATTAAAAGCAACGCTTTCCATGGTTCTGGGCTCAGTATTTCCAGCCCCCCCCTCCTCCTGAAGGTCCTCCTCCCTGCAAAAATCTCCGCAAAGAACTGCTGAGCATACAGATCGTGCCACTGACATCTGGAAAGAGACACGACTACCTGAGTCAAAAATAACCCCGGCAGAGGTCAGGGCCGCACCAGGCTGTCGCTCTGTATTTAAACTGATTGATTCATACAAAGACAAAATTGTGGAGAGCGCTGGAATCAGCAGCCCGGGACTGCTTGTGTTTACAGGAAATGTATTTCAAAGGTTACGTCTGGCACAAACTAATTGATGCTCTGGATGTTACGATACACAACAACCTAAACTTAAATTGTGAATAACGCCTGCCCGCCTCCCCACCCAGATAATAACAACTTTCTCTCAACTATGCATGATCCTGTATCGTTTCTCAGGATATTCTTTGCATAAAATCTATTGGTTATGCAAATAAAAGGCTTTGGAGAATAATGTACAGTAACTAATTTGTATAATCAGTTTCCCTCAATTCAGCGTGATAATGATATGTAAAGCACATCACTACAGACTGTCTGTGAAATGAATTCTGTCTTAATATGCTAGTCAACTAGCCACTCGACCTTTGCACAGGCTCACTGTAAGAAGAGCAGAAAAACCCACACACATTCTTTCAATTTCTAAAGGGAAATTCGACTCTAGCCGTAGAACAAAGGAAGAAGAAATAGAAGTAAAAGAAAATCAAAGAAAAAGTGATTTGGATTCAAGGGGATCAGATGTTTCATTTATTGCAGGTTGGAGACCTTCAATCAGTCAAATGAAAGACACATTTGTATTAAAATACCTACAAGGCAGAGAGAAAGCCTTGATCAGGTGTATTAGATTTAAGTTACAGCTCTCTTGCTGAGAGATGTGAACCTACCTTCCAACCTATCTGTTCTCAATATTGAAGGTTTTCTGTGTTACAAACACAAGATGAAAGGCACCTCGCTTGCCTTCCCACGTATCTGCAGGACGTGAATCGCGCCCCTGAAGCACGTGGAAGGGGAGCAACGCGCTTGGGCTGTTCCCAACAAGGGACACTGGGATGTGACATGGATCAGTTAGGTCCAGAGCACATTTTCTACAGAGCAGCAGAGGCAGTCACTGTGGGTCACATCTCTCCTCTCGATTTGGGAAGTTCGAGGCCCAGCCTTGCCTTAACCCCAGCAAGGAGCCCCTGCTGCAGGGCCCACAGTCACAGCCACTGCAGCACTGCCCCTGCTGGCAGGGCACCACCACCCCTTCCTCTTTGCAAAAGGTAAGAGGAATTCACCACATCTCCATACAGAATAACCAAACCCAAAACAGTTGCTCATTTGCTGAAATGGAGCTCCCCTACTAAGCAGGGTTATGGAGAAGCTAAAAGACAGACTGTAAGTGCAAGAAGAGACAACCTAGAAAAGGATGGGGTCACACTTCCATGTGAATTGCCCAGTAAAGCCTGGAGGTTTCACCTGCTCTGTTTGCTAGCGGGCATCTCTATATGCTACTGCAGCACACCCAGTAGCTCTGACAGGGCTCCTCTAATCTGGTCTGAATTTAAAGGGACATAAGCATTGCCCACACTGGAAGAACTGTCCTTCAGCCTGTGCTCACCCAGCCCCATACCCCCCAACACCCAGCCATCACCAGCACAGCCTCGCATGGGAGCTTCAGCCTCACACACTGCTCACCCCAACCCAAAGGCAAACCCTTTCTGCCTCCATCCAGAGCATTTCAAGAACATAACAGCAAGCTCTCAAAGCTGGGCCCTCAGCAAGAGGAATGGCACAGATACCACCAGAGCCTCCCGTGTCCCTGTGTTTCAAGGCAGCTGTGCTGGGCAGCCCGGGCTGCGCTGCTCCTTGGGCTTCACTGCCACGTACCACTGCTGTGCCCTGAGAGAGCCCCGCACACAGCACTGCTTAAACAGCAGCTCCTGCCCACCCTTCGAAACAAACCTCAGTAAACACTGAGCTCTGCTTTCCCGTTCACATAGCTGAAAACACTGCACAGTGGTACGAGGATTTTAAAGCCCTTCTGCTTTTTAAACAAAAGCTGTCATTCTAAAGTTTAGATGCTTTTTTCATTTAGATATCCATACATTTTCTGACAGCACAGGAAAAAAAAAAAAAGTTATTTTTCTTTTGTTTTCTTACTTTTGATATTCCGTTTTGGAATGAAAATAAGTATGATGTTTCCAATAGCATTTGAATAATGCAGCTTATCAGCGCCATGTAGTCCCTCTTCTGGAGCTGGTCAAAGGGTGAACGCATTAATAAGACAGAGGGCTGGAATGAAGTTCATTTTCCTTCTCCAACAGCTATATATTTTTGGTTATGTGAAGGCCTATAGCAGTGTGACTTCCTCAGCTGAATGAGGGAAATCCACCCCGATATTTGTATCCTTACGCACAATAACATATCATGCAATTGTCACAAGCGGATTACAAAGCAGCAGCTCATACACAGCAGTACAGCTGATAGACTGAGATAAATTCCACATCTCAGATGCCACGTCTTATGTACAGTTAAAATCTGCTCGGAAGGAAAGCAGCTATAAGGCAGGCTCCCCTTTTAACAGAATGAACAAAAGGACCCAATATTGTGTCATGAATTCTTCTGGGGTTTCACTCTATTTATAGTGAAATCTCTTTCAGTGCACGGACATTTAGCGGTTTAGCTTGATACATCTTTTTTCCCCCCGTTAACAAAAGATCAAAACGTGCATTTCTCTGTCTGAAGAGCTTTGTGTTTGGGATGGGGGAGCGGCCACAAATACAGAACGCAGGCACCTCGATTCAAGGGATAACATAAGCAGCAGTTCTGGAACTGCACGCAACATCCCTGGGCAATCTTTACATTTCTGGAGCAGACGCATTATTTTCACTCAGTTTCTCATGCTGGGCAGAGCGACATTTCCTAAGTAACTTTCCCACCTCATCTGAACGCCTTACAAGGCTGCTGCTCACAAAACACGAGGCCATGTGCCTGCCAGCCCCTGCTGCTGGCCTAGGAGCACCACAACCCCAGATTGCCCAGCCACCCCAAACCCTGACCAGCAGCTACGCTTAGCAGAGCAGACAGCACGCACAGCTATGCTGACAGAGGGCTTGCTGCACGCTGGCAACGCCGCCTGTATTCCAAGCACTTTGCATGGCACATAGGAAGTAACGCTTGCCTTCCAAGGGGGATCAACAAAGGCTGGAGATTAGGTAGTGCAATGAGGAGAAGGTCCCCCTGCTGTAAGTGTAATACAGATCAGCAGCAGCCACCCTGAAACTGCTGAGATGTGTAAAGAGGGCTCTGGAAGCCCTAGTTTGGAGCTACCTGCAGGCAGCCCCTGCAAAGGAGCCCCAGCCAGTGACAGCGACTGAAGGCTGTAGGATCTGCGTCCTCCCTACCAGGCAGCAGAGCTGAAAAGCAGGTAAGAAGTGATTTCTAATGACCTTCTGACTCTGGGCAAGGTCACTTAAACCTGTGTTAGGAGATCAGAGTTTTACTTGCCTTCTATGTTTTCAGCAGGGAGTATGAAATCCTGACTCAGGCTCCATTCAAAAAGCAAAGCGCAGAAGAAAGGGTTTGCCTGTAGGGGAACCTCAGGTTTTCATTCCACATTTGGACCTCTCTCAATTCACACTTGGTGCAGTGAAAGGAAGGCTGTTGTCAGGGCTTACAGCGGCTCGGGTTTATCCCACCGCCCGCTTCCCAGCTTCAGGAGCAGCAGAATGCAGGAAGGGGAAGATTGTGCATTTGGCTACTTTGCTTTACTTTCATCTCCAGGGGAAAATCTGCTTCAGTCCCATGTGGGCACTGATTGCTGGAAGGATGTTTTCACAAACAAAATGCTGGAGGCCATGTAATCTTCAGCCTCCCTTTCCTTCCCAGCTCTCAGCAAGCCAAATGTAACACATGAAACAGCAGGGATGTAAGCTGGCAAAATGTCCTCAAGTACAAAGATGTGCAGAAACATATCATCTGCAGTAAAATGATCAGTGCTTCTTGCTAATCTGCCCACATCGTTCCAAAATTCAGTCAAATGTTAAGCATGGAATAATTTTTTTCTAATCACAGGCTGCCAACATAGGACAGGATGACAGCTCAAACTGAACCCATCATCTCATCTAAGGTGAATCCATTTTTTTTTTTTTTTATGGAATATTAAAGACTTTTAGGAGCTTGTAACCTGCCCTGGCATATGCCTCCACTTTTGGTACATAATCACAGTCATCTCTGCTTTGCCGCATAGAGATACGTGATAAATAAGAAGTATTTTCCAATTCCAGTTTGTTACAGTAGAAACCAGACTTTCCACCATCTCAAACTGCTGTATCAGATGACCATCTCCGAAATATCTGGAACTCCTTATAATCTAAGGGCTTTAGCTAGGCAAGGTTATCATCTCACTTGTGCTCATTCAAGAAACAGACTACAATGAAAATCAAATAAAGGTCTCAGAACTTATGACACAGGCAGTGTTAGACCTAAGGAAACTAATTTATATCTGAAAAACAAATAAAAGTCCTACTGAGGAGTTGCAGGAGATCGTTGCCACCACACAGAGCAGAGCTGTCAGGCGCTGTGCTGTCACTGCCACTGCCATCTAGAATGTCACATCTCCTGTACGTAAGAGATACATTGCATAATGTTACAGATGGCACAGCTCATAACAGGCAGGATTACATTTATTAAAATCAGTTGAGATGGTTATTACTCAGATTCTACAGTTTCCTATGCAAGGTGACCTCTGCTTCCTTTTTTTTTGTTGTTGGTTTTTTTTGAGCAGCACCACAGTATGATTTTCCTGCTGCAGAAAATAGGTGCGGGTAGACTGTAGCTGTGATTGTGCATCGATACCAACTCCTGCAGACATCTGTTACAGAACTACATTCATAGACATCTGAGCTTTCTGATGGCTTGGTTTCTCAGTGTCACTACTTTATGTACTCAGCACAATGACTCCTGAGCTTCTGTTCATGTGAGAGCTGCAGCAACAGCTGCTAGCATCACCAGCCATTATTCACATCAGAAGTGTGACACCTGTGTGCCTGGGGTGGCCTCTGCTGTCATGCAATCTCCACTTAAAACAGTTGTGGACAAAGGGGTGGGGGGAACACTTACATAGCTGTATTTTTATAACAGAGGGGTAAAGGTACAAAAGTAAAGTTCTACATCCTGTGCAAAACAGCCTGCAAGGCTAAGATGTAAGCATGCAGAATGGGATATTTTCCTCTGAAGACAGAAATGAGCACTGCCCGGCCTCGTTAGGTGCATGAACATCAATTCACTCCCATTGCTATGCTCAGGAATGCGTGCCCCAAAACCACAGGCACTGCCCTGCCCACAGCCTCAGGAGCTTACCCAGCCCCACCGCCCCAACAGCTGATACTTATTTCTCTCTCTTCTCCCTTGCAGTGACCACTGTAAATCTACCTTTCCCAAAATTCAATAAAAAATTAATTGGGGGGGAAAAAAAAAAAAAAAAAGGCCATTTCATCCCTAACAATAAAAGACCAATTGACTTCTCAATTTTCTAGTGGGCAGGCGAAGAAATCAGGCGTACAGGAGGGAGAAACTCAATTCCCCAAAGCTCCCCCCTTCAGGACTTCCAGAGCAGCAGTCTCAAGGGTGCTGTGTCCCCTGCTGCTCGCAGATCCCAGCCTGGTGTTATTTTCTCCGCTCTGAAGGCAGCAAGAATTCATTCTGCATTATTGATGACTTGGAGCTCGGCAGCTACAGCAGCCTTTGGAGGAGCGCTTTCTGCTGGTGCCACTCGCCTGCTCCCAAAGCTCCCATTGTGCCGAGGCGCACTGTTTGCTTTGCTCTCTCCACAAAGCTCTCTCGGGCTCCCTTTTACTAAAAGCTGAACTGAGGGATGTGGCACGGTGATGAAACTCTCCCTGTGAAGCACAGGCTGTGTGAGCTCACAGACCAGCCATGTTCAGGCAGCTGCCTCTGCTACGATAGCAAATATAATGCTGAGCACCAGCCAGGAACAAATGGGCCAAGGCAGCTGAGGTCCCTAAACCTTCTGAAAGGACATATCTGACCCCAGAAACAACACCCACTGGGATCAAACACGTGGCAGGGCAGGGGGGGAGGACGTGCTCTGGATGGACCTCTCTGCCTCTTTCCCTTACGGTTTCTGAGCTCCACTTGCTTTCTGTCCTCTGTCATAAATAATTATTTCACTATTGTAACTTTTCCTTTGGGAATCTGAGCACGTAGCAAATGCAGAACCAGACCCCCCTACAGACAGGGAGGCTGCCCTGTGGTCAGTAAGCCCCAGTGTGCCTCAAGCAGAAATTCTGGATGTCAGTGGGACTTTGATTACTTGAGCGAGCACCAGGAACTTGCATCTGTAGCCACTGATGGTGCAAAACACATGCACACGTTTTGCAGAAGTCAGCTCTGTCCATCAGTGCAGAGTAAAGCTGCACTGCAGTCAAAGCTCCGTTCCCAGGATTTCACAGATGGTCCCTGACACCCCCATCCCATCCCACCTAGCACAGCTTGCCTGCTGGTTTGGGCCTTTGATTGGCAAGCGTAGCTGCTTACACCATATATGCCACTTTCCTTGGCTCTGAGAAAACAAAAACTAGCATTGTCAACACCTCTGAAGTATGAACAGGTTCACAACAAAGAAGCAACTGCAATAACACACCTCATCTACTCGAACTGAGAGAAATCTCAAGTTGATTTTGTTGACACAGCTCTAGCATGATGATTTTGGTGATAGAGGTCTATGGGTTTTTTTTGCAGTCCTCAAATGCTGTGGAGATAGTCTTTAAAAAAGACGTACAGAGCACAGTATTCGTCTTGTTAGACTGCAAATTTCAGGTACCGCAGGAAGGAAATTAAGAATTTGTGGTCAGGTTTGTACTTTTCCCCTCCTCAGAGCGAGGGGCTTTGAGTCAGCAGCTCTGCTCCACCTGCAGTAGTGCCAGAAAATGGCTTTTAAGAATTCCATAATTAAGACTTTATTTCTGGAAGCATACTGTACCAGGGAAAACCGTCTCCATTGTTATTTACAGTCACAAAGATGGAGTGAGAATTAACAAAAGGGGCCCTCCAGGTTGCCCAGTTTGGTGATGATGTACATAACTGGCTTGTACATATTTGCCAAGGAATCCTCAATAGAGCCTTGTGCGTTTTTGCATTCCCACCAGAGCACTCTTAGAGTCCTACACCACATCTGAGCGGCTTGGGACTAACCCGTGAACCTCTCACCAAGCTTCTGTGTCATCGGTTTTAACCCTCAAACATGGATAAAATGGGCAGAGGCAGGAGCTATCTGACTGCTCCCTGAAAGACAGCAACTTCAACTTCGCAGTGAAATTCAATCTCACTCCAACAGTTTCAGTGATTGTGAAAATACACCTCAAAAAAATAAAGTTAAGCAATTTCACACAGTGGAAAACAGCCCAGGGCACAAGAAAACTAAAACCAAACAGTTTGCCGTCAGTGCTGTAGACTGTGTTCAGTAAAAACAAAAGATCAAACAAGTTCTGTAATCATTATATAAAGCACATTTGCTATGGCATGTGAAGAAAACATACTTCCTTCCTAATACTAATTAACATTAGAGAGTTGTGGGCTGAAATGCAGGATAAAAATAGCTGTTTAAACTAATCACTCAGCAAGATGTAAATGTTACATACAAAGTATACCTAACGGGTTGGAATATTTATCCCAGAAGTAAAGAAAGCTTTCACTACTTATGAATTATAAAAGTTTCTCTTCCTGTCTCACTGCAACGATATATGGACCCCTTGAAAATATGGGACTGCTCTTCCTAGACAGTCTAAAATTGGTTTTTAAGTGCTAAAATGTAGCAGTCAAAGTTGTGGTTAGCAAAGGGAAGTGTGGTAAGCAGAGGACCTCTTACCGAATTGTTTTACATATAAACAGCACAGATGTATTCTAATGGAGTGAACCACACGAACGTCACCAAACAATGCACAGGTTTAGGAGTTGCAGACAAGCACAAAATGAGCCCCCATCCCATTGCAATACCAGCAGCTCCACCTGAGCAGCGCTTACACGTTCCTTCAAAGCACATCACCAACACAGCTGGCTCTGCAGAACATGGATGGCATCTCAGGTTTACCTATTTTTCCTGAGATTATTTCTCCTTCCGTACGTGCTCCACCTTAACGCAAGTAAATCCAGCACTTGCTTATTTTATCTCAGGAGTTGGTGCTGAGTGCAAGGCACTCGTGGTGCCAGGACACCAACCAGCCCACCAGAGCCTCCAAGGTACTCCTAGGCATAAACCGTATTTGAAAATTCAGGATGCCGAGAGTTCTTGATATAACATTTCACTAGCTTCCTAGCAATTACATTTTTAGTAACTCCCTCTGGCAAGAATTCAATACAGGATAACAACTGGAGAAAAGGCCTTGAAACGTGCAACGTAAAACCTCAAGGTTTTTAGCCACCTGAGGAGCTCCCCATCCAATAGTTACCAGTGACAGGTACACTGCAGGATTCGGCTGCAATCTGTGAGCAGAACACATGCAGACATTCCCACGACTCCCGCGCCTCTTGCTCAATGTCCCAGCTTTGGGCTGGATTCAAGAGCGCAGAACAGGATGCACTCAGCTCTGGTTACACCCACTAAATATGAAGCAAACCATCAGGAAGGCAAAACTATCCTTTTTTTGTGAGCTACGCAAGTGAAGAAGAAAACTGACTTTTTTTTATCAGACAGGTCAAAAAGAAAATCCTCTAAGCAACATTCTATAATCTCAAGCCAAAAACAGATCCCAAACTCAAGCTACCTAGTGCTCCAATCTCCTGCTGTGTGTCACAGGAGTACAATTCCAGCCTGTAAAGATTAAATAAAAGAAAACAATCCTTGGAGGACAGACACTGCAACCTGGGAGAGCAGGTTCTTGCGTCCTGCACCAGGACTTCTGTCAGCAGATACCTCAGACCAAGGGTGAGGAAACGCAGGAGCTATGATGGCAAAACTTCAGTACCGGAGTCCTAACCTGATAGAAAGGGAAAGCAATCTGTGCAGCAGTACTGTATTAGATTAAACCAACACGATAGCTCTAAAACAATCGGGTCATATGAACTGAGTCACGAGGCTCCCAGGCCAGCCACAGAATAATAACAATAAAAAAAAATCACATCAAAAAGGCAATTAGTTATAGTGAGTCCAAACCTCCCCGATGACAGACTGTGCACTGCAATTGAACTGCTCAGGGCAACATAAATACCACCTCAGCTCCATCTTAGCACATGATTCATACCACTAAGTGCTTTGTTTCCCTGTTGTAGAATGTAATGTTTGGACTTCTTAAAAGGGTCATATTGAATTAACAGGTTCACCTTGAAACCACACAGTGAAACAGAAAGCTGTGTGCCAAACTGCACTCCAGGAGGGACTGGCTTGCAAGAGTGCAATTCTCTCCTGTTCAGTAAGGAGAGGAACAAGCATAATGACAAGCTTCAAATGTCCAGGCCCAAACCACAGAGCTCCTCCCAGCTGTGTGCCTTGCAAGAGAGTATCCAAGGCATGAAGCAGATGGAACATGGAGCAGGACTGCTGCAGGGAATCACGGGGAGAGCTTGACCACAGGCATGCTGCATGGATCAGCTCTCAGATGCTGGTTATATGGTTGTCACAGATCATACGACCTCTTTGTATCCACATAAGCATTTAAAAGACAGCCCTACGTTCCCGTGTCTAAAAGTATTCAGAAAAGCTCATATGTCATTCAGCTTTGAAGTGGGAAGGAGCTGGAAACCAACAAAAATGCAGCTTAAAATAGCATTAAATAGTAGTTTTCTTCACTTGAGAACAGGTTGTGGAGAGGGTGACAGTGGCGCTAACATCTTAGAAGGATTGAACTTATACATGCCCTTCTTGGTGCATTGTCTCTGCCATGCGGTGCGTGGGGAGCTGGAAGGATAACACTGCCAAAAAGCATCAGTCATTTCAACCACTCTGATACAGCTAGGAGCAGCTCATTGGGACTGCACAGGGAAATTTTTCACCAAAAGAAGCCTGAGCCAGAAAGCTGCACTGAGGAGGAACTCTTCTCACACTGTGATGCAGAGCATCACTTACAGTCCCGCATAGATGTTCTGCAGACCACAACACTCAGCTCTCTACTGCAGATGAATCTAACGTGCCTCAATACTGATTTCTGACGCTGAAGTCAGGCCCTCTGTTTCCTCACAGCAGGAAACACTCTGGATTCTTGAGTTTTTCTGTATGTTACAGCATAAAGAATAAATTAGAAGGAGCATTTCAGTAAGGAAGTGGCCTGACTTAAAGGGCCTTGGCTTTTGGGCTTTCTCCTGTGTGCACGCTTGTCCAAAGTGTGCAGGTGCTTTAAATGCACATCATCTTTTCTGAAGGTTCAACAGATTGATGATAAATGTGTGGAGACTCAAAGTTTCATCGCAGCCTGTGATTAAAGGAATATGTGGTGCAGCAAGATTTTCCTGGTCATCTGCTTCCAGTTCCCTTTTCCACGTGCTCCAGCAGCACCCGTCTGTCATGGCCCCGTGCTCCCAGCTTCCCAGAGCTGCCAGAGCGCGCACAGGCCCTGCGTAGCGTGAAACCATGAGTGAGGGCTGGCTTTGTGATCTACATCAGCTCTCAGGTTCTCCCTTCCCTCTGCAGCCCAAAGTAAGGGCGGTGTTCCTTGCTTGATCACAGTGATTAGGAGGCCACAGTGAGAGAGGAGGTATGAATGTGCAGCCGCAAGCCCCAGCAAGATGGAAGAGCTTAAAGGGAGAAGAGAAGACAGATTTGCAGGCTTCCGAGGGAAATCCTCCTTACTCCAGCTAGTCCTCACTCCACAGCTATTTCTCCACTTCTATCCTTCCGCCTTATTTTGCCCTTAATCTCACAGCACATTCTTGCTCCCAACTCAAAGAGCAAACCCACAAGGGAGCCAGATGTGCTGACCGTATGGATATAAAACAGCAATCTGCATAACAACAAGAACCATGTGAAATAATCTCATTTTCCCCATCTTGCTTCTATTTTTTTTCCAGCAGAGAAAAGTATCTACTTCATGGCTTGTTCTTTTCAAAGCAGTCTCATTTTCTTTAATTCTTTCCTCCACCTTTCAGGGTTTGGATGCAAAGGATGCTGATAGAAATACTTCCCATCCACATACACACATGCATTACTGCTTTGCAGCTATTTTGAAAAGTCCCTTTCTCTCCAAAGGATATCATCACACATGGACAAAAAGCATCCACCAGGATAAAGCAAACAGCCTATTGCTCAGACTGTAGTTATACTTCAAAAAGTCCTACTATTCCCACAGTGGGCCCTGGATAAACCCAAGAACCCAATTCCTACAGCAGCAGCAGCAGCAATTCATTTCTAGCAGTTTTGAGGAGAGATCATCTAGAAGGATGGAAAAAGAGAATTAAAGGTCTGTTAATTAATTGTAAAAAAGATGATTCTTTTTTGATCTATGGAGTTAAAAGCCCATAGGAGAACCTGAGTAGAGAGAGATGTCTCTAAGTCGTGATACATGGATACGGAAATGCGAACAGTAGTTTTACCCGGACCACACAATCTTCTTAAAAATCATGTTTTCTGCTATTATGCAATGAACGGGGTCCACCAGTTTCCTACCCTCAAAAAGCTGACACTGGGAGCAAAGGGACTTCCCTCTGAGGAGAGTTTCACCCAAGGATGTTCTCTTCCTAAGAGAGAAAGAGGCTGAAGAGGCAGAACAAAAACTAGATGCTAAAGCTTGGTGCTGTGAGCAGTCTCTGGAAGCTCTTCTCTCTCTACCTATCACAGACTGGGCTTTTCAAGTAACATCTGAGCAGCACCACAGACTGTTAAGCACTGAGCATCTATAAAAATCTGGCCTCAGCTGTGGGTGTCAAAGACCTTCAAACTTATCCAAAGAAAATCTGGTCTGCTGGATCTGACCCAAAGCCAATTGAATCAAGCCTTGGACTGAGCTGTAAGAATTTTTGTTAGGAGACGTAAGAAGCTGGACCTTCCCCTTGTGCTACGCACCGTGCAAAGCACACCCCAAGATGCAGCCAGCTCTGCACAGAGCCAGCAGAGACTGAGGCACAGGGACAGGCGGGGAGCTACGGACACAGCACACAGCTCACAGGGCCACGGATGGGAGACTGTATTCAAAAAGAAGGTTAAAACATCACGCTGCAGTGCTTCTGATCATTTTGCTGTTACAAATGTGCTGCTTCCACTTCCAGCCTATCGCGCTGTTTGTTGCCCACAGCAGACCACCACTGAAGTTGTCATTTTAAAATATTTTCCGCTGCGATTAAACAGCTGCTGTAGTCAAGTAGTTCCATCTTCTATCAAAGTTTGTAAATCACAGTATTTTAAAAGACGCGAGAAGCAAATAATCTGGTCTACAATAGTGATTTGATTTTTTACATATGTGCAGAGAAAATAAGCACATTAGATCTCTAGCCTTTAATTAAAAAATAGTTGGGGGCAGGGAGTAATATCTTAACAAGGAACATCTGACCAAAAACTATTTAGTAAATCATACCCTAAGTGTGGCCAAAAACTGTAAGATTTACCGCAAGTAAATCATTATTGCTATCTGAGTCTGAATAGCTTCCATCTGATTTCTATACGAAAATACACTCCATGGAAGCACAGCCTCGAACTTCAAAGGATGTGCAGGATGCTACTAATTTCTGTGTCTGACAGTGAGATGCAACGTTTGGATTTGCATCTCGCACTTCAAAGTGTGGCACTCTCTAGATAAGGTCTCCATTTTTTTTTGTCCCACTTCACAGAGGTGGACAAGAAGGCACCACCCCGGACAGACAGTAAAACAGCCCCAGAACAGAAACAACAACAGCACATTTAAAAAGCTGCTCTGTTTGCTTCTTCCTAAGTTCAGTAATGCCCTGGAGAACACGGATTACAGAAGAAGAGTACAAGTCATGGTTGCGGCACTTCAAGTAATCTCCAGTGTCCAAAACGCAGTGTCAACATATGGTACTCAAATGCAGATTTACAACATCTTTGAAGTAATATTGAATCTGACTAATGGGTAAAATGTAGACCTAGCTGTCTTTTCTTTTTTTTCTCTCCCATACTGAGGTTGTCAAAATCTCAAGTAGGGCAGCTAGAGATTAGTGCATCTTTATTCTGTGCATTACACAACATTTTATCTAAAAATTATCACCAAGATGAATTCCGAAGGTCTGCTTTACTTTTTGCCTACTTGGCAATGCTGGGATTCTATACTATATCGATACAGAAGCTCTAATGATGCTGTAACGACACTTAAAGATTCATATAGGACACATGCACAATTATATAATGTTATAGACCTACATCATCTAAACGATGGAACACGATCACAATTGCAACACAAACCTTGTTTGTTCCACCACATATATATATATATATATCTCAGAAAGGCTCACACAGCTATAGCTCCTAGAACTGTGCACGCTTCCCTTGTGGGAAACATCAAAGAATTTTCAATGCCAACAGTTGCTGACCAGGAGCACATGTACCACTGTTACAATTATTTATTTATCATTAATTAAGCAGTGAACACGCTCAGCCTTTGAGACAAAAACATCTCTTCAAAATCTGAGAGAACAGAGGTGTTGAGGGGCACAAGAGTAAAACCTTTGAGATGAAAAGCCAGCAGGGAACGAGGGGCATCCTGGGGCCCGCAGTGAGGCAGGCTGCAATGGCTGCACCCACGGCCGCGTTATATAACATGGCACTGTCACCAAGGCTTCCAATTGAGGAGTCATTATCAAGTATCCCATAGCCCAGCTATATACCGTCCTTATAATTAAGTTTGCATAATATGCCACTACATTAAAAGGATTGCCTTTGTATTTAATTATCTTTGATTATTATTTTTTTACGAGGAAAAAAAAAATCTATCAAAGCTAACAGGACTCAGAAGATTTGTGTAATAAATATCATATGCAGATTTGTATTTCCCAATTCAGCTGGAGACCAGCGTAGTATTTTGAAGTTTGATTAAGGCAGTTGAGCCTCTCCAAAGTTCCTCTTTCAACACTAAAATTAAGTCATGTGGTACTACACCATTAATTTTTTTTAAGGGAATGGCGTTTCATTTGCTCAATTAAAAGACCCAAACCCAAATACTGTTCAAAGAAAGACCTCGAAACGAGTACACTCCTGCTTGCTCACTGTTGTTAGTTACCATTTGCTCAGTGCAATATTCACACATAGAGCCAAATCCCTCAGTCCTTCCTTAGGCGGAAAAGGTCAGTGGGAGTTCTGACTGAGTCCTTCAGGATTTGGGCCATATTGAATTAGAAACCTATATAATTTCAAACCTTTTATCTATTATATAGAATTCTTGCATACTTAAGCAACTTTGTATTTAGAACGAATCTCGGAGCTTAAACGCAACTCGCATCTGGATTGTAGTTTGTGCTTTATATTATACAATCTGCAGTTACTGGAAATGTTTGTATTCTTTACTGAGAAAGAATGATTCATTTCATAGAAATTTTCATCTGCTATTAATCTTCCAGGATATAGTTAGTGTTCTGATATTTTCAGATATTGTTTTATGGAGGGATTTAAAGTAGCTCTCCCTTGGCAGCCTGCAAGATTACTCAGTGATTATAAGCAACTCAATACTGTATGACAGCATTTCCATGCGAGGGACTTACAATCATGTTTCATTAATTCGGCTTGAATGAAGCCTCATTTCAGGCCTTGAGGAGCTTAAGATTTATGTGAAATTAATAACATAACAGATGTCTTCACAATTTGGTTCCTCTGAAAAAAACTGATTACTTTGAAAACTTCAATGCTTTAAAATGCAGACTGAGGGAGTTTTTACTCTAGGGTAAAGAGTTATTCGTTTATATCAACCGTATCTCAGAACTAAGTGGAATTTAAATGTCAGATTTATATTAAATAGTCATATTCACCATTATTACATGTAATAAACAAAAGCCTATTACTTTCATTAATAAGCTGTGTTGGACATTTAAACTAAAGCTTAGAGAGAGGGAGTCAGCACCTTTGCTAAGCAGTAGGAATAAGCGAGACACAAGGGAGGCAAGAGAAGAATATCCAGGAAGCCCTGTTATTTTATCTTTGTTTCTGATAATTTAATCATCTTTTCCTCATAGGAAAACAAAATGCATCTGTGCTCACACAAAACTCCCCACTTTATAAGAGTTGAAGCCGTCTCTGGTGGATGCACATGCCTAAGGCCAAATGCCTCCTTTCTTCCACAGGACACTTTAAACATCGGCTTCTCTTTTCTTCCTTTTTTCAGAAATCCAATTCTTTTATCTTGGCTCCAGCCACACCAAGTGCCTTGCAAGCTGAATCTTAACGCATGCATGAGCAAGGGTTTATCTTTAAGGAAACTGTCTCTGCTCCTACTTCTCCAAGTAAAAAAAAAATAATAATTGAAATAAAAATTATCTCTTAGCTTTGCTTTTTGATCCGATATGCTGAAGGGCACAGGGAACAATGCATTTTTGATTTATATACTCGAGTACAGCTGATAGGAGAGTCACCGCGATGGCTCGATATGCAAATGTGCTACATTAAGGGTTGAAAAATTGACACGGCGCAGGATATTACAGCTAAGACACTATCGGCGAAATCATAACAATTAGCTGTTTGATTGCTGCAGACACGGTTCGTGCACCAGCCTCCCATCTCTAATGAGGTAGTCCCGTTCCCTTTCTTGTCTCACCCCACCCTCGGCACCATGTCCATGCTGATACCATGCTTTGCCAAGAGGTAAGGGCGCCGAGATAAAGACGAAATATCAAAAGCATTAGTCTAAATTACAATTGTACATTATTAGCTATTTAATTACATGAGATATCGGAGTGGGGCTTGCTGATTTCATGCTTGTGTTAAAAGTTACCATGGCAGTGTTCCTGCCCTGCGAGACAGCATGAGGAATTATTGTTAGCACATGCTAAAACAGACAAAGCAATGTATTCTCGCCACATTCTCTCCCTGTTTCTCCCTAAGTTTAATACCAAGGAATTCCTAAGGCACATTAAAAAAAAAACCAAACAAAACACAGGTCTGGCATGGGGCTGGGAACCAGGAGATATGAATGCGGAGATAAAGTCAGCATCCTCAGCCTGGGGCAGGCAGTGTGTAGGTGGCTGCCTCTGCTTGGGGGGATGCCTGCACCCCGCGGCCGGCACTGCGCTGCTCCGCTGCCAGCTGCTGATCGGGAAGGAGGGGAAGCAACGGGAACCAGGAGAAGAAGGAATTGGTGAGGATGAATGGGAAGGGGGGAGCTGAATGCTACCCAAGCGTTTATGTAGACAAAAGCTGACCAGGAAGCACAGCTGTAGCACTGATTTCTTCAAATGTACTAATGTGTGAGATAATGCCCAAACATACGTATCAGTGTACCAGACACAGAAGAACCCAAAACTTAGATATTGTTTTTGATATCTTGCCTCTTTTGAATGGAGGGAAATAAGGACTTTACACTGAAAGGATTTTACACCGTAACAAACACCAGAGCTGCGGAGTAAGTTTTGCCACCAAATACCCAGCTGGCACCAGCTATGCAAAGCTACCTTCAAAGGTGCTGGGAGCCTCCTAATCTGGCAGCAGGGAACTATGTCAGTGAGACTCAATGGTAAAGGCTTGAGTTAATGTGAGGCTTTTACTTCTCACTGTGCAAGAGGTTTCCATGGACAGTTTGGTAACGAGGACAGGCAGTGACAGATGTTCTCATGCACCATGGCAGAAACGTTTCTGCTCAAAGACAGAGTTAAAGCCAAATTAGCAACATGAATGGAATCGGTTACTGAACCCAGAGGCTGTCCTTAGCCCTGTGCCAGTGAAGTATTCTCACCCTTTTCTGGGATAAGTATGCTGAAGCATATTGAAAACCTCAGCTGGAAAGGAATCATTTCACCCATCACTGACCTGCAGACCAATGGACCTAAAGATTCAGTTCTTATTTTAACTCATCAGTTTATCAGATTTTTGATGGTTCACATTGCATTAGGATGGGAACGGAGAGCAACACACAATTTACCACATACTATATTTCATGTAGGAGCGATATGACCTCAGGTTCCAGCTGCTTTGTTAGGGACAAGGGAAGATCAAAGTGTTTGAAGATGCTGCTGGGACCTGCCTGGCACCTAGGTGGTTTGATCTTTACCTGAAGCTCTTGCCCATGCAGCATAGCTGTAAGAGTACAAAACATTCCAAACCTAGTCCCCATAAAAGAAGGGAAACCTGCAGAGGGACAAGACAGCCTGTATTCCTGTTATGCGGGACCAGGGTCTAAGGGGCACTGGATGGATGGGGTATGACAGCTCTACGGCTCCATGCCAGTGTCCTTCCCGGCCACTGAGCCAACAAGCACAGCCAGTACTGAGGTGAGAATCAGCTTAAGATGGCCCTTTCATGCCCAGATGATTCGGTATGCATCAGGATATGGGTGTCAGAAATCTAGCTTCAGAGAAGTGCTCATCTTGCTTTGTTGTTTGGAGATTGCAATCAAGTGTCAGAGGATGACTGCTTTTACTGACTTGCTCATAAAATTTCACATCTGTAATCATCTGGTTTTAACTTGGTCTGCTATACAGAAACAGACTTGAAAATGAGAAGAATTCTATGATAATAATAACTACTACAACAACAATAATAATAACGTGGGTACCAATGATCAGCTTGATTTCATAGCATGCTCTGGAGCTCCCCCAGATTGCTTTCCATGACTGCAGCAAGCGGGGCAGGCACGAGACACCAGTGCATCTCACCCCAGTGCTTTCCCACCTCAGACACATTAGAGTTGCCTCCATTTAGCCCTGGACTGCTATTCACACTTTCTCGTGTTGCTCATGAGTGGGTTTACAACTGGTGTTTTGAAGACTTGGAGCAACACGAAAAGTTAGTAAGCATCATTAAGCCACATTTGTCAGCCCTTTTGCACACAGTGCAGTTCCTGGGTCCAAAATGGGACAAATAATCTCCTCTCTCTTGGCTTGCTGGAGTCCCCAGATATTAGTACTAGATGCCAACGTGTCTATTTAAAAAGAAAAATATCCACAGCTATATCAGTGGTGCAGTTAAATGGAAAATAATCCATTCAGATCAATATTATCAGGGGAACAACATCCTCTCAGCTCCAACAACTTTTATTAGAAAAAAAAAGAACCCAGCAAACAACCACCCCAGCCCACTGTAAATGGAGCCAAGTGATTTCTTCATATAATGCTTGTTATATTCACTTTAAGGGGAAAAGTAAATGAAGACTATAATAGGAAAAACAAAAACAGGCAGATCTAACTGTACAATAAATACCGAACGTGCCCTATTTAATCTGCTTACAGTAAAATCCACTGAGCAAAATTATAATTTGATATGGCTCAGCTTAGCCAATAGAAACTCATAAAATGTCTTAACATCATAATACATTGTACAAAAGAATCACTAAGTACCATAAAACATATGGGAATATGGGTCTGTATTCATCCATTACTCTTTGCCAGTGTAGCATATTAAAATGGTTTCTATTTAAGTGCAGAGATCCCTGAAGTATACTACAGTCTTAATTAAAATGTCAATAAAATGCAAAAGTGCATTGGGGACCTTATCTGATTTTTTGTGTGTGTGTGTGTGTTAACTCTTTCAGAGAGTTATTTCTTAACGGCTTCATTACACTACCAAGGTTTGGAGCAATTAAAAATAAACACAAGTAAGCCGTTTTTAATAATTAGCTGCCGTGAAGTCTATGGATCTGAGCATGAGTTGTACCCTTTCTCTCCTGCACAATTCCCTGCAGGAGTCGCTGGCAGGTTAAGTCAGGACTGAAAAAGTAGGTCCTTATCCGTGGCCAGAATACACCTCTCTGGGGATTCTCATTCCCAGATTTAATTTCATTTCAATTTATTTAAAAAAAAAAAAAAAAAAAAGGAGCAAGATCTTTCGCAGCCCTTCTCTGTGACCAGATACCTCAAGCAGGTAGCGAGTTGCCTGGCTTCCAGCAGTACATGAAATGGGTGGCTTGCCCTGGCCTTGGCATACACTGACCTGGGCAGCAATTTGTCTCACAAGTTCCCACTGGAGATCAAACCACCATAAATTAAAAAAGAAAGAACTACAGATAGCCAATGGGGCGACTGTTTTTCTTTTCTCTTCAATCAATTTAAGATATCAATAGGCAAATTCTTCCCGCTTTAAAGACAAGGCAACAAATGCAATATTTTTTCAAAACTTGAAACAAAACTCAGTTCTTGGGAGGGCAAGATTCTACTCTTACTTCTTCCATTCTTGGAAGGATGATATTCCATACTGAAAGAATTTCAATGCAAAAAAGCTTTTTTTCTTTCCCTCTCTTCCATTCTCCCTACCTCTTTCACCGAAAGTACTTTCAAAGTTCATTTTCCCCTCTTCCCTAACATGCTAAAATAGTTCTCTAAAGTCTGCAAAACCAAATTGGAAAGAAAGCACATCTTTGGAATAGAGTTTGCCTGGTGTTAGCACAAACCAAGATCTCTGCCAAGGAAACCACAACACTGGGAACACAAGTCACCAGCAAGGACTGTGGTGCAGGATGGCTTTCCCATGCAGAGTGCGCCTGCCAAGGCTGATTCTGTTTGAGTATATATTCTGCCCTAAAAATAAACTGAGGGAGCACAGCCTACTCTATGATCTTGTGGTTCTTAAAGGCTGAATAAAATACTATTGACTTGCCACAGCCATGAGCTCTTTAGGCAGGAGCAACGCTTACATTCCCCATACCAGGATAATACAGAAAACAAAACACGCTGCTGGTTTTGAAATCTCTGCCTAGTTCCTACATACATCACATTCCTATCTTTTTAGTAGGCTGAAGAGGCAAAGAAAGGAAAAAGAAAAAAAAAAAGAAAAAACACCAGAAACCAGACAAAAATGTTTACCAGATAAACATGCCTTCAGATTGCATCGCGATCTGTTTCTCTTTCTACTTCATCCCCCTCTAAATCCACTTTATGTTAAGTGACAAGCAGTTGGCAGGTTTTGCAGATATATTGACAATAGCAGACATATGATACAGCTGCGAAGATTTGTCTTACCAGGGTTTCAGCTGGTTCCTACTAGCTAACAGCCAACAGCCAGATTTTGGGGGTTATGACCTCTAGTTATTTGAAAGAACACAGGGGGAGGAGGCAGGCAACACATTTTATGCACTGCTCTGGTGTTCTTTTAATATTTTAAAGACTTGCTCACATAAAACAGATTCCATATAATGGTTTAAAAAGAAAAAAAGTGATTGGAATAGACTTATCTTGTGAACAGAATTAGGAAATTTAAGTAACTAGAAGGCCCTACCCTGCATGGTGCTGAGCAAGCACTTTCATATATTCTCCCACCTCCTGGTGCACTGTATGCAAGGAGAAGGTATTTAGCTCCATATATTGTATTCCATTTAGTAGGGATAACCTACATTATGTTTCTCAGTTGCGCTAGGTTTTTCATTTTATTTTTAAGCTGAAATAATAGGCAATTTGGACTTTTAATTACAGAGACGTTCTACTGTCTATTTCCTTTCCAGCTCATATGCACCTCATGCACTTCTTGCAGCATACGATATTCTGTAATCCTAATGGTTTTATCTGATGTTACTGTGGACATCTCTTCTGCGTGATGTAGCTGTGACTGTTCGGTGGGCAGAGGGAGATATTCCAGGATGTACCAATGATATCAGTCAAATTCTGAACCCAATTTGAGCTAAAAAATAGACCAAACGATGAGTGATAAACACAGGTACGAGCTCCCACATCATGACTTGACTAGGTTGCTCCTGAGAGGTGTAAAAGTGGCGGAAAACTTGAAAAATATATTAAATGTCCAACAGATCACTCAGCCTTGAAATACTGATTTTAAAACATTGGATTGGGCCCAGTATAGCTCATTAACCTACTTGGCTCTACCAGCATAAGTGAAAAAAATGTAATGGCTGTTGTAAGTATAAGGGCAGAGGAAATCTTCCTAACATCTTTAGGTCCTCTTCCTTGATGAACTACATGCCCAGCTAAATGGAAATTCTACCTTCTTCTGTCACTGTCATACGCAAGGTTTTAGTTATGCTACCTGCACTCATGCAGCAAGGCCAAGTATTGCCCAGCGGTGACAGCTTGGCAGGAAGGCAAAGGAGATGCTCTACGGCACTAAGCAGGTTGCAGGTGTTCCTTCCAGGGAGCTGCCCTGGCAATGAAGTGCTGGATGCTGGGATGTGCACTCGCATTAGAGTTGAGGAAATGCAAGACTCTAAATACCTGAATAAGTGACAGATGTCAGAAAATCCCTCTTGAGCATAAGCTTCTGGGAATGGCAGTTTGAAGGCCTTACTGGTGGCTGCTTCGCAGAGGAGAGTCGGCAACTTATTAAGTTGCTCACAGTCTTGTGTGATTTTAAGAACAAAATACAAACATTTTCAATAGGAAGCATTTTCCTGAGACCTGCCCAGCTTTCAAGAGGCAAGGGGGGAATTAAAACTGAACAAATGCAAAAAGGAGGAATCTCCTTGTTTTTCTCTAAACCAGCCAACTTCTTTGTGAATGCCAAGAATTTTAGTATTACTATAGGACAAGCATACCAGAACAATTACAAATTTTCAATTGAATTAGACTTTTGGAAACTAGTCTACAGTAACAGATTTATATGACTGGCTTCTAACGTTGTAGTTAATAAAAAATAATTTGCCTGCAGCTAGCACATACAGATATATATGTAAATTTGACTTTTTGGCTTACTAAGAAGTGGATCGGCAAAGATAAAATTGCTGTTACATAATGTTTATTAACAAACTACCAAAGCCAAACCAGAGTGTAAATTTGCTCTTGCATCTTTAGATACACTGCAGTCAAGTATGTCAAAACATTCCTCAGGAATAGCTTATGTGCTAATTTATATCCCTATATATATTCCTATCTGAATTAATTTATATCTGAATTGATATTCAACAGTAGATAAATGAATAAAGACCTGTGCCGAAATCTTACAATCATGAATGCCACCCTGTCATATCACAAAACGAATAGAGAGCCCAGACACAAGAACCTGCTGCTACCATCCTGCTGGTGCTTCCCTGTCTTGAAAGACCTCCACAACAAACACCCAGCAGCAGCTGGTTGCTGTATGAAACACTATCAAGAGCCAGAGCTCTTCCAGTTGGCACACTGCCGGACAAGCTGCAGGAAGCAGTAAAGGACAATGGTGCTTAGCTGGTCCTCTTTTCCCTGTCCCACGCACCGACACAAAGTGCACCACTGGAATTTGAAGGCCATCAACCCTCCCCTTCCTTGCAGCCTTTAATAAAAGGGAGAAAGGGGCACACTTCCTTCCCCCAGAAGTACTGCCCCATGCCTTCCATGCAGCACAGCCAGCCTGTCCAGCACAATGCCTGCATTTAAACCGCTCAGACCAGCTCGGCAACCGTCTGCACCTAACATGTGGCTGTGGGATGAAGAGCTCCCCGACCCATCCTTCTTACAGCAGGGTGATGCCTGAGCTCTGGGAAACAGAAATAACCACATCTGGCATACTAGGAATCTGGACTCTTGTCCTGTGCTCTTCCTTCCCAAGTGCAGTAACAATTTCCTTCACTGAATTCCAGCAGCAGATTTTGGGGACTTCGTGTTGATAAACCTGAGGAATGGATACTTGCACAGGCACTTGCCAAGACACACAGTGCAGCTGCAGAAAAAGTTCTCACCCACTAACTGGAAAATACGTCACATGTTCCCCGGCCATATCAGATTTTTAGTAGGCTTTGATTTGAAAGGCAACATCTGTAAGTCAAACACTTCAATTTCTTAAGAAAACAGATGCATTCATATCCCAGCAAAAATAAGGAAAACATTGTGAAGTTCAGAGGAAGAAAAAAGTTTGCGAGCATTTTGCCAGGGTGGAATTTTTAACATTTTACAGTGCTTCAGAGGGTACGAATTGCCTTGATTTGCCCTTGATTTTTCTCCAGTACTCAAATAAATAATTGACAATTTTCCCAGAAGAGCATGCGATGCTCAGGAAAAATATATGTGAATTCCAGATTAAAAACAGAAATGTTTCTTTTTCTGCCAGACCTGTTTCAGGAAGATAAGTATATTCATTCTTTGGTGGAACTTTATGATGCCCCAAAGGATGATTCGTATCCTGGTCTCTGATACATGAAGGCTAGAGCCTCAAAGTCCTGCTGAAATCAATGGGACTCAAGTTTGGTACAAAGTCTAAGAGCATGTAAATAGTCATGAGAGTAACGGGTGACACATGGTTTTGGACTTAAAAAAAAAAAATTACACTATGCTCTATTGTAGGGAAGGGAAGGTCTTAGTTTCATCAAAAAATTTAGCAAAAGAGTTTTCAAGGTTTTTGTTGTGGCTTTTCTTTATTTTTTTTGTTAGTGGTTAGAGAGTCTCAGGCTTTCAAAGAGTTTTTATCACATAACTGAAAGACAAAGTGTCTTAAAAAGCCCAAAACAGTAAGGCATGATGAAGCTACGATGGGGACAGAGAAGAAACAGGAACTGGTGCAGAAGCATCAGCTGTAGAAACACAGAAGCACCTGATCTCAGGAACAGAATGCTGCAAGATGCTGAAGATCTTGTGAATATTACTGAGATCTGTAGGCATCCTCTGAAGCTGGAATGAAATCAGATGACTGGCAAGCGCTCAAAGCACGGTGAAGGTGGGGTCTGTATTTCATTTACTGTGCTTTACTGAGAGCCCTTCAGTGTCAAGTTGAAGATCTTCTGCGTTATTGGTTTGGGTTTGTTTTTTTTGTTTGCTTTTTGTTGTTGTTGTTGTTGTTTTTTAAGGCAAATGACAAAGGTAAAGAGAAGAAGAAAAACCAGAAGCGGATAAAAAAAGTCCCTAAGCAACAGCAGTGAGTCCTAGCAGCACTGGTTACCTTATCTGTGCAAGTGAAAGAGATACTGTAAAACACTCTGCCTCTCCCCAGCCTCCAGGACAGCTCGTGCTCTATGCAGAGCAGCCATCTCAGCCAGCACCCATACACATCTGCGCCCATGGAGCCAAAGTCTCTCCATCACTTCAGCCACATGAACCTGCACACGGACCGGTTCCCTGCATGTACGTAAAACTGCTGACGTGCCTTGTCACAGTGCCCTACACCCTTAGCAGGGAGGCTGTCACGTTTTGGGAGGGTGAGTCTCTGGCGTTAAGCGTTGGTATTTACATTCTATTGCGTTCGCATACATCTTTAGGCAGATTGGCAAATTTTAAAATATTTACATATATTTGAGACACCGTCAAATGCATTTTGGGTGGTGGGTGGGGAAGGCACATCTGCAATCCATTTTCTGAAGGACGAACGCTTACAAGAGGAAAAATACATTTTTGTTGTTGCTGAGGAAAAAAAGACTGCTGCAACAGATACAGCTATCTCCTCCATCCCGAGGCATTGCTAATGTGTATCAATTGCCCAGCTCCTGGGATGCACACGAGTTATTTGTTCTGTACTTTCTGAAAAATGCTGTTCTTCAGTGATATTCCTTTTTTTGGTAAAGCCAGATTAAGCAGCACAAAGCAAGCTATTAACACAGTATTTCCAACACATTTTTCATATGAGAAAGATCTCAATGTCTTTTCAAGAAGCCAAAGCAGGTTTTCAGAATTTGGAAGGGGAAAAAAAAACCCCAAACCACACAAGCCTTATAACAAATGTAGCACTATGATGTGATACGTTATACGGCCAGAGAAAAAGGGAACAAGAGGAATGTGATCAAAAAGGAAGTAAAGCGATACGGCACTATCACAGACGAGACATAAATAAGGATGGGTACGATCCCATCTCTGTAATTTCCACAGGCACGTAACAATTCAAAGCTCACTGTGTGTTTGTAAGGCGAGAGCCAAGCGCTGATTCACCTATCAATCATGCTGTGCCTGTGTGGACTGGAGCAAGCAAGCACAGATAAACTGAGAAATATACAGCTGCATCCTTCACAAGCACTGCTGACACGCATGAATTCCCAATTATTCATACCTTCATGGTTGTTTTTTTTTGTTGGTGGTGGTCGGTTTTTTGTTTTAAGACACCTGATTCTGCAGTCATCATGGGCACATCCCTTTTTCCTCAATCCCATCCCTTCTGATGGGAACGAGTGCTCCAGGAGTTCAGGACTCCCCTTAGAAACCTTCGGAGCAGCAGCACCCGCAGCTGTTAGTGCCTTTATAGAATGCTGGGCAGTCTACGTGAAACCAGCTGTCATATGTTATGTGGTACCCTCTAGAAACAAAGCCTCATTTTAATTAAACCCATTGCCCAGGGACCATATTACTGTGCCATATCTTTAGCCATAAAAATTAAGAACAATCTTATCATCTGTATAATAATTCTCATTCAAAAGCAAAGCGGAAGGCACGGCTCATCGCTTGTTCACCACCCTACATTTTCCTGCATCTAGAAAGCAGAAGACACAAAAATAGAGCAATTTTCTGGCTGAAGGCTAAGCTGCCATCTCTCCCACTGGTATAGCTGCACCACATCTAAGATGGGAAGGTGCCATTTCTGTCTTTCTGCCACCAGGTGACTGGGCAGGATTATACGGATGGTCCAAACTGTAGATCTTAATAATTGCTTTTCAGCTACTTCTAATGCCATCATGATAATGCCTGTTTTTAGTAACGGTAACTGTATCTTTTAATGATGCTTTCGGCCTCCTAATTACAAGGACAGATTAGCATAGATACGTATCCATTCTTTCAGAGGGCTAATTAACACTTTCATCATGTGGGATGTGAACACACCCCATCCAGAAGCTCTCCCAAGAAGTGCAGCCTCTGGTGGGCTGGCTCAAGTTCTTCCACCCACTTTTCAGAGAAAAATACTCTTTCAGTACTTGATGGAGTATGAATAAATACCCCGGCATTTTCTACTGCTTATCCTGCTCCTCATCACTCTAGGGTTATTGGCTAACCACAGAACTGATTTTGATTTTACTTGCACTGCACAATTAATGTATGTCATTAGGATACAAACTCAAGACTGCACTGTGAACACACAAGTAAGCTGTCCCTAAATGACCTTGGTTTCCACCCACAGTTTCGCTTGCAGACCAGCATGCATTAATTCGGGATGCTCCATCGATCATTACAAATAGCCCCTGAATTATTTATTTACTGCATTTGGCTGCTGTCTATTCACTCCCAGACTTCGAAGAAAGAGTAGGATGTGAGAGGGGCTGGACAGTTCAGCACACAACGATGGGCAGTTATAAATCCAGGATAACAGCTAATTTACCGTGACACTTCACACAGGTCCCTTTACTTCCCTGGGCCTCAGTCTCACCTTCCAGCTTTTCCCTGTGGGGATTATAAATTCCTCAGGGCAAGGACTGTCCTTCAGCAGATGGCTGTTTCTACTCCTGTGCCAAAATAGGAGAACTACTGATCTTTGCTGCGGGTAGGGAAATCATTCAGCATCACAGACCAACTTTGAGCTTTGCATCTTCATGTAATGGGTCACAGGAGCCCCTTTCTCTCTTCCTTTCCTGATCCTTCCTGCATCAATGCTTTCAGTCTTCTCACTCCCTTAAGTACAACCTCTCCAAGAAAACATCCAGAGCTAACAGGAGCAGTTCCTAACCCTAAATTCATTTAAACGAATCCAGATGCCTTTGCACCAAAACACACCTAAGATTTCAGGCTGATTTGCAAGCAAAAAAAAACCAAAAAAACCCACAACCCTTTTATATCCTTTTCCACAGATAACACATTGAATTTTTAAATCATTTCTCATGGATTTCCAGCTTCCAGTTCGATTTGGCACGATTCAACCATCTCTTGCCCATTTGCTCTTTTACTACCTTCAGCTGGGGAGGCAAAATCAGACTGAAGGATATAATTTTACACGGAAGCAAAACGTTACTACTTGCACAGGGGAACAGAAAGTTAAGTACATTTGCTAAGTGGCTTAAAACCTACGGGGGGGGGGTAGGGGGGAGGTGGTGGTTAAGTCAAGCTGCTGCCTGCTTCAGCCCAAGAATACTTTCTGCACGTGAACAACCTGCTTTCACTGTAAAGGCTTCATCTCCAAGACTGCAGTTTCCCATCAGCTTTGGGCCATTCCACAAGCTTCCCAGTGGTAAGATGACCTGCACAGCTTGTTACCTACATACAGCAAAGTAAAATGACGGGGAATCAAACCCACAGCCCGACAGCCAGAGCACGCTTCTTTGAATGAGCTGTATAACTTGAAGTCTGCAGAAGGAGGACCCTGGGAGGAACAGCCACTTGGTGAACATCCTGCCAGCTCCCACAGGTGAGCAGCAAGGAGCTGACCCGCTGGCTTCAAAGCTAGAATTTTAAAGCCTGAGCTTCTGCTTTAGTGAAATAATAGTGCAGGTCTGATAATAATGGCAAGAAGTACATCAGGTTCGTAGGTATCTTATTAATGAGAAACATTAAGCTGAAGAAGCGATACACTTTAGCTTTTATTGAACCAACATCCACAAATAAATATACTTGTTCCCACAAAAACGGATTAATTCTTCAGCTGAATGAGTCTATAATTTAATCCATTGTTACATCCTAACCAGAGCCAATATTTAACATCTTTTCTAATCGAGCTATAATTTAATACTTTTTAATTTCTTTTAAATTAGTTGAAATCCTTTCATTTTTTCTTTTATGAAGGAAAGTTCTCCTTTTTGCCTATGATTGAGTTTGATCTGGCTTTGTAAGAGCTCTTTTTAAGATATACAGTACATATTTTTGTTCTTCTTATCTAAGTTTCCAGGACTTGATCAATAGTGGAGCATATTTTTCTATCCAAGAACTAACCAAATTTATTCAACAGATTATACATTAATTTTACCATTAGAACATAATATGAACAGATAATCCACAAAAACGCTCCCGATTTTTTGAAAGTGAATTTAATTATAACTAGTAATGTGCATTTGAGAATTATAATTATGAAAAGTCATGTTCTATAAATCTGAAATGACAGATTATATTTCAAAGCCTTATTGCAGAGGAATTAGAGTACTGATTTATTAGTTGTAAATGTCTGATTATTGCAGCTTTGCTAAAAAAACATGATCACAGCATATTCTAGCTGGATTTAACGTGTTTAATCCTTCTGACAAGAATCATATTTTGAAGAGAAAGCAGCACTGTGTTAATTTGTTTATGAGACAGATTTAGACAACTAATCTTTGTCTTGTGATCCCCAAACAGTAATAATTTAAAAACATTTTACATCCTTGTATTCTTCCAGTTGCAGACTACAGCTGATTATGAAATCTACGTTGCTCTATAAGCACCTCGATTGTCATTTGCCATTAGGAGTGGTGCTTCGTGTTATTTGCAGTCTCTCTCTTACAGAGGGTACACACACAGCCTGAACTGCCTCTGCTAGCAATGATCCGGTCAGACAGAAAAAGCTGTGGAGAGCAGCCACAGTTCGGGATGCATCTCTCCTGCCCCATGGATGCACACTGCAACTTCCCAGCAAATCCAGAAGTGACAACAAACTTGGTGAGCTGACACGGACCAAAAAAAAAAAGGCCCTGTGTTTAATTAACCCAGCAAAATGGGGTATGGTACAGGACAGGTTTCCCTCAAATTCACTACCGTTACAGTTTCTAATGAGGTTCCCTCAAGGGAAAGAAGTGCTCTGTTTATAAAGAAAATTGTCAGTTCTGCATCTATCAACTAGGAAGGCTTTTAATGAGGAGAGCTACTGATCCACAACAACTTGCTACTGCTACGATGTATATGTAAGAAAATCTTCCTACAGGACTTCAGGTTGATATCATACATTGTGGTTAAAACTAGATTTGTTTCATCGTGAGGCTGGGGTGGGGGAGCCAACCATTTCTTGAGATGCATAATATCTGGATTTTTGTTAGGAACTGTAGTTTACATCAGAAGATTTTTTTCATGTATTTTGGGAACACCTCTCTGGTTATTTCCTGACAGTGATAACACCACTTTGGGTATAATACCCATTTATTTGTGAGGAGCTCCCTGCCCTTAGGTGACCTTCAGCCAGTGGGACCAGCTGAACTGGGCACTGCTGTCCAGGGCCGAAACTGGTGAGTTGGCGGCACAGACCTCCTGCAGGCTCCCCGGCTCTGAGAGATTCCCACCCCATACAGGTTTCTGTGGTCCAAGTAGATGCACAACAGGGGACAGAACCACACTAATGTGGGTTTACATATTTTCTGCCTTCTCCAGGCTGATTTCAAATCCCCACTCACAATGAATGGCCACAGAAGTGCTGTTAAGTCTAGATATATTCCAAATGCTGCTCCTTTCTGAAATCACAAAGCACATCACCACTGGAACAACTGAAGTATCAAAATATGCTGGTAAAATAAGAATTAAAAACAAAATAAAAAATAAACAAAACAAAACCACCAGACATGGCCATGCCGCTCAGTTGCCTGTCAACCTGCTCCACATGGCACACTCGTTTACTCTTACATAGTGTCTACAAATAGATGGATAAATAAAAAATCTGATCAGACGACAGCCTGAACTTCAAACAAAATCTCACTGCATGTAAAATCTGGCAGCACTGGGTAATCATTAGTTCTGTGTAGTAAACTGATAGGAGGCCACCAGCAATCCAGCAAGGTGTTTTTTTAGAAAAAACAATATTACAGTATTTCATCAGTTAGCCATTTGCAGTGAAAAATCAGGAGCAACAGATCATTTGCCCAGACAGTGAAATAGAAAAGCCTGCATCCATCTCTCTAACCTCTGTAAACCACTCTTCCCACTCAGAGGAAGAACCTTTTTGGGTTCTCCAGAACAGGATGAATGTGAGAGCCAGACCTTTTTCTCTCTTAATATAAAATTTCTTCAGTGTCCTTTGGCAAAGACAAAGGCTATACCTCCACACCTCCTCTCCACACCTCAGCTGGCATAAAACAGCCAAACCAAGCTGAGAAGCCAGGCCCCCCTGATTTACCACTGGGCCAGTTGAGTCTGTACAAACTACAGCCCTGCCCAGCCATGCAGCCATACCTAGAGGAGCACACTGTGCTGCCTAGGAGATGCCAGTCCAAATCCTGCTAACAAAATCAAGGTTTCACTAGAAAAAACGTGAGAAAGTATTACAGACCCCCTTTTTTTTGCCAGTTTAAGGGAAGTGTTCGCCTGCCTTCATCCCAAATCTGACCTTTTCTCATGCTGAAAAGTTTTTAAATACTTGGTACATTGTGAAGCTAGTAAAAATGCAGTAAGTTGATATTAACAAGGATTGTGTACAATTTATACATTATATTCAGCATCTCTCAGAGCAGAACACAAGATGGGAAAGCTGTTATAGTTTTTCCTCAATACATGCAACTGGGTTACTCTGCTTCACTTCAGAGTCCAAATGTATGCATGGTAGGCCAAACGGCTCCCTGGGGTTGCTTTATTTGCTTCAAGGGACAAACTTGGCCAGGAATATCTTAGGACAGCCTCCAAGTACTCTAATTCTGCTTGCATTATGCTCCATTTGCTTATTTCTGCGTTTTCAGTATTCATTTCATCCTTCTCCAGCTTCTTTTTCCGGCTCAGCAGTTCCTACAATGAGCTACTCAGCGTTTTGCTGTGGTACAAATATCCATCCCCCGATCTCTTTCTGCAAGTCAAGAACTGAAACAGGCAACAATGCTACGGCTTCATCCCCTCCGCAGGGGAATTCAAACAACTAAAGCCAGTTTTGTGTGGGGAAAGATGGAGCCTAAGGGGGAAGAGATCTTACGAGTGCCTCTTCCAGCCTTCGCATTTTGCCAAATAAGTGCCAATATGGTGCTAATGCTGTTATTCTGCTCTTACCAGGCACCCAACTCCTCCCCACCAGCAGGGTGCTGAAATATTTTTTTGCAGCACTGTTACAATGATAGCTTTGCTCAGCTAACGAGCAAAATTAATGGGAATATACTTTTGTATTATCACTTCATTAAGATTAGGAACTGTCCAAAAGGACCATTCTCTTGGACTTTTAGACAGCTATTCAACTTACACAAGCTATCACAGTTCAACTACAACTAGAGGCATCATGATATTTTATTCTTGGTGAGGGTCAGGCACTGGGAAAGTTAGCTGGTAAGCATTTCATGAAAAATGGCATGCAGTTTTCATACAGGGCTTAGATTTGAGATCGGTAGATTTTTTTTTTTAATTGTTTTTAATGAATCCAAAAAACAAACTGCAATTCAAATACACTTGAAGTTGCACATGAGTCTCAAACAGGTTGGTGCTAGGATATGAATAAGACTTATTCTACTCTGGGAGCTGGCATGAACATAGTTTTATTGTAGACTTGGTTTTCAAGACTTCAGAGGGAACCAACTACCTCCCCGTTGGACTCACTGCAACTACCAAAGGTCTCTGGGTATTTGAGGACCACTAAAGACTAGAGGAACTGATATAAAGAGTAGAAAACAGCCCTTTCTAGAAATTACTTAGGAATAAATAAATACACCGCGGTATTGGCCATCTATCATGAATGCCAGGGAATGCCTCCCCTTCCCTCCCCAACACTTCTGAGCAAAAGAAGGCCTGTCAGCATGGCTAAATCCAGTACTGCCTTTAGACACGTTGAGCATCCTGGTTCAAGAGCGGTTTTGATTACTTGATACATAATAAATTATCCAAAAGCAACCTTTGAAGACATACAACCCCTAACACTTTAAAATTAAGACTAAATTCAATTTAGAAAAATTGTAAAACAGTTTCCCTGAAATTAATCTTAAATGAAGTTTCTTGCTTGGCCTCTCGCTTACTGCAGATAATCAATCTCGACGTGGCTGCATGAGAAACCCAGGCTACTGAAAGGGAGGTGAAATTAAAGAGCTAGGCCAGCAACATGAAAAGAGATATCTAATTATCAGCATTTTATTAGAAACAATTAACTAATATTCAATTAGATGCCGTTCCTGGAGCAAAGTGACAGTTAGGAAAACAAAGAATGAACCTTGACAAGGCGTTCATTTGCTAATAAATGGGAGATGAGGGGGAATCGCTTACTGGTAGCTTAGCCCTGGTCGAGCCTTGGGGCAACTCACCCAGCAAGCAGCAATGGGACTGGCTGGTTGCCAACATTAACTGTACTTATTACATTCATCCCATGCAGAACACATCCATCTCCTGCTCTGCCTTGACATCCCATTTATTCTGAGATTCATTTGTCATGTCCCCAATCACCAAAATGAATAGAAACTTTCCAGCATGATGGATTGTGGTTCTAATTAGGACTAAAGAAAAGATCCACACTCAAGTACAACCCTTTTTCTTATTTTCCTAATAAAATAGTACTTCCAGCCAACTTTGTGACTAATGTCCTTTTGCGGTGGTTGTCCACTGTAGGTCACCCAGACAAAAAGAAACAGTAGCCCTTCCAAGAGGGATTTTTCCTCCCCTGACGACTACACAAATTATTATAGAAAGAAATCAAGACACACTATGGACTACGCACACACAGCTCGTTGATGTGCAGCAGATGTTCAGAATACCAAAGTTCAGACAACATTTGTCTCCTGTTGGTCCCCAAGTTTCCTTTAACAAAATGCAGATGAATAGATAACAGGAATAACCAGGATGAGGAAAAAGCTATGATATGTCTGAAAAACATTACAGTGATAAAGAAATCTAATTTGTGTTAAGAGTTAAATTTAATGGCAATGCTTTAAAGCAATGGCGCAAAGTGCCTTCATTTCAAACTCTAATCTACTCGTAACATACACCGCGCTGCGTTGCCTCTCACTTGTTATCAGCTCGTCTGAGAAGAACACGTCCTCATACAACAGATTTTTTTTAAGTGTCCTCCGAGATCTATGTCATATTTCTCACACATTAGCTTACACTTTCAATAAATACGGTGTTAAAATTACTGCCTTTAATATGATAAAAACGCAGTTCCTTTTCGTATCAGTCTTAGCTTATTTTCTCTTCATTCATACATCTCTCCTTTGGAATAATCCCAAACTGTGACACCACAGCTGCTTGGGAGTCAGTGGAGTGCAGTGATAACAGTTTTGCTTGAAAGGCTTTTTAAGTTAAGCACGGTATCTCAGCTAGTTATGAGTAAAGCAAAAACGGTAATGCCACAAGCAGAGGATCTTAACCAACACAGGGATCTGCATGCGCCAAAAAATTACCCACGCTAATTTGCATTTAAAAGACAGAAGAAAGCAGACTGCAAGTTACAAAAGCATTCAGGAATTCACAGACATGTAAAGAATACCCCTAATTGTTAAAATTGCCTCCTAACTACTGAAAATCACCACCAAGGATGGAAAAGAATTCCATGTGCTTGTGTAGAGATGCTACAAGACGGACTGTAAGCATTAGGTACCAACAACCTGACACAAAATTTCTTGTGTTTCAGAAGTTGAATATTCTGTCCCCTTTTTTTTTCTTTTCTTTTTTTAAACTATCAGTATTTCTTCACATAGCAGAACTTAACACTTCCATTAGAAACAATAGAAACATTTCATAAATAATCTATTTTAACATATTTATGTCATATTTGGATAGGGAAAAGAGCTATTTCCTAACTCTCCCAAAGGAAAACATTTCCACTTACACTGAAATTTAATTTAGCGTTCCCTGCGAAGCTGGGATAAACTGGATGCTGAAAGAAGTTTCAGTGCAAAAAACAGCCTCTTTTGAATTTGAAGAAGGTTTGATGGCAGAGACTGAATTTCTTTGGGCAGATTTCATCATGGAAGCATTACAGCCTGTAATATGTCTAATTTCTTGTGGTCTTGTCCAGAAGTGTTATTCCTATGTAAACACATCTAGTCAAATTAACTTGGAGCATACAGCAACCAAATCATCACTGCAAGTAGAGCTATGCTGCTGTTACTTGTAAAAGAGGTAACCCTTAGCTTGATGCAAGCAAGATAAACATAATGTGCTGGAGATAGTCTGAATTTTCAACCATAGAAAGCCTACCTGTAGGAATGCAGAGTTACCTTCCTCTTCTAGAGCTAGCAGACACACACCAGCAGTGTGCACATGCAGTCACAGCTACAGAGTTCGCTATGGAAAGCAATCACCTTTTCACAGGGGAAACAGGTGATCACACGATTGTTTTATTTTGTTTTATAGGAAAGCTACTTATGAACTTGGCTAGGTGCTTAAAAATGCCAGCTCTAAAAGCACACACACACTATTATAAATGCATAAGAGATGACAAGGTTACTGGGTATGGCTAAAACTCTGGTAATTTAAATGATGCTTCCAGTAACATGTGGATCCTTTTTCCATAGCTGCTTGAACTCATAACAGACTGAACTGTTTCCCACTGAAGAACCCTCCTGAATTGGGATTTTATTCTTTCAGTTTCTTTGCAATTGCTCTATGTAATTTTGTGAATGTGCCATAAATTGATGGCAATGACCTGCTATGCTGCTCATTGCTGTATCATGCAATACAACATCCAAATTTTTCCAGAGACAATAAAGCAGTCTGACTTTACATGCTTTCCAAATACAAAAATATTAAAGAATTGTATCCTAATAGCATGGAAAATTACCTCTACAGGCCATTGATCTGATGCATCCCATGTTGCAGTTTCAGTAGATCCACAGAAACATGGCATACCCTGCCTCAGACCAAGATTAAACAAAGAAAGGAAACCCATATGCAGGCTGTCTGTACCCCTCAAAGGTTTTGGCAGTTCTGGGAAGAACAGAAAAGTGTCCCTCAGTTGGTAAAGGTGTTGGGGCCTAGAGGGCTCCTGCACTGGCTCTAACAAGTACCCTTCATTTGTACCAAAATACGTACTCTTCATATACTGAGCATGTAATTCACCCAAAATTTAAATGAGCGCCATAAATTGTCATTTAAATTGCATGAGAATCTGAGATAAGGTTGGCAGAAGATCCAGCAAGAGCCTTTGGCACTCAAGTTAATACAACAGGCAACAGACAAAAACAGGCACTTTCTTTTCTTTTTGACTAAAGATCTTTCAGAGAGAAATTCAGAGCTTTTCTGATTCCTGACCTTTCCTTTCAATGAAGAACAAGCAATCTGCAATCTCTTGCTGTAATTGATCGTGGTTAAAATGAACAAACTGTAGATTAATATAATATACTTGGCCTAGAAAGGCAAGATCTCAAAGAGCACTCTTCGAAGCAGATCCCTCGCTTCCACAGAGATGGATAATTTAATCTTTGTCATTGGCCTGTCTCTGTCAAAGAGAACAATGGATAGTCTACTTGCAATTGATGACTATATAGAAATTAATATTAGTAAAAGGTGTCCATTTAGTGTCTCACCTTCTGCGCTAAAGGTGACATCCATGATGGATGCATCCCAAGACAATGGATTTATCTTTAAAATGGAGTAATTACACAGTGGATGCATGGGTGACATAATGACACTGTGGTTTTATATTAATAAAAGAAATATTCCTTCTAAAGAATGGGGAAAAAAAAAAAAAAAAAGACTAACACGGTCATTTGTGAGATTTTGGCAGCTACTCTGTAACTGCAAGAAGCACTTTTGTTTGGTTACAAATGAGAGTCCTACAGGGTTTAAGTAACCCAGGACTAACTTTCACACCACAAACTCCAGTTCACAAAATTGAAGGTACTGACGGACCCCTGAATGTCCCACCTTTGCCTTGGGGCCTTGAAAAAGAGCGGTCCCAAGTTGTAGAAGTAAAAGGTGAGGGATACAAGATCGGAGGTGGGAGTAGAGGGACACAACTTCACTTCCAGCACTACCACTGGCCACCAGCCCCTCAGAGCCACCACTTTTCTCTCACGACTGATCGCTGCAGAAACCCCTAGGAGATGAGTTTGGGATGGTCGCTCTGGAACAGGCCTCAGGTGATCAATCCAGCATCCCAACAGCTTTGAGCAGCACCCGCTGGCAGTGCTGCTGGTTCTGGCACTGTGCTGACCCACGGAGGCTGGCACCTGTGTGGGGGCTGCAGCTGAACTCAGCGATGTTTCCATGTCACCATTTTCCTCTTATCAAAATGCATAATTTCCCCTTAGTATCAAACAGAAAATTGGACCTTAGCTTGTTTTAAAGCTTTCTTCAAAACTGAAAGCTAAATTTTGAACTCAAGTCATTTTTTTTTTTTTTAATGCTGCCACCATAAAATATATAATTTGATCTAAAGAAATCTTATTAATTTGCCCACCTTTGTCTTTAAGAATAACCAACAAATTGAAACAAATAAAGGAAAAAAATCACTTACAGAGATGAAAGAATCTGTACATCCCCTGGTAATTTCTGAGACTTCAAGCAGTTCCAAATGTCATTTTGGCAGATGCTTTCACCATTACAGTAACGACAATTTAGGGTTTGCTGGGGAGGTTTTGTTTTATATGTATTTAAAAAAAAAATAATAATAATCCATTTTCTTGTTTTAAAATCTTAAATAACCAAAGGCAAACAAAAATGAGCAGTCCTGTTAGCGCCGAGTAAACTTTGTTTAAATTTAGTTTTTATTTAAAAGCTAGTGAAATGTCATGTTACATTAACCAAGAAGCCAAAATTCACTCTCTGTAACTCTACCGGTTTTCAGTGCAAATTAAGAGCAAACTTCAGATGCTGAAATCATGCTATTCTGAAGGATGAGAAAACATATAAAGTTTCCCTTCAATAGCAGAGCTTGTTTCTTGGGTTAGTTTTCATTTATACACCAAACTGTAATAATAGATACAGACCGGATAGCAGCACGCAGAGAAAGAAATTAATTTTTCACTGTATGGTACGGCAGAAAGAAACATCACGTATCTCATGAAAATCACTCACTTTGTGCCCGTCACTCAAACTGACTGACGCTGCTTAATCAAGCCACTGTTCAGTTAGGAAGGTTTATTTAAGAAGTCGGCCTTTACGCCAAACTTCTGAACTTGTTTTCTCCAGGGAACTCCCATTTCCAGCTCCTACGTTCTATTAAAAAGGCAGCTACAAACCCTAAATACGTCCCAAGTTTCACTTTTCTATTAATTCACAGGGATTTTAAGAGTTACGCAGTGGGATGGGAGGGGACCATGAAAGACTGCTTTACAATGTAGTCCACTGTTTGAAGGCATTTGAAGTCTCAATTTAAGAAAAGAACAAATACTAGCTTTGAGTTTAAAGCGAAGATTCAACACTGTTTCTCCTTTTAATTTGAATTAATTTGCTGGTCCATGCCTCATATACTTTCCTTCCAAGGCTAACTGTTAATTTAGGAAAGGACACACCTTCAGCTGCTCCGACAGGAAACGTTTCCAACACATTCAGCCACCTCTTCCCAGGCCACTGGGCTTGAAGTGAATGCCTACGCTCATCACCTTACTCTGGTTTTATGGTTGGGTGAGCTGTAGAATTTTCTTGAAGGCTCTTCCTGAAGCTCAGCTTGGGAAGCAATACGTAACACAAGGACCAGCAAGAGCGAGGTGGTGCTTTTCTAAACAAGCTTTCACTTTTTTCATGCAAGCAAATTTAAGTAAGACTTTGAAATATTATTCATAGACATCTCTTTTACTTTCAATCCATGAATAATCCTATTAATGCCGCTTATTTAAATTCCAAGAAGCAGTTCGGGTCTTTAAAGGAGACATTCAGTGACAGCAACCAGGAAGCAATTTGCAAAGACAATTCTGTTAATATTATGAAGATTATAAACTACAAAATACACCCAAATGAGATGGATTGTACAGCTGTAAGTAATAACTAACGAGACCGTAACAAAGGTACACAAGAGGCACTGCGTTATCTGACAGAGTACACGGACAGCTTATGAATTCTGGTTCAAATTACGTTGCTGTTATGATGAAAGCAGTGTCTAATGATTCAGCACAAGAAAAACTATGCCATTAAGCAAGAAGAGAGGGACAAAGCTTTACAGTAGGGAGAAATCAACTTATCTGCTGGATCAGCCAACGTCAAACTAATGCAACTACACGAAAACTGAGAGATGAAACCCAGGACTGGATTATTAACAGCTTCAGATATTTCTCACTCCCCAAGTTCCTCCCTCCACAGAAAATGAAAAAATCTGCTCCCAAACCCTCAAACCACACGTATTTCCAGAAGCAGACTGTTTTTTGAAGAGGTACCACAGCTTGGAGAAGTACCAGCACTTCCACATGACTGTTTTATATGTGCAGAGTCAAAGGCAAGGTTTTAGCCATTAGAAAGTGGAAGCCAGGTCAAGGACAGGATTTTGAGACCTAAGGGACTGAGCTTTAAAGCTCTGTTGAATCAAATTCAATTCAGTAGCAACTGAATACACCTCAAAACCTCCACTGATAATTAAGACTTTTACCTGAAAACTACTTTATCCCGTTTTTAAGCACTCTGACCAGAAAACACTGCTTCATGTGTCAGTATTTCAGATATTCCTTATTTTTGCACCACACGTTTATGCAAAGATCCGATGCTGCTGCCTCCAATCACGTTTCTGTGCTTTATTGGGGTTATTGTTCGTTCCCCCCATCTAAAGCCACTTCAGGAGAATATGGAAACCTCTAGGGGAAAAGATTTAACTGTGATATTCTGGATTTCAGTGAATTAGCTTGCTTATTTACATGGCTTGTTGAAATGATGTGTTTCTGCAGATGTTTCTGGCACAGCTGTCAGGATACAGAAGGCCAAGGAGACTTCGCCCTTTTTCATACAGTCGGACTATAAAATGCTACGACTTCTCCACAATCTGAAACAGCTTTGTCTTATTTGCAAAATAAATCTTTCAAAATAGACTGGAATTCAGCTCATCTTTTTACTGGACTTTATTCTTAGCCTTTTTTCCATTGTGGTACTGCAGTACCCATAAAGCTTGGGCTGAGGACTACAGTGTCGGGTCTCCTCTCCGAGCATTTGGAGGTGGGCAGGATGCACAAGCCCAGGGAGAGGGCAGCGACTTCATCTCAGCTGTCATGCTCCAAGGCCACTCACTGCACTCCAGGTGGACCAAAAAGGGCCTGGTATTTGAGGAAACTTCCTAGTGCTGACCATGCACAGATAATGCTCCTGCTTCTGCTGCTTCTTCAGCAAACTCCTTGTATATGGTCAATGTGCTCCCATTAAGGACGAAGGCAACAGATTGCAGAAGTCTCCCACAGTAAGTTCACTTTTTTAGAGCTTATACCTGGTACCCAGTTTGGGTGCCCTTTCCCCATAGTCTAAGGGGGCTTTGGACAACCGTGGCTGGAAAAGCAGCAACTTGAGTCACACAACTGGCTCCAGCTGCCTCAGTATGCTCGGAGCGAGTGCACCCACCCGGGTTTTATATCACACTCAGTCCCCTGCAACAGTACAAAGCACACTAAACTAAAATGGTAACAATTCACACTCACTTTATCCTAGTGTAATCAATGAAATGAGGTTTAACACTATGAAAAACCAGTGCCTGGCTCTTTTCAAATTCCATTTTCAGCCAAAAAGACAAGCACTGGGAAAAACCCAGTCACTGATGAAGTTCTGCAGAATCATTTTATTCACTCCCTTCAAAAGTTTTAATAAAGTTGTAGTTATCACAAACATTTGCCCCACAGAGACTTTTCTCCTTTGAAAAAAAGCAGAGTGCTCCCAGGCTGACTCTTATCCTGATATTTCATATAAACATACAAAGTGCAATCTGTGACACAGCACCAAGGGTCATGTAGAGGTCTTGTGCCATGTTGAACTAATTATAAGAAAATCTGGCAAGAAAGTAACACATGACAGGCTTGTATATTTCAGATACTTTCTGCAGGAAACACTGAGGAAAGAGTCCGAAAACAAACAAAGAATGCTATAACATAAGTCTTTAATGAAAATCTGACTTTTTTCTCCAGTTTTCATAGCAATTGTTTTTCACTGCTAGGAACACAACATAGTGCTGGGTAGCTTCTGATCTAAGCAGGGTGAGTTTATTGTTGTTAACAGAAACCCAAATCCACTCCACCACCAATTCCAGGCACACTGGATGTAATTGGAAACAATTTGCACCAACTTCAGCACAACAAAGCTCCAGGTAGAAAGAAAAGCATTGGACTTTGCTTATTCCATGTCTACCACTGCTCCAGCTCTCAGTCCATTACTAGAAAAATGAGACAAAGTTTTTCAGCCTGGCTGCATCAAAGGAGAAGCTCCACACTGTTATTTTTGGTTACTGCCAAGAAAAACGACCTTTTCACAAGTCAGGGCTCCGCAAGGCAAATTCTGTTTGTCAAAACACAGAGTTTCGCCCACTTTCATTGTCTGACTTATTTTAAAACTCTTTCTTCAAAGCAAGCATCACACAAAAAGCTATAGCTTTAACCAGGCATCCCATCTCGTGTGTAAAACACACCCAGCTGTATGTCTCCCACATAGTTACTGTCAAAAGAACTGAGGGGCCCTGGTGTCAGGTTTTGATGTTAACATCTTCCTAGACAGATGACCTCTGGGTTAGGAACAGCACAGCTCTGGTCTGCAGGGCTCCAGTGCCTGATACAAAGCACCTGTCCATTTTAGGAAGCCTCCCTGTGCCGGAGGAAGGCTCCAAAACTTTGGCTGCTGCTCATCATTCAGTATGTCACTGCAGAAGAAACGAGTATTTGGATAATAGGCATGGACAGATGCTTTTTCTAGGCAATTGCAAACAGATTTGTTTAATGGTCTCCAACCTTCTGATTTGCAAACATCGATGTATTTTTCAGTGGAGATCCAGATCCCAGAAATATTATGCTCTGAATCTGTTGCTTCAGTTATCCTTTGTGTGCGCCCTCAAGGGGACCCACACTGCTCTGAAAGCTGACAATTAGATCATACTTACTACTTAATACTTTCAGGTAATGAACTTCACACGAAAACAGCCCATCCGGCCTACCTCAAAAACAAAAGTAGCTGTAATTGGTGTGGCCTAGACATTGGCACTTAAGATTTTAATTCCTAAGAATAGCAATAGAAACTTAATCTCTCACACCCATTTCAGTAAAAAGCAGCTTGGTTCAAACGTTAAAGGACTAGTTAGCTGGGAACATAGATCTCTTAAAATGTCTGAGCTTTTCAACACAAATATTCATGAAACTGTAAATGCCTTACCAGCTTTGCAGTTATACGGTTTGAAACCAGAAAGTGAACACCGTATGATGGAAGTAAAAATAAGGTACTTTATCCAAGACAGATGTTAAGACATTGCTTTTTTGGCAGCCTTTCCTCTTGCGATCATGTTTGCTTTCATACCGACAGCGAGGCGAGCCAGCCTTTCTGAATGCTGCTCAAAGCCCCTCCTAGCCCTACTGCTACATCTGCCATCCAGAACAGTCAGCACCTCGGCAACCATCCATCCTAATCATAAAAATTCACATATTTCACATTTTCAGTCCTACCAGAACGTACAAGTTACATACAGATGGTTAGAGAAACCCAACAAATGAGACACTTGGGTCAATAAAGCAAAAAGCAAACAAACCCCCTGAGAAGAACATTTCTTTTCACCACTTTCATAGCAATTTCCCTATCCTCTGTACTTTGAATGGATGTGATTATATGTATAATGTGAAGCCGTACATTGATAAGTGAAGTAATGCTCATAGAAAGATGATACCGGGAGAACTGATAGGGACTAAGAAAATGGATAGCTTTTGGATATCCATTAATCTCCTCAGGTTTTATATCTCTGACATTGAAATACAGCACTCCTGATACACAGGTAAAGAGCGCGCTGAACTCAGGGTGAAATGCTTGTGGCAAGAACTCAATGCTGATCAGGGCAGCAAAGAAGCACAACTGCCCTTCCCAGCCTTCTTCAATATTTGGACTCAGATCAGTGTTTGGACACAGAGCCTAAAGCAGGTTTACTCGCCGTTCAAATACAAATGCGATTCGCAAAGAGATCAATGTCATATCTATATATAGTCTCCTCACAATTAATGTTAGCAACAGCAATCCAAAACGAATGAATGCATATGTCTTACAAGTGCACTCCAACTAAGGATATACTTGCTGAACTACTCCGCACTGTGGCATGACCAAGAGGAGCAGAAGCTGCCATGGCACAGAGCCTATACTGAGGTCAGCTCCTGCTCCAAAGCTGAAAGCCCATGCATTTCTTGGGTCCTTGCTCAAACTACACCTCAGCTGCTGGATTTTGCTCACAATAAAGCAGTACCTGGACATCCTTTAGTCTTTACATTTTCATAACAATTTTAATTATGAAAGATGCGATAATTGAGATATTCCTCACTTAAATTCACTTGGTTATTAGATAGAAAACCTTTTGGTTTACTTGATGGAGATTTCCTGATACAGTGCTTGCACAGCACTGAGAGATCACATTGAATGGTACCTTTATGAAATTAGCAAACATCTCCTAACATGGAAGAGAGAGCAAGCACTCACTTCAGTTAAAACCTCCAACTTACAGCCAATTTCATTTTTTCTACTTTATTGTCTTAGCGTGTGAAGCGGGGAGACTGCAGGCAGGAAGGAAAGAAAAAAGCCTTGATCTCGTGCGGAAATGAAAGAAGTGCAAATAGACTGAAGAAAACGTTAAGACACGTAGCGTTCAGGAACAGCACTACGTCACCTTACTGATTCTTTTCAACCAGTCTGCCTGTACAGATACAGAGCAAGGGAACCTTGGGAAGAGATACAGACCTGACCATCAAAGTGCAGAGGTAACTCAGCTGAAAGTGAGAGCTTCGTGCAGATATTCAAAGCCGTGATGGGGAAACGAGGTTTGTTTACAGATGGTCCCATAAAAAACAAAAGGTTTTCCTTGAGGACTGGACGTCCATCTAAGTTTCACTCATTAATGAAATGCACTGAAGGCTTTGTATTACTATCAGCTGTAAGCAAAGTGACGCAGTTAACATTCAACTGTATGTATGAGACATGACCTGAATGCTATCACAGTCGTGTCAACTGAATGTTATCACAGTCAACTCTTTTATGTTTCCATTTTCATTCAACTTTGATGCAGAATAAAAGACGTGATCATGCAAATACATATCATGCTCACTTTCTGCTGGGTAACATCATGTGCAAAGCTACAGAAATTGAATTAAGAGAAATTTGAAATGCTCTTTGTTTTCCTGTTGTTTTAATTTCCATTTTTCATGTTTTTTCCAGAGGCTGGTTTTAGCCTATTACATACAGTACCTGTCAGTTTCTCGACTTGTCAATCATTTGGCCAGACATTTTACTGTTCGTTGATGCTTGCAGATCTTAAGGCTTTGTGTTCTGAAGCGAGCAATATGAAATAGATGTGTTGATCTTACAAAATAAGTCTTTCATAGACATGTGCTCTAGTTAAATCAGAGATATAGAATTAAAATTTCTGCTAGCTTTGTGCAGCAGGGTACAGCATGGGAGTTTTTCAGACACTAATGGGAAGCCGGTGGCAAGCCCTGCAACCATTATCCTCAGCACATCAAGATATTTAAACACATCACTTCTTCCTCAGTCATTAGTGTCTTCTTAAAACAACATCATGCTTTGTTTTCTTGATCAAAGCCCCAGACGTAGGAGTTTGGAAATAAATTTCGCTTTGGTGTTTTCCTTTCAAAACACATCAGTCTCATAAGCAGGCTAATCTTTGGTGATGCATTATGATGGATTGCACGCGATAGACAGTTTGCCACTCATGGAAAGGGATTGTTCTTCCCTTCACAGCAGCACCATGTGTGTGCTCACACCCGAGCGAGAGCTAGACAGACATAAGTGCTCACAGATGAATCTGGAGGAAACGCTGCTTTCTGGGAGCAGTTGGCAGCCACGGTTTGGAGGGTGCCTTACAGCACGCTTCCATCCTACAGACGTCACACACCAGGGACAACTCCGATGGGCCCAGTGCAGAAGTACTGAATGATGGCAATGTCAAGCTTGAGACCTCAGGGACAACCTCTGCAACCCTTTGTTGCATCCATGTTATAACTCTCCTACCTCAGTAGCTGCTTTACAACATCTGTACAAACAGATTATTATCCACTAGCTTACTACAGCATTTCTTGTCACTTCTAGGGCCTGAAAAACTGCTTCTGGACTTTGGTGGGAGGTTTGCATGAGCCAAGACAAAAAGAAGTAGGAAGGTTCAAACTATCCACGTATTCACAGAATCACCAAGGTTGGAAAAGACCTACAAGATCATCCAGTCTAACCATCAACCAATCGTTCTCACTAAACTATGTCCCTCAACACAGCATCCGAATGTTCCTTGAGCGCCTCCAGGTTCGGTGACTCCACCACCTCCCTGGGCAGCCCATTCCACTGCCTGACCACTCTTTCAGAGAAGTACTATTTCCTAACATCCAGCCTGAACCTCCCCTGGTGCAGCTTGAATCCATTCCCTCTAGTCCTATCACCACTTACATGAGAGAAGAGGCCGACCCCCAGCTCACAACACCCTCCCTTCAGGTAGTTATAGAGAGCAAATTCATATAATTTAAAATTTCTTTGTTTCATTTATTTCCTTTTTGCTTCCTCTCTTCTATGATACACGGGCACAAAAAGACCATGTTATGTAAATTAGGGCAGAGTTTGATTTTCTAGGAAAAGATGGAATCCTTCAGCTGGAGAAGGAAAAAACCTATCAGTGAAATTACTAAACATTGCTGATCTCCTGTTAAATCCCTATGCAGTCCTACTAGAACAAATAGCCGATTAATTATATTCCTGTGCACTGAGATCCAGAATACCTCATTTATTGCCTTAAACTGCATCTACTGCCAGACATCTAATGAGCAGTAGCTTTTCCTGGTAATACAGATAATCTCTTCGGAGAGAATTAGTTCTTGGAAAGCAGAAGTGCACCTTTCCTCAAATTCCATTTTATGCTTTCAATTCCTGAGGGAATGCGGAGTGGATCATAAGGAAGGAAGGGAAGAAGGAAAGACAGATTAAGGATGTTACAGTAATATTCTTTTGTTCAACATCTGCATGCTAGAGAGATTACACAATCTTCAGCAGATCAGCAAAAGAAGATTTGAAGCGTCTAGTGTTAAAGCTTCAAAGCCGCAATACTCCTCACCACCCACCCAACATCTCCATGTCCACAGCCGTAACAAACATTCCACATCTCACCCAACTTTAAGACTTGTCATTCAAACCTTCTTTAAAAAAAAAACAAACAAAATGCATAAAAAATGCCCCACATCCATGACCGTGGGATAAAGGCAGTGGCCGCAGTACAGAGTCTCAAGACCACCCACATATGCTCTCTCCCTTCAAAATCTCAGGTCAAATTCTAGGAGGCACATTAGGCACTACAAAGCACAACTAGCTTCTTTTACGGTGTTAAGGAAAAAAAAAAAGCAGAATAGTCAATACAGAAAGTTTAACACAGAAATACAAGTTTTCATGCTTCGAATCAGGCAGCTTAGGTGATGCATTACAGACAGCAAGGCTTCCAGACTGCAACTCAGTGGCACTGTCCATCCAAGGCATGAAAAATGGCTCAGCTGGAAATCACTGGCTGTGGGTGAAAGGAGATCACCCACTTAACTTTAGCACTTTAGCAAAGTACAGACTTACAGACTACATTCCAAATGTCCAGACAAAGAACAATGAGGGAAAATTACTGTATGATCAGCATTAAGTCCTTTCTCTTGCTTGCGCTGATGTTGAGAGCCTCTAACAAAACAGTTTCTGGTTGAGCTGTGCACAGAGCAAGCTCACCTGCATGCTGAGGTCATAAGGACATCAGTGAAGAAAATTGCGTGTTTTAGGAGAAAACTGAGGTTCCAGGGATGATGCTCTTTCTGCCTAACTCTGGACAGAAGTCTCTTGCAACACAGACCCTGCAGGACGTTGCCCTATGGATCGCTTCCTCTTCTTCACAGACTGTGAATGCTGAAGCCCCAGCCGCAGAATGCCAGGCAGAGATCTTCATGGATCCAGCTGTGTGGGGTGATCCCCAGTAAAGCACTGCTGCAGGAGCTCAGACCATAAAGCATCAGTGCAGTGATTCCACTGTCCTTAACATAAAAAATCTCCAAGCCTTCTAAAAATCCTGCCAGGCTTGCCCTAAAGATGTGCAAGACTGATTTTACTTCTCATCTCAGAATCCATTGATTATATTCTTAAGGGATATCAATAAGTTATTACTCTACCAAGAAGTATTTCCTGAAGATCTACCTTGGAAATAGCTTTTCCACTAAACGTCTTGCAATTTTAATATTTGCCACCTAACACTTTACATCCCATCAGAAAAAAAATGTGCAACTTTGACCTGATGCATAGTAATGTAGTGTGAAGCAACGAGAGTCAATTTGCTGGGCATGGCTGAGACATAATGTGGTGGAATACAATGCTGATTTGCAGAGTGAATCAAAATGCTTAAGCTTTCTCTTTCGTGATATCTGCAAATCGCTGAATAATGTGGTTCACTGACCAAGTGAATTATTTTTGAGGAGTTTGGCACATCTTTAATTACAAGATATGTAAAGATGTAATGGAAACATGCTGTGCGTATTTCTTTATGGCTGCTGAACTTTTCTTATGGGAAAGCACCTGTTTTTATTAAACTGTCTCTAGACAGCATAAAATGTACAGGGTATAGGTTGACAATGTATTTCTTAGGGCATATTACTCAGCAGCTAAGCAACCTTACACAGTACAGATCACCCGTGTATACAGATTGTACCTACACACACAAAGCTACGGATAGATAAAAACACAGATGTGCAGAAGACAGATTTACTCCTATTAGGAGTTTATTTAAATTTGAGCAGCATGTCAACAATATTATAATGTTTCTTTTGCAACTGAGGGAGACTAAAAAAGAAAAAAAAAAAGCACATCAGGGTCCCCGTCACTGAACACTGATGTGCCCTTTATGCTTCAAAAATCAGGAATTTGCATGCTGACAATGATTATGTAAATGCCTTGTTTTGAGAACCAAGTCCCAGAGGATTCCCCAGCGGAAAGCAATTCTCCTTTAAAGGTTTCATCATGCTCCAAATCAGTGGGTCTTAAAACACCATTTTTAGTAATGCAATAAATAGCCTGTTAGATGATTGCCATTTGCTTTCCTCCCAAACCGCGAGCCTTCTTGCTTTGCAGCAGCAGCCCCAGTAGCTTCTCTTTCTCTGCTGATTTTGAGGGGCTGTGGCAGATGGCAGCCACGCTATAAAGCTTGCAATCTTTACTCAACTGACCAAAATTCAGAGCTGACCCTGCTTGGAGCACACAGCAAGTCTAGATGATCTCCAGAAGTCCCTTCTAATTTGAATTATCCTATGATCCTTCAGCCCTCAATAACAGAGCTTCCAGGCTCAGAAAGGCACAGCACAGAGCTACATCTAGCTGTAGAGCAGAGCAGCCATGCTCAGCGTGCAGCTCAGCGTGCTCATCCCAGGGCACAAACAAGAGCGCACCAGCTCCTACTGTGCTATGGCTTTTCTTTGAAAGCAACCAATGCATGGAGAGGCAGGAAACCACAAGGCACCCCTGGCAGTGCTGCAGAGAGGGTGAGCAGAGCACCAAGACCGCAGGGCTTAGCTGGGAGCCACCGCTCCCCCAGCATAGGCACCAGCACATGGATGTGGTGCTATTGCAAGGAATCCTTTATTCCACCAGCTGCTACTGCTGAGATCTGAAACTGAGACCCAGTATGTGATCTCATGGATGAGCGCAAAGCTCACAAGCTCTCATGTCTTAACAGAGGAGAAGAAAGGCACTGTTTAGTTGTGCCAGAATAAATGAACGGTGAAAGTAGCTTGGGTGTCTCGAAGCTGTTTAGGGCTGGCAGTTGATTCGAATCATTCTGAAGCAGAGCTTAGGATTTCTTTGGGAAAATACTATTCCTCAATTACTTTAAACTCTCCTTGTGCTTCTGTGATCCCGGGCTACTCTGTATTATGGCACCAGGGATGGCTGTGTGTTTCCTCTTGAGTGCTTCCTGCTCACCTCGGCTAGCAGACCTTCCCCTGAAAGCCTGCAGGGCACTCAAGCTCTCATCTTTTTCCAGAGCCCACGAGCAGTCTGCAAGGGCAGGAGCAGAGGCTGAGAGGCTCACCCATACAAAAAATACCTATTTTAAGGCAGATTTTTGAAAGGATGGTCTGGAAAAATCACTCACACTGTGCTGCAGCTGTGTTCTGTCTTGGGCAAAAAGAAAGGAAAAGCCCAGCAGCCCTGCGGGACAGTGACCTGCTGTCCACACTAATTAAGCAGTTAGGGAAAGTGGCTGCAACATTTACCTACTAGGAAACCAAAAGAAACTGTTTGGAGGATATAGCTACAATTCAAAATTCAGATTTACAACAAATAACAAAAGATCTACTAGAATACAAGCTTGTATTTCCTCACTTAAGAAATTAATCCACATATACTTTAAAAAAAAAAAAAAAATCACCTGCACAAAATCTCTGCCTTCAGGACCTGCCAGCTACATGCTAGACTCAATGAGAATGGAGCACAACCACTGTGAAATAGTATCAGCACACTCTGAAATAAGTAACCATCTCTCCCTCTGCCTCTTTCAGTCTACACACGCTGCAGCACTGTCCTTAGGAGATGATGCAAAAGTAACTCACGCAGGGGAATGCCACAAAACCCTACATCTTACCTTCCAGGGCGAGCAATGATAACAATAAAAGCAAATCCTCCCCTCCTCACAAACCCACAGGGGAATGGGAAAAATACATTCCTGGGGGAATTATTGGGGAAAATAAATCCCTTCACAGATAGAATCCATCATCCATGCTTCCTTCTTTTTGTAATTTATTTGTAAAATTAACAGCACCACATACGTAACCTCCTAGAGACATTAATTGATCCCACTGCCCTGGATAGGAACCGCTTTATTGGACGCTGGCAACAATTACAACGTCCCGCGGATTACTTCTGTGTGCAGAAGGCTGACGCCAGTGCACACATGCAGGCTTATGTGAGAAGTTCCAGTGGAGAAAAAAAGAAAGAAAGAAAACAAACCAGGAAAGTTATCATACGATGTAAGGCCTGTTGGTTTCCTTGCCACCTTTTGTGCTAAAGAAAATAAACCATTCACTCAGACAACACGTGCTACCAATAAGTTGGTCTAATTAATGACAGACTGCTACGAAACTGAGAAGTTTGGGGAAGAAGCACAAGGTGGCTCCTGATGTTTACAGTTCTTGTAGGAAGCTACCATGCCAGGCAGAGCTGCAAACTCTGCGTGTCTTTCAGAAGGAGGAAGAAGCAGGGGACAGCAGCTTCACTTCACCCCATGCCAGGACACATGAGCAGCTCTGGTAAGAGCACTTGCGTGCAAACAGCATGACACCTCCGCTGCTCTGAAGCAGGTTTTCTCCCCAGCAATGACTGCTAATAGGAAAAAGAGCAATCCAAAAGTTTTAAAAAATGAAAAAAGAGTTGATCCAAAGGATTAATTGGGAAATCAACAACCCCCTGATTTTATACAGATACTTTCTACAGAGATGTGAAGCATTCTGCCAATCGTCATTCCAATGTAGCTTAAAAACTTCACTTTTGTAGGTGAGTCACAAACAATCAATGGCATGTGGTCCGATACTGACCTGTCACCTGCAGGTATTGTACAGGTAGGGTAATCCTGTCCTCAGGAGCCGTGCAAACCTCTTGCAAAAAGAAAAGTACAAGAAGTCATTTAAATAAAATCATTGTGTTCTATCATCCAGAATCTGAAGTTTAAAAAGAAATACTAAAACCAAATTAACAGAGTCTTACAACTGGTTTGCATTTGCACTGTTTGTCAGTGCTGCTACATCTCTCCCTGCAAGAAAATACTTTTTTCCCAGCTTCCACATCTAAATCCTTGATACAGAACACCATGCTACCAGCAATGCATGTGCCCCTGCCCCCTGCTGAAGACAGTCACGTTCATACCAAGATGTTGCAGACATTTCAGAACTTGTTGGGGGCATTTTTTAACTTTATTTTTTGAAGAGGGAGAGCTGCAAGAGTTTCAGAAAAGAAGTCCATTAACATAGATTAGTCTCCATCAACTACTGAAGACTGCTGTTTCCTCTGGCTTTCAATAGAAATAAAGCATTAGCTCCTTGGTTTTGCCTTTCTCTATCTCTTAAAACAGTCTTACCAACAAATCTCCAACTGTCATTCTGGAGTGCAAGGAAGTAAAGCAATATTAAAACCAGCTTTCTCTCCACAAGGTTATGCATCTGACTTCTTTCAGGGGAGGATTAACTTCTTCATGCTCAAAGAAAACCAGGGCAAGCAGAAATGCAAGCATCGAAATCTAAAAACTTTCTCTTAGTTCACAGAAAAAATAATTCTATACAGAACCCAGGAGATGAGAATTAGAACACCTCCAAAGGAACTGTCACACAGCAGACACAAGGGAAGAAGTATTCCTGTAACACCGAAGCGTGGCTTGTAACCTACAGCCACATTACTTTAAAATTAATACATATTCTTCAGACTAAGTAAAATACTATGTTGAAGGACACTAGACAGCCTTCCACACCCTACACATACACTGATGCTAACGATCAGGGAATGCATCCAATGCTAAGCTGAAGCATGCAGATATTTTAAGCCCAAAGCAGAAGAAAGAGCTGGTGAGCACATTTTTCCAGGGGTTGAAGGAAAAGAAGGATGTAAAATGACAGGAGACTTCTTTAAAACTGAATCTTCAGTGGAGATGAGGAGACAAAGTTCACAGCATTCAAAGACTCAAACACACATCATTCTAGACAATGACTGGAAAAGAAACGGGTCATAGAAATCTACCTCCGCAGCCGACATTCTGGGGAAAACAAACATGAGAAAGAGCAGTGACTGAACTTCTCACCAGAACCAGCACCTCACCCTGGTAATAACCAGCCACATGTGCCTGTGATGCAGCCACCATCACCTGTGATGCAGGGTGAAATGAGGTGGGAGGGATGGTTCTCACCATCACCAGCTGTGATTAACTTGGCGCATTATGCAACTCAAGACTGAGTTCCGTCACAAAGGAAAACAGTGGTCTGGTTTTAATATCTAATTTCTACTTCAATAGTTTTCCCCTTAAAATAACTTCTCAGTAGATTCCTGGAGCAGGTGTTACCTTCCCTCCATAAACCTTGAGACAATGTAACTATAATGATTTTCCAAATAAAAAGTGAGAGGCTATCAGAACAAATATCTCCGTTTTTATTCCATTGAGATATTACTATGGTGATGGTAATAATTCCACAGAGGAATTACTTAGAATACACACTCAGCTCTGACCTGACCCAGCTATAACTCAGATGATAACTTTCCTAACTTGGAAGAATTTATTTTCATTTTCAACTGAGCTCATCTAATCAAAATGCTTCAACATGACAAAGAGTTCATTGTTCCTGTGCAAATTGCAGTTACCAATGAAGCCTTGCTATTAAGAGCCAGGCACTGCTACAGCAAATTCAGCCAATGTGAAGCTTAGGTTGGGAAAAGAATCCTCAAACAAATAAAACCAATAGCACTTTATAGTTTGTTAGTAACAACACATACATTTAACACCATCTTTCACTAACAGCTGCTGTGGACATAAAATTTTAAAGTAGGTCAGCATTTACTCTTAAATTCCGCCTGTCATAGCCTACTGTAGCCTAGGTGCTGAAGAGACACAAGGCAAGGCTAAGAGCAGACGTGGAGTTCTGAGGTCACTTTTCAGGAACACAAGGTTTTTTTCAATGTTAGGACTTCAGCTTTATTTATTTAGTCTGAAGTTTTGCCTGTATTCTGCAACTACACTAGCTGATTTAACAAGGCGTTACCCTTTCCTACAAGCACTTATTTAGGTTACTACCTTCAAGCGCCCAGGAAGCAAACACTGCTCTCATCTCTGCCTTGTGTCATTTGGGCCGAGGCATTTTATACTGCTTGGGCAACAACAGCCTGCCCACACAGGACATTTCCCCTCAGGAAAAAGCATTTAGTAAGTAAGCAGCTATCATGCTTACTTAGCCTTATAAAGAAAATCTGCCAATACCAAGAGCAATTGAAGTAACATGTAAGACTAGGAAAAGAATAGCTGTTTGGGGAGGGTAGGGGGGGGAAGAAAAGAAAGAAAAACTATATACTTTCTTAGTCCTTTTTCTGCCTGACTGATCAGAACTGACCTATTTGACTGCATCCAAGCAAACACAATTGCGCTTGCCTCTGTAAGACAACATATACACAGGCACTCACAGTCAAGCCAGCAGAGGCACAGCCCGCACACATACAGCAAGAGGTAAGACTATAACACACAAAGCATGTTTTTCTGGCCAGTGCATCTGAGCCACATTCTCCTACCGCAGCAATCTGTGCATAAAGTTTTGCAGTGCTAAAGTTGTGATTTGAGCAAAACTCTTTGTTCACCCATATAACCACATTGCTATTGGCAAATGATGTGATGAAGCTACACATTTAGAACTTGATTTCTTTTCTATCCCTTCGGAAGACAAGGATGTTAGCTACAAAACAATAATCAATAACTCCAGAAAGAAAATGGTGAAGTAATATGTCCAAAACTGTAGAACAAGTGAGCAGCACAGAATGTGCTTTGCGTCCTTTGCTTATTCAATTGTTGGTATATATAATTGCTTCCTGAGGAGGTCAGAGCTGCCTTGTCTTTCCAGAGAAGACAGAGAACAGGACTGTCATCTCTGGACTGAGATGGCTCTGACGAGGTGACACTCACTTCTCCTTCAGATCTGATCAGTCCAAAGGGACTCATTCAGACAATCAGTTTTCAAATTTTAGTATAGGTCCTCATCACATCCTCCCCAAACAAAGTCCCAAGCCAAACAAGGTATGAATAGTTTTCAGCTTTGCAGTTCTTCATTAATTATTTTTAAACAAAATAATAGGAAACACTCATCTTCAGATCTCCCTTGGCACAAGAAAGTCAGTGAGAGATGTCCATTCTTCTGTCCTGCACTGGTTAGCCCAGGCCACTGGCATTATGACAACTCTCAGCACAGCTCCCCAAGCTGCAGCTTTTCCTTATGATTCCCCTACACAGCCCTCGTCATAGATATGTTACAAACAACTCATAGACAAGCTAGATCAGAGTCTAGAAGAGAAGAATGGTGATCAGATTCACCATGATTTATGCTCCCATAATTGCTGCCTATTAAACAGATGCTCTGATGAACTGCTGGAGCCTAAAGCTTCTGGTGCCATTGCCTTGGAGCCTGTCAGATGGGGTTTTTCACTCATCTGCCACCTGCTGCTTCTGAGTTCCGTGCCATGCCTGCAAGTAGTCCCAGCTCCTGGCTGGAGCACAGAATATTCTCCAACCCCAAATCAAGCTCATTTTCTACCCTCTGCTGCAGCAGATACACTTCTAAATGAATACTGCTGTGTTTGCTGATTGTTTTACAGTTAGTTTATTCCTCAAGTATGTAATATCAGTGGGGAAATGTTGTTTTTAATTAGTTGGAAGAACCATTGTTTCAAAAGACTGAACACATTTGCCAGCAAGTGGTCTTTATAAACACAACAAATGTTACTGGTTATGCCTCTGTAGATGGGTACTGACATCTGTCAGCAGGCTCTGTCCATGCTTGGGCTACACAGGCTCCAAAACAGCTCCAGCTCAGGAGCCACAGGAGTTGTATGAGCACAGTACATGGCCCCAGAGCCTCTTGGAAAAATCTCCTGTGAAGAAAGGAAGAGCTTCTTTTCTTCAAAGTCTCATTTGTTATAAGTTATTCAACTGTGACCAAATTCTCACCACTGATCCACTGTACAAAATGGTAGAACTCAGAAAATGGCCATGAAATAAAGGAAGAACCAAATAATAAAGATGTTAATTCAGCACTATCTAATAATGAAGATATAATGTAAGTAGAGCCAGGAAGGGTGGTCACATAGAAGTGACATGACCTGAATAGCCCTATTTGGGCCCCTATCAGTCACAAAGAGCCAATCCTTTGGATTCAGGGATGGATGGCTTGGGAAAAACATAGGGATGCTGTCCAGATGTGCTGGAATCAGGAAAGCAAAGGCAAAGATGGAACTGAACTTGACAAGAAATGTGAAAAAAAGCAAGAAGGGTTTCCTTAAATACACTGGGCAGAAGAGACAGGCAAAGGAGCACAGAGACCCTCTGATAAATTTATAGGGAGAGATAGCCTCCTAAGATCTTTACCTCAATCTTGCAATCCCAGGTAAGAGTTCAGACTGGGAAAGTAACTCATTGAAGGCAGCCCTGCAGGGAGAGACCTGGGGGGTCCTGATAGATGAAAAGCTGGCCATGAGACAGCAGTGTGCTTTTGCAGCCCAGAAGGCCAACAGTATCCTGGGACACATCAGAAGCAAAGAGGTCAATAGGGTGAGGGAGGTGACTGCCCCCTTCTACGCTGCCCTCGTGAGGCCCCACTTGGAGTACTGCAAATACTCCAGGCCCCAGGGGGGCCTGGGCCCCCTGGCACAGGAAAGATAGTGAGCTGCTGAAGCAAGTCCAGAGGAGGGCTACAAAGATGATTTAGAGGGCTGGAGCGCCTCTCCTGTAAAGAAAGGTTAAGGAGCTGGGCTCGTTCCGCCTGAAGAAGGCTCCAGGGAACCTCACTGCAGCCTCCCAGAACTTGAACACAGCTTCCAAGCAGGAGGGGGACTGACTTCTTACAGTCAGATAGCAATAGGACTAGGGGGAAATTTTTTACTCAGTGTGGTGAGATGCTGGAATGGGTCCCCAAGAGATGTTGTGGATGCCCTGCCTCTGGAGGCATTCAAGGCCAGGTTGGATGAGATCCTAGACAGCCTGATCCAGTGGCTGGCAACCCTGACAGCGGCATAAGTATTAGAACTAGATCATCTTCATGGTCTCCTCCAACCTAAGCCACTTTATGATTGTATGACGCAGACTGAGGGCCCATCACTCACCAGGACAGCCTTTGGTGTCCTGCACCTCTAGCACATCCTAGGGGTCAAATGGAGCTTGTGAGGAGGACAAGGCAACTCCAAGAGCACCACAGGCTACATGTCACCTGGGAGCACCATGCAGCCCTTCTCCTCCTGCAGGTGGAGCAAGGAAATGTGATGCAATCAATATTTCCTTCCTCCTGGGTTCATGTTGCAGGCTGCCTCTAAACACAGCTTTGATGTGGCTCTTGGAGCAGTTGAGCTGAATCTCAGTGCCTGGTGTCATTTTCAATAAGAAACTAGGCAGCGGGAGACTGAAGCACATGTGTTTTCTTCAGCTCCAAGAGTTGTAACCTCTACTTGTTCTGCCCTAGTGTATTTTATCTAGGGAAGTGTAGATTATTATGAATAAATACAGACTGGGATAAACTGTCCCATGCATGTGTCTACTCAGTTCTCTCTCAGTAAGGAAATAACCCACTGCTGGAGTCCAGACTCTCCCGGCAGCTTGGAAGCCATGATACCACAAATTCTGTCTAAAGACAAACATCTGGTATTTTCATTGCACAGGGCTTACACTTTTCTGCAAAGAACAGGGAGGCAGAAATACACCTCCTTGAGGGAAAGGAACTATGACTGCATAGCAGCTGACTCTTTGCAGGTCACAGTACAGAACTCCATACCCAGAGCAGCTCTTAGAGAACATGTGTTCAGTCAGCAAGAAAGAACATAGGCATCATTTTACCTGCTGTAGGGAACCTGCTTTGGCAGGGGGGTTGGACTCGAAGATCTCTAGAGGTCCCTTCCAACCCCTACAATTCTGTGATTCTGTGATCATCAGATGAAACGACTGACTTAGGAGAAAACACAAAGGAAGTGGGTGGAATTCCATTCTTGAGAACACTTACACAGAACAGAGTAAACATCAACAGCATTCATGTAGTATCCTCAGGTCTTCCCCCCCCCCCCCCCACCCCCCCATCATTTTCTGTACAAGTGTAAATTAAAAGGATACGTGGTACTTTTCAAGAAGTTAGCACTCTAAGCACTCAGTTCATGGTATTTACATAATATTTGCTGCTCCGGAAGCATTACATTACTGTGGGAGGTTGCCCATAACATGTTATTTCCCCCCAGCTCTTTGTTAGAATGCTAGTATGGCTATTAAATTCTCAGCATACTATTTCCCCAAATGAGAAACGTAAGTGGAGATGGCACAAAGGCGAGTTTCATGAGCACGTTCTTTAAGAAGAGCAGTATCCTACAAATCCCCCAGCAAGCACTTATTGGCACTTCTGCTAATGTAAATAAAATCTACTGGGTTCTCGGAAAAACAATCACTTCAGTCTTGTTATCAGAGGACAGAATCTGGGTCAACAGATGCATTTTGGATATGTACCAATTCTTAAATGATTTAGTATTCTGATCTGTGGATACAAAAAGCAATTTCCTACATCAGCAGTACCCTTTGCACAACGTGCAATTTCATCCTACCACCTACGCTGTTGTAATCATTAAATGTTATAAAACATCTCCGATAAAACGGAAGAAAGATTCTGATATCTGACTATAATGTAAATCAGCGCTTTGGATTATGGTGTGATACTAGTTCAGTTATTTATATGTGTTTCAACTAAAAACATCCTACTGGATTTCAACTATCACAAGATTAATCTCACTAATACTTTATATATACAGATGGTCAGACAAGAAAAATTAGACAAATATGAAAAATTAATATATTCTTCTTGTATAATATAAAACATGATTTGTCTCCTAGAAGATTATAGCTGGAGCTTCCAGTACTAAGAATAACCAGACCGACTAACATGGCTCTCTGCTTTGCGGGAAGTTTTTTATTCTGTCCCACCTCAAAACTTACTGTAAGACACTGCAGAGCTACGAAGCACACAAGAACATAAAAAAACACAAAACATGACTTTTGTGATGATATATCTTAGCAACTACTCAGAGTTGTTTATAGCTGGAGACTTATTCACATTCACCCAACAAGTCCCAGAGAAGCAGCAGGACAGCTCCATGAATTACATATTTCAGCAGTGTAAGCTGATAGCTGAAAACACACTGTGTCAGCATACCCCAGTCACTGCATTTAATTAACATTACACATCCAGAAATGCTCACAGTGCCAAGTGGAGTGTCATCACTGAGCAAAGGCAGAGGACCTGCATTTGGGTTCTACATGGACCACCTACTGTTGTGCTTTACAAATTGATTTACATGTGTAAGAACACAAGGAGGTCTCTGCAGAAACAGGTGTCTAAGATGTATGCTCTAAAGTTCATCAAACGTAAGACTTCGATTCTCACAACTTGTGGATAAATAGCTGATCTGCTAGGAAAAAAAGAACACGGCCAGAGCAAACATTTCTGGCAGCATGAGAATCAAAGGGGTCTCAGATAGCCAGAAAAAACAAAGGATGCTGACATCAAAATATTGGCAGCTTTCATTGCTGCCTTTCCTTCCAAATAAAATGGGCAAAGAAACAGACTAGCTTTCCCATCCAAGCCCAGTCCTCCAGTGAGCAGCATTCTGTAGCAGTAATTATAATCTGTATTTGTGTGCACACTAACTAATTTCCCAGGCAAGTTACATTTCAGCTGGAACATGTTGGCATATAGAGACCAACCTCAGTAACAAAAATAGCTGCTGAGTTCAGCAACCTGCAGCTTTTATAGTTGACCTTGCAGTTCTGTATGACAGTGGCTCTGAGCCACTTTGCCATTTCAAAGCAGAAAGTATGGCTCTGGGAGTCTCACAGGGACGAACGAGACCCAAAAGGTAAGTGGTTTCCTGGCTCAGTTTTTATTGTTTAACTTGGTTGTTCTCACTTTAAAAGTATTCTGGTCCTCTTAATATTCTGCATTCTGCCTCTGATTGGTGGAGCTAATCTCACTTGTGCAGTTTAATGCACTCCTCGGACTTTTCCTTAGGTTATGCAGTTTATGTATTTGAACTCTTCCTTTTTGCACTCCAGCCACAGCAAGCAACTATCAGTGCAATTAATCACAACTCAATACCCCAATTGACTACAGAAATAAAATTACATACACTAAGAACAATGAATAAATGCTAAGCGGTTTCAAGCCAGTCTGATGCTGTAAGTCTGCTTATCTGCTCAACTGTGTGATTCTGGCTATTAGCGTGCCCAGCTGGCTGTAAACGTGCAATGGCAAAGGAGCACAAATGCTTTGGAACAGTTCCTTCTCATTTTCTTTTAAGAAACGTCAAGAGCACTTTCTCCTCAAAGTCTGACCGCAGCCAGAGCTGGAGCTATTCGCTACTACAATGCTCCTCTCCATTAGCAGAAACTGTGGAAAAGCTGGCAAGCTTTAGGATGCTCACACACTTGCACACAGTCATGTAATCATTTCCACCCCATTTCTTTTGCATTGTTTAAAAAGCCCTTCAAAACTACATTAAAAAAATGCTTTACAGGTGTTGATGGCATAGGAAACCACGCTCCCAGCCACATAAATACAGCACTTGCCACTCTCACAAAACATTCACACAGCAGCATGCTCAAGTTTATAGAAATCCTAGAAATCCTCACTTAGTTTGGCCACACCAGACACAGCACAAGGAAGGAGAAAGGAACAGCATCTCCACTGCTTTTTGCAAATACAGTAATTACAAACCATTGCTGCCACTACCTCCAGACCTGCTGGCAAAAGACTGCAGACATACGATACAACACATGCAGAGGGCTAACTTATCGGAAAATAACTTATCTGCATGTTCTTTTCGAAGATTACCATTATGGGAACCCCAGCTTGGACTAATGTTTATCCAGTGTGCTCTCTGCCTCCAGAACAGGGGCTACCCAGCAAGTGGGGATGTGGAAAAGCATATTGCCATTGTCCAAGCTCACAGTGTTTCATTTGTGTGACACTGAATCCCAACTTAATTAAAAAGCTCCAGAGACCAGGCAAATCTCAATATACATGGGCAAGTGGTCGAACAGTCCCATTTACATGTGTCACAGCTCGCCAGTATCGCTCCAAAAGGCATCTGCTTCAACAGTCTCATCTGATTCTTACAAACAAGCTACACTTTGCATTTCTGAATTTAACAAAGATCACACAGCTGCCAACATACTATCAAAGCCTAAAGACCAAATAAATGTTTGGCTTCCCTCCAACCGTCCTTGCTGTGGTATTATTACTGACAATAGAGCCAGAGCAGCAAAAGCAATGAGATGGCAAATTTACACATGTGCCATGTTTTTATACATTGTCTGCATTTGCTGCTACAAGACTACAAGCAGAACACTGGTGAGCATCTTTTGGTTGCAAAACATGACCTATTTCAGGGCTTTATGAAAGCTGTATATTGTTGTTAGCATTTAAAAAGAAAACTGCAGATGGGGAAAATTACCCAAGAAAAACAATTCAGAGGTGTTTTGTTTATTTTCCCATGTGGGCATTAGAAATAGATCACAACTATTTTCTTAGAGCTACAGTTTGCACTTTTTGAAGAAATAGTGCAACACCCATACAAACCGGAGACCTGACAGCTGATGCTTCCCCTGACATCTTCCCCTTCCATTTTAATACACACATTCCCTGGCTGTTGCAACAGCAGCAGCATAAGTATGTCCAAAGGTAGAATCTGTATCTGACCTGGGCAGAAGAGCTCTGCCGCATTTAACAGCACAGTTAATACCCTGGCTAACCTCTCATCAAAAGCCAACTGCATCTGCAGATAAGGAGACTGTCCCATGCAACAGTAATATAACTTCTTGATCTGCATCAGATAATAAGGACAGCAAAGGAGGACAACTTCTCCTTTAGTTCCTCAGCTTGGAGGGAACTCATGACACTACGTGCAATGGAGTCCAGATGTGGTCTTAGAAAATACACCCCTGAACTGGAGGAATCTGAAGCATATAGCACCTTGCTGCTCTGCCCTATACTATCACAAACAGCTGTCCCACCTCCTTCCTTTCCTCTAAACTCAGTCTATATGCAGAGAGAGGGTGAAGACAAGATGCAGAAACAGTCTGAGAAGAGAACAAAGTTGGTATTCCCACTTGCCATCTCTTGCTGCCAAAGCAAAATCAAGCAGTGGACTGCACTCACAATTGTTAGACTCCCATGGCACAGGGTGAGCCTTCGGCACTGCCCCTGCGTCATAGACACTCCAAGGCATGCTTGAGTCTTCCACTGACCTCAGCCCTTGGCCAGGCCACAGCTGGCACAAAGCCTCCAGCTCTGGAATGGGCTTCTGTTCACCCCTGCTCTGATTTCCAGACTCATCCAACCTTCCTCAGCTCTTCTCACTTGCACATTCCCCACTGGCTTAAAGGAATCTTGCCTTAGGCTCGCAAGACTGTAAGGACACTCACCCCAGAAACAAAAAGCAGGAACAGTGTTCCTGCTCACAAGACAGCATTACTCCACACTTAAGTTTGATCTCATTGCATTTTAGGAGGCAGTCCTTAAAACGAAAGACAAATGGAGCAAAAACTGAGACCTGGATGTCGTTGGAAATGTCTGCTTTCAGCATCCCACTGTCCCTCAACATTTTCAGGCTGTGGATTTATTTTATTTTCCTTCAAGGGTTCTTTTAATGTATTCTTCCTTCAGTGTTTGAGGTATCTGTATAATTTTCGAATTGAAGATTAGAGAGGATTAAGCCCTTGCTAGGCTGCCTCTCCCGGGGAGCACTGCCTTCACATGCATGCCTCGCTCACACTGCCAGTGCAGGCGCTCACACTCACCGCAATAGAGATGAATAGCAGCTTATGTTATATGCTGTAAGATAAAGTCAGCACCTGCCCAATTACATATTTAGCTCCTCCCTGGTCTGCCCTTCATGTCCTTTACCTTTCATGTATTGTCTTACATTAACAGTACTTCACAAAGTAACTGCCTTCCTTCTAGTTACTCAGACACAAGGGTGATTTCCCTGCAACACTGATTCTCAGCTGCTGCAAAAGGTCTCCCTGCGCACCACATAACTACGCCTGAAGGAAACTCCCCATGTCTTCCAGGTTTGCAGAGGCAGCGAGTCCACTTGCCCCTGTTTGGCTCAGGTCATTCTCCTCACATGCACGTTTGCGAAGAATACCAACAATAAAAAACTATTTTGTTTTACCTCTATTTGCTCTAATAAATTTGTGGAAATTTGATTCTGTTCTTAAGCAACACAGAAATAAAGAGCAAAGAATATTTACCTGCATAAATTCAACTTCACTTGCATCAGGCCACACTTCCAGTTAAGTACGCAGCTCTGCTAGCTATGTTCACACTAACTTCAGCCAGCCAAAATAACTAACAGTATTAGTGACAAGGCAGTCAAAACATCTGATCCAAGCCCACCAGAGTTGCTGGAGATATCCTCTAGCTCTAAGTCTGCACGGACATCTGTCCTGATATCCCTGCATTGTTCTGGTTAGCCATGATGTCTAGATTAAACTTAATGAATCTGTGCAGTTATACACAGGGAAATGGAGAATGTGGTATATTCTGTATTTCGTATCTACCATAGTCATACTTGGTAGGAAACGGTGCATTAGGAGCAAATAAAACTGCATTTGCTTATTATTGCCTGTCCTGACTAGATGAGTATGTATCATTCCTGGACAGCTCAGGTTTACTTCACATGGGAAAAAAAATCACAACAACAAATAAAATAAATATTTACAGTCACTTCCAGTAAATATTAGAATGGCCAAAATTAATCCCACATATCCATGAAAATATTTGTATTCACTCAGCTACAGAAGAAATAGTGCTGATATGACTGAAGAAGACTAGCTTCCTGAAAAACAACAACGTATGGACAGTAACGGTGCTAGCAGGAATTGATGGTTGCGTAACTCCTCAAAGCTTCTCTATAAATTAACATAAATATTAATTCAAGAACATGATGTTTTTAATAGCGCAGGAAAAAAATACTAGTTTAGATCATGAATGAGGGGGGTAAGTTGCTCAGGTTATGTTGCCCAGACTTGAATTCCTTTATCATTTGAGACCCTTATTAAGTCACTTGCATGGTATAGATTACAGTTCAATCCTAAAATTCCTCTACATTTATGTTTCTTATGTTTTTCACTTTGATATCCTGCCTGTTTTAATGAAGAACAGGATGTGCAATAGCTTGTTACTTACGGCAGTACTTTGACAAGGAACCTGGATCTTAATAAAAAACAGGAAATAAAATCCTTCATATTAAATCAATTCTTTAAAAAATAAGCATGTGAATGTCATATTTAAGATTAAAGGTATTTCTCTTTCCAGGAAAGGATCATAATAAGGTGGGCATGTGGCTATTTCAGAAACTGCACACATTTGGTAAAGAGCTTATAGAAAACAGTGTCAAATCCCATATTGAACCCAGCTGCTGGTACTTACTTTTTGATGTAAGGCTTACTTCCTGCAGATATACATCAAATTAAATTCTTTACTAAGCTCACAATGGTGTTTTCCCTTTAAGCAGAAAGGCAATACTTACCTGAATGAAATATTATCTCTCCTTAATGGGTTTCTACAGTGAAGCCACATTTTACATTTTAAAAGGTGCAGTGACAGTAAGTACGGAGAAGGAAACTTGCTGCCTATTAAATCAGTTTATTTCCTCAAAAATAGCTTTAATGAAGCAAATTGGTTGCTATTACACTGATGTCCTAACAGGAGTTTTGATAAGACTGCAGTATAACTTGGCCAACATCTCATAAATAGTGCCACTGAAGATTTTAAGATGCTTCTCTAAACAGAAGCATGGAATGTTCTAATACCAGATGCACCTCAAAAATAAGGTGAATTGATAGTAAGATCGAGCCAAAGAAATGGATAGACTTACACCGTTACGTAGTTTTCCAGGTTTTGTTTTAAGCACCTGAAATACTCAGCATTTTTGGCCGTAAGAAATAACTTCAACTAGATACAGAACAGCAAGATTCAGCGACATCTGAAGAAGTGTGTTTAGAGTGATAATACAGCGTCTCCTATCAAGAAAACAAATGAGTGAGGCATAATGGAGCAGAGTCAACAAAGAGATGCAATATGTTCTATATTAAGCTCCCTTATATTCTGTCAGCCTCCTTGCCCTTTAGATATATTTAATCAGATTCAGGGTTCTTAGCGGACATCAAAAAATTCTAAAACTATTCTAGTTCAAGTTAAAATGCTGAACAGCAGCTCTTGATCACTGCTTTACTCAATGCACACTCTTCTTGTAGTCCTTATTTCAGGTGACAGTCCATTTAAGGCTGTAGATATTCAGCTAAAATGCTCTACTGGTGATGTGGGAGGAAGCATACAAGCAGTGCAACAAGAGATAGCTATGAGCTCAACCCCTATAAGCTCACTTTCCAGAATTCCCAGCTCAGCTTCACAAGCACACAGAAGGCACCAGACAGAGGTCCCAGTAACTCCATTTTACAATAATGTTTGCCTGAACTTTTTCCAGATGTGGTAATCCAGAAAGAAGATGGCTGGCTGGCACTAAGAGCCTTCAATGCTGCTGTGTAACTATTAGAAGGAAAAAAAAAAAAAAAAAAAGGAGAAAAGGAAGTGAGAAGGACAGTGCTTCCACCAGATCTCCTTCATGTTGAAAGATTTTTAGAAGTTTAAGGGCATATTCATTCTTAACATAGGGTTGATCTTCGATAAAAAGCAAAATAAAGTCCTTTGGGAGATTTCTGCTTAGTAGCTGCTCGTCATTTCTATTTCTAACAGGCAGATCTCTATGCAACCTGTTAAGCGGGCCCTTCCTAAACTGAAACCTGACTTGGAAACTTCTCACGAACTACCATTTTTTGGTTCCAAGTTAATCACTTTGGAACAAAATTACCTCATTGTGAAAATGCTTACTTTTGACATTAAGTATTCACATCTGGATACTTTAGCAACACACTATCTCTGTGCATCAATGAACATCCGCTTGCTAGCGATGTTAACCTTCTGCTAATCCCACCCTTTGGGATAGCTCCTGCTCAAGGCCAGCTGAAAGGACCATGCTGCATTTGATGGACCCCACAGGATCTTGCCTGGTTTCACACCTAACTCCAAATCTCTGCTCTTAGCCTTTTGAATTGCTCATTTCAGAAGTGACCTTTCTGAAGCATTCAGTCCAAGTTTTAAATGAAGGCACTGGTAGGTGTAAGTAGTTCATTTTAATCTAGCATTGACAAAAAGCCTGTAAGAGCTAACCAAAATGGAAATGAATATTCTGCAAAGCTCTTGTTGCTAATACCACTGAAAGGCCAGAGCAAGACACAGTAAAGATGATAACTACCAGCAGCAATGATTTCAAGCAAAGAACTTTTGCTAGACAAACTGGATGGGCAAAACTGAAAACCTCACATAACTAGAATTTTTTTTACTGTGAATTCTCCTATTTTGAACCTAAAGTATCATCATGCACAATCCCAGAATTTGACTCAAACTTCTCAGATTTCAGCAAACAAATGCAGCCCTCTCAGTAGTTTTGAGGATGGACTTAAGCCTGCTCTCCTTTGGAGCCTGTGTTACATGGACAGTCTGCATCAGTGTGAAGCACAGCTAAGGCTCTCCCCATTACATCCTCACTAGTTTCAACAACTGAAGCACTAACTTTCCTGTAGCACAGGACAGCAGCTGCAGAGACAAATACTAGCTTGGTATAAGCCCGCATATGGAGCCAGGTGGATTTATAAGGGCCTGGGGGCTTTTTGTGGATGAGCAGTTCTTACTGTAAGCCAGCATCTCTCCCTCCTTTCTCCTCTCAAATCGCTTTGCCCAAGCTGCCGGGTTCAGTTGCATTACTTTACAGTACACAGCTGGGGAGGAGGCCAAGGTCTGGCAAAACTGAACATTGGCTTCACTGCACAATTTTCTTGGGTTAGTTTGATGGGTAGAGCAGACTTCTCTTGGCCCTAGGGGTGTTCGGCTGCTTTGCCCAGAGGATTTCTGATAAGACATTTCCAGCCACTACTTATCTGCTGCAACCAGCCATTTTTCAACCTCACAGCTTCTTTCTCTTGTCCATTTTTTTTTTTTTTTCAACAGATTGACATGCCTTCCACATTGTCAAAGATGTTTGAGCATTTTTTAGCATGTGTGTATATATACACATGCACACATATATAAACTACTACACATGTATATATGGATTACTATTAAAACAGCAGCCATGCCTTCTCAAGGTGGCATACATCTGGTTCCCCATCTTCATCCTAATTTGTAGCACTCCCTTTAAAGCAAGATTCAGTTGCTTGAGCCAATCTCATTCCATATCCTCCAGATAAGGCTGCTTGCCATGCACATGTCCAGGCAATGGCGAAACTTAAAGCTTCTTGTTGCTTGCAGGAGTGCAGGCAAAACCCTAAGCCAGAGACCCAAAGGGCAGTATTAGACACCATTTCATAGGAGAAGCCTGATTAATTCAACACAGCCAAGGAAAAAACACCCTGGGGTGGGTCTGCTGCGAAATTCACCCACTCCCTCCTGCCCCAGCCCACTACTGCCCACTCCCCCAAAAAAATAGAAGGAAAAACATAATCTAGGTAAGAATGGAGCAAAACAGCACAAACAGAAGTGCAAGTCCCTCGAACTACAAACACTTCAGAATACTGGAGTAGACCAAAATTTTTTAGATGTTTGACTCGATCAAAGTGATATCAACCAGCTCTGGCAATTCTTGTGTTGCCCTTCAAAATCACTAATTACAGACATGCACTTGCAGCTTTTGTGCTTAAGAATTCTTCCTAAGCAAGAGAGGCTTTCAACACACCATAAAAGCCCTCAGCACAACAGGACACTTGTACCAGCAGAGCACTCTGAGACCAGTGGCTGACAGTGAAATCTTTGAGCACGAGCCCCAGCACCAGCATCTTGCTGGGATAACCAAACTCCTGCATGTGACTGAGCATGCCCAGCAGTGACTGAGCAGCTGCAAGCTCCTCACATCCCTTCTCTACTGCAGTCCAGGAGGTAGACTGAGAAACTGCATAACCTGATCAGAAATCCCTTACAGTGGTCACTGCGGTATGGATAACACAATAATCCATTTCAACTGATTGCAGACACAGCAGAAATTAGAGGAGAGAATTTCACCCAGGCATGGATTTCAGGGCAGAAACTAAAAAAAACAGCCCGTGGTACAGCAGCACACACTGCTCGGCGCCTCCCGTCCCATCCCCAGCATAGCTGTGTCCTCCCACACACCAAAGGCTGCCTGTGGGGCACCACATGTGAAGCTGCTAAGCTCTGGAGTAGAACCGCGTGTGAAGCTGCTTCTGCAATGCAAGGGTTTGCAGAAATGTTTTTCCTCGGTTCCAATGCATTCAATATGGGCTTGACATCCTGACATTTCACGCTGAAATGAATCTAGACACCCAAAGCTGAGTCTTTGAGAGAAGAGCTCAGCCCAGAGTCACGCAAAGCAGGAACAGTCATGTAGCTCACATAGAACGTAATGTTTTCTCTTAGACAGCGAGGTGTGCAAAACAGGTATCACTACCTCACTGTTCACCAGATAGCATGCTGCATGTGGTGCTCAGGCAACTCTGAACTCCAGTTGGCCAGATTCAGCAGACTTGGAGCCACAGCAGAAATGAAGAGCTGAACACACAGCTCGGTCACCAAATACCCTCCTCAATGCTACTACCATCTAACTGCTCAACAGCCACTACAGAAACAAAAAATAAAGAGAGGGTGCTTCAGGAACAATTCTGAAAGGGCCAATTGTGTTTGAAACAAAACCACTGCTATCAAGGCAAACCTTGAAGAAACATGAGGTTTCATAGGCCCATTACAAAGCCAGCCTGAAGACACCTCCCATCCACCCCCTCCTGTGTGCACTGGGCACCTCCAGACTCTAACACCCCAGGATAGCATGCAGAACTTGCTACTGACAACGTATGAAGCAACAGCTTTGGTCAGACCTGCCCCATTCCCTCTTCCCACAAACCCATACAAAACCAGAACAGCAACAACAGTCAGCCCCTGTCCCTGTGAAGCATGTGAAAAGGAAGACAAAGATCTTCATAAAACCAGGAACAACAACAACAAAATAAAGCAGGTCATAGAAACTGAACGTTTTTCTCATTAAATATTTCATTTTGATACAATCTTACTAATTCAAATTTCCAACTCAAAAGTTACCATAAACCCAGAAAAGGCAGGGAAATATTGGGTGTAGGTAGAAGGCTGGATTAGATGTCCTTGCAGGCCCTTTCCAACCTTGGTGATTTTATGATTCTACTCTACAATTCTACTCATTTACTCTAATTTTATTTTTTCCCCAGAAACTACTGGGGTGACGCACACTGCATTATAAGGTCTGAGATTCCTTCAGTTCCCAGAATGCTTCACTAAAAAAAGTAAACCCAACAAAACTTTGCTAAAGCAGAGTTCTCTGTACCACTGCACCATGTGTGATGTGCTGCCAAAACAAAGGCCAGCTTCTCAGTCTGCTTGTCTCTCTTTCTGCATGAGGCCAGGTATGCTAAAGTGTACCTGCTTGTGATTAAAAGACCTTTTCAGGTGAGGTAGGAACAGAGACTGAGCTTACAAAGATGTAAGTAATAAAGCTCAATAAAGCTTTTTCTTTTCTCTGGATAAATCTTTGATATATCCACATTTCCTTAACCATATCCCTTCAAACAAAAGGGCTGAAAAGAGCAGTACACAGTGTGGGACTAGAACTAGCATGCTGGCTTAAATTTGGTCATTCCTTTTCCTGAAGAGGAATAAAACCCTTTATAGTGATCAAGTTTCACCCGTAACCATTGACTTTTTACCCAGACTGGCTCTAAGGTACTCTCCATTGCGGTAACAGAAATACTTTACATTGTTTGCCATTTTAGTAACATACACCATACTTGTTTGAGCTTCTTTCAAACTGAATTCAAGAGAAAAACTTACTCAAATATTAAACCAATTCTGCTCTTTGGTTGGTTGTTTTTTTTTTTTTTAACTAGAAGATACACTGAACATTCAGTGCTACTTTTCTGCATCAGAGTTAAGAGAAGGCAGCTGTACTTTCTGTACTGTACAGAAAGTATAGTAACTGCTTCATTTGAAAAGTATTTGATGGTCCCTAGAAGACACATATAGCAAATAGAAGACACTACAGCAAATCATAGAAAGAAACAATAGTTATAGATCCTTGTTAAATGTTAATGAAGCCTAACCTTTGTTTAAGGAAGAAAAAAAGCCTGTGTTCCCCCCATAATCTCTACTTTTACATGCTAATATAGGTCAATACTGTTAACTATTTCAACAGGTTCGCTAACCTAAGTGACATACACGACTGCATTAACTTCATTCTTACCTGTCTGCATATCAACAGCAGCAAATCACCACGTTGCACCAGGAAGCCCATTTATCATCATAAATAGGCTGATATAATTAAAAAGGTTTTTTTTTACCACTGTCTCATACAAAATCCCATTTGAAGGGGAAATCTGTTCACCATGCTGGTGAGAAGGATAACCATACAGGATGCTGGCGTTTGGTGTCTCAGATCTCACCATCCCCACAATCAATATTTGGAGGAAACAATTCATGAATTTTTATTTATCTATTTGAATTTCCTCAGGTTCCTGGCAAACAAGCAGTGATATGTAAGTTAGTGCAGTTAGGCAGTTCCAGTATGTAGGTGCGTTCGGCCACTAGATGGTGCAAGGAAATAAAAATAAGGCCTTAAAACTCCGCTGCTTCGTGTTTCATAGCATGGAAAAGCCTGCTGTACTCATTTCAGCTGATAAACATCATAAATATTGCATAATTATGCATTTCCATACTGTAATTGCTGAGTTATTTTCAAAATCCTGCAGTTAAAATACACGAAATTCTAACACTCCTCTATTGTGGACACTACAAAGGCTTCTTTTTGAGCACTGTGGCCTAAGCTTTCTGCATGAAAAGACAGTTCTTTAACAGCAAACACACCAGTAGTTCTTAAAACACTACGTTACCATGATCACTACGTTACGTTACCATGAACACTACGTTACCAAGCAGCAGATCAGAGTGTTTCCATAGCTGTAGTCTGGCACATGTACTGACCCACATAAGCAACCACCTCAAACCAACACCTCTAAGAAGTTATTTAAAAGGCAGTACAAAATTCAGAAGGGATAGCTGAAGGCCTATTCTGACACCACTGTCCACAGTGAGAAATGCAACTCTTCCTCCTACGACCCAGTCAATTCACTGGCGACATTTCTTGACAAAATACTTCAGCCATGTTGTCCTGAAGCCATAGTTCTCTTAAGCTGATACAGTAACAATATCTGCTCTCAGGGTTGGTCTTGCAACTACAACCCATTAAAAACATGCTCTGGTTTTATGCTTACCAGGGGCACGATTCCCAGCAGCAGCGAGCGACTTTACAGGAGGCTGGGAGCCATTCTCCACTAAGCATAGTGCCACACCGCAGTACCTGCCCCAGTCTGACACCAATCTTTTTATGCAGATCAATGCAATATCTTCCTAAACCACATCAGCTGAGAAAGTGACAGATGCAACTCTCACTTGCAAGCTCCTCCCTTGATTCAGAACACGCACGCGGGAAACAAAGCTTTGGCACCTCTAGTTGCTAAATTTTGGTTGGATCTACTTGTACAAATTCCTTTAGTCGCATCTCTTCAGTTTATTTCCTTCTCAAAATTCACTAGAACACCACCCAGTAAATACCCTGACGTATCTGTGCTACAATGCTCCAGGGCAAGAGATCTCAGTCATTCTCAGAGAGCAACCAAGCTTTGCAGCTGATTTTAAGATGCTTCAACCAAAATGCCGTTTGTCACTAGAGGGCACTCAAACCAAGCTGTCCTTTCAAATTAATACATTTATAAACGTGGAGGGTTATACCAGGCCTAAAAAAAAAGTTGCTTTGGTACCTAGTAAACTTTTAATGCACATCTCAAAATAATTTTTCTCCTGTAAGACGAACACCAGTTTTACTTAAAAGTTTTGTATATTTGGAGAGTCAGTCTGGGCCCATATTATTTTCCTGCAAGCCTAGAATGAGGCTGAGGTAGTATAAAATAGTTTATTCAGGAAAGCAAAAACCAAACCTTTCTAATCACTGTCACCTAACAGACCCAGCTTACTACAGCAGATGGGCAGTGCTTTGCACCACCCAGGGGACATCACAGTCAAAAGCATGGAGTCAAAAAACATGGAGAAAGCAAAAGATTCTAAGTCTAAGTCTGGTTGACGCTTGACTTCTTACCACGTAAACAAGCAGTTTATTAGTACAATGGTGGAGTAGACAGATTACCCGCCAGTCCTATAGAAGTGGGAGTGACCAGCTCCCCATGGTTTAGTAACATAAACAGTAGCTGCCCAGTGGGCTGGAAAAATTAAGTAGGCTGGCTCTTATTTCTTAAGAAGAGAGGGAATTAAAGGAAAAATGTCTTTTCCTGAAACTTATTTTCAGAATCAGAAAGTGGCTCTGGATTCTTGACTTGAGTAAAATGGAGAACACTGTAAAACACAATCACGTAAAACTCTGGTACAAGCACAGCTGAGAAGCCAGCAACCAGT